>CP053137.2:14800000-16000000 GCA_022674325.2 Grapholita molesta
TTCTTAGTATAATACAGACAATTACCTACTGAGAGTTTTAATCAAATTGTGGGTTTTTTATTTTATTATTAACATTTGAATAGCCGACCTTAATGGCTTAAATAAACCCCCCGGGATCCTTTTAACACTATAGCCCACCTTCTCTCACTGCACTAGCGATATTTTAGTTCGCTGCTACGCCACGATGTCGCTAGTTGTTTAGTGCCTACAACACAAGCCTTACTGAGCTTACCGTAGGACTAGTTCGATTTGTGTAATATAGTACCTTATTAATTATTTAAAAATTATTTAAAAACGAATATTTAATTTTACTACATTAATAAAAAAAAATCTTGTCAAGTCAAGCTATTACTATGCGAAAGTGTCAACCCTAGCAATTTTCCCATCTCACCCCATTGCTAGCCCTTTTAATCCCAACTACAGGGTGAACTGGGTATGCCTACTATTATGATTTTTTCGTTGAAAGTATGCAATGAACAAACTATCATTGACAAACAAAAACTCATACCTCCGGAACACATAAAAAAAACTTTTATCCAGTTTAGAACTTCGATTTCATCCCAACTCACCCCGTTTTACGCTACTCGTAAGTCCGTTATTGAGTGTGGTTTCCAAACCGTACATTAATGTGCCCTGATTGTGCACGTGTGTAAGACAACTAGCACCGCTGATGTATCAATAATTGTTTTCTGCGGATAACACTAAATGGATTTGGTAATCGATGATCCGTTTCAAATTATTTTACTTCACACAACTACAAAACATTGCAATTAATTTCTTCGACGTATTACTTTAATAGAACTGCGACGCCCAAGAAAATTTATTTTTATTTTATTTTATATTATTATAATAATTAGCACTAACAGTTCAATCTTACGTACTAATTAGTTACTAGTTACAAAATAGTATAGTATAGTATAGTAATGTTATTTTTTTTTAAATAATTTATATTATAATTTACGTTTACATTTTTGGCACGTATTAAATTGAGCTAGGAGTTACGATCGTCTCTAGATATCGACTTGAAGCCGTCAAGAAGAGCGACTCTGGTGTGTAAAAAATGTCTAGGTGGCTGTCGCTGCTCAATATATCATTGAGTAGGTGTAGCGCACGGTGCAGCGGGGACGAGGCAAGTTCGCGTGTCAAAATGAACCCTTGTCAGTAGTGGGTTAGGTTAGAATTGCGATCCCAGAAAACTAACTTTGTCAGAAATGGGTTAAGTTAGGTTAGAACTGCGGCCCCCAAGACAACGAACTTTTGCCAGAAGTAGGTTAGGTTTGTTCTGCGACCCTTAAGAAAACGAACTTTTGCCAGAAGTGGATTAGGTTAGGTTAGAACTGCGACCCCTAAGAAAACGAACTTTTGCCAGAAGTGGGTTAGGTTAGGTTAGAACTGCGACCCCTAAGAAAACGAACTTTTGCCAGAAGTGGATTAGGTTAGGTTAGAACTGCGACCCCTAAGAAAACGAACTTTTGCCAGAAGTGGATTAGGTTAGGTTAGAACTGCGACCCCTAAGAAAACGAACTTTTGCCAGAAGTGGATTAGGTTAGGTTAGAACTGCGACCCCTAAGAAAACGAACTTTTGCCAGAAGTGGATTAGGTTAGGTTGAAACTTATTTTGTTGTTGAAAAATTTTATGCGGAATGAATATTCTTACGTGTACAAAAAAAAAAGAATTAAAAAAACCCGAAATGAAAAGCCATGACATGAACTTTATTGAAATAAGTTAACTTCCAATCAAAAGACCTCGTTTCAAATTACCTAGTATCGAGTCATCGACGTAATGACTTATCGATGAAATGAATACTTGAAACGTTGTCTTTGAAATAATATTAGATGAAATGTCTGTCGGCAATTCAATGGTAAACCCTCAACTACATCTCAATAGCGTTAAAGATACTTTATTGTTTATGATATATATATATAGGAACTACCTTCATAATGGATAAGACCGAATCATAAACACTTCAGTACCCTTACCATGAGTTGTGACTTTGAGGTTTTCGATAACGAGTATCGAGTTTACTATCTGTGCATCTCTCGCACTAAAATAGTACAAACGAGATGCACAGATAGTAAACTCGATACTCTTTTTTTTATGACAAAAGGTGGCAAACGAGCAGACGGATTGCCTGATGGTAAGCAATTACCGTCGCCCATGGGCACACGTAACACCAGGGGAGTCACAAGCGCGTTGCCAACCATTAAGGGGGTTGGAGCTCTGGGAACCTTACTCACCATCAGGAACACAACACTACATACCTGAAAGGTAGCAGTGCTATTATGGCTGTGGTCTTCTGTAAGGAGGAGGTACTTCCCTAGTTGGGCTTCTCCGGACTCAAGCGTGATGGTACTTCGCTGTGCCCTACCTCTCATTGTTGGACGGAGTTTAAGGACATACCCGGGTCCAAAACTACTCGATATCGAAAACGTCAATGTCACAACTCATGGTAAGGGTACTGTAATGTAACGGCAAAGACTGTTATTGTCAACAACCCCTTAACGGACGTGAAGCTCAATTTTCCCGACAAGTAAACACGTCATATTAATTAAGAGTAAGTGTTCTCACGTGGTTACAAGCATATTGCCTACTGACAAAATCGATTCTCTCTATCGCTCTTGCTTATACGAGCGAGAGAGAGGCAGTAGAACGAACGAACTGGTGCCGTCTCCTTACTTAACTTATATGTTTCTCTCTAGGCCGTCAGAAACATATAAGTTAAGTAGTGCTTATTTCAAATGAGTAAAGTATTGTGCATTTGTTGGGACATATTCAATTTATAACTTTATGATTTTTGAAATAAGAACTAAGTGTCCATCATTGGTGCCTGTCGGCTAAAAGTGTCCGACATTAGTGCTATTACCTTAACAAGTTAAGGTTTACATTTACATTATATACATTTCAGCCGTATGCAGTCCACTGCTGGACATAGACCTCCCACAAATATGACTTATATCATCTTGGGGGTAGTTGCTATAGTCGCCACGCTTGGCAGGCGGGTTCGCGACCGCAGTAGCTATATATTGGGTTTCGACGGACGCTGCTGCCCGTCCGAAGGATTTTTCCCTTTGTCGCCTCTTACGACACCCGTGGGAGGAGATGGGGTGGTGCTATTCTAGTCAGCCGGCATCACACGGCTTATACTTTAACGTTATATAAACTACATGCATACTGCTGAAATCTATGTATGTATACCGTTAGGACCCACTAAGAAGGGATTTTAGGAAATTCCACTAATAATAAAATAAAAAGAGGGTTGAAAATGTGTATAGGGATTGTTTAATTTAAAGCGAGAGATTTGTAATTATGTGTAAACACTCCTTATTCATATACAAGTCATTTCAGCGTCATCCCTTAAGGGTTTTAAACTTTAAACTTTAAAAGTTTGTATGGAGATGGAATTAAATGTCAAAGGAGAGACTTCAAACGTTGCGTTTAAACTCCTTATTTAATGAAAAGAAAACAACAATTACAATTCCTACCGGTTACAGGTAATTTTCTACGCGTGCGAAGCCGCGGGCAGAAGCTAGTTTTATATAAATGTACTTCTATTAGAGCGTTTCTCTAAATTTTTGCCACTTTTCTCGACCAAAATTTTTTTGGTAAGTTTTATGTTTTTTCTGGTCAGAATCACCAGCTGATTCGATTTATGCAATAAAAAAATATGTCCCAGATAATTCCATACATTATTTGAATTTCCTATTATGTTACCTCCATAGAAAATATATAGAAAAAGGTAACACAATAGGAAAAAAATCTTTGGGACACATTTTATTCTTGCATAAATCGAATCACCTCGCGATTTTGACAAGAAAAGATATAAAATTTACCAAAATATTTGAAGTCGAGAAAAGTGGCAAAAATTTTAAGAAACGCTCATTACAAGCATTTACGCAGCAACTGCCGATCAAAATACGCTCGATGAGTGATTACGTAAACTATAAATAGCTATCGGAAATCCAAACATAACCTTAAGTTAGCAAAGTCCCGGGAAAGTTCATCAAATATGGAATCAGCTTCTTAAAAGTTAAATTTAATATTTTATCAGACATTTCCGGACTTTCAAATCATCGGACCCGGGATATATACGTATCCTTAAACTGCGTCTAAAAGAGAGGTTGGACACTGCGAAACAGTGCCGGACACTCCCGGAAAGATATAATTTAATAAATAATAATAAATAAATATTCAGGACAATCTTACACAAATCGACCTAGTCCTACGGTAAGCTCAGTAAGGCTTGTGTTGCAGGTAGTAGACGACGATATATATAATAGATAGATACATATAAATACTTAAATACATAGAAAACAACCATGACCCAGAAACAAATATCTGTGCTCATCACACAAATAAATGCCCTGACTGGGAATCGAACCCAGGACCATCGGCTTCATAGGCAGTGTCACTACCCACTAAGCCAGACCGGTCGTCAAGAAGCCGCCAGCTTTTTGGAATCTTAATCCTTTAAAGTCACTGTGCGTTCAAGCCTCCTCGCGGCTCGATTGTCCTAATGATTATTGTCAAGAAAAAAATACAAAAAGAGTATGTTGTTGGGTGGTCATTTTTGCATTGCAATTTTGAACTTGCCCTATAAAGGGTTAAATCTCATTTACGACATTACTGAAATAATTAATGAAATGTAGCCAAAATCGACCATTGTTTTTCTAATAGAAAAAACGAGGCAGGTACTACCTAGTTATAATGATGTGAAAATTATCTTCCATACACCGAAACATTTACATGAGATTAGTCCCTTCGGAAGAAGTCGGATAAAGGTTATATAATGGGTACAAACATCTGGTGTGGTTCCGTCTCAAATCTCTCAATCGATGTCCAATCTAAATTTACTACTGTACCGTAAAATGGGATGAGTAGGTTTCGCGGGGGGAGTTGGGTTGCGGATCCGGAATTTCTTTATTCTACTTTAATTTTTGGGCTTAGGTTGCTCTCAAAGCAATTTGATTATATTTTTAGACATATTTTTTCTTCTTTTCGCAACACTAAGCCAAATTATACAATTTTGAAACACAAATTCACTGTCAAAGTTGATGCTCGAAAGCGGCGGATTTTTAGTTGAATTTAACTTTTGTTTTTTAAGTGATGTTTGCCAAAGTGTTCATGCACCTTTCGGATATCGTTTATATACTTAGATAGCTTATTGGCAACAGAAAAAAATAATTGTATATTTTCTTTATTTATAATGGTTATAACATAGAAAACGATTCGACCGCATTTGAGGATTGTTTTATGGGGAGAGCAAGGAATAGGTCGACAACGGAGACAGTTGGGTCACGAATGGGGAGAGTTGGTGTTACGAACGGGGTGTACCGGGATGATAGATGGGGGAATTGATGTTTTATATAAATAGTCAAAAGTGTGTCACATTATGATAAAATGGTAAAAAATATTTTAAAAAATTTAAGCAATGGAGGAATTAAAGAAATTGCAATTAAATAAATATGTTATTTTAAAATCTGCATTTAATTTATTTCTTAGAGTAACACAGACAATTACCTACTGAGAGTTTTAAACAAATTGTGGGCTTTTTATTAGGGTTCCGTAGTCAACTAGGAACCCTTATAGTTTCGCCATGTCTGTCCGTCCGTCCGTCCGTCCGTCCGTCCGTCCGCGGATAATCTCAGTGACCGTTAGCACTACAAAGCTGAAATTTGGTAGTAATATGTATATCAATCACGCCGACAAAGTGCAAAAATAAAAAGTGGAAAAAAATGTTTTCTTAGGGTACCCCCCCTACACGTAAAGTGGGGAGTGATTTTTTTCTTCATTAATCCTATCGTGTGATATATTATTGGATAGGTATTTAAAAATAAATAGGGGTTTACTAACATCATCTTTTAATAATTTTTAATATTATCGGAAATAATCGCTCCAGAAGTAAAAAAAAGTGCGTCCCCCCCCCCCTCTAACTTTTGAACCACAAGTTTTAAAAATATGAAAAAAATCTCAAAAGTAGAACTTTACATAAACTTTCTAGGAAAATTATTTTGAACTTGATAGGTTCCATGGTTTTTGAAAAAATCTATATATATAAAAATGAACCCCTATTTCTCTTGGTCACGCTATAACTTGCGAACAGCTTTACCGATTTGGCTAATTTTGATCTTGAAATATTTTTAGTAGCTCAGGGAAGGTTTAAACGGTGAGAAAGTATGAAAAAAGATCGAGTAATATACTAAAAAACGAAAATATTGTTCCCCCATACAAACTTATCAACTCGAAAAAACTGTAAGCGCCGCAGGATTTCATACGATGTACGCGTTTTTGGTAAAATGGTCTCTGCTTTCATTCAAGAAAGACGGAAGCGCCGCAGGATTGCATATATCTTAGGCTTTTTTGCCAGCAAAATAGGTACTTTATATTATTCCAGCACTAAAGTCGTTAAGGCGATACTTTCTTACAAATTGTTAATAAATTAGCCCTTATTCCCTAAGATATGGCTGTCAAAATCTCTATTGAATGACAAGACACACTTCTTCACTTCAGGCCCGGTACCACGAAGATCGAAGTTCGTATATGTCGAGCATTTCTCTTTTACTCCAATTAAGGTGTTAAGAGTGACAGAGACAATCGTCCGAAATTTACGAATATCGTTGTTCGCGGTAGCGCCTCCGTTTTATGTATAATTTCGCGTTTAGTTTTAACCGTAAATAAGAATCTGCACTAATATGCATCGCCCAATGCGACCGTCCCCTCCGTTGTCTTACTACTTCGAAATTGACAACATTTTTTCAAATTTTCCATGTATAGTTGGGATCTATAACTCTTTGTTTAGTTGTCAGCGTCCTTTGTGGGCCCGTTTTTAGGGTTCTGTACTTAATATTAATATGTCAACAACAATGTATCAAATAGCCGATTTTTAACTCTTAAGTGGGAACACTTAATGTGACGGACGAAAATCTACGGAACCCTACACTGAGCGTGGCCCGACACGCTCTTGGCCGGTTTTTTTATTATTAACATTTGAATAGCCGACCTTAATGGCTTAAATAAACCCCCCGCGATCCTTTTAACACTATAGCCCACCTTCTCTCACCGCACTAGCGATATTTTAGTTCGCTGCTACGCCACGATGTCGCTAGTTGTCTAGTGCCTACAACACAAGCCTTACTGAGCTTACCGTAGGACTAGTTCGATTTGTGTAAGATAGTTCCGAATTAATTATTCAAAAATTATTTAAAAACGAAAATTTGAACATGGCATATTTTTCTAAGTAATATGTAGTCAACCTTCTTCCATAAATTCTTTGGTTGACAGTAGGTATCTAGACATTGTTGTTTTATGTTACGTTTTAAAGGAGTGTTTAACGTTATAAAAATTAGGGTTACTACTTACAGAAAACATGCATTAAACCGAAAGTAGCATAAATGAAATAAAACATAATTTTACTACATCAATAAAAAAGAATCTTGTCAAGTCAAGCTTTTGTCAAGTCTTGGTCCGAAAGTGTCAACCCTAGCAATTTTCCCATCTCACCCCATTGCTAGCCCTTATAACCCCAATTACGGGTTTTTCGTTGAAACTATGCAATGAACAAACTATCATTGACAAACAAAAACTCATACCTCCGGAACACATAAAAATAAACTTATCCAGTTTTGAACTTCGATTTCGACCCAACTCACCCCGTTTTACGCTACTCGTAAGTCCGTTATCGAGTGTAGTTTCCAAACCGTACATTAATGTGCCCTGATTGTGCACGTGTGTAAGACAACTAGAACCGCTGATGTATCAATAATTGTTTTCTGCGGATAACACTAAATAGATTTGGTAAAACGGGGTTAAGGGGGTTAAAGGGTGGTTGAGGTTTTACGGGTTGTACACACAGCAACACTTTTAGATGTACATTGGTGGACCTTATGCCTTATATAATAAGGTCCACCAATGTATAGCTAAGAGTGTTGCTGTGTGTACAACTGGCAGAATTTGCTTTAAATTTCTGTTAATTTGAGGAATCTTTCATGCAAATTGCCATTCAAAACATTTGTTTCAGAAGAAGGGATAAATATAGGAGGAAAAAGGCGTAAAATGTTCACCTTTAGAGTTCGTAAACAGTGCCAAAAACATATTAATTGTATAAAAGCGGGTAACTCACGTTTTATAAGTCGAATATTGCTCGACATTTTGGACCCTGGTATGTCCTTAAACTACGTCCAACAATGAGAGGTATAGGGCACAGCGAAGTACCATCACGCTTGAATCTGGGGCAGTCCAACTGGGGAAGTACCTCCTCCTTACAGAAGACCACAGCCATAATAGCACTGCTACCTTTCAGGTATGCAGTGTAGTGTTCCTGATGGTGAGTAAGGTTCCCAGAGCTCCAACCCCCCTTAAAGGCCGGCAACGCGCTTGTGACTCCTCTGGTGTTACGGGTGCCCATGGGCGACGGTAATTGCTAACCACCAGGCAATCCGTCTGCTCGTTTGCCGCCTATGTCATAAAAAAAAACATGTTTCAAATATTGCTGAAAATGAGGGTAGTTTCTCGCCTCCCCGCCCTCAGCTGTTGCTGGCGTCGAGTGCACGGTCGCGGAGAGCTGCGGCCCGCAGTCTGCGTCGGTTCGCCAACGCGAATGGCTCATGATTATTCTCCTCGTTACGGAGTGAAACATGTCGAGCAATATTCGACTTATAAAACGTGAGTTACCCGCTTTTATACAATTAATATGTTTCAATCTCACGATAGTTTTGTGTTTAAAAGTGCCAAAAACAGTTACATTTCAGCCATATGCAGTCCACTGCTGGACATATGCCTCCCATAAATATGACTTGTATCATCTTGGGGGTAGTTGCCATAGTCGCCACACTTGGCAGGCAGGTTGGCGATCACAGTAGCTGTAGATTGGATTTCGACGGACGCTGCTGCCCGTCCGTAGGATTTTTCCCTTTGTCTCCTCTTAGACACACGCGGGAGGAGATGGAGTGGTGCTATTCTAGTCAGCCGGCATCACACGGTACCGTTAAAAGTCACTTATATAGTTCCTACAGAAGCCCAGTGCTGGTTACCATAGCAGATTCATGTCGAGTAGGAACCATTTCGTGACATATATCTTTTAATGTATCTTACTGTCTTGTTATTTCTGTGTATGTCTCGAATAAATGATTTATATTTCTATAAAAGTAAACAAGATTATACTTGAACCGACACCATGAGTTGTGACATTGACGTTTTCGATGACGAGTATCGATTTTACTATCTGCGCATCTCGCTTGTACTATTTTAGTGCGAACAAGATGCACAGATAGAACTCGATACTCGTTAGCGAAAACCTCAATGTCACAACTCATGGGTACCGCTGTATTCGGGCGGCCCAATTGGTTAAGGCGTCAGCCGCGATAGCTGGAGATGCGGGTTCAAATCCTATCTCGCATGCCGGAGGTCCTTATGTCACATCCTTAAGTATATGTCATCTATTTAAATTTTTAGTTAAGGCTTATCCATACTAATATTGTCTTCGGTTGCCGCGATAATTAAACTTCATCCCGACGTTTCGAACCCTTTAGCAGCGTTCATGGTCATCGGGTGGACCCGAAACGTCGGGATGAAGTTGAAATTAGTATACGCGATTTAATCCGTTTTAGTTGTTTTATTTCTTATCCATACTAATTTTATAAATGCGAAAGTGTGTCTGTTTGTTTGTCCTTTTTTCACGGCAAAACAGAGCGACGTATTGACGTGATTTTTTAAGTGGAGATAGTTGAAGGGATGGAGAGCGACATAGGCTACTTTTTTCAGCGGGAAAACATCTCATTCCCACGGGAAGATTCAATATGTTACATTCTCTTCTAACCATGCGGGTGAAGCTGCGGGCATCATCTAGTTACGTAATTTTATTTATTTATTTTATGTTATTTATTTACAAGAACAATGTAACTCAGCATTACAGTAAAAACCAATGCGCTGAGAAAGCAATAACATATAAAATACATAATCAAATAATTAAAAAAAATTAAACAACTTATTTATAGTAAGGTGCTGGATGGCCTATCATACATCAAGTCACAAAACCTCAAGCATTCACGGCACACAGCCGTCCATCTCCAAGCAAACAGGTCACATTCAGGTGTTGATATTGTAATATTATAATATTCTTATAAGATGAACGAAGTTTAACTTACAAACTGGGGTCTGTGTACTTCCACCGCTCCTAGAGACCCTTCCCTTCGTGGTGTCTGGCCGTAGTTTAACCTTTTGAACGTTTTTCCTCTCTCGTCAAAATGTGACGTGTACGCCATGGTATGACTTGTGAAGAACAAATATAAACCTTATCTGTCAGCAGGACAATTGCTTAGACAGCATCCGCCATAGCCACTTTAGTACTAGTAGTAGTACTATAGTGGTGCTTGGCGTTCAAAAGGTTAAGGACAATACCAGGTCCACTTTAATTAGAACTGTGTAAGGGATTTTTAATTAGTATTGAGATATTATAGTAATTTATATTGCATATTATACCTCGTTGATATCGACTAATTGTTGAAATTACAAGTAGTACTAGTGAAGCGTCTAGTTGAAGTCGACTGGTGACTGAAGAGCTGGCGGCTTCCTCGCACAACGTATCAGCATTGCGATACAACGAGGAAGTGCCCCCTGTACAACACCTAAAGGGCCTTTTTTAGATTTTATACTGTAACTAGTAAATACTTGTAGTTATCATAATTCGATTGTAATTTCTGTAAATAGATAATGATCTCTTAAAAAAAAAAAATAAGTACTGTTATTTTTTTATTACCGACAGGTTCGACCTAGTGGGCCTATGAAGCCGATGGTCCTGTGTTCAAATCCCAGTAAGGGCATTTATGTGATGAGCACAGATATTAATTTCCGAGTCATGGGTATTTCATATATGAATCTATTTAAGTATTTGTATATTGTTTATATATTATATCGTTGGCTGAGTCCTGTCATAATATTTATTTATTGTTTATTTATTTAGTTACGTTCTATGATTTTAATGTTTAAATTTTTCGTTTGAATTTGTAACTAGTAAATATTAACTCTGTATACACACGTTTATATGTATGCTTTGAATATGCACGAATAGGCTAAAAAGTAATATTTGATAAAAATTTTGTTAACCCGGATATTCATAATATAACTATTTTATGTTGTTATGTAAGCATATTTTTTGTAAGATTGTGTATTCATGTGTTAATAAATGTATTTTCTTTCTTTCTTACCCGAATATCCCGGTTTTGATAATTAAAGTCGGGTAATTTGAAGCCATCCTCGTATTACGTCACAGGGAAAGGGGCAGGTCATTTAGAAATTTCTTGTGACGTATGTGGATGGCCGAAATACCTACTATATTTGAACCAAAAACTAAGAAATATCAACACTTAACTTTTAATATTAGCGGAAGTCCCTTTCCAATTGCTTTTATTAGAAAGAGACTTTCGCTAATATTAGTTATACATTGTTATGCAATGAACCCCTGTATTCCCAATACAAATAATACCATTACTAAATTATTTTTTATTATGCAGAAACGTCTGCTAGCTATCTAGATATCTTCGATATTTAAATAAAAGAATAAAATTTGACAAGTCTAAGCGGTACTTGTATAGCACAATTGGTAGTGCACTGAGCTAGTGATCCAGTGGTTGTGGGTTCGAGTCCCGCTGCGAGTCAAATTTTTCTATTTTTCTTTCGATTTAAATATCGAAGATATTCGCTAGCAGATGTTACTGCATAGTAAAAAATAATTTAGAAAGGGGTAGCATATTCTTATCGATAAATTCTCAATATGAATTGAAACTTCGATGCCGCTAAGTGTTCAATATGCTCGCGGTAGATGTGTTTACACGTCACCCATGATGACGTATACGACGAGGGATAAATAGAAAAAATTGACAAGTCTAAGCGGTACTCGTATAGCACAATTGGTAGTGCACTGAGCTAGTGATCCAGTGGTTGTGGGTTCGAGTCCCGCTGCGAGTCAAATTTTTCTATTTTTGTTTCGATTTAAATACCGTTACTTTTAATGACAGTTACACCAGTCAAACTCGCACTTGAACGTTTTTTTTTTAATACCAACCGTTTCAGTCGACAGCCAAATTAAATACGTTAAGCCGAGGTAATCTCCACGTGTAACACTCGTTATTCTTCACACGTGGATTTATTTTATTTTATTGTACTCGTTTGTTTTTTTAACGGTATTTCCCATAACATTATTTTTGCATATATCAAGAATTGCACTAGAATCTAGAATTATGCTTGTCAAACTATACAAGCAACTTTCTCTTCTATATTGACGACAAGTCTGGCCCAGTGGGCAGTGACCCTGCCTATGAAGCCGATGGTTCTGGATTCAAATCCCAGTAAGGGCATTTATTTGTGTGATAAGCAGTGATATTTGTTCCTGAGTCATAGGTGTTTTGTGTATATATTAAAGTATGTATATATTGAGCTTACCGTAGGGCGCAATCAATTTGTGCAAGAAATAGTTAGAATGTCTTGGAAAATAGATAAAGATTTTTTATTAACTTTGTTTCTGTAGTAAAAATAATAATTTTCGCGTCGAGAACGCATCAATGTCTAAATTCTTTACAAAATTATAAGAGACATTATCAGTGATCGTTTATTTGGGTTAGATCCAGGGTGAATGACCTCATTATGTTAGTATGGATATGCCCCTATATGTTGTTAGAAGAGGCAAAAATAAAATACAATCTGTTAATTTTATTTCACTTTAAAACATCAAGTAGCTGATGGACACGCGTACTTATTCGCCGTTCTTTTGTCCAAATCGAACAAATGAGCACAAGTATTTACACTGACACCTTATTTGCTGCTACCAAAGCGGCATATTATATACCGTTTGAATTAAATTTCTGCATTCGGAATAAAAAGCTATCAATATCACACACTAAACTACCTTTGAACAAAACACAAAATAGTAGATTGTATGACTAGGGAATAAAACGATCCATTATAGACGAGGTGTGCCAGTAGCTACTCGAGCCGGAACTGCGAGAGTCGCTAGGCACAGTGAGGTTAAAATGGGTTTTATTATAGAGTTATACACTCTACTTTTCACTTTAAAGTGTTTTGATTGGCTGTTATGGAGTGTATTTTTTTTCAATCAAAATTGCTCTAGGGGAAATACGATTTTTTGCCCCACTCTACAGGTCTAATATGAAGCACTTTTAGAGCATGGGAAGTGAATAATATATTTTCAAGACGACTTTGCCATTTTGAGGTTCAACCGTCAATCAGTTAAGTTTTCACCTTTACAAAATGTTCTGACATCTGTCAAAAATGTCATATTATATTTTCTTTCAGAAACAGGCATCGTTAAAGCAAAGTAACCTAAAGTTTGAATATTTTGCCTAAAACGTCCAACGCCCGTAAGAACTCGGAAACTCTTTGATCGTTTCGGCAGACTTTATAACATACTTTTATAACTTCACTTGCAACAAAAAATTTAATAAAACCTTTGCAAGGGTTTTGAAACTGTTGATAAATCGATAGCAAAATCGGTGATATAACCCTAAATTTCGAGTAAGTAAATAGTTTTAAGGGTTTTTATTTTAAACAATAAGATTGATTAAATTCAATTATAATGTAATTTCACAAATAATATAATATTATATAGTAATAACTTATGAATAATTATTACTAAAATTAAAAAAAAAACAATACACTTGAACACATAATAATTAGCATAAGCCTATCACGGTAATAAACCCCAGTCTAAACCCTAGCCCGGTGCATCGTGCAAGTACCCGGTGCAACGTCCCAAATATACTGGCCGAATTTCCGCGCTGTACGTTCTTGAGGTCCAATACTAATGGCCACTACAATATACGCCCGTATGAAAAATACACACTGTATAATTGAAAATAACAGTCTGTTGTTTTCATAGGTCAAACCTTTAGTTGAGTGACAACAAATATTTCATGTAAGGGTTAATGTGTTGTTGTCCAATTTGTTAAAAAAACTCCGGAAGGATGCACGAAGAGGATGGTCGGGCTACGGTGGTTGTCTCTTTCAATCGTACGGTGTTAAAAAGTGATAGTCGCGTTAGGGTGGGAACATCGTTTATTTTCACCCACTGGTTAAGTGGCTCTTGATTTTTAACTGACCTAACCTACCCATTGTGTAATACTTGTATGGGTGACCTCCTAAGAATATAACTTGGACCCGGATAATACTGGATATAACGTTGTTGTTTTGGACCCGGGTATGTCCTTAAACTACGTCCAACAATGAGAGGTAGGGCACAGCGATGACCATCACGCTTGAGTCTGGGGCAGCCCAACTGGGGAAGTACCTCCTCCTTACAGAAGACCACAGCACTGCTACCTTTCAGGTATGTAGTGTTGTGTTTCTGGTGGTGAGTAAGGTTCCCAGAGCTCCAACCCCCCTTAAAGGCCGGCAACGCTTGTGACTCCCCTCGTTTTGCGGGTGCCTATGGGCGGTGGTAATTGCTTACCATCAGGCAATCCGCCTGCTCGTTTGCCACCTTAAACTTATTTATAAACATTTTACTTTTTAAAATTTCTATATTAAAAGAATTCCCCGGAATCTTGGCGTGATTCTTGACTCATAGTCAATTTACGAGCAACACGTGGATAACATAGTTAACCGTGCTTTCAAAAGCCTCGGCTTTATCTTTCGTGTTTGTTCGGAGTTCACGGATCCTGTGTGTATAAAGTCAGTATACTACGCCTACGTCAGAAGTATTCTCGAGTATGCCAGCTGTATTTGGTCTCCTCAGTATATTATTTACGAAGCCAAGATTGAAAAAATACAACACTCGTTCTTGCGCCACTTGAATTATCGTACTAAGTATTGTAAACTAATGTAAAAGCGGGTGCAGCGGCGGAAAATGCCGAAATTCTTAAACGTAACAAATATAAAAGCCTGGGTAGAGAGTACCATTTTGTACCGTTTGGCGTAGAGACGCTAGGTCCCAGCGCGCACAAACTTTTTGCAGAAATCGCGAAGCGTCTGGTTGATGTAACTGGTGACCGAAGAGCTGGCGGCTTCCTCGCACAACGTATCAGCATTGCGATATAACGAGGAAATGCCGCCAGCATCCTTGGTACAATGCCTCAAGGGCCTTTTTTAGATTTTATACTGTAACTAGTTAAGTACTTGTAGTTATCATAATACGATTGTAATTTCTGTAAATAAATGTATTTGTCAAAAAAAAAAAAGTATTGGGATGCTACTTATGAGTGCAGATGTGAACGTCACCGCTTGTCGAGTCTTGAGGACAGACGACTTTTGCTTGACATTTCTGTGCTCCATGATATTATTTCTGGGCATATTGACAGCTCCTCTTTGCTGTCGGAGATTAAATTCTCTGTGCTGGTAACCAGAACGCGTAACTCTGAATGCTGCCTTGGACGGTTGAACCTCAAAATGGCGAAGTCGTCTTGAAAGTATATTTGTGTGTAATATTAATAGCGTATTATGCAGTGATCTAACGCAGAATTGTGCAGCTAATGAAGAATAGATTTCAAAACGTGTTTCACCACTATTTTGGTCATCACCCGGCAATCCCGGGGTCACGGCCGCCTCTTAGCTTTCTGTAAAGTCCAGCTACCACTTTACAAAACGCAAGGCCTACTACCGAACAACGTCATGCTCTAAGGGCAAACTTATATGTTATTTTACTTATTTGTTATTCTACTTGTCACTGGCGAAATCATCGTTTGATTTATTGATGGAAGCCATATTTTTTTTAAAGAAGAAGAAGAACGCTGCCTTTTAGGTCTCCCTAAAGCACACACTAATAACGCTCAAAATTCGACAATATACCGTATCTTTAAACCTTACAATACACAATTTAATTGCATTGACTTGTTTGATTGCAAAACCAACTCTTAAAAAACGTGTACTGTCATTATTGTTAAAACCCGCACGGTGACATCAAGTTACCATTTTTTTTTAGATATGCACTTTCACTCACAGACATACAGACAGATACACACACACACGCACACACACACAAAAACACACACACACACGCACTTACACACTCCCATCCACGTTCACGCAAACTAATTTTTTTTTTAATTATTATTAATTATCTTCTTCATGTTACTATAGATGACCACTAAGTTATTGCACATTATTTAGTAGTAATTTTGTGGACATCTATCATTGGCTTTATGTTCTGTATCTTATGCTCTGTAATATTCACTGTATTGCTGTTGATGCCCCGAATAACATAAAATAAAATAAAAAATTCAACATTTTGCCAAACTGAAAAAAATCAACATTCTAGACATACTAGTATAGATATAATTTGTTACCTATTTTAATTTACTTGGTCTTAAGCGGCAGCAAATTTGTTTTTTATTATTTATTTTAAATAAATTATTTCCACATTCTAGACAAAACTTTTCAGGATTGCAAAATTTTTGCAATTCAACTTTCTGCCCTTGAGCGCGAGAGGTACCCATGTTACTTATTTTAACAGAAGTGTTACCAGTAGTGTGTTATGTGATGCCGGCTGACTAGAATAGCACCACCCAATCTCCTCCCGCGAGTGTCGTAAGAGGCGACAAAGGGAAAAATTCTACGTCCGTCAAAACCCAATCTACAGCTACTGCGGTCGCCAACCCGCCTGCCAAGCGTGGCGACTATGGCAACTACCCCTAAGACGATACAAATCATATTTGTGGGAGGCCTATGTCTAGCAGTGGACTGCATACGGCTGAAATGTATGTATGTATGTTACCAGTAATCGAAAGTACCAATCACGATCCTTGACTACTAGACATACCTTTTTTTTTATGACATAGGCGGCAAACGAGCAGACAGATTGCCTGGTGTTAAGCAATTACCGTCGCCCATGGGCACTCGCAACACCAGGGGAGTCACAAGCGCGTTGCCGGCCTTTAAGGGGGGTTGGAGCTCTGGGAACCTTACTCACCATCAGGAACACAACACTACATACCTACCTGAAAGGTGGCAGTGCTATTATGGCTGTGGTCTTCTGTAAGGAGGAGGTACTTCCCCAGTTGGGCTGCCCCAGATTCAAGCGTGATGGTCAACGCTGTGCCCTACCTCTCATTGTTGGACGTAGTTTAAGGACATACCCGGATCCGAAACCTACCTACGCTTCCCCCACAAACCATCACAGGAACAGAGCTCTAAGCCTACATGCTCAGATCGGAACCCAACAGGGTTGAAAGGGAATTAATTTGTCTTGGCTTTACCGCTTCAGTACTTCATCGTCCACATCCCAGATTTTTTGATAACGTCAGGATACACAGACAGGAGATATTTGCTTAAATAGGCGTACTGATACTTTTAAATTGCGTTATGAGAAACTAAAAGCGAAGTACAACTCATATAAAATATTTTATCTACGTACATGTCATAAGTGCTCTAAAATGCGCCCAGACACCGTAGGCAATGACCAGCATTACCAACCATCAGAAAAATTTCAGTAGGTAATGTTAACATTACCTACTGAAATCAGTAGGTTATGAATTTAAATTTGGAACAGCTGTCAAATTCAAGTGGGGTGTCTAATCTAGTATCTATAGATATTAAAACAGCCATTGATACGAAACGCCAATTCGTTATGTTTTTTTAATATACATCGAACGACATTTGAACTCGAGTGACAGTAGAACAGGGAGTTCATTCGCTTGTCTATGGTTTAAAAAAAATTGACTGAGATACGAAATACGCAACGCCGCCGTTCCAAGCTGTCATTTGTTTTGTTCGTTGACTTTTTAATGTTTACAAGTAACCCTAGTAATAAGTCATTTCTGAACCCATCTTAAAACACTTAATGATATGTGTGTAGATAAAGTAGTGTATGTAACTATACATAATTAGGCATTACAACAATCGTGTGATATTATTATGAAACTCGCCTTCGGCTCGTTTCATAAACCCACACTCTTGTTGTAAATTGTAATGCCCTTCATTATGCACAGATACATAAACTACTATAAAAAAGATATAAAGAACAAGAAATGATAGACAGTACAGTATTTTGACTACCCAATAAATAAATCCCGTATACCGCCCTGTATTTCTTATATATAGATCCAGAAAAACTTCGCTGCCCATGAGCTAAAAATGCCATTCAGAAAACAACGTAAAAGCTTTGGAGTTACAGCTGAAAATTGGTTAGGTTAGTTAGGCGTTCGATTAACACGCAAGTCACGCCAAACCGCAATTAGTGGGCATACCTCGTATTTTTGCAAAAACATCTGGCGTCATAAAGATTATGAATATACCTAAATATTTTTCTATCAGAAACGACGTTTGCTTAGTGCTTGACACGATAAAAATATCGACAATCCTGTTATTCATAAGTACATACTACTTCAACGACAATACGTACATACAGTCTTATATCGGCTACGTTACCTTGACGCCGCGTGCCACCGATTTTGAATAAATTTAATTTAGTCCGTACACTTTTGATCCAATTTACTTTTATAATATGGAATGAATAGTACGAAATCATTTTCTGAAGTAGGTACAGTCAGCGTCATAGAAGTAGTAAACCTACAGAAGGACTCCACCGATACAACGAGTTGTGACGCGTAATGGCGGCCGCTTTACATGTGTGCGTATTTCCGTGTGGTGCCAGTTAAAAAAAAAATCCCAATTTCAGATTAAATATTTTAGTATAAAAATGTGTTATGAATATACATATTTGTTAAATAAAACGACGAGATGCGTATGATTTAGCAAATATAGTAAAATATATTTCAGAAGCGGCGAATTTAACGAAAAACAGCAAAACTCATTTATATTAAATTAATAAAAGTACACGATGTAAATGTGTGTGTTTTCTCACTCTTCTCGACCCGATACTATAATTTCAAACACTTTTACTATACATATTTATTAATTATGAGGCACAGCAGTGGCCCCGCCAAGACAAAAAAAAAACTACTGAATTTCAAATCCTCATAGGTTCTGGGATAAACCTATGAGGATTTGAAATTCAGTAGTTTTTATAACACTTCAGAGCAAACATTTACAGGAGAAAATGTGATTAGTACGGGAATATAATGTACAAAAAAACAAATATACTTTTTTTGTTTGACTTTTACTTAAAACACAACGAGTTGGCCATAGACGTCTATTGAATGTTCTGACTTACCTACTTAGTATGAAACAGCCAAGCCATCATTTTTAAACCAAGAAGTAATGTCCTACAGTGTAGGAAGGCTATGAATATCTTTAAGTAGTGTAGGACCTACACTACTTAAAGATATTCATAGCCTTTATTTGCAATTTCATAACTAAGATTGCAAAACAACTGATCGCATAGTTAAATTATGACGATTTGTCGTGACAATTTATGGTGGTAGTGTATAGGGGTTTACCGTAGTCTTTAAAAAACTTATTAAAATGAAAAGCTGGTTGCAATTACACAGGTGATACAAATAGGGTTATAATTTGCAAAAGAACACGGTTATTCGGTAAAGAACGTTACTTAATAAAATTATAAAATTTTAATCAACATTATTGGTATCCATTCGTTTACAGTTGTGATAAATAAAAGAACATAGAAATAAATTACAAAACAAAAATTAAATTAATTAAAACTAAACTTAAAAACCTGTACCTACACCAAACCCGCTCCGCGCTCATACATAATAGTTAACAAGATGGAACATCAATTACCCTACGTTCGGGAAATTTCTCCGATTTTGATTGACCCGATTGTCTGGCAACACAGATGGCGTGAAGTAAATAGCTAGCAAATTTACTATTTTTTAATGTAATTATGTGGTTAATTGTTTATTTACTGATGAAAAGTGATTGGGGGAGTTCTTTTGTGTCGATCAGTAGCATTTTTACTTGATCTGACAGCATATGACGGCATATTTTAATATTTTTTGGTCCACTGCGGCGTGCTTTGACGTTCGGAGGCGACTGTTGGGAGTCCCGCGCATCAAGGCCTTGCGTATGTGTGTGAAGCCCGTAAGTACGAGTCGACCGACGCCATTTGTAATCACAATTTGTTGTTGGCAGCGTGGAGTCTAATAATATTATATAGTCTAAGGTCAGCGTCATACTAGTTGGTAGCATCCAAAGTACTCATAAAGTTCGGAACACCATATAATTTGTATGATGTACCGAACTATTTGACAACTATGAATGCTGCCAACTATATGACGCCACAGTATAATAAAGAGTACTAACGTACAGTATGGCCACACCCTGCCCCCCACCGAAAGTGCCGCCCACCCGCTCTCGGTTACCTCGCAGTTACCGGCTGGCAGGTACGCGACGACGTAGTGCGCAGATTACCTATTCAATTTTTTTCACAATATTTATAAAACCTTTTGTAATGGGCGTGTGTTGTGCTGTGTACGGATGTTTAAGCTCGAGAAACGACAAAACCAAAAGAAATTTCTACAGATTTCCATTGGATGAATTATTTTTTATGTTTTAGTAGAAAATCAACTTACTCCAGGTACTTTTGTTTAGTATTTATGTTACCCTATCCGTTTTAGACATAAACCTATCCGTTCACACTGAAAACAACACAATATCTATATAAACAAAAAATCATGTTTTCAACTTACGTAATATATTGGTGGCCTGAATTTCCTTACAATAATTTTATTACTTCGTTTTATACTGATTCAAAACAGGAAACTATTGTATAAATCGAGCTTAGATACCCACCTTACAGCATAGAGGTATGATTCTTATCATACCTAATTCGCGCAATAATAGCAATGAGGCCAATGAGTTTTGAATCATTGAGGTCATCGAACTTAAACGCGGGCGGCGGCACAGTAGGTATAATAAAGAGTAGGTACTAAGGCGGTTTCTGCGCTTGTTTATGCTATATCTTGTGCGAAGGTTTCATTCAATTATACTGAAACTTCAAGTGTTTTTTTCTGCAATGCCTTATAAATTACTATAATTTATCATAATCATCAATATAAACATAATAAAACAGTAGCGAAGCCGAATTTGTTTGTTTTTTTTTTAATTATTAGTGGGCTGAATGAACATTACTATCTAGATGTCAAATGGTGAACTTTTGTATTTTTTGCCAGTCTGTCTGTCTGTCACTCTGTGTACGCAACACGTAAAATCTACTGATTCGATTACATTACATTACAATAAAGTACTATTTTTCGTTTTTACTTATCCCTTTATTTAGTATAAGAGGCTATTGGCAAAGATCCAGTTGCTCGAGTCAAAACGTAGACGTCAATGATAATCTCAGAAAATAGAGTTAAAACGTCTTCGTTTATAATTGATTAGTGATTACACACAAAATAACTCGACACAAATAAATTCGACGCCACTACAACAAGGTCATCTTACATTGCGTTCCCGATTCGCGAACGCACTACGCAAAATAGCGGCAACCCTAGCGTGTCTTATCTCACTCACACAGGCGTGGTACACGCTCACCTACACGAGCTTAGACTGTGTGCGTAGCAACGCGTTTGTTTCATACATTCGATCGCCACTTACCGGGGTGTGATGACGCTGACTGTATGTAAAATATAAATAAATAGATAGTTTGGTTATTGTTATTTATTTTTAGCCCTATTACCCTGTTTGTCTTTGTATCACATTCAAGTGGTATTTATCGATAATAAGACTGTAGAGGTTTCTATTTTGTCAATCACTTACTAGAAATCGTTCGTGATAGAAAATTATCTAGGTATAATTATGAGAAAGAAAATACTCGATCAATTAGTATATTCTTTCACAATATTTCGTATGAGGTTGTTTATCTCTAATCACGGTAAAGGAGGACGGATAATTAGAGGTGTACAGTCCAGGTCAAAAATAACAGGTGAATTTACAATTTATTTTTTTTTTATGACAAAGGTGGCAAACGAGCAGACGGATTGCCTGATAGTTAGCAATTACCGTCGGCCATGGGCACTCGCAACACCAAGGAAGTCACAAGCGCGTTGCCGACCTATAAGTAAGTTGGAGCTCTGGAAACCTTATTCACCATCAGGAACACAACACTACATACCTGAAAGGTAGCAGTGCTATTATGGCTGTGGTCTTCTGTAAGGAGGAGGTACTTCCCCAGTTGGGTTTGTCAGATTCAAGCGTGATGGTACTTCGCTGTGCCCTACCTCTCATTGTTGGACGTGGTTTAAGGACATACCCGGGTCCAAAAATACTTTTAAATAAGTTTACACATTGCGTGACGTAAACATGCTTACAACTCACATGATAGTTCTGCTTTTCAGTTAATGCTCCAAATTTTAGTTTACAATCTGACTTCAATAAAAACATTGTACAAAAATTGTGTCATAACAGACTTACATTGCATATTACAGAATAAGATTTCCTGCCAATGTGCCGGAAATACCTTAAAAAATTTTGTGACCTTAGAAATTTCGATCAAGCTTGCTTTTGGATTACATACACTTATCTACACTAATATTATAAAGGCAAAAGTTTGTGAGTGTGTGTGAATGTGTATGTTTGCTACTTCTTCACGTCTAAATGGCTGGAGTGATTTTGATAAAATTTTGTATGGAGTTAGCTTTTAACACATAGGCTACGTTTTTTTTTTCATTTATAATATAAGTATGGATAATTAACATTCAGTAACGCAGCTATAACATATTCCGTAGTTGCTACTACCTACTCCTTAATTTCTAAATCCAAATTATTGAGGCTACAATCCAAGATATTTTCTTTTATTATATATTGGACCCTGAATGGTTCAACAACAATCATAAACAACCATGGGTACATGGATATTTTCCATGTATTATATGTATCTATGTATTATATATATATCGTCGTCTAGTACCTACAGCACAAGCCTTACTGAGCTTACCGTAAGACTAGGTCAAAGTGTGTAAGATTTTCACGAAATATTTAGCACCTAAGTTGCACACAGGTATAGGTAGGGCAAGTTCGTCCTTTAAAGGATAAAAGCATTTTTATTTTGCCCATTAAACGTAGAGCTATATATCTCACAAAACGTGACCGCAAACGGAATGAATAAGTCAAGGTTACAGTCTCATTTAAAATTTAAACGTACAGTCAACAGGACAAGTTGCTACGCGGGCCAAGTTTTCAGAATAATTTTAACACACTTATTCTCTTTTTTTTTATTCGGGGCATCAACAGCAATACAGTGAATATTACAGAGCATAAGATACAGAACATAAAACCAATGAATAATGTCCACGAAATTACAACTAATGTGCAATAACTTAGTGGTCGTCTAGTAACATGAAGAAGATAATTAATAGTAATTAAAAAAAAAAACTAATTTGCATGAACGTGGATGTGAGTTTGTGTGTGTGTAAATGCGTGTGTGTGTGAAAGTGCATATCTAAAAATGGTTACTTGATATCAAAGTGCGGGCTTTAACAATAATGAGAGTACACGTTTTTTAAGAGTTTTTTTTTTGTGCAATCAAACAAGTCAATGCAATTAAATTGTGTATTCTAAAGTTTTAAGGTATATTGTTGAATTTTGAGCGTAATTAGATTTAACAATAAAGACGTTGTAACTTTCAGGGTAGGTTATTTTGATAAGGTAGAGAAGCAATAAGAAAGGATTTTTAGTAATTCCACCCCTAAAGGGATCAAAATGAGGTTTAAAGTTTGTATGGGGATTGTGTAAAATTTGAAGTGATAAACTTGAAATTGTGTTTAAACACTCTGTTGGTGGTGGGAAATTATAGGCACTGGTTTCTATTATGTGATTTAAATGGAGGCTGATAACACAATAAAATATCGATATCAAGAAAGAACCCATCAAATACATTTAGAACAATTTTGAAAACAAAAGTACAAAAAGGACAAAAAGTAAAAATAATATAAAAAGAGGTGCGTCATGCACAAACTTAGAAAAGTAATTTAAATGGTTGATGTAACTGGTGACCGAAGGGTTGATGTAACTGGTGACCGAAGAGCTGGCGGCTTCCTCGCACAACGTATCAGCATTGCGATACAACGAGGAAATGCTGCTAGCATCCTTGGTACAGTGCCTCAAGGGCCTTTTTTAGATTTTATACTTTAACTAGTTAAGTACTTGTAGTTATTATAATACGATTGTAATTTCTGTAAATAAATGTATTTAATATTTTAAAAAAGGTTAAGGTAATTTTGAATACCTCCTGTGTTAAACAACTTATGCTGCTGATTGTACGGTTATGTTTGTGACTATGGATACATTTAATGTGACAATAGTTATACGTTTTACAGGGAGCAAAGTTAGTGATTATACTCTCGTATTAAACTGAGACCCGAGCTAGCAAAAGATACCAAAATGAAGCCACTAGCAAAGGGAGTAGTTCAAAAGTGGAATCTGGAGCACTAGGGATAGTTCAAGGCAAGAGAGAGAAACGCCTTTTGCTGTTAAGTAAAACACTAAAAAAAACAATTTACTAAATTATAAAATTACAAATTTAATCCAAACTATCCATCATTTAAAACTCCATCTAACCAGCTCACGGCAAAGAGATGCACAATTCCAAATTCTCAATTTGTATTAAAGTACTTTGCACTCTTGTGGATAAAATGAATTTTTGCTATCTGTCGTGAGGTAAAACAGTCGCGATATTTGTACTAAAGCGTTTTGGATCCATTTTTTGCCACATTGAATTCCATGTTTTCAGATGTGGTTGTACGACAGAAGATCTCGCAATGAATACCACTTGTATGTTTCATCCATTAATAATTTATAAAGTTTGTTATCCCTTTTCCCCACGACACGGGATATGCATTTAGAGTGAAAGGTTGTTTCCACTTATTCCGTCGTTGTTTTTTATAAATAAAAAATAAAAAAAGATTACAGTACATTCTTACACAAATTGACTGAGCCCCGCGGTAAGCTAAAGAAGGCTTGCGCTATTCGGTCAACGATGTAATAATGAGCCCTGAGTAAGTTTTTAACGTAACTTTACTTCACGAACGCGTTTGCATTTCCCATATAAATAACATTATCACTTACGCATTCGTAAACGTTTTTTTACTTCAAAAGTAACTTACACTAGAGCCTCTGATGTGCGCGTCCCATGATACGGACAGAGGCAACATCCGCTTATTGTACCCTTTACATTTCATTAAATTGTCTAAAGGGCCTTTGTACCCTTACCATGAGGTATAACGAGTATCAAGTTTACTATCTGTGCATCTCGCTAGATGCACAGATAGTAAACTTGATACTCGTTATCGAAAACATCAATGATCCGGCTCCGCGTACGCCTCCCAAATGTCCGGAACACCATTGTTCCGTGTACGGAAAAGTACAGATATGTGTTCCAGAGTTATTGAAAATCTCATTAAAATAAAATGACATGTCAAAATTAGTATAAGAATTAGAAAACACAATAATACATAAACAAAAAAAAAACAGTTACATTGAGTCTAATAACCCGCCCCGCGTCACTCCAGGCAAAGGTGCCCAGGGCACTCGCCGCGTGCCCACGCTGAATCCAGATTGATAACCTTTGTACTAGTAATGACCCCGAGCGGGCATCAACCTGCAAGTACCTATAATATACTGTACTTAAATAAATAGAAACAGATTTTTGTTTTACACCGGCGGTGGCAAACAAGCATACGGCCCGGCCGATCGTAAGCAGTTACCGTAGACTATGTACGCCTGCAACTCCAGATGATTTACATGCGCGTTGTCTACCCTTTAAGAACATTATACACCTACTTTTTTGAAGAACCTCATAGTGTATAGTCCCTAGGGAAAACCTCCGCAGGGAGTTCATTCCACAGCCGGAGCGTTCGCGGGAGGGAGTTCCTCTTAAACCGCTTAGTGCGCGACCCTTTAGGCTCCAGGGTGTGAGGATGAATGCATTGACGATGACGAGCGGTGCGGTGGTAGAAAGCGACCATTGGCATCAATTATAATAGGTACTTATTATAGTAAGAGACAGAGGTGATCCTCGGTCCAGATCGTACCTGGTGCAACAGATCTCGTTGGCTATTCAACGCGGTAACGCTGCCAGTATTATGGCGACATTTGCGCCAGGTACGATTAACTAATAAGTAAACATTTTAAAGTTATGACGTAGCCTATAATAATTATTGTATCCGTAGTGGCATCACCAGTGGGCATCACGGATGTTTGTTTCCGAAGTTTTTAGATCGCCAATGACTCAGAAAATGAGCCCGAGCCGCCGACAGCCAGCAGAGGGAATCATTCGAAATCCATTGAGCAACCTACACTTTATTTTGTACCCAATTTTTTTATTATCAAGAACAGTTTTATATCTTAAATAACAAGTCTTCATTGAAGATTAGACACAAATAAATATGTAAGAATGTCATGTATTGTAATATACATAGAAAACACCACTGCACTTGTTTAGTTTATAAGCATGTTCAGTTCATTTTTTCAAATGATTGTCAAGTTTGTTTTTAAAACTGTTTACTGAGGGGACACTTATCACCTAGGAGGATATAACCAATATGGAGTAGCCATTAACGCGTTCTCCTCTGCCAAAATTACTCAGCTGCCGGTCATAATTCTTGAACTTGTGTGAATATAGTTTATGGTAGTGTTTGATCATTTTGTCGTGTGCACGAAAAAAATGCATTAGTGTTAACATTATTTATGTGTGTAGGTAACAACCTCACCCCCGCGCCGAAAATGGCAGATTTTTTCCGATAGAAATTAGTGCGTGTGTCGGCTCCATATTAATTATATCCTCCTAGCTGATCACTGTCTATGGCAAATTATTCGATTCATGCACAACACGGTTTGATATGAAATGTTTTCTTGGATTGAAACGGTCACAAAATCTAAGTATTTATAGAAATGTAATGCTTAATTGTCGTCACAAAACTGACAAAATTCAACTTTATCTAATTGAGTATGTACACTTTTCTTAAAAATCCCAGGTCAGTTTAATATGTATGGTGTCTTAATTCAGCTAATCAACTAAATGAACCGTTTACTGCATATGGAGCCATATTTTACGACAGTTATAATATTGAACTCTATTGAAAACGACTTAACGTTCAGATTCGAATATAAATTTACACAGATTTCAAGATTGTACAATTAGTAAGTTGTAATCTACACAAGCAGCCAATTAATAATGCTCTTAAGAGAAAACTAATGTTTTGACTTTAAATTGTAACAAAAAGGTCGTACCTACCTAAAACATTCGAGTGTAATTGCTAAAATGACTAATTAAAAACACGAAGATTTTATTAATTAATTTATTTAATATATTAGTTACGAAGTACTTCTGATTCACATTCAGAAATACTTAAAATACTATTCATTATTACAACTAAGAACAAATCAAATTATTATGTTATCAAATATTTTGATTTGCTTTGATTTTTTTCTTAAGTACTATAATTAATATTTACTTTTAAAACATTAACAAACTCTTTATTCGGAACTTCATCGCGTTTTAAATAAACTAAAAACAAAAACTTTCTATTCTCCCCTTTGCTTCCCTTAACTAACCATTCTTCAGTAATAGTTGTACCTAAGCATTGGTAACCTAGCCGTAAGACGAGCGACTTTCTATTCGAAGGTCGCAGGTAACCCTAGCTTGTACAGTCAGCAGCACAAGTTACTAAGCTGGCAAGTACCCTTACCATGGGTTGTGACTTTGAGGTTTTCTATAACGAATATCGAGTTTACTATTTGCGCATTTCGTTCGCACTAAAATAGTACAAGCGACATGCACAGATAGCAAAACTCCGATGCTATCTGTTTTTATAGAACAAAACAGTTCTTTCCGAGCTAGTGAGGTGAAAAATAATGTATTGCCTCACGGAACAGAGGCTTGACGAAATGGACAAGTGACGAGTACCCTAACCACGAGTTGTGACATTGAAGTTTTCGATAACGAGTATCGAGTTTACTATCTGTGCACGCTCGTACTATTTTAGTGCGGACTAGATGCACAGATATTAACCTTGATACTTGTTATCGAAAACCTCAGTCACAAATCATGGTAAGGGTACTGATCAGTAAAGACGTGTTACGATATATTTGGCCAGTTTGACTGCTACTAACTATATGAAGCTGACTGTACCAATGGATCGGATAGCGTCCGACATGTCCATTAGAAACAAATCGACTAATATGACTAATTACAGACTAATTTTTAAAAGATTTTATTTAGGAATAAAAGGTTTACGGTAGATGTGTCAGGCGCCTCCTAAAGTCTCGGGCGCATAGGCGCGTTTTGTGAGCGTGGCGGTAGCGCAGCGTGACACCGGTGTGGCTAGTGTAACGAAATAAGGCACACATTCGGACGGCAGCGTAGCGCCCCGCTGCGCTACGCTCACAAAACGCGCCTATGTACCCAAGGCTTAAGTGAATTTAAGGATATTGTGGAGAAATTCGCAACCTTTAGGAACACCTCTGTAGCTCCGTTAGTAGAGCGATGGTCATGTATCCCAGAGTCGCGATATCAAGTCTCGCCCGGGGCAATTGGTTTTAAAATTTTGCTACAGTACTATAGTAACATTAACGAGGTACGAAGCGCACGTGGATGGGCTCAACGGCGCGCAGCACTAAGTCCGCCACCAGCGCCGGCCGGTGGTTCCGGATCTTCGGTTCCAGTCTGAAGTTCTCGCAGATCAGGCTGAGAACGCATTTCATCTCCATCATCGCGAAACGCTGACCTGTATACACAAATTATTTTATTATTATGCAGAAACGTCTGCTAACAAATATCTTCGATATTTAAATCGAAAGAAAAATAGAAAATAATGACTCGCGGCGGGACTTGAACCCACAACCTCTGCAACACAAGTTACATATTAATTCTCTAAATAATTACAAGACATTCTTACACAGTTCGACTGAGCCCCACGGTAAGCTCAAGAAGGCTTGTGTTGTGGGTACTCAGCCAGCGATATATATAATATACAAATACTTAAATACATATATAAAACACCCATGACTCTTTTTAAACATGCCTGAATACTGGTAACATTTTAAGTGTTTTATTTAAATTCACTCATTCATTTTTGTGCAATCAGTACTTCATATATATATATTGAGCAATGGAGAGGGCTATATTGGGAGTGTCTCTGCGTGATCGCATCAGGAATGATTTCATCCGCAGTAGAACCAAAGTCACCGATATAGCCCTCCGAATCGCCAAACTTAAGTGGCAGTGGGCAGGGCACATTGCACGCAGAACCGATGGCCGGTGGAGCGGAAAGGTTCTGGAGTGGCGATCACGAACTGGAAGACGCAGCGTAGGTAGGCCTCCCACAAGGTGGACCGACGACCTAGTTAGAGTCGCGGGATACCGCTGGATGTGGAAGGCGCAGGATCGGTCTTCTTGGGTGGTTCTGGGGGAGGCCTATGTCCAGCAGTGGACGTCTTTCAGCTGACATGATGATGATGATGATGACTTCATATAGTTGTGTGCGTAATCCATTCGCCTCAACTCTCGTAGAACTACCTATATCAAACGTTCTATGTTCTTACCTCATTTCACCCAAACGAACAAATTGTCAAGTCTAAAAATTATTATGTTATTCACGTAGAAGACAAATTTGTATAAATTAAAACGTGATTAGTAGACAAGCTTCCTCCAAGCTACGCAGTTCGCGAAGCGCAAGCACCAGAGATGGGCAAAATTTATTCGAATGCCGAAGAACGATTGAGAATAACAGAATCATTCGCTAATAACGAATACATTTTTCGAATAATTATTCTTATTCGAAATTAGGCAAATAAAATATTCGCGAATAAAATATTCCACGAATAATTTATCCGCGAATAATATTGCCGAATAATTAGTTAGTGAAATAACTACCTTCGTGCCTTTTTAGATGTATTATTTTTTTTAATTATATCCCAATCATTTCAAAACAGTCTTTATAGACACATATTATATTTGGTATCTCAGAAGAAGCTCGAAAAATTTGACTGACATGTCGGCGGTGCCGGTGGGACCATAGCACTAGTTCGAGAAATTGAGCTTCTCGCACATTACGCAGCCACAAAAAGTACCACTTTTGAGCAACTGTATTAAAAATTATATTTTATTTATTACCACTAAATTCAACGAAATATATCCATTAATTCGGCTTAAATAAATTGAAAAATTAACATTAAAAATGATGAAAACGATGAACTAAACATTTGTGTAATGAATCATTCATGGTATTTATTCGAATAAAATAACGAATAAATCATTTATTATTTGAAAATGCAACCTAATGATTTATTCGCAAATAAATCATTCGCGAATAATTTACTAACGAATGATTGTTTATTCGAATAATTATTTAGATGAAATATTATTCGAATAATGCCCAACTCTGGCAAGCACGTAGACATGTTAAATATTTCATGTATGTACATTCAAAAGAGCATAGATATATACACACATTTTCACACTATGCCATAGATATAAGGTGAAAAAGTGTATAGATATATATGTGCTCTGAACTGTTCCCAAATGCCACGTCTCATTCCAAACATTCTCTGATGAAATGGTTATGCAGTAACGCAAATGTAGTAGTAACGTGTGTACACGCATGTCGGCGTTCTAAATTCAAATGTTGACGTAAGTTACTTATTAATTTTCTGCACAACTACATAGATATATGTACATATATATAATATATTTTAAGACATGCTCAAACACTCATTCCAGTTTTTCAATGAAACCGTTAAACCTACAAGGAAAAAAAACCGTAAACAGAACCGTAATATTGCTGTTTATTTAGTACCAAATACTTATTTATTTGTTCCTGTACACGGAAAAATGGTGTTCCGGATAAATATCCCAAATGGGAGGCGTATGCGGAGCCGGACCAAGCCAACGCGCAGAGTAAACTTAAGGGATACACTAAGCGGATCTTGCCCTTGTCCATCTAATAAGTCGCGCAAAGAGACAACACACGCCATGGTGTAAGGACTATCCCATCAAAGGTAATGAAATTTGCGACTTTTTGACCTTCATATCTTTATAACCGTTTGAGTTAGCTTCATGAAATTTGGGCTTCTAGAGTCCATATGGATATTGTAGGCAATCGGGCCGCAGATGAAGAAGTATTGTACACGTAGTGCTTTATATACAGTTTATTTACAAATATTTACACACTCAACACACAATTAGATATATATTTACACATTTGCTACATATATTACTCCACAAAACATTAACAACAGCGGGAGAAAAATATGAACTTTTTCAATTTTTATAAAAACAAAAGACGAGCGCCAAGCGCGGCATGCGTTTCGGCCAGTGCGCGCACCAACGAGGTTGGTACCATTTCCACCATTTACAGTTTTTTTTTTTTTTATGACAAAGGTGGCAAACGAGCAGACGGATTGCCTGATGGTAAGCAATTACCGTCGCCCATGGGCACTCGCAACACCAAGGGAGTCACAAGCGCGTTGCCGACCTATAAGTGGGTTGGAGCTCTGGGAACCTTATTCACCATCAGGAACACAACACTACATACCAGAAAGGTAGCAGTGCTGTTATGGCTGTGGTCTTCTGTAAGGAGGAGGTACTTCCCCAGTCGGGCTTCTCCAGACTCAAGCGTGATGGTACTTCGCTGTGCCCTACCTCTCATTGTTGGACGTAGTTTAAGGACATACCCGGGTCCAATAAGATATAAGATATAATTAAACACACGTAGTTTTATGTGTTTACGTTAAAGAAGTTTTGAGTTATAGAAGGGTCAAAAGTGACACCAAGTGGTTCGTGTAAAGTACAATTTCCACCAAACAGCCGGCATCGGATCGGATCGAAACGAATGTTATGCTGTTTAAACGATACTGAATCATATACGCACTACTTTAAAGTCTACATTACCATGTTGCGCACATCAGGCCGGCGACGGCCGTCGCCGGCGACATGTGCACGTAACCGGAAGTACGCTGTGACACGTGACCGGCTGCGTTCGCTTGTCGACGTTTTCCACGGCACGCGATCGGCGCCGTTCGTTTGTCGTCGGCACCGTTCGGCTGTCGAAGTCGCGTCATGGCCGGATCGGCCGAGCCTTTTCTTCAGTCATATTGGTTGTTCCTACGTTACGTTCGCAAACAACGGTGCCGAACGTCGACGTCGACATCCTGCCGGCCGCGACCGGCTGTTACCGCCCGATCGTATGCGGCGACATACGGCCGGTGACGTTCGGATGTCGCCGCCTCCGTTTGTTTTCTTTCCGATCCGATCCGTTGCCGGCTGTTTGGTGGAAATTGTACTTAATATTACACTCGGCGCTGGCTAACCAGTCTCTTGCTTGAACTTGCCTTGACGTGCTGCCGCGTGTCTCGATTGTCTAATATACAAGGTTACCGGGGGAAAAGGATGGACTAGATACTTGGTATTGGACAGAAGAGGATGCCTGCTTCTTAAAAAGGTTTTTTTTTTATGACATAGGCGGCAAACGAGCAGACGGATTGCCTGGTGTTAAGCAATTACCGTCGCCCATGGGCACTCGCAACACCAGGGGAGTCACAAGCGCGTTGCCGGACTTTAAGGGGGGTTGGAGCTCTGGGAACCTTACTCACCATCAGGAACACTACATACCTGAAAGGTGGCAGTGCTATTATGGTTGTGGTCTTCTGTAGGGAGGAGGTACTTCCCCAGTTGGGCTGCCCCAGATTCAAGCGTGATGGTCAACGCTGTGCCCTACCTCTCATAAACTATTTAGATCATAGTATTAATTATTGTTTAACTAAGTAAAGATAATGGATGACCCGAAGTAAGCTGAGTGGAAAATCTAGGTTATCAGAGTAACGGTTGTAAAAGGTGTACTAGGAAAGTCCATTATCCTCTAATGCACTGAATTCAGCATTGAAATAAGAAGTTTTCGTATCTGTAAATATTGTGAATAATATACAGGATGATCAATCCAAATGGGTCAGCGGGGGGAGGTCGGAAACTATGACAGCGAAATCTGTTCTTAGGAGCCATGGGTTCGATTTTAGATTTAATAATAATGGCATTAAAACTAATTATTAATCTCTCATACATAACCGGGAATCGAAGTTTTGTAAACAATGTTAGGTGTAAATCCGAAAGATTTTTCGCTGTTATTGTTGATGATACGAAACGTAAATTAAAGAGTCACAACAAGTACATTTTAAATATTGTTTAGGTACGTAATTGACTAATAAACCCAACATAAAATAGTTATTTTATTTCAATAAATGTTGAAAATGGTAACCATTTTCTTGGATGCAAAATTGTTTTTTAAAAAGTTTGAATGCCATTATTATTAAATCTAAAATCGAATCCATGGTTCGTAAGAACAGATTTCGCTATCTCTCATAGTCTCTGATTTTTCCCTACTGACCCATTTGGATTGATCACCCTGTATAGTATCAGTACCACCGCGTGTTGCCGGCTGACTGAAATAGCACCTCCCCATCTCCCACGGGTGTCGTAAAAGGCGACAGAGGGAGAAAACCGACGGATGGGCAGCAGGGCCGTCGAAACGAACTGCTACTGTCGCCAACCGCCACCCGCTGCGTAAAATATTGCTGTAAGGCTATATACATACATACATACATTTCAGCCGTATGCAGTCCACTGATGGACAAAGGCCTCCCACAAATATGACTTGTATCATCTTAGGGGGTAGTTTCCATAGTTGCCACGCTTGGTAGGCGGGTTGGCGACCGCAGTAGCTGTAGATTGGGCTTCGACGGACGCTGCTGCCCGTCCGTAGGATGTTTCCCTTTATCGCCTCTTACGACACCCGCGAGAGGAGATGGCGTGGTGCTATTCTAGTCAGCCGGCATCACACGGCAGTCAGCCGGCATCACACAGCACAACATGCATCATAAGGCAATATGGTCTCCTATAAACGCCGTACGTGGCTTACAGCGTCTGCGTCATAATTCTGCCTATAGATGTACTCGTACTTTTGTGGTCTCTCTCACACGTCGACGTTGGCGTCATGGCTGACATAAGACGTCGCGTGTCGTCGCCTGACGTCAGCGTCAACGTTCCTGAACAAAAAAGACGCCAACGTCGACGTGTGAGAGATGCCACAACGGTACATCACTATAAGTAGCATTGTGACGCTGATGCTATAAGCTGCCGACCGCGTTTATAGGAGACCATAGCCTTAAGTACGGTGGCGTCGCAGCGGCGGGCTTTACGCGGTGGCGGTGCGGTGTCGGTGCGGTGTTGGCGCGGAAGCAGTACCATATAGTGTAGGTACAGCCCATCCTCCGATCGATCAATCGGTCGAATGAACTATAGTTTGAACGAAAGAACTCCGGTCTTTTAGTGCCTTTGCCCCTTTAGTTCAGTAGACGGTTTCGCGACGTTAGGGACCGTGCGCTAACGCCGTTCCTCGTCGCATTCACACAGTCGTACATTCGTTTCGCCCCGCTTTTACTAAAATCTACTAAACTTAAAGACCTAAGACCGATTTAAGAATGACTCACGTTACATCGTCGCGTCTTCTACTCGTCGCCCTCCCGAGCCCGAGCCTTCCGTTAATCCACCCGGCACTCACCGAGGCGGCCCGGGCCCGAGCGGCTCGACGCTCGAATATTGACATTAAACCGAGCGTCGTTCCATCCATCGATTTGTTGCGAGTAGACGATCGTCACACGCTCGTTGACATCAAGTCGACATTACATCGCCTTCCATCCAGTGATGAAAGGCACTGCTCGGCCCGGTGGCTGAGCAGAGCCTTTTTACATACTCGTATCTGTACCGGCCGTCGCATGACCGTCCCGAGACCGGGCCGAGCGGCTCGGAGGGCTCGGTGATCACGTGATTCCATACAAAACGTAGCGAGGGTGGCCTCGGCTCGGCGACGGGCCGCTCTAACGTGAGTTAACCTTTAAACCTTAAGAACCCAGTTTGTTTCGGTCCGAAGTCGGAATACACACAGCTCCTGGCCGACACAAGCCTAGTCGTATACAGTCCACTGCCGGACATAGGCCTCCCACAAATATGACTTGTATCATCTTGGGGCTAGTAGTCATAGTCGCCACGCTTGTCAGGCGGGTTGGCGACCGCAGTAGCTGTAGATTGGGTTTCAACGGACGCTGCTGCCCGTCCGTAGGATTTTTACCTTTGTCGCATCTTACGACACCTGCGGGAGGAGATGGGGTGATGCTATTCAAGTCAGCCGGCATCACATGGCAAATACATATATATGGTCTGTAGTCGCTCCAGGACCTATTTATGCGTGAAGACCCTCAGCCCAATGAGACCATCGAGAGACAGATAAAGATATCTCACCGATACAGTTCCTCGGGCCTGCGCTGAAGGGCACGAAGGCGTACGGCCTATGCTCTGGTTCCAGGAACCTCTCCGGCTTGAACTGATGAGGCTCAGGGAACAGGTCCTCGCGGCGCTGGAGGTCGTAAATACGGACAGCTACTTGCGTGCCGGCGCGGACTAATACGTCATCTGAAAAAAAAAAACATTTTTTTTTACTTTCATTGAATACGAGTATACACATAAGAATTACAAAAACTGTACAAATACCAAACTAGCTTAAAACTAAAAAAAGATTATTGAGACATTTTGTGTTTTGATTAGGGAAAAGTTTTTTTTTTTTTCTACGCAAAAAAAATCTGTAGGTATACATTTCATACAAAGAATGAAAATTCTTCGATCCAAAAAAAATATTCCACATTTTTTGTTATCAAAATACAATACCAAGTGAAATCCCACTAGTTTTGTTACACCTTACATAATTTTGTACACCATATTTCAAAGGATTTAAATAAATAAATAATAAAATATTTATATAAATATTTCGGGACAATCTGATACAAATCGACCTAGTCCTACGGTAAGGTCAGTAAGGCTTGTGTTGTAGGTACTAGACGACGATATATATAATAGATAGATACATATAAATACTTAAATACAAAGAAAACACCCATGACTCAGGAACAAATCTCTGTTCTCATCAAAAATCTGTGCTCATCACACAACTAAATGCCCTGACTGTGGGAATTGAACCCAGAACCATCGGTTTCATAGGCAGGGTCACTACCCACTAGGCCAGACCGGTCGGATTAAAGTGAAAATATGTGTACATATTTGTGATATCAACTGTAACATAAAAGACTACTAACCCAGCATAAAGTCCTCAGTCACAGTACGTCCAATAAACGGTACACTGGGATACAGCCGTAGCGTCTCCTTGATTACCGCCTCTAGATACTTCATCTCGGTGAAGTCAGACATAGTGAACGAGCGGTCCGTACCGCCGAAAATATGACGGAATTCTTCGCGGATTTTGTCCTGAAATATAGGAGAATTCTTCATAAAGTTGAAATAATTTACCTTACAGTGCGCGACGAGTCGGCGACGCGAGCGGCGAACCGAACGGACACAAAGCACTCTTAGTGCTTGAAAATGGAGGCCTATGTTCTCCGAAACATGTCGCGCGAGTGACTAAATAAACGTGAGTAGAACCGTGTTAATTATTATGTCTCACGAAAGTTTAAATACAAATTTCTTGCATGTATTTTTTTATTATTTATGTAAATACCGTAAAATGGCACTGCAGCTTTATTGTCATGTAATTTAAAAATAATAACCTCAATTAAATTTATGAAGTATAAAAAACATTTACCATTTTCATTGTCATCATGCCTATTTTACATATTCTCAATACGAGTTAAGTTAGTAAAAATATAAAATGCATAGGTATTAAGTATTTAAATCTAAAGAAAAATTTATAAATTTAAGATTTAAATATCGAAGATATTTGCTAGCAAACGTTTCTACATAATAAAAAAGAATTTACATATAAATTACTTAATTATTTTCTAACAATCTTACACACACCGAACTAGTCCGCGACACAGAAACAAAAATACATGACAAACACAAAATATGCCCTTACTAGGATTTGAATCCTGACCTAGGAAGCTCCTGGTTCATAGGGCCATTACCAACTAGGCAAGAACGTTCAAATAAACAATTACTTCCCAACAACTTTTTTAACAAATACTTTTATAAAATAATATTTTCATCTTCCTCGCGTTGTCCCGTCATTTTTGTCACGGCTCTTGGGACCCTGAGGTCCGCTTTGCAACTAATCCCATAATTTGGCGTAGGCACTAGTTTTACGAAAGCGTTCGAACCCAGAGGGTAAACAAGGCCTTATTGAAATTATTCCGGTTTCCTCACGATGTTTCCCTTCACCGAAAAGCGAGCGTAAATATCAAATGATCTTTCATATAAAAGTTCCAAAAACTCATTAGTACAACCCGGGATTTGAACCTGCGACCTCCGGATTGCAAGTCGCACGCTCTAACCGCTAGGCCATCAGCGCTCTCTTATAAAAGAATATTACAATTTTAGAATTTCGCAAAAGAGGAAAAAAATAGAATTCTTACAGCAACTCATAATTCAATCAAAGATTTGACAGTCATAAAACAGCAGGACGCCTAACGGAATTAGAAAAACATTCGACGGAAATGTTGCGAGAAGGAATAGCAGATTACTTAATAATTTACGTCCCTACCTTTATGGGTATAAAGGCCTTAAAAGCCATTAGAAATACAAATTGAGTTTGAACTTTATTGCATGAGAATACGGTTAACAGTTGAACTTGTTTTTCTATGGATGTTACAGCCCTTAGCGCGGACAAGACAGCTTATAAAAAAGTAATGAGTAAACTCTGCCACGGAAAAAGTATAGTTTAATCTCCTTGGCCAAAATTATTTTACGGCACTGTTTTTATGTAACTTGTAGATAAAATCTTTTTCCGCATTACAAAAATATCAGACGACATAGAATATAATAAATTTAGTAAACTAGAATTGAATTATTCAAAGTAATGCCAAAAAACCAGTCTGAAATGAAACGAAGTTTTCTATCCAATAACTATAAAACATCAGTGATAATTGTTTACAAAGACTATTTCAATTCAAAATTCGATATTTATATTAAAAATACAGAAGTGTATATATGTTGTGTCCAACCGATGACCACGAACGCTGTTAAAGTGTTCGCAACGTCGGGATGAAGTAAATTAGTATACGCGATATAATCCGTTTCAGTTGTTTATAAAATTACACGAATTATTCAAGAAAAAATAAAGTAAAAATAATAATAAACTAAACTATTAAAATAGCCCACCCCGCGTCGTTCCAGGTACAAAGGTGCCCATTACTCTCGCTTTCAGTTGTTTTATTTCATAATACAGAAGTGCTCAATACTTTTGGATAAGGCTGTATTTTTTTATTTTTTTATGATATAGGAGGCAAACGAGCAGACGGATTGCCTGATGGTAAGCAACTACCGCCGCCCATGGACACTCGCAACACCAGAGGAGTCACAAGTACGTTGCCGGCCTGTATGGAACTAGAGTAGCCAAGTTTGTGTACCTGCACTTCTGGATGATCAGCCAATAGCATGATACCAAATGTCAGGGCATTAGCGGTTGTGTCGTGGCCCTGAAAATAATTCTTGGTTATAAAATTAAATATGAAATTTTTCATAACTATATAATAACTACAAAAGCTTCCCGCACAATCGTGGAAACTTTACAAGCAACCTTACAACATTATTTCAAGGATTAGTGCTTATTACGTCATGTTCTTATAATGACAATAAACAGATGACGATCACTTTATTTGACGATTAAGTTTACACACTAGCGAATGTATCAACATAGCAACTGCCATAGAAATCGATATTAATGCTTCACAATAAATGTGCTATATGTATAAGTTTACAATACCAAGAAATTTCCACGAAAAAATTCGCAATTATTGTAACTTTTTGTCAGTATATTTCTAAGTAGGATACAAAACTAAGTTACATTAGAACTACAGGCTTCATAATCTACAATAACAAAAAGGGTGACAACAGTATGAACAGTATGTATTCCCAGTAATCTCTTACTTCAAACATGAACGTATTAACTTCTTCCCGAATCCCTTCCAAGTCTATCTCTCCTTTACTCTCCACTTCCAAAAGAAGATCCAAAAACGCCAACCGCCTTTTAACTCCATCCTCTTCTATCGTCTCAAACTCCTCCATGTCTCTAAGTCTCTGCTGTTTTCTCCCGTGTATCAGATTGTCGGCGAAAGAGTGAATTGTTTTTAGATATTTTTCGTGACGTTTTCCAGTGGGTAGTCTGTGGTAGATCAAGTCGGATTGAAGCCACAGACTCAAGTTTCTTTCTAAGATGAGCGGGCCTATGTTTATAACAGCATCTAGATAATCTAAAGCAGGTTTAGACTTGTCAAGATCCAGGCTGATTCCCATTGCTGTTTCTGTGGAAGATTAATTGGTTAATGCAAGATGGATGGACCTGGGTACCTAAATAGTGATCAGAGGTCACCGGAGGACAGGTGTCACCATCCCTTTACTGAGGATTACAGTGATCGGCAACTCGCCTGCCCTCGATGATGCCGCTGTGGCTGATAGAGGATGCAATTAGGTCACCTTTATTTTTACTTTTGTTCTCGTCCTGATTACTACTCTTTTTTTATGACAAACGTGGCAAAAGAGCGGATGGATTGCCCGAAATTACCGCCACCTATGAGCACTCGTAACTCCAGAAAAATCACAAGCAGGCTGCCAGCCTTTAAGATACTCCTATCTTAAAGGCTGGCAGCCTGCTCGCTACGCTCTTTTCTTGAAGGTATAAGGGTCGTATCGGTTCGAAAATATCGCTGACGGCAAATCATTCCACAGTTTTGATATGCGAGGCAAAAAGTTACTAGAGAAACGCACAGTAGAGGATATCCAGGTGGATGTGGAAATGTTGCCGCGTAGAATTATGGCGGAAGGAGGCGGCTACGGCTGGGAATAATCCGAAAAAATCCTTCGAACTCTCCTTTGTAAATAAACTCACCACAAATAATGTAAAGAGTCAAGTTCTTAACCTGTGAAACGGACTCAATCTCTACTCCTCTCCTTCCGGGCAATACTAAAAGGACTACTCCATCCACTGAGTTTCCATTAGTACGATAGCGTTGGGCTGTTTTAGTCCTCCTAACTCACCACAAATAGTGTACAGAGTGAAGTCTTTAATTACAGAAGCGACCTCAACTTCTGCAGCTCTAGTCCTCAGGAGCTGACGGACGAAAGACCTGCTCCTCTCTTCCATCACCACGGCGAAGTTCTTTAGGATGTTGAAGTGAAAAGTCGGAGTGAGGAGTTTCCGACGCCGGTGCCACTTGTTACCTTTTAAATTAACAAAGTTTTTTTAACAAAAGAAAAATTTGGAGGGAGCAGATAAATTTACAATATGTACAAAACTACGTCATCATCATTTATTTATTTATTGTACATCATTCCCGTACACGTAACAATGGTGTTCCGGGCATTTGGGATGCGTATGCGGAGCCTGATCGAGCCAACGCACAGAGGCCCTTTCGACAATTTTTAATGAAATTTAAGGAGTACACTGAGCGGATGTTGCCCCTGTCCGATATAACAATAATTCGCGCGAAGCGATCCGCTTCTGCCTTTCTAATACGGACTGCTGAGGAATGGAATTCGCTCCCTTCGTCTGTATTCTCGGGAAGATATAATTTGGGTCTTTTCAAGGCAAGTGTGAATAGTTGCTGAACCAGCATGTTACATCTTCGACCTCGTTGACACTTACCATCAGGTGTGACTGAGGTCAAACGTTGTCAAGTTTAGTATCATCATCATCATCATCTCAGCCATAAGACGTCCACTGCTGAACATAGGCCTCTCCCTTAAGTTTAGTATGTTGTCGCATAAATAATATGATCAAATAAAACATAATAAATGTATAACTAATTTAGGTAATTGCATACTTATGATTTATTTAGGTTTTAAAATGAGATTTATATTAAAAGGAGTTAATTTGATTCATTGTGAATACTCTAGCACGGAAGTTCGTAACGCAAGGAATTCGCGCCAAAGCCGGATAGTTCCGAGTTTGCCCAATCGGAGGTAACGAGTTTGAGTGATTGGTAGGGAGCGACACTTGATTCTGAACCTCCGTGCTAGTAACATCTCTTAGTAGAACATTGTGTTATTGTAATTTATATTATTAGGTAATAATTAATAATATAGTATAAAAACATAATAAAGAAATTAAAAACGCCGCAAGTATGTCACTCTGGGAAGTAGCTACATATTTGCGGCGTTTGGCGTCGAAACTTTGGGGCCGTGGGGTCCAAACGCACGCCGACTATAATAAAGATCTGTCGGCGCGCCTGATAGAGGCCTCGGGTGACCAGAGGGCTGGCTACTATTTTGCACAGCGGATAGCCATCGCTATCCAACGTGGGAATACAGCCAGCCTTCTGGGCACCTTGCCCGTTGATAGCGATTTGGGCCAAGCTTTTTATCTCTAATTTTGTTAAGTAGTTTAAGTTGTTAGGGTAATAATAAAAGCCATCTTTATCGTGGAGACTTCTTTCAATAAGTATATAAAAAAAATACACACCTGTACTAAGTAGCAGTCCTGTTCCAAGCATTGGCTCCACAAATGTGTAATGGCTGCTTTTAGTTATGTTGCGAGAGTGAGACAACACCACCTGCAAGTAAAATGATGCATTTTGCGAGGATATGTTCGCACAGGAATATAAAGATGGTAACATCGATAGCAAATGGGAATTCGGAAACACTGGACCCGGGTATGTCCTTAAACTACGTCCAATAATGAGAGGTAGGGCACAGCGATGACCATCACGCTTGAATCTGGAGCAGCCCAACTGGAGAAGTACCTCCTCCTTACAGAAGACCACAGCCATAATAGCACTGCTACCTTTCAGGTCTTTAGTGTTGTGTTCCTGATGGTGAGTAAGGTTCCCAGAGCTCCAACCCCCCTTAAAGGCCGGCAACGCGCTTGTGACTCCCCTGGTGTTGCGGGTGCCCATGGGCGACGGTAATTGCTTACCACCAGGCAATCCGTCTGGTCGTTTGCCGCTTATGTCATAAACACTGAATTAACTGAAACTATTTTAATAAATACGAATATTAATGCAAGCTAAAGTTGTTATTTCCACTTACAAATGCAGACTGAATTGCTGTAGTAATGTCATACAATGTTATAAATTTAAAAGTAGAATAATATAAAAATAAAGGGCGCAACCCAGCCAGTCGCCAACAGAGTCGATAGATACACCATGGACTTAAAAATCTAAATACAGAAAAGATGCATAAAAGCAATATGTAACGCTAGAATTGACGACGACTGTATACCTTTATTTAGAAAACTTAACATTTTGCCATTGCCGTGTGTGTACATTAGAGACATAATAAGTGTTCTTGTAAGTACCCACCCAGAATACTTCCCGGAACGTAGTGAATTTATACAGAGGCAAATAATGTCGCTCTTATACAAGCCACGGGGTCGAAAGGATATGTATAGAAGAAATGTATTTTATGAGTATAGAAATTTACAATAATTTGCCTAATGAATTTTTTTTTTATGACAAAGGTGGCAAACGAGCAGACGGATTGCCTGATGGTAAGCAATTACCGTCGCCCATGGGCACTCGCAACACCAAGGGAGTCACAAGCGCGTTGCCGACCTGTAAGTGGGTTGGAGCTCTGGGAACCTTATTCACCATCAGGAACACACCACTACATACCTGAAAGGTAGCAGTGCTATTATGGCTGTGGTCTTCTGTAAGGAGGAGGTACTTCCCCAGTTGGGCTTCTCCAGACTCAAGCGTGATGGGTACTTCGCTGTGCCCTGCCTCTCATTGTTGGACGTAGTTTAAGGACATACCCGGGTCCAAAATTACGAGTACTGCCGGGGAAATTATTCAAACGAAAGCTTACTAAATGGTTACTCGATAAATGTTTTTATAGTGGCTGGGACTACTTAAAGTTTAAGTTTACTTAAGTTTTACGAATATTTGTACGCTTGCTTGCATGCCGAATACAAGAACTATTTATAATATTTTAACACAAATTATGACTGTATTCTTTACAAAGAATTTAGAATTTGAATTTGAAAGATACTTGAAAAACATGTCTAAAGCACCTGGCCGAGTTCTATATTCAAATTTTGACGTAAGTGCCATATTCATTCTCTTTACCACTACATAGACATGGTCCTTCGATTAAGTTATTAACCTATACGAGTGCCTACACGATAAACATACAGTCGCGTACGTTAATTTAGCATTTTGCAAAAAAAAAACCATTTGTACTTCAATACAGTTTGACAGAACTGTCAGCCAAGTCCGTCACAAATAAATGCAAGCAACCGTACCAATGCTCGACACGCGAATTCCAAATTGATGACACATTGAAAGTGGCATTAATTGGGGCCCTAGGACGCACGTTACCACACCCCGGTAAGTGGCGATCGAATGTATGAAACAACCGCGTTGCTACGCACACAGTCTAAGCTCGTGTAGGTGAGCGCGTACCATGCCTGTGTGAGTGAGATAAGACACGCTAGGGTTGCCGCTATTTTGCGTAGTGCGTTCGCGAATTGGGAACGCAATGTAAGATGACTTTGTTATAGCGGCGTTGAATTTATTTGTGTCGAGTTAATTTGTGTGTAATCACTAATCAATTATAAACGAAGACGATTTTAACTCTATTTTCTGAGATTATCATTGACGTCTACGTTTTGACTCGAGCAACTGGATCTTTGCCAATAGCCTCTTATACTAAATAAAGGGATAAGTAAAAACGAAAAATACTACTTTATTGTAATGTATTGTAATCGAATCAGTAGATTTTACGTGTTGCGTATACAGAGTGACAGACAGACAGACTGGCAAAAAATACAAAAGTTCACCATTTGACATCTAGATAGTAATTGTTCATTCAGCCCACTAATAATTAAAAAAAAACAAACAAATTCGGCTTCGCTACTGTTTTATTATGTGTATATAGATGATTATGATAAATTATAGTAATTTATAAGGCATTGCAGAAAAAAACACTTGAAGTTTCAGTATAATTGAATGAAACATTCGCACAAGGTATAGCATAAACATGCGCAGAAACCGCCTTAGTATACCTACTCTTTATTATACCTACTGTGCCGCCGCCCGCGTTCAAGTTCGATGACCTCAATGATTCAAAACTCATTACCATTATTGCGCGAATTAGGAAGAAATAAGAATCATACCTCTATGCTGTAAGGTGGGTATCTAACCTAGATTTATACAATAGTTTCCTGTTTTGAATCAGTATAAAACGAAGTAACAAAATTATTGTAAGGAAATTCAGGCAACCAAAATATTACGTAAGTTGAAAACATGATTTTTTGTTTATATAGATATTGTGTTGTTTTCAGTGTGAAGGGATAGGTTTATGTCTAAAACGGATAGGGTAACAGAAATACTAAACATAAGTACCTGGTGTAAGTTGATTTTCTACTAAAACATAAAAACTAATTCATCCAATGGAAATCTGTAGAAATTACTTTTGGTTTTGTCGTTTCTCGAGCTTAAATATCCGTACACAGCACAACACACGCCCATTACAAAAGGTTTTATAAATATTGTGAAAAAAATTGAATAGGTAATCTGCGCACTACGTCGTCGCGTACCTGCCAGCCGGTAACTGCGAGGTAACCGAGAGCGGGTGGGCGGCACTTTCGGTGGGGGGCAGGGAGTGGCCATACTGTACGTTAGTACTCTTTATTATACTGTGACGTTACAGGCTTTACAAAATTATGTCAGAGGCGCTAGTGTAAGTTTCTTTTGACGTAAAAACGTCTCGAACGCGTAAGTGATAATGTTATTTATATGGGAAACACGTCACGAACGCGTTTGCGTTTCCCATATAAATAACATTATCACTTGCGCGTTCGTAAACGTTTTCTTGCGTCAAAAGAGACTTACACTAGAGCCTCTGGTTCTACAATACTGCTACTGACAAATTTAAATTGCCAGCTTATGGTGACATCAAAGATATGTTCACACTTGTACCATAATCCTCCGTAACAAGTTGGAAAAGTGTAAACATCATTGATCTCAACTGTAGATATTTTGCTAATTTCAAGCAAACATGTTTATCAAGTATTTAAAGGTCGTTAACGTAAAGAAGCTTTGAAATATTCCTGAAAGCGAAATGTTTATTTTCCTATAGTATTTACCCACAGAAAAGTTATTAATATGTATGTAAATTGAACCCTTTTCAAATGGGTTCAGATCGCGGTAAAGACTTATTTATATGTTTGTTATTTACGCTAGAACTGATATATGTTGGCACGATAAAATTCTCGAGAAATAATGGTTGTTGGTTTGTTAACTTTGAAATTACTGACCATTGTCTGTAATTTCATCATCGTTTGTGATAAAATAAAATCTTAACTATATCGACGGTGGAAATTTCAAATGTAGTAAGGGGCATACTTTTATATGCGACTTACGACATTTGAAATTTCCACTGTCGATATTTTTAAGCAGAAACGTCGTTAGAAATAAATGAAAAAATTTAAAAATCAACTGCCCTGTGCGAAACTCAAACTAGCGACTCAAACTCAAACTCAACGTTTATTCAGTAAGTAGGCCACAAGGGCACTTTTTTTACACGTCGAGTATACAAAAGAAGAAAAAATAAAAACTACACCGGTTCTAACCCTACACCTCTGACCCGAGAAGCATTTTGACTTTTATGACCGGCAAGAAACTCGGCGGGATTTTTTCAAAACAGTATTACAAAAGATATCTTAAACATAAAAATATGTTATTCTTTAAGAGAACATATCCAACAATTACAAAAAATTTCTGCCAAAGGAAAAATAAAAATAATAATTAATTACTTACAAGTCCAAATCTGACTGCTAAAAACCAAGTTAACAAAACGTTTGATATGCTTTCTTATCTGAATTGTGTCCTTTATTCTAATTTCGAAATTACAATAATTCGTCATCAAAAGTTTCAAAGAATGGGATACATGCCCGTCGCTCTACCAACGGAGCTTCAGAGGCTTGCACAAAGGCTGCGAATTTGGAGGCGCCTAGCGACATCTACCGTAAACCTTTTCTTCCTAAATAAATTCTTGTAAAAATCAGTCCATGACTCAGTGATCGACACTAACGGCGCAAAACTTTAACAAAACTTGTTGAACTGAGGTATTGTAATTCTTACCATCAAGAAAAATACGAATAACTTAGGCAAATTAGTGTTTAATTTGATTGTATATCGGCATCTCGATATGCCAATATTAGGGTGTAAGAATATAATTGTTTTTATGGCTCTATACACTCTTTTATATCCGCTGAACGAGTTAACGAGCAGGCGGATTGCCTGGTGGTAAGCAATTACCGTCGCCCATGGGCATCCGTAACACCAGGGGAGTCACAAGCGCGTTGCTAGCCTTTAAGGGGGGTTGGAGCTCTGGGAACCTTACTCACCATCAGGAACACAACACTACATACCTGAAAGGTAGCAGTTTTGCACCCATAGTGCCGATCACTGGTTATTTGTTATATTTGTCGATTTTTTTCTGACGGACAAGTCGGACGCAATCCGATCCATAGATACATTTAGCTCCATATAGTTAGTAGCAGTCAAACTGGCCAAATATATCGTAACACATCTTTATTGATCTGTACATATATATTTGGCTAGTTTGGTTGCTCCTAACAATTTGACCCTGATTGCACGCGTAAATCGAATAGGTGAGAACAAAAGGACCACCAACCGTAGTTGGAACGTATCTGTAAGCATGGCGGGATTCTAATATATTCGAATTTTGAATAGACCGCCATAATACGAAAAATGTGACATGGGGCCTATTTGATAACAACTTGTAACTTCCTCGTCCTTTTATTAGCATGAAAGTTCCTCTAATATTATTAGTTGTAAATTGTTATGCAATGGACCCCTGGTCTGGATGCAACGCACACACAGAGGGCAAAATTCGAAGATCGAAAATTTCGCGCATCTGTTTCTTTTCCTCCAATTAAGGCATAGGAGTGACAGAAACAGTCGTCGGAGATTTTCGAACTTTGACGTTCGTGTTAAGCCCTCAGTTTAGCCTCGAATTTGTCGTGTAATGATGACAATTGCGTGTGAGGCATTCGACTGGCTGTCACGACTAGATGACTATGGCCGTCAATTTTCTACACAACTACATATAAATATAAATAAATAAATATTGCGGGGCCTAGTCCTACGGTAAGCTCAGTAAGGCTTGTGTTGTAGGTACTAGACGACGATATATATAATAGATAGATACATTTAAACACTTAAATACACAGAAAACACCATGACTCGGAAACAAATATTTGTACTCATCACGCAAATAAATGCCCGACTGGGAATCGAACCCAGGACCATCAGCTTCATAGGCAGGGTCACTACCCTCTAGGCCAGACCGGTCGTCAAACCACATGGTACTTTAGTTTTCTGCCTGTATCGCTCGCTGAAATAACAAGATAATGTTTAGTTTATTTATTACAAATTCCTTAGCTGGCCAGGCAAGTCGTCTCTGGAATTCGCTTCCTCTCAATATTGGACAAGTCCCACGCTATTTCGCCTCTTAGCGGACGTGACGTTTACTATCAGTACCCTTACCATGAGTTGTGACTTTGTGCCTATATGTTTATTTGCACCAATTTACTTAATTATCTGTTTAGGTTATGGTAGACTGGTAGAGGATATTTAGATATTATCTCTTTTATGGTTGTGAAGGATCTATAATTCTTGTAAATGATTACTATTTGAATTGTTTTTTGTAGTTTGTCGCAATAATGCATTTAAATTCATATTTTTTTAAAGTTCGTAATAAAAGCCCAAAAGTAGTTTTTTTAATAAAAGTAGATTAATTGTACATTTAGATATTACATATATATTACACTAGCTTCTGCCCGCGACTTCGTCCGCGTAGAATAGTTACTTTTGGTCTTCGCTTATGATATATCGCCTTTATCTATAAATGGGCTACACACACACACACACTACTGAAAGGATTTTTCAAAATCCCAAAATTACTTTGAAAAGGCATATCAAGTTAAAATATCTGTATTTGAATATTTGGAATTTGGAATCGAAGGATTAAGTATAATTGAATTGCAAACAACACTGTTAATTAGACACGTATGAACTTTATGTCGTAGCAATAAGGTTCATACGTCTCTAGCTAACAGCTTAGCTTAGTAGCTTAGAACATCGCCTGTTGTATGTATGTACCTATGTGTGTTAACACTTAAACTTTTAAACCACTTTCCCGTAAAACTTCGCTTTCTTAGGATTCCGTACCCAAATTGTAAGAACGGAACCTTATTGCTTAGACTTAAAACGTCGGTCTGTCTGTCTGTCTGACGGCTATATCTTATGAAAAGTGTTACCATAAAAAACTGTTTTATTTACTAATGATACGGAACTCTTCGCGCGCGAGTCTGACTCGCACTTAGCCAATTTTTTTATGCCTATTAAGTATATGAAACGTCTACAAACGACTGCACATTTGTGCAGTGTAGCACATCTTTATTTAAAGGCAATACGGACTTTTGACACCTTCATTTGCGTATGACTGTACCTACATTCCAACCCCATAAGCGATTAAAAAACGCTCATCTCATTTCATATCAAATGACGCTGAAATTACTCATCTTGTTCCTTATTAAGTACTACTGTGAAGAGTGTGAAATGTAATTCTTTTTATATACTTACCCTCTTTTTGAAAAATACTTTTTTAGTGCACATATTTTAAAACCGTTGTTGTTTTTGTCAACAGCGACCCGATTAACCATAGGAAACATACACATGTCGTTTTTCAGACTTTTTAAACCCCATTTTCTCATATTAGGGGTTGAATTCTCAAAAATGCTGAAACACGTGTTTACTCATTTGTCGTTAGGAATATTATTGTGAAGTTTCAAATTAATTGGTGTAACTAATCATAAATCCCCATACAAACTTTGGACCCCCATTTCACCCCCTTAGAGGGTGAATTTTTAAAAATCCTTTCTTAGTGCACCCCTAGACCTTATAAGGAACCTGTGTGCCGAGTTTGGAAACTTTAGACCCAGCGGTTTGGGCTGTGCGTTGATTTAAGTGAGTCAGTCAGTCAGTCAGTCAGTCAGTCAGTCAGTCAGGACTTTGAGATTTATATATATAGATTTAAATTTTAATTATACTTATAATCTTAATTTATGCGTTAATTCTATTATAAAATAGGAAAACTCTCGTTCAATCCGTTCACGTAGCAATTTCAGGTAACTGCGCTTACTGACCCATTTAGAAAATCCATCCTGTATCGCGTCTTACCACTGGGCCTTCTCTAATGCATGAGAGGGATCGGGCTATAATCCCCACGATGGCCCGAAGCGTATTAGGGACTATAAAATACAGGGTGATTCACAAGACGTGACCAAAATCAATACGGCGGATCCGATCGTTGTTCTTATGAAAAAAAACTGGAAAATATTTGCCTCTGACGAAGTTCGAATTTATGGCTCCAGGATACATGTCCGTCGCACTACCAACTGAGCTACAGAGACACACCCGATGGTTGTGAATTTCTCCGTCTAGGAGGCATTTGTGTTTTCTTTTCTTTATTTTTAAGAATAATAGTTTCGTTAGCAGACGTATCTGCTAAATTACTTACGGATCGGACAGAGTTATTTACAAGTTTTTGTATAAATTTGAATGAGATAAATATTAAACGATATTTGAATACATTACAATATGCGCCATCGCTCATTGATTTCTTTTTGTTTTTAGTATAGCACATAATATAATATTTTAGCCCAATTGTATACATAAATTGACATAATTTTTTTTTACCAAAAATAACAAGCTAAATTCATATGGAATATATGTTGGAATGTAGGTTAGGTAGTTAAAGGTTTCAAATGTGTCATTATCTAGGAAAACTGACCTTATTGTCGATGGCACTTACGTCGAATCGCGGTGCGTTTGTATTGTATTGTCATGAACAACGACATAAGCGCCATCGATAATAAGGTCCCTTTTCATAGATAATGTCACAAATAACTTGTAATTAGATTATAAGGATCAGGTAATTTAGCTGTACCATACAGGGAGAGTCATATATATATATTTTTTTTATGACATAGGCGGCAAACGAGCAGACGGATTGCCTGGTGTTAAGCAATTACCGTCGTCCATGGGCACTCGCAACACCAGGGGAGTCACAAGCGCGTTGCCGGCCTTTAAGGGGGGTTGGAGCTCTGGGAACCTTACTCACCATCAGGAACACAACACTACATACCTGAAAGGTGGCAGTGCTATTATGGCTGTGGTCTTCTGTAAGGAGGAGGTACTTCCCCAGTTGGGCTGCTCCAGATTCAAGCGTGATGGTCAACGCTGTGCCCTACCTCTCATTGTTGGACGTAGTTTAAGGACATATCCGGGTCCATATAAGATGACTCTGCTCTATATAAGAAATGGAATGATAGGTACACAACCAATCCACGTGTAAGCCTCCCCACCTAATCACGTGATTACATAAACCCTAACATTAGAAAAAAAAATGCCTTGTGATGCCGGCTTACTAGAATAGCACCACCCCATCTCCTCCCGCGGGTGTCGTAAGAGGCGACAAAGGAAAAAATCGCACGGACGGGCAGCAGCGTCCGTTGAAACCCAATCTGCAGCTACTGCGGACGCTAAACCGCCTGCCAAGCGTGGCGACTATGGCAATTACCTCCAAGATGATACAAGTCATATTTGTGGGAGGCCTATCCTATATGGAGGTCCAGCAGTGGACTGTAAAGGCTGAAATGTATGTGTAAATGTAGATATAAACCTGTTTTAATCAATAAATAGTTTAGTTTCTAGTTGGCAGTCTGTGTTTTCGTCCTTGGATCCCATCCTAACAATGTTGAGTGTCTTGCCATATCAGCCTTGCAATATTGTACTGGCAATATTGTACTTATAAAAACTATAATATTATTTTTTATTATGCAGAAACGTCTGCTAGCGAATATCTTCGATATTTAAATCGAAAGAAAAATAGAAAAATTTGACTCGAAGCGGAACTCGAACCCACTACCACTGGATCACTAGCCCAGTGCACTACCAATTGGGCTATCCGAGTACCGCTTAGACTTGTCAAATTTTTCTATCTATCCTTCGTGGTATACGTCATCATGGGTGACGTGTAGTCACATCTACCGTCAGCGTATTGAACACTTAACGGCATCGAAGTCTCAATTTACATTAGGAATTCATCGATAACAATGTGCTACCCCATTCTAAATTATTTTTTAATAATATTGATACTATAATATTATTGAATCTCACGATAGATTTGTGTCATATAGTTATTTTTTTATTATTTATTATATAGTAAAACCAATGAGCAATTACTTAAAAATAAATACACCGCAATGATTTCACAGTTGTCTGTGTGGGACTATTTCAATTAGTGGTAGGCTGTAATTTCTGTTAGTACATGGGTATGGCAATTACTTTAAGTGACAAAGTGTAAACAGAGGTGTAGGTAACAAGGGCAAACAAAGAATCAGATACTGTCAAGGTAGTAATGGGACAAGTCTTATACTTATTTTTGTCTATTTCCGTTCTAATAGCCGATTGGGTCACTTAACTAACATAACTAAAACATTTGACGACCGGTCTGGCCTAGTGGGTAGTGACCCTGCCTATGAAGCCGATGGTCCTAGGTTCGATCCCCAGTCAGGGTATTTATTTGTATGATGGGCACAGATATGTGTTCCTGAGTCATGGGTGTTTTCTATGTATTTATATGTATCTATTTATTATATATATCGTCGTGTAGTACCTACAACACAAGCCTTACTGAGCTTACCGTAGGACTAGGTTGATTTGTGTAAGAATGTCCCGAAATATTTATTTATTTATTAACTTGTGTACTTGCGGTCCTGCTCACGTCTCCTGAACCACCCTGTATATGTTTGCGAATGACTCCAAGTTTCATCACGATGTTTTCCTTTACCAAAACCTATTGGTAAATATCGAATGCTTGTAAATAAATAACACAAATAATCTTGGTGCAACACAGCGGCGCTACCGCGAACAACGATGTTCGTTTTCGGATGATTGTCTCTGTCACTCTCATGACACCTTAATTGGAGTAAAAGATAAAGATCCCCGAAACAATCTAACTTCGCTCCGCTCCAGGTCAGGATCCAAATCCGGAAACTTCCAAGAAGGATGACAATCAAGTTTGAAAATTAACTGAGTATTTGTAATTTATTACAACCTGTTTTAACTCTTTCGCCGCCATTCGCTTGATATGAAGTCGGAACATTTCGTGCCAGACACGCCACGAATTGATTTCGAGTCTTGGCCTTAGCTTGTGTATGCAATTATTGACGTGATGTCTCCGAGCCGCTCGGCCCGGGCTCGGGCCGGTAATACGCCGTCGTATTACCGTCACAGCTATGTAAAAAGGCTCGGCTCAGCCTGTACCCTCACCATGAGTTGTGACATTGAGGTTTTCGATAACGAGTATCGATTTTACTATCTGTGCATCCCGCTTGTACTATTTTAGTGCGAACGAGATGCACTGGTAGTAAACCCGGTGATGGGAAGGCGACGTGATATCGACGCGATATTCATCATGTGACAATCGTCTACTCGCAAAAAATGGCAGCATATCCGAGTGTTGAGCCGCTCGGGCCAGGGCCGCCCCGGTGGGTCGACGGAAGGCTCGGGCTCGGGCGGGCAACGTGTAGGAAACGCGACGGTATAACGTGACTCATCCTTTATATACGACGCTAATTTTCGAGAATCAAGATGTTTAGTTTAGTTACAAACGGATAAACTCACATGTAAAGGCGACATGTTTCGGGTAAGCTCTGGTACCCATCTTCAAGCCAATTTCTCAGCGGGCAGCAGTGAGCGATACACCATCAACGCGATCGGTGTGTCCTGACTCGGCTTGAGCTTACCCGACATGTCGCCTAGTGCTATATAATTACACGTGAGTTTATCTGTTTGTATCTAAGTAGTAGTAACATGGCTCACAACAGTTTTAATTGAATCAAGTCAATCTTTTGCTTTATAGCAAGAACATGAAAAATAAATGCTCTAGCAAGTATTTGAATCCTGGACATCCTGCTTCGTAGGCAGGTCTGACGTTACTGATATGTAGGTACTTACTTCTGTATCTTTAGCGGAGCAGATGTTGAGGACTCTCGTGTTGAAGATTTTGAAGACGAACCGTTCGCCATACTCCTCCACAAATTCTCGTACGCGAACGAAATGTTCTTCTGAAAGAAGATTTCATTTTTTTAACCTAACACCTTTTTTATACACGGTGAAGTTTAATGAGTAATTAGGAAATAAAACAACTAAAACGTAGTAAACTAAAACGTAATAGTATATTACGTACCTAGGGCGGTAGAACAAAGAATGCCTCAGATCGCGGGTATTTGTGGCCCGCACCGGAGGTGAGGGCCATAAATAAGCGAACTGAGGCCTTCTTTATTATCGCCCGTGGTGCGTACATAGTTTTACATCTTCATCTGGGTGTAAAGTGAGTTTTCTGTCACGCCATAGGGCGGTAAATCTCACTTACCGCCCAGTGTAACGTAAAAAATATTGCGTATACTAATTTAAACTTTATCCCGACGTCTTGTCGGTCATCGGGTGGACCACGAACGCTGCTAAAGGGTTCGAAACGTCGGGTTGAAGTTTAAATTAGTATACATACGCGATATAATCCGTTTTAGTTGTTTTTGAAGACAATAGTGAGTAATCAGGAGTTGAAAAATATTAATTATTAACAAAACAGAATTCAAAAAGTGAGATCTCATGCAATTTACTTGGCAGTCGCTTTCGTAAAACTAGTGTCTGTGCCGAATCCTGGGATTAGTTGCCAAGTGGACCCCAGGCTCCCATGAACCGTGGCAAAATTCCGGGACAACGCAAGGAAGATGATGACATAATATAGTTTTAGTTAAGTTTGCACCCTGTATAGTTACGATGTTAAATAATTATTAAATACATATGTTATACGTTGCTTACTTTTCGGCTTTTTAATACAGAGACACATAATTAATTTATCTACACACATATCATAAATAAATAAATAATAAATAAATATTTCGGGACAATCTAACACAAATCGACCTAGTCGTACGGTAAGCTCAGTAAGGCTTGTGTTGTAGGTACTAGACGACGATATATATAATAGATAGATACATATAAATACTTAAGTACATAGTCAAAACACTTATGACTCAGGAACAAATATCTGTGCTCATCACACACATAAATGCCCCGACTGGGAATCGAACCCAGGACCATCAGCTTCACAGGCAGGGTCACTACCCACTAGGCCAGACCGGTCGTCACATCATAAACTCCCTATAATAATATCAGAAACTGTTATCTAAGAAGAAAATGTTATCTACGTACATATCATAAGTGCTCTAAAATACGTCCAGAAACCGTAGGCAATAATGACCAGCACTACCAACCATCAGAAATAAATGGAGATGTAACATTACCTACTGAAATCAGTAGGTTATGAGTTTAAATTTGGAACAGCTGTCTAGTATCTATAGATATTAAAACAGTTATTGATACGAAACGCCAATTCGTTATGTTTTTTTAATATAAATCGAACGACATAAGAACTCGAGTGACAATAGAATAGGGACTTCATTCGCTTGTCTATGGTTTAAAAAAATATTTGACTGAGATATGAAATACGCAACACCGCCATTCCAAGCTGTCATTTAATTTTGTTTTGTTCGTTGACTTTTTAATGTTTACAAGTAACCCTAGTAATAAGTCATTTCCCTACGGTTTCTGAACCCATCTTAAAACACTTAATGATAAGTGTGTCGATAAAGTAGTGTATGTAACTATACATAATTAGGCATTACAACAATCGTGTGATATTATTATTTTAACTAATTAAACCCACACTCTTGTTGTAATGCCCTTAATTATGCACAGATACATAAACTACTAATAAGTAACATAATAAGAAACTATATTTTTTAATAAATTTTATATGTGTCATTCAACTTCAGAATAACATCGACTTTTAGTTTAAGATGACATTCAAATTTGGAACGTCTCAGAAATAAAAAGGAATTTGATTTAGGCTCAATTTTGTTTCCAGTCGACTCAGCATTTCATTAGAAATGTAATATCAATGCCAAATTACTTTTACAAATCTTGCACGTTACTTACTAACTAACGATATGAAAATGGCGGAATTTAATGTCTTAAAAAAAGGGTTGCTTGAGAAAAGTTTGCATTAGTCGCTATCAAAATTTTATTTGAATTCTCGTATGCGATTCAAGAAATTTATTATAGACAGCTTATAATATAATAGATAGTGCAGTGTACAGATGTTTTCCATCGGGAAAAGTCGTATCTCGATCGACATACGGCGGCAGCCGAACTGTAATTCAATGACTTTACTAAGGGTCATTTCACACGAACCACAACCACGCGACAACCACGACCACGCGACAAGCGCGACCACGTGGTCAGGTGCAAATTTTGTATTAGAAATAAATAGTACAATTCACACGTACCACATTTTGCAGTCATTATCGACCACGTCTGTGGCAACGGCTAGCAACTACACAATTCACAAGTAACCACTGCGTGACCACATTTTGACGCTGCGACGTGGTGTGGTTGTGGTCCGTGTGAAACAACCCTAAATGAGTGACATTTTCATATCTATTAATATAGAACTTTTGCCGTATAATGCTGGTTGACTAGAATAGCACTACCCCATCTCCCGCGGGTGTCGTAAGAGGCGACAAAGGGAAAAATCTTACGGGCAGCAGCGTCCGTCGAAACCCAATCTACAGCTACTGCGGTCGCCAACCCGCCTGCGTGGCGACTATGGCAACTACCCCCAAGATGATACAAGTCATATTTGTGCGAGGCCTATGTCCAGCAGTGGACTGCATACGGCTGAAATGTAATATGGAACTTTAATGTTTAATGCCACATGTCTTTTTTCACTTTGACATTTGATACCAAATAATAAAGTTCCATATTAATGGAAATGAAAATGTCACTGATTGGATACGATCATTCATTGACAGTTCGGGTGTCATCGTATTCCGATGAAGATCCGAGTTTTCCCCAAGGAAAATAATTTCTTACTACATCTGTATGTAACTGTAGGTACATAATACTCAACTAGGCATCGTTTCATAAAACCAAACTCATCGCATTATCTACTATTATACAGGGTGTAATCCTTAAGTGTGGCCAGGCCATAATTCCGTAAATATAACAGATATCAGAAAACCTCCAACTAATATCGAAAGTGCGTTACCTAATGAGTAAAATTACATTAACAACTTTTTTTAATAGATGTAGTAATATTAAAAATACTAAGCTAAAACACTCCCATACATTTAGTTATTAGTATGACGTGACGACTTACAGTCTCAAAGAATGTCGGGTGTCGTAAGAGATACTCGTAAAACTGTTTGAGATTTGTTATTTGTACGAAAACATTGTAATAAAATAATAAAAGTACCGTTTATGAAATAATCAATCTAACATTTATTTTTAAATGAATAATTATTTTATTTACAACAGTAGCTCGATGTGACGTCCTTCTTGTGCGATACATACACGGGCCCTCTTAACTGTTTCTAAATGAACTTTTCGTTAACGTTTGATTTTTTAGCTCTTCTAGGCTATGCACTCTTTGAATGAACGGCTTACCTACTAAATGTATGGAAGGGTTTGAAGTTAACATTTGGGATATAATAGCTTTTATTAAAAAAAAGTTATTAATATAAATTTACTCATTGGGTAACGTACTTTCGATATCAGTTGGAAGTTTTCTGATATCTGTTATATTTACGGAATTATGGCCTGGCCACAGTTAACAATTACATCCTGTATATAACATAATTTTGCACTTAAACCAAAAGTGCAAAATTATGTTATATACAGGATGTAATTGTTAACTGTGGCCAGGCCATAATATGCAGGCCATAACTAACGTATTAAAAAATAACTCCATAAAACTACTCACGACGCCATTAATAACACTTTAAAATTGCTATAAAAATATCAAAAGTCGTAAAAGACACACCCACTAAACTATCAATAATATTTGAATATTCTAAAGCGAATATACGAGAGATCGTGTTCTAATTAATAGCTATGCTTAATAACTACCATGACCGAGGGAGACACGAGATATCGATACGTGTCGACATATGTGTAATACGCCCACATATCGACTGGTAAACACGTGTTTGACATTAAACAACCCACGGTTGAGAGCTGTAAGAAAACTTTAGAATTAGGAACTTGTTGGGTGGGAATAAGACTTATAATTGTATGAGTTTTCTAATGGCAGTTACATCTTTTAAGTGTTGGAGTTGGACTTTGTAGTAGAATTGGTATTTTATTTACAGTCAAAAGTATGTGTTCGCGCTTTTATTTGACTAGAAAATGAAATACAAAGAAGCGTTTCATTTTAGCCGTGTTATAATAGGCTCAGAACGTGCATGCAATAACGAAAAAAAAATGTTTAAAATTTTATATGTTTACTTATGGACCGACGCATAATTATGTACTTTAAGATTTGATGTATCACTGTTTGAAAAAATAAGTCCCGCCGTAGTTTCTTGCCGGTATCTTCTCGGGACAGAGGTGTAGGGTTAGAATCGGTGTAGATTCTTTGACGTTCTTAAGTGCATGTAATGTGCCTAAATTGCAAAAATACAGATCATTTATCTTTTAAAAAAATAATTGCATACGAGAACCCAAAAGCGAAAAACTAAGACTCAGCAGTAATCGCGAAGCGTCTGATTGATGTAACTAGTGACCGAATAGCTGGCGCCTTCCTCGCACAATGTATCAGCATTGCGATACAACGAGGAAATGCCACCAGCATGCTTGATACAATGCCTCAAGGGCCTTTTTTAGATTGAATAACTAGTTAAGCAATCGTATTTCAATTCGATACCTCCTACGTATACTGAGACAACTGACATTTTTACGATTTTAGTTTTTTTGCATTTTTGGGATCAAAATACTTATATCTACATGCTATAAAAATTTCGTAGCGAAATAACTGTTAGTTTTCGAAATAAAGTGACGTATACTGACCCAACTAACACTATTTTTTAAATTAGAACGTCGTATACTGAGCTAAGTCACTTGTACCAGTATACGCGGTACATCTAGCGGGGGAGCGCGGCGCGGGCGCGGCGCAAGTGGCAGTTGTCTCAGTATGCTCGTTCGCTATCGTTGCGTTGGGAACTTGTCTCACTATGCGCGGGCGACAAACGATGCGGCATACGTATTTTCTACCCGTTTTCTACCTACTACGTATAAAATAAAGCTTTTTATATTATGATTTTGTTATTATGATGTTGTGTAGTAGTTTATTGTTTAATTGACAACGTTTCATTTTTTTATGTGGTCGTTTTTATTGTCTGACTCAAAAGAACGCACAATTTTAAGGTACCCGTATTTTTTTATATTTGCGAAAATCTTATATTTTACTGGAAAAAGCTATTTAAATCAGTGCTTCAGCAGAAAGAGCGTATGTAACAAACGTCAATTAACAGCCAAATGACGTCACAAGAAGTGTTTCAGACACATAAAAAGACGTTGAAATAGTTAGAACAAATTGACATTTCTGTAAAAGACTATAGTGCGCTTAAATAGCTTTACGGATAGCATAAATAAACGTCAAAACTTGATTGAAACTTCAACTGCAACTGCTAACTTCGAAATAATTATTTTCTTAAAGGGTTGTTGAAAATGTCTCCCATAAAGTATTGTTTCATGAAAAATCAGCGATAGTCGTAGATATTCCAGGGAAACACGTTAACTGCACAGGGTCAATATTAAAATCGAATGAACGAACTGTCAGAGTGTCAGCTGTCACTGTCTGTAGCGATGTTATGACAATAAAAATGGCGGGTTCTCAAGCAGAACACCGGAATATATCGTTTTTTTTTTATATTGGCAGTATTGGAACAGCCGAGTGACGTCAACTTCCGGTTTACATATTTTGCTAAATATTTCAAAAAATATGTAAAAAAAAGAGCCAAAATTATTTTTTTGGTATTCTACGAGGCTTATTCTCGAAACTGTTTTCGATTTATAGAAATGAAAAAAATTGAAATGTTGTCAATTAAACACAAAATACATCAAAATGAAGCAGACGAGAGGAAGAAGTCTGGTTGCACTGGCATTAAATAAACCATTTTAACGCGAAACGAGCGGTAGGCAAGTAAATTTAATTATATATTTTTGAGAACATTAAATTAAAAAGCTAATTTGAACAACTATGGTGATATTTTCAGATTATTTGTTAATTAGTCCAGTAGACGTGGTTTCAAATGAGAATGTTATTGATTTACTTATATCAATGCACGTGGGTTTTCAATGGTTTTTTAGTAATTATTAATGATAAGTAATTAAATTTGATTTCATACTTTTCAGTAGGTACATTTAATTAAAACCTAATTTGAACAACTATGGAGATATTTACAGACTTTTTGTCAGTTAGTTCAGTATACGAGGTTACAAATTATTATTGACTTGCTTTTATCAATGCATGTGAATTGTCAATGGTTATGGTCACTTATTTTAGTGTCCCCGTTGCCGCTGGGAGTTGAGGAGCTACGGGAGGAAATATATTTTTTATATGTGGAATGACGAACTAAGAAAATATAACGTTAATCTACAGTGGAGTCTTCTTATAACTAAACTCGCACATAAATTAAGTTCGGCCGCTTTCATCGTTAGGAAAATATTGAGACAGCTCGATTAGTTTATCATAGTTAATTCCATAGTGTAATGTTATATGGTATTCTGGTTTGGGGCAAAGCAGCTGATATACAGACTATATTTGTATTACAAAAAAGAGCCATTCGTTTTATGTATAACTTAAAAGCAGGTGTATCTATTAGAAAGCTTATTAAAGACATTAATATAAATTAACTGTAGCTTGCCAATATATATATAAAATTATTATGTACGTTATTAAAAACCTTCAGTTGTTTACCAAAAATTGTGACATCCATAATTATAACACTAGAAATAAGAATAAGTTTGCTATCAGAAAAAGTCGTGTGCGTAAAGTGTAAATTAGGTATTCATTTATATAACAAGTTACCTGATGATGCCTTAATATTAACCTTCCCAGTACTTAGAGAATTACTTAAAAAAGTCTTTGATGTCTAAGGGCTATTACAGAGTCTGGATTATTTGACAGATAAACATGCATGGTCCAAACCAGAACTAACTAAACTGCCTAGCAGTTAATTCAACAATTGTATGTACTGCTATATCATGTAAATGACAAACATATCAAAGTATGTTACATTTTGTGAAGTCAAATTTTTTTACATTATTATTTTCACTTTTATATTTTAGTATTTTCAGTTATATCTTGTAATAAACTGTTTGATACGAGTATGTTTTCTTTTCGGACTAAGCATAATTATGTACTTTAAGATGTGATTTATCACTGTTTTGAAAAAATAAGTCCCGCCGTAGTTTCTTTCCGGTATCTTCTCGGGTCAGGTCATTTACTTCACTCACTATCACTTGATCTCTTTTTTGATTCTTGTCCTTTATGGGAATGACTTTGGCAATAATAAGAAGTTTTGTTTTTTATGAGGATTCATATTCTATTTTACCTTTTAAACTGATCTCAGTTGTTATTCATATTTAGAGTTATTCATTTTAATTTTTATTGTTAATATTAAGAAAAAGTGTTGTTTAATAATTTTGTAGATATACTAAGCAATGAGAATGAAGACTGTAAGAAAACATATAAAGTAAATGGTTAATCAGTATTACGTTGATAATAACAATGGCTCTGAGTAATTCATTATAATTATTACCTTTATAAGAAACGCAATTTTAGTATCCACTTGCTTTATTTTTAGTTTCACAAACGTAACTTGCCTAAATATCTTCATTTTAATTCTTTAAACTTTCTATAATGAGCACAACATACAAAATAATGTTAATAGTATACTGGTACATAATTCATTCATTCAGGCATTTCACAGGCGTATACTGGTATAAGTGACAAATCAGGCGAAATTGAACCGATAAAATATATCCGAACTGGATCTTGGAGTTTTTTAAGATATCTAAGAATGATACGTGACTCATGGCGTTTAGTTTAATAAGATTATGTCCATATTCATCAAACAATAATTTACTACGTATACTGGATCAAGTGGTAGTTATCTCAGTTTATCAAAAAATTGAACTCGTTAATTTCACGTATACTGGACTAACTACAGTTTTTTCAAAAACTACTATTAATTTTAAAATAGTAACTATGTGGATTTAAGCGAAATACATTCACCATACATATTTGAAAATTTCATGAAAATATGTCAAAGTATGAGCTAGTTATGGAACTTTGTACCTTTAAACAGCTCTGCTGTAAAATCGTGATTTTACACTTGTCCCAGTATACGTAGGAGGTATCGATTATTAATGTAATTATTGTAAATAAAGACTCAGCTGACCGTCTGTCTGTCTGTCTGTCAGTCTATCAATAAGCTGTATCTCATGAACCATGATAGTACTATAGTACCTAGTATTTTAACTAAATTATTAAGTTTTTTTTTTTCTGTGATTTCTATCACTGTATAAGCGATTTAGGTTTCTTCTCATTTTGTGACTACCACATCTGTGAAAGCTAAAAATTAATCCAAGGTCATCTTTGTTACTTAGTCTTACGTGCCTTATTAGGGGATGTCGCGTCGCAGTCACTTGATCGAAATCATGGTTTCTATGAAATGGCTAATGTCTGGAACATTACTAGGGGATTAAGTCTGGGCTAATTTCAAGACTCTCTGTTGTCGTTGGACGTTCGGGCGTTTTGCAACCGGATTGCTGAAACTAGAAGATGGCCACATCGTACTGCGACATGCCGCAGGGAAGTAAGTAACCTCTATTATGGAATTTATTCACTTGTTCGTGTTGTTTACTTTTTTGTTATTTTAAATTCCCTACCTAATTAGTGTTCAGTGGCGGATCTACGACCCAGTCGGTTATCTGTATAATTTAATATTTATTTAATATTTATTGCACAGAAGAAAAATCTTAAGTTACAACAGGCGAACTTAATACCAAGACATTCTCTACCAGTCAACCTTAAAGCAAAGTAAAGAAGTTTTAGGCGGTGCTTACAAGAGCAAATACTCGTATTACTAGAAAATAAAGACAATATACATTTCTTCTTCTTCTTCCTCGCGTTGTCCCGGCATTTGCCACGGCTCATGGGAGCCTGGGGATCGCTTGTCAACTAATCCCAAGATTTGGCGTAGGTACTAGTTTTGCGAAAGTGGCTGCCATCTGACCTTCCAACCCAGAGGGTAAACTAGACTTTATTGGGATTAGTCCGGTTTCCTCACGATATACATTTACACACAAATTATGATTTTGATGAATATAAATATACATAATATATAAGATGAAATTTATTAATCAGACGGTTAAATCGTTTATTCTACTAGCAACAAAAACATGGACGGCTTTTTTTAAAAGCCACAACATATTGGGACTATTGATGATGATTGATGTTGCGGGGCAGTTTGTTCCACAGTCGCGCCGCCCGAACAGAAAATATTATCTTTGTTAAAAACCTAACTTTAAAATTCATTTATATTCTACCGACCTAACCACCTTTATTCTCTACATGCTAACGTGTAAACGTCACAACTTCAGTACTTCGATATACCGACAGCGAAGCGTGGGCAGACCTACCACAAGGTGGATGGACGGCATGGTAAAGATCGCGGGAATCCACTGGATGTGAGTGTTATTTAGTAAGATAAACTAGAATTGCGTTAAGGTGTACCGACGAAAGTGGATGTGGGTACCGCAATACCGGTCACTGTGGGTCCCTTTGGGAAAGGCCTATGTCCAGCAGTGGACGTCCTTCGGCTGATATGATAATTAATACTTACTTTTGTTAACGCTAATTTCGGTAACAGAAGTATTTAACCACACAAAACGTCAAACCATTTTTGTTAACGTCTACTAAAATTACAATTTAAAAATAACTCGTTAACTAAATTAATACAAGCATGAGTGCTACAGGTGCGCTAGACATCCATGCAGCCCTGTAAGTGTGGGTGGCCCTCAGTATGGCCCCAGTCAGCTGCTCATACAATCATAATTATATTTACAGCGAAATAGCAAACCACTTTTTATCTGTCATCACTTAAAGTCAACAAGCGTGTCCAGGGCAACGAATTTCCTCGATCGCCATTGGCCAAGTGGTGATATCTCCAAGGGCAACCTGAAACGTCGCCTGCGCCAAGCCGTACCTCTCCGACAGTGACATAATTATTTTCTTGTTTACATATTTTAGTGAATTTTAATTATTAGTGTGTTAGAAATATCCATAGTCTTACATACCTAGTTTATTAAGGTTTTTTTTAACGTTCAGGGTTTTTTTCCGACAGTGACATAATTATTTTCTTGTTTACATATTTTAGTGAATTTTAATTATTAGTGTGTTAGAAATATCCATAGTCTTACATACCTAGTTTATTAAGGTTTTTTTTTAACGTTCAGGTTTTTTTTTGGTATTATTTATATTGCGCCTGTTTCCCATGGAATGTTGTGTATGCCGCAAATCTTTTCTCTCCACAAGAGGTCTCCACATTCATCAATCCCGAGTTCATCAGGTGCGTATCCTCCCCATAAATTCTGCTTCGACTCTTGCAATTCCGGGCAGTCCACTGTCTCCGTTCAACAACCCTATACCACTACACACTCTTCTCGGTCAGCTCAAAAATTCTACATCTGTAATAAAACGCATACCACGTGGCGCAAGATCTGTTGTTGCTCATTCTCTCACAGACGCGATCAACAGCTGCGTCCGAAATAATAAAAGTGACGATTGGCAAAGACTGTTAACTTTTTCTTATAAAACATTACACGTTTCTGAGGACAAAGAAAATATCACTTCCCTTACACAAAAAATCAAGAGTAACATTGAAACACCGTATAATTTTACCTCCGATCCGCCCTCTAGACATAGAAGGAATAAATACAATTTATTTAAGAAAGTCGAAGACAAAATTCAAGAGGGAGACCTAAAGGGAGCGTCACGTCTACTCTTTTCTAATGACTCGCTAGCACCTGATACACCGGAGACCACAGCCTCACTACACTCCAAACATCCCCAAGGCCCTCCCACCCCCGTTTTTGTAGATGCACCTTCTGAGCCATCAGCTTGCATTCATGCCACGGAACGAGATTTAAAAGCAGCTCTAGCATCCTTTCCTAAGGGATCAGCTTCCGGCCTGGACGGCATCTCCCCACAGCATCTTCTAGATCTCACTAGCCATGGCACAGGCCTTACCAAGCTGGTAAACCTTATGCTCCTGGGAGATGTCTGTCAGGAAGTGACATCAGTGCTATATGGTGCCAACCTCATAGCACTCACTAAGAAAGATGCTGGGGTACGCCCTATTGCTGTAGGGTCGACATTCCGTCGGTTGGCTGCCAAAGTTTGCGTCCAACAAACTCGTGTTAAATTACAAAATATTTTTGAACCCATACAGGTCGGCTTCGGAACGCGCGGAGGCTGCGAAGCGGCGGTACATGCCGTGCGTACCTTTGTAAAAAGCGACTTGTGTGAGGTACTCCTTAAATTAGACGTCAAAAACGCTTTTAATTCGGTCAACAGGGATACCCTGCTAAACGAAATTAAAGTACATGTTCCGGAAATTTACAACTTTTTACTACAATGCTATCACTCTCCTTCTAAATTAATGTACAAAAATAATGAAATCATTTCGGCCGTTGGTTGTCAGCAGGGTGATCCCCTCGGTCCAGCGATATTTAGTTTGGCCATAAATTCGATCATCAACAATCTAAATTCAAAATTAAACGTGTGGTACCTGGATGACGGTACCTTAGGAGGTGACCCACAGACTGTCCTGGCCGATTTACACCAAATTAAAAATAAATTTTCAGGTATCGGGTTGGAACTAAATTTCTCGAAATGCGAGTTATTTATTTCCGACACAGTAGATCCTTCCTCGGCGTCACAAATTATCCAAAATTTCAAAAATATTGCACCCAACATTAACATCATCAATAAATACAGTCTTCACCTCCTCGGGTCACCCATTTTTGATGAAGCCATCCCTGTTCTTTTAAGTAAATCAATTTCTAAATTCAATGATCATTCGGACCGCCTAACCAAAATGAGTAGTCATTCTGCCCTATTTGTTCTAAAGTTTTGTTTACTAGTTCCTAAATTTACTTACCTGCTCCGCTGCTGTCCCATTTGGAAGTACCCTCTTTTGGTTCAACCTATCGATCTTCTGTTAAAATCCCAAATTGAATCAATACTTAACATAAGTTTTAGTGAGCAGGCATGGACACAAGCCACCTTACCTATTAGATTCGGTGGTTTAGGAACAAGGAAAGTTTCTAGTATCGCTTTGCCGGCATTCTTGGCCTCAGTAAATAGCACTGCAGATCTCGCAGGTAAAATCCTTAAAGCCCCACCGGCTACAAACTGCGAGATTGCTTGCTCCGCTGAGGCCTTGAATGCCTGGCTCGCTGGACCGAGTCCAAATTTGCCATCTCGACCTAAACTACAAAGGGCCTGGGATACTATTGCCTGTATCACCATCATAAATTCACTGATCAACAATGCGACAGGCAGGGACCGAGCCAGACTTTTAGCCGTGTCAAGTCCTGAATCAGGCCACTGGCTCCATGCCTACCCATCACCCAACACTGGCACTTTTATAGACCCTTCCACACTACGTATAGCCGTTGGTCTCCGACTCGGGGTTGATGTCTGTGTAGACCACAGCTGTGACTCCTGCGGAGCCCCTGTAGACCGCCTCGGCCACCACGGACTCGCATGTTCCTCGGGCGCCGGGCGCCTGTCCCGCCATGCTGCGTTAAACGACATCCTCCGAAGGGCGCTTGTCAGCGCGAACGTCCCCGCCGCTCTGGAACCCCAGATTGTGCGGGGTGATGGCAAGCGACCAGATGGGATGTCGTTAATACCCTGGAGAATGGGTCGCGCTCTGGTGTGGGACGCCACTTGCGCCGACACGTTGGCTGCGTCCTACCTCTCTTCGACCAGCAAACGTGCCGGCGCTGCGGCTGACGCCCGAGAACGTATTAAAATCTCGAAGTACGAGTGTCTCGACGCCCAATACGAGTTCGTAGCGTTTGGTGTCGAGACTCTCGGCTCGTGGGGCAAAGGTGCGAGTGGGCTCTACAGAGAGCTTAGCAAGCGGCTCAGGGAGGCAACAGGCGACCCTCGCGCAGGCAGCTTTCTTGCACAAAGGATTGCCATCGCAATCCAGCGCGGGAACGCTGCCTGCGTGATGGGGACCCTTCGTAAGGGTCCAAATTTAGGTTATTTGTAAGACTTTATTTTTAAGTGTAGTTATAAGTTATTTTTAGCGGTTTTTATATTAGTTTTCATTTCCTTGATACATGTTCAATTATTATTCTAATAAATAATTTTATTTTGTTTCTTTAAGTCGAAAGAAAAATAGAAAAAATTGACTCGCAGCGGGACTCTAACCCAGAACCACTGGATCACTAGCCCAGTGCACTACCAATTGTGCTATACGAGTACCGCTGGGACTTGTCAAATTTTTCTATCCCTCGTCGTATACGTCATCATGGGTGGTTCTATTTTTTTTATCGATTAAAATATCGAAGATATTCGCTAGCAGACGATTCTGCATAAGAAAAAAAAATATAAAGCGAAAATATACATACTAATAATAAATAAATATTTCCGGACAATCTGACACAAATCAACCTAGTCCTACGGTAAGCTCAATAAGGCTTGTGTTGTAGGTACTAGACGACGATATATATAATAGATAGATACATATAAATACTTAAATACATAGAAAACACCCATGACTCAGGAACAAATATCAGTGCTCATCACAAATAAATGCCCTGACTGGGAATCGAACCCAGGACCATCGGCTTCATAGGCAGGGTCACTACCCACTAGGCCAGAGCGGTCGTCAAAATATAATATAATGGTTACCCAAATGGCACACTAATGGTTCCCCAAAACTCCTAAGAGCCTTACCAGTAGGCCTAACACAAGACCGTTGCGACAGTATTACAAGCCGAGATAAAATACCCTGTCCCTCTTTAAATAATATAGTTCTATAAGGACGGGTCTATCTCACCGGGAGATATTCTCTCGCCCCTCTTATCCTGGGCCTCAGGGAATTTTAAAACTTTTGTTTATTTAAACTCAAATATTATATTCCAAATATATACTGGTAAATATGATTGTAATACAAAGAGCTCATGAATGCGTGAAGTAAAATAAGTCTCGGTTAGGGGCAGTATGAAGACCAAAGGGCAATATCGTTACCTCGAATGGGCGTTTAAATCTACTAAACGCCGTTTTTTACTATATCCGCAAACTGAGTATATAGATCAATGTTAATAATAATATTTATTTTACGTCTGAAGTTTCATTTTCAGAGCTTGATAACCTTTTAAAAGCCCTATAAAGTCTTAAATATTTGAGGTCCGTTTCGTAGAAAAGTCTTAACAAAGATACTCTAATTCAAACTCAAACGTTTATTCAGTAAGTAGGCCACAAGGGCGCTTTTACACGTCGAGCATATAAAAGTAAAAAGAGAAAAATAAAAACTACACCGGTTCTAACCCTACACCTCTGACCCGAGAAGCATATTGTCTTTTTTGTACTTATATTGTAGAGATAATAATGAATAAATGTTACTATTACTTAGACTTGGCTCACGAGGTTGATTCGATGATCATTGTACCGATAGTTGTTTCCGCGAACGGTCTCATAGCGAAGAGTCTCGACCAACATCTTGAGAGGCACTCGCTACGTGGTTGTGGTTGGATCAAGGGTCAGATTCAGAAAACCACCGGCAGCCTGGGCCCTGCCCCGTTGCCGGCGGCACTCTAGGTCAGGTTTTTTATAATGTTTTTTATTGTTTTGATACGTTTTAGATGTATTTATATATTTTATTTCTTGTAAAAATATTGTAAATAACCTAAACTAAGAAATGAGATAAATAAAGTATATAATAAATATTATATATATTAACGTTTAACTTAGTTTTCCAGAATAAACCTGTGCCGTTAATTAAAGTTAACACACATTCCAGGTATTCTATTTGCAATCCGATCAGACTGAACTTTTCTCACATAGTTTTAAACCAAGCTCAGACACAATTAAGTTTGAATTTCGTACTAAATGTTTCTAAAAGAACAATAGAATATAATTTACTTGACTATTTCCAGTGCTAATTCCTCGTGAATTTTCTGATTGAACGTCCGGACCTTCTGGGAACTTTTAGGTTCGTTATATACAGTCCGGGATCAGTATTTACCGAACTTTGTGGATAAATCAGCCGGAGGCGGACTTTGGTTCATGAGTTTGACATTAATTACTATAAAAGGATTTCATAGAAATTAGGCGCTTTTAACAGGCCGTACACAGAAATACGTAATTACATATTTTTTATCAGTTATGTTATAACTTATATATCTTAATAATCTATGAGACTCTGTGTTAAACATATTAAGTCTTCGTCGGTCAGCCAATGCGAGCGACTTAAAATAAGCTGCTCGTTATGAAACGAAACATGTCAAGACATATCGATTTCATAAGCGTGAGTTACCTTTCTAATAACATAATATATGTATATATATATATATATATATATATATAATATAATTAAAAGTTTTTAGTGATTATTTATTTTACTCACAAAATAACGAGTCATTTGCATTATAATGATTCACGAAAGTTTAAATGCAAACTAATTTATTATAATGGAAATTAGTGCGCAAAACGTTCAAGTTGATAAAACATTTGAACCGTTATTTATATTCCCGGTTACGTCCTTAAATTACGTCCAACAATGAGAGGTAGTACAGCGATGACCATCACGCATGAATCTGAGGCAGCCCAACTGGGGAAGTACCTCCTCCTTACAGACCACAGCCATAATAGCACTGCTACATTTCAGGTATGTAGTGTTGTGTTCCTGGTGGTGAGTAAGGTTCCCAGAGATCCAACCCCCCTTAAAGGCAGCAACGCGCTTGTGACTCCCCTGGTGTTGCGGGTGCCCATGGGCGACGGTAATTGCTTACCACCAGGCAATCCGTCTGCTCGTTTGCCGCCTATGTCATTAAAAAAAAATATATATATATATATATATATGGGAACCTTACTCACCACCAGGAACACAACACTACATACCTGAAATGTAGCAGTGCTATTATGGCTGTGGTCTGTAAGGAGGAGGTACTTCCCCAGTTGGGCTGCCTCAGATTCATGCGTGATGGTCATCGCTGTACTACCTCTCATTGTTGGACGTAATTTAAGGACGTAACCGGGAATATAAATAACGGTTCAAATGTTTTATCAACTTGAACGTTTTGCGCACTAATTTCCATTATAATAAATTAGTTTGCATTTAAACTTTCGTGAATCATTATAATGCAAATGACTCGTTATTTTGTGAGTAAAATAAATAATCACTAAAAACTTTTAATATCAAATAATATTTTCTTTAATAACCGAAGCAATAAAATTACCTCAAGAATGTTTGATGTAACTAACGAATTACGATGTCTAAGCAACTTAGAACAAATCAAATTATTTTTTATTAAATATATTGACTTGCTTTGATTCTTAAGCAGTAATAGTCTACACTATCTACACTAATATTATAAAGGCGAAAGTTTGTGAGTGTGTATGTTGGTTACTTCTTCACGTCTAAACGGCTGAAGCGATTTTAATAAAATTTGGTACGGAGTTAGCTGACACCCTGGATTAACACATAGGCTACGATTTTTCCCTAATAAACCGCGGGGAACACCGTGGGGCACAGCTAGTACTATATAAATTAAAAATCCTGGCTCGGAAACCGGAGATACTTGTCACTTTTTCTTAATATATATATATATTTTTTTTATACAAGACTGACCAGGGTTTGACCTCAGTCGCACCTGATGGTAAGTGACGAAGAAGTCGAGGGTGTAGCACGCTGGTTCAGTAACAGCCTATTCACTCTTGCCTTGAAGAGACCCAAATTAAATTACAGACGAAGGGAGTGAATTCCATTCCTTAGCATTTTCCTTATGTCTATAATGTCTAAATTTTTTATGACTTTGCCATAGGCTGCCATAGATTGCTTATGCGTTTTGACATACCTTGTGACGTCATAAACAATATGAAGGAGTTGCCAATAATTGGCCATTTCTTCGGTCCTGGTAGCTTATCCAACGGATCCCCGTCTGCCAGAATCTGCCAGACGAGCCACAAAATGACGGCACCGAAGACTGTCACCCAGAACATGGCGAAGATCTGGAAATGAGGAAAGGGATTTAACTGGATACGTTTGTGTGATGTTAAAAATATGTATACACTTTTTCATCATCATCATCATCTTCCTCGCGTTGTCCCGGAATTTTGCCACGGCTCATGGGAGCTTGAGGTCCGCTTGGCAAGTAATCCCAGGATTTGGCCTAAGCACTTTTTTTACGAAAGCGTCTGCCATCTGACCTTACAACCCAGGGTAAATTAGGCCTTATCGGGGTTAGTCCGGTTTCCTCACGATGTTTTTCCTTCACCGAAAAGCGTCTGCGATGTTGTACATAAGTTCTGAAAAACTTATTGGTAGAAGCCGGGGTTTGAATCTGCGACCTTGATGACCTGGATTGCAAGTCACACAATCTTACCGCCTAAAATAGGTTATACGGTCTGCGGTCTCCAACCTGCCTGCCAAGCGCGACTATGGCAATTACCCCACCAAGATGATTCAAGTCATGTTTCGAGGGGGTCTATGTCCAGTAGTCGACGAGTTGCGGCTAGAATGTTGATGATGATGAGGCAGATACGTACATACGAGTATATATTTTTTTATGATAAAGATGGTAAACAAACAGACGGGTTACTTGATGGTAAGCACTTAAGCAATTACTATATATACTAAGATACATAGATAACGTCCAATCCACAAACAAATATCTTTGATAAATGATAAATTAAGAAACAAATACCTGTGGTTTTTCAAAAATATCTGGTTTTTCACCCGACTAGCCCAGAAAAATCTAGTCGGGTGAAAACCAGATTTTTTTGACCAGCCGATTACGGCCTTGGCCGGAATAATATTGACCTTATAAGACCCACCATACTAAAATATTTAATAGCTAAAACAAATCTTATTATGCAGAGAATTGGGTTGAATTTTGTTTTGTACGAAAAAAGCCTACGCGCACTAAGCGGTTTAAGAGGAATCTCCTCCCGCGAACGCTCTGGCTGTGGAATGAACTCCCTGCCGAGGTTTGTCCTAGGGACTACAGTATGAGGTTCTTCAAAAAAGGAGTAACTATATAGATTCTTAAAGGGTATGCAACGCGTATGTGAATCCTTTGTAGTTGCAGGCGTCCTTTAGCTACGGTAATTGCTTACCATCAGGCGGGCCGTATGTATGTTTGCCACCGTCCTTGTATAAAAAAAATCTGCTCTATTTCCTTTTTTTAAAATATTTATATTCCATTAAAAGAGTGTACCTACTTTGTAATGCACGCTGGGTCTTAAGAGGTTAAAGCTAGTTTAAATTAATAATATATATTAAGTATAACTGAAGGTGTTTTCCGGTAATTTCTAATATATAAAAGTGTTAGATAATTCTGAAAGCAAAAATCAGTTTTATACCATTACAATAAGACTCCATTTTCGGAATTATCTGTTTCACACAATGTGTGAAAGAAGTAATATTAACCGAATAATGGATACCTTTCGTTTATTGCCTTCCTCATACGCTGCTCATAAAACATTTTATTACTTTTGTAAGAGTTTACCAATGTAGGTAACTTATGATATTAATAATAGACAACGGATAATAAATATTTTACAAGGCACGATTTTGTTATAAAAAGTCAAAAGATTATTTGTAGATAAGCTCCCTACTAAAATAGAACAATAATTAAGAACAAATCAGATTATTTCTATTAACATTTTTTTTCCGTCTTGGACGGCGGAGGTCACATTTTCTTAAATATCTTTTTTTTGATATACAAGACTGACCAGCGTTTGACCAGTCGCACCTGGTGGTAAGTGTCGACGAGGTCGAGGGTGTACCACGCTGGTTCATTAACAGCCTATTCACTCTTGCCTTGAAAAGACCCAGATTATATTTTTCCGGGAATACAGACGAAGGGAGCGTATTCCATTCCTTAGCAGTCCGCATTAGGAAGGTAGAAGCGAACCGCTTCGTGCGAATGAATGGAATAATTTGGACCCTTTGGATTTTTTTGGTTTATATTTATATTGTAATATTAAAATCATTTGACTCTTATAATAGCTGCGGGTAGCTGTGTACTTAACTAATACTTTATTATGTCAACTATGTATAATGTTTCACAGTTCTATTCTATTCTATTTTGGACCCGGGTATGTCCTTAAACTACGTCCAACAATGAGAGATAGGGCACAGCGAAGTACCATCACGCTAGAGTCTGGAGCAGCCCAACTGGGGAAGTACCTTCTTCTTACAGAAGACCACAGCCATAATAGCACTTCTACCTCTCAGGCATGTAGTGTTGTGTTTCTGATGGTGAGTAAGGTTCCCAGAGCTCCAACCCCCCTTAAAGGTCGGCAACGCGCTTTTGACTCCCCTGGTGTTCATTTGGGGTACCCATGAGCGACGGTAATTGCTTACCATCAGGCAATCAATAAATTACGGCCATGACGCATGGATGCATGGCGTCGGAACCCACTACGAACATCGGAGTTACAAAATTTCGTAAACCTTTCCTCTTTTACTCCAATTAAGATGTAATAGTGACCGAAACAATCGGTCGAAATTCACGAAATCCGAATTTCTCGGTAAGTCTATAGTTCTATTTAAAAAAAGCTTCTAGAAACAGGCTGACACGTGGAGCTTGTAACATCCGTCTTTCTCGTCGAGAATTGAACATGTTATTCCCTATGGAAAAACCATTACTAATCTTATCTCTCCCGGTTAGTTAGGTACCTACGAGTATCTATGTAAGTGTGGGTGTAGGTACAGGGTCCGTCAGATATATAGGAGCTGTGGAGGTGGTCACAAATATCAGAGCAACGCCTCTATTGTCAAGGCGGTAAAGTGCATGTTCCGATATTTATGATCATCTCTACAGCTCCGAAATATCTGATGCCGACTGTTCAGTACAAACACCCCACTTTATTCAAATTAAAATAATTTAAATAAAGTGGGATTTTAATTCCTTCGAGGAGAAATAAAATGAATAGATGACATACACTTAAAAGTAAGAACCTATAAAATGTACCATTATACTTGACGACCGGTCTGGCCTAGTGGGTAGTGACCCTGCCTATGAAGCCGATGGTCCTGGGTTCGATTCCCAGTCAGGGCAATTATTTGTGTGACGAGCACAGATATTTGTTCCTGGGTCATGGTTGTTTTCTATGTATTTAAGTATTTATATGTATCTATCTATTATATATATCGTCGTCTAGTGCCTACAACACAAGCCTTACTGAGCTTACCGTAGGACTAGGTCGATTTGTGTAAGATTGTCCTGAATATTTATTTATTTATTATTTATTTATACTAGCTTTTTACAGCCAGCCATGCCCGTCTGGAATGTATGGTTGCGGAATAAAAATTATCCAATGTCCTTTCTCGTAGCTCAAACTCTCTGCATACTAAATTTCATCCCAATTAATTCAGCGGTAGAGTTACTTTCGAATTTATAATATTATTTTGGATTGGTAGCCCCGAGGCCCGGTTCGTTTATTTCAAGCGTCTTTATCTTTTACTCCAAAGAAGGCGTCATAAGAGTGACAGAGAGAGAATCGTCCGAAATTTACGAATGTCGTTTTTCGTAGCGCCGCTGACAGCGACATTTTGTTTAGCTGTACATCGACCTTATGCCCTATTTAATACGGTCTACCAATGTATAGCTAAGATTGTTGCTGTTAGTACATTACATCATTAAATAGTGATTAAGAAACTTACTTATGTTGGTATCAGCAGCACCTGTCGATACCATGCAGAGATAAACTGCCGGCGTCTTGACAGACGCGAGAGTGACTGGCAGTGGTCGCGATGGCGTAGTCGTGAGTCGTGAGTGACTCGACGTGGGCTCAACTGCCATTTTAGTCGTGACTTAGGTACTTTAAGTACTGTACACAAGGTGATAGTTTATTCGTAGCACAAAATATTCGTAAAACAAAATTAAATACAAGTCATAGAAGTAGTAAACCTACAGAAGGAATCCACCGATACAACGAGTTGTGACGCGTAATGGCGGGCCGCGCATCAAGGCCTTGCGTATGTGAGTGAAGCCAGTAAGTACGAGTCGACCAACGCAATTTGTAATCACAATTTGTTGTTGGCGGCGTGGAGTCTAATAATGTTATATAGTCTAAGATACAAGTATTTATTTCATTACTTATACATTCTAGGTTTCTTTCCCGTACACGGAACAATGGTGTTCCGGACATTTGGGAGGCGTACGAGGAGCCGGCTCGAGCCAACGCGCAGAGGCCCTTTCGACAATTTAATGAAATGTAAGGGGTACACGAAGCGGATGTTGCCCCTGTCCATGTCATGGGGCGCGCATAGAGACAGCACCTGCCATGGTATAAGGACTGGTATTAGTTTTAATGGAATCTACAATTTACTGGGCTATTTGGGATTAGGATTAGTTATTTGATAAAATACTTTTTAGGTAATATTGTCTTCGGTTGCCGCGATAATTACTCATGAAATAAAACAACTAAAACGGATTAAATCGCGTATACTAATTTAAACTTCATTCATTCAACGATTTAATCCGTTTTAGTTGTTTTATTTTACTTTGTAGGTATTTAGAATTAGAATATATTTATTGCTTTCATGTTGTTACAGAAGTTCTTACAGCTAAGTACAACTAAGCACAACAGGTAAGCTCACTAGCTTTACTTAGGAAGAGCTTAGGTAGGTAACAGATAAACTACACATCAGCCACGAAGGAGTTTGCCTAAAATTAACCTAAGTAATAAGATTAAGTTGGATAATTTGCCGAATTTAGACCCGCCCTTGCTTAGCTAATTGGAGAGGTTAAGTTTACATTTTAAACTATATTAATTAACAATATACTTAAAACTGTTGTTAGCATTGCTCGGACAAGTCATCACAAACAGATATGGACATTGAACAAGACTATAGAGTCGAGACTTAATTATTATTATCTAAAGCGGATATTATCGTAATTTAGTATTAGTTGCATATCTGTTATGGATTTGTCAAATTGGCATGATTAAAACAGTTTTGTGGTAACAATTTTATTCTAGATATATTATATTAAATATGGTGCAAATAAATACAATACTGCAACCCAAAATACACACGTATGGTGAATTCAGGGTTGCAATAATAAATGTCATTGAAAAATATAATTAAATAATACTGTACATAATGCGATTCTATTAATCTTGTTCTATTGTAATATTTTAATACCATTAAATTGGTAATTTAATTGTTATCTTGTAATATTGTTCTTTGTCGACTGGTCTGGCCTAGTGGGTAGTGACCCTGCCTATGAAGCCGATGGTCCTGGGTTCGATTCCCAGTCGGGGAATTTGTTTGTGTGATGAGCACAGATTTATGTTCCTGAGTCATGGGTGTTTTCTATGTATTTAAGTATTTATATGTATCTATCTATTATATATATCGTCGTGTAGTACCTACAACACAAGCCTTACTGAGCTTACCGTAGGGCTAGGTCGATTTGTGTAAGATTGTCCCAAAATATTTATTTATTATGCCGTGTTGCGAGTGTTTCGCGATGACTTGTCCGAGCACTGGTTGTATTGTCATGTTACTACTACTTAGTTATAAACAGATAAACTCTCGTGTACTTATATCGCACTTGATGACACACCCTCGCCTCGAGCAGTATGTCCTGTCCTGCGGCGCTACCGCGAAAAACGATATTAGTAAATTTCGGCCGATTATCTCTGTCACTCTCATGACACTTTAATTGGAGTAAAAGAGAAAGAAGCTCGAAATAGGTAGGTACACGAAATTCGATGTTCGCGGTACCAGGCCTGACTGGGTTTGAAAATGGGTACTAGAGCTTACCCAAAATTTGTCGCATAGTAGTAGTAGTTTATATAATTTAACGTTTTCTAGGATTTTTCTTAACCGCGATAGTTAACCGTGTGACAATGTAGATAATATCATCATCATCGACATCATTTATTTAAGAGCTTGACTCTTGTCGGTGGAGTAATGTCCATTCGGGTATATTCTTTGCCTTTTCCTTCAACTCTCCATAAGTTACTACTTCAACTTTTTCTTTTAACTGCTCCATGTAAGTTCTTCGCGGTCTTCCTCTTTTTCTTCTCCTTTCTATCTTTCCCTCTATTATTATTTTAACCAAATAATACATATATTGACAAATAAATCTGCTGTTGACAAAATAGCCTGCAATCCGACGCCGACGCTTCGCCGCAGTGTATCAACACAATGGCCTATTATAATAAGGTCTTGCAAGAATGCTCTCAATATAGTTACAAAAACAAATGTTACATGTATTTAAAAATAAAATCATCCTTTACGAGGCTGTTTTGCGATAGGTTTAGGATATGGAATTATTCATATACCTACATACTTTACATAGGTATACTTACCTATATTAAAACTAGAATGTTAGAACGATAAGAGGCGTTGTTCAGTTGAATGATGATGATTGTCAAGGCGATAAAGTGCATGTTCAGACATTTGTGGCCACCTTCACAGCTCCGATATATCTGATGGTGACTGTACAATATGCAAGTATTATTCACAAGAGTGCATAGTAATTTCACATTAACTGTTTATTAGGAGTTGTTGTGTTTTTTGAAATTAGCTGGTTGGATGGACTTTTAAATAATGTTTTTAAATGGTATACGATGTAAGTTTTCTAATAATTTGGATTAAATTTTTAATGTTTTAGAGTTTTTTATTATGTGTTTCACTCGGAAGTAAAGAGTGTTGAATTGAAACCTTCCCGATGCTCAAGATTCCTCCTTGTGAACCACTCGCTATGTTCGCGGTTCAATTTTGGAATCTTTCGCAAGCTCGGGTCTCAATATTAGTACGAGAAGGTAAACACTAGCTTTGTATAATAGTATTGTAATTGTGTTTCTTTCATGTGATTAAATGAATATTAACCCTTTGTATAATAAGTATTTTTATTATATATTTACAAAAAAAAATATGCAAAGCAAATTCAAAACGCAATAATGACATTTCACGTCCAACGTCACATATAGGCAGTATGGCTTAGAGCTTTAGCCTGTCCAGATGGACGAAAAAAAAAAAAAAAAAAACCAACGTCACATACGTAAAAATAGGTTAATGACAATTTTTTTACATATTATAAGGTATAACTTAAGTTACTCGCTAATATAAACCTTACTAGTATGTGATAAGGTTTGAGTTTGCGTAAAGCTAATTTAACCTAAGTGATTGTGTAGCGTTACTCGCAGCGGTAACTTAAAACGTCAAACATCGAAAAAAGAGTGCCGTTTCTCGTATTTTGTTTGTATTAATTACATTTGATTCCGAGTGCTTCGAAAGTTATTTAATTTAAAATGACGAGTAATTCGTCTTATAATAATGACAAAGTGGTGCAAGGCGAGGTGGAGTATCCTGCCACGGATCCGGCTTCTGGGGCGTTCTTCCAGGCCGATTATAAAAAGTAAGTGAAAGTTATGTATTTCTAATTCGAATATTTAAAAGTAATTGTTAAATAACAAGATATTCTCATTAATTCATGATTTATTATAACACTAGCTGTGCCCCGCGGTGCTACCCGCAGTTTATTAGGGAAAAAACGTAGCCTATGTGTTAATCCAGGGTTTCAGCTAACTCCATACTAAATTTTATTAATGGAGCGATATTAATAAAATTTGGTATGGAGTTAGCTGACACCATTTAGACGTGAAGAAGTGACAAACATACACACTCACAAACTTTCGCCTTTATAATATTAGTGTAGATTATATGAGAACAAAATATTATTGTTAACCATACACAAATTGAACTAGTTCCACAGTGAGCTTAAGAAGATCCAATTTGGAATGAACCACCTCAAACTTTATACATTTTGGAAAATTGATTACTGTTAATAATTAATAACTTAATTCAAGGGTTAAGCTATATGAACAAAATGAAAATGATTGCTATCTATTATAGGTTATTTAATTTACATAAATTAAATAAATAAAGATATATAAATATTTCGGGACAAGCTTACACAAATAGACCTAGTCCTACAGTAAGCTCAGTAAAGCTTGTGCTGTAGGCACTAGATATAATATTTCATTGAAGTAACAATCTTACGTAATTCACATATATTTCTAAATTTAAAATCCCATTTCCTTGACTTATCGGGTTTGACCCCAAAACCCTCAATATAATAGATAGATACATGTAAATACTCAAATATATAGAAAACACCCATGACTCAGGAACAAATACCTTTGATCATCACACAAATAAATGGCCTGACTGGGATTTGAACCCAGGACTATTGGCTTCATAGGCAGGGTCACTACCCACTAGGCCAGACAGTCATCATAAATGAAAAGAATACTTTAGTTATAAAATAACTTAAGCAGAATTGTAATTGTATGAATAAACAACTTACCACTTTTTTGTATTTACCTTCCTTAGTTATTTTATTTTATAAAAGTAAATAACAGAAAAAATCTGGGTATTGTGGAAAATCGAAATCATATCCATGTTAAGATATCAGACTAAAATCCGGGGAATTTGCATCCTACATCCAATCACTGTTTATATATACAGGTCTATTTTATTTATTTATTGATCTTCTAGGCTCAATCAACTATTATATAATTAAAATCAACTATTCTTTGTCCCTTATTGCCAGGTTATGTTCGCCTGGGTCACTTTTCAAACCACAGTTAAATTGCATCTAAATACACAAAACATAGATATTTGTAGAAGCTATATGTCCCTTCCATAATGGGTCACCTACCAAGCGCGTCAGTATGCCGTGCACATTTCTTGTGACAAACTATGCTTCAGTTGTCCCCTGACGGATGAATAATAACAACAAATAGTTGATTCATATTAACCTTTACATAGGCAACTATAGGGGCAGTGCATAAACAACATGTTTCATAAAGTAATTTTGTTTATTTTATTTAGAGTCTTAATCTTAATCTTCTGAAAAATTATTTTCTCATATTTCTTCCATTCAAGTTTTCATCTATTCTCAGATCTAAAAACTAGTCTACAATTTCAGGAATGAAGACCTTAAGATGATGCTTGATGGCTCCAAGGACTCTTTAAAGCTGGAAGCTATGAAAAGGATCATTGGATTAATTGCCAAGGGACGGGATGCATCTGATCTGTAAGTTACATTATAAACAAGTTAAAATAGATACTGTCCTAAGTCATAATAGTGACATTAGTGACTGTCCGAGGTAGGATTTAAATGCTAATTTGATTTGTTCCAAATAACAATCTTCATTTTAAAACTAAGAACAAATCAAATAATTTTTTATGAATTATTTTGATTTACTTTGATTTTTAAGTAGTAATACTACTATATAAATTAAAAGTTGAAATAAATAACATATACTTAAGAAAAAAGCGACTCCCGTCTCGAACATCGGAGGTCCTCATCGCTTTTTCCTTAAGTATATGTTATCTATTTCAATTCTTCATTTTAGCCATAAGCGGCGCTACCGCGAACAACGATATTCGTAAATTTCGGATTGTTTTCTCTGTCACCCCCATGACACCTTAATTGTAGTAAAAGAGAAAGATGCCGGAAATATACGAACTTAGATGTTAGCGGTTCCGCTCCTGATGTCTTATTTAAATTATAAATAGTATAAAAACAGTATTTTAATGGACAATAACCAACAGATGGACAGCAGCATTTGTCGAAACAGCTACTGCGGTCGCCAACCCGCCTGACAAGAGTGGCCATAGCCACACCACTCAAGATGATTCAAATCATATTTGGGGGAGGCCTATGTCCAGCAGTGGATGTCTTATAGCTGTAATGCTGATGGGCTTTCTGTCGCTGATGCTGTATTATTTGACAGAGACTGTTAGGGTCCTACAGGGACATAGAAATAAAAGCGGACTGTAATACATATGCTGGTTTATTCCACCTTAATTACAGTGGGAAACCCGGCCAAACATTTATAAAAAGATAAAGTCGGTGTCGTCCGTTGCGTGCAGAGTCGGTAAAGCCGAGTGCTCCTGCGGGCGACGTCGCATTCTGTCTCCTCCCGTGCGTTTAATGTATAATGTATTTATAGAGACAATAAAAGAGCCTAGTACTACTTACATTTCAGCCGTATGCAGTCCACTGCTGGACATAGGCCTCCCACAAATATGACTTGTATCATCTTGTGGCTAGTTGCCATAGTCGCCGCGCTTGGCAGGCGGGTTGGCGACCGCAGTAGCTGTAAATTGGGTTTCGATAGACGCTGCTGCCTGTCCGTAGGATGTTTCCCTTTGTCGCCTCTTATGACACCCGCGGGAGGAGATGGGGTGGTGCTATTCTAGTCAGCCGGCATCACACGGCAATACAATTTGTTAATTTAAAAACAGCTATGGTAAAAACCAAAGGCAAGTAAGTGTCATTTTGACCCCCGTACTAGTTTATACTGTATCACGGTGGGTCAGCATTCACCGTCCTTAGCACTTGTTTTAACATTCAAGTCTGTATACTTATACTTCAAACACGTTACAAAGTTGCTTTATATGATATTCTTAGGCGGCCTTTATACCTGTAAATTTTACGTAAGTAATAGGGACGAAGCTTTGTGCAAGAATGAGATATGAATATCACTATCTCATTCTTGCATATAGCTTCGTCCCTAGATTTACGTAATTAACTTACAGGTGTAAAGCCGGCCTTATGGTATCTTTTAACGTAAGTGACAAAACATAATGTAAGAGGGTAGAAATTTAACTTTTTATTGGAATGCGGCTATTGCCAAGCCGATTCATGAGTAAACACGTAGTATATGCAGAACTTAAGGTAAATAGGGCCCGGAATTTTGCGTGCGACTTTGGAAAAGTCTAAGGGAGAGAACACTAACGTTTATCGATGTATCGATAAATCGAGTTTTTTTTATTAGAGTTTAAAAAAAATTGTAACTAGCTTTCCGATGATACATTCTATGCTCTTTCAATGGTCAGTGACGAACGAATTGTACGATACCTCGTATGTTCATAAGTTTTGAGACGAAAAAAAAACTTATTTTTCTCGGAAAGTATTTAATGTATTTTAACAAATTTTACACAACTGAGCAAACATTAAATTTAATACAAAAAAAAATAAAAACTATTCAAAATGGCCGCCATTGCTCTGAACACAGGCCTTTAATCGTGTAGGCCAATCATCAACAGCGGCACGAATCTTTTCTAGCGGAATACGGTTCGCTTCTCTACACAGAGCTCGCTTTAGGGACTCAAAATTTGGATGAGACTTGCGGCAGGCTCTCAGCTTCAGTTCAGTCCAAAGAGAGTAATCCAGCGGGTTCAAGTCTGGACTTGATGATGGCCACTCTTCTGTGCTGATGAACCCTGGAAAATTGTCCTTTAGCCACTTCTGGGTTGACTTCGCCTTATGTGCCGGAGCTGAATCTTGTTGAAAAATTCAGTCCTTATTTTTAAAAAAGAGTATTTGATAGAGACCTTGAGATAGAGCCTTCTAAGATCTCAGTCTGGTAATTTTGAGCCTTTACTTTAACACCTGTTGGCAAAAATGCAGCTCCGTAGACCTTCGTACGAAACACCCCACCACACCATAACACTAGCGGGGTGATGCGTTGGCTGGACATTTCGCACAAAAGGCGGGACATCTTTTGAGCATTTGGCATAAACTTTGTCGTTTTGTCGATTGTACTTTTCTTCGACGGTGAAGATTTTTTCGTCGGTAAACAAAATCTTTTTATGATCGTGTCTCTTTAGCAACTGCCGACATCGAGCGAGCCTTAATTTTCTTAAACGATCATTTAAGTAGTGAACTGTTCTTCGACTGTAGGCCCTTGCTTTAAGATCGTATTTCAATATTCGGTTCACGGATATTCTGGAAATATTGGTCTGTAGAGCCATCTTCTTTTGTGTCCGACACGGATTTCGGCGAAGCCGTTACCTGATCAAATTGATATTAGCAGCCGTCCTAGCCGAGCGAGGTCGGCCACTTCTCGGGCGGTCATCAAGAGAACTTGTCGCCCTGTACCGCTTTAATGTGTAGTAAACAAAATTACGACTAGCCTTAAAACATTTCAGCTGCCTAAAAATCTCCATAGGTTTTTTTCCAGCTTTATGCAGAGAAATCACTGTTGCACGCAAACCTTTCGTTCCCGCCATTTCAACGAAGAATGAGAAAAAAACATTCAAATTTATATTTTTTTATTGACAACATTCTAATTATAAAATTGAAGAAGGTTTTTAGTAGCTGCCAGTTGCAATTTTTTTTTATTACCCTAACAAAACTCGTCTCAAGACTTATGAACATACGAGGTATATATATATATTAGTTAAGTATCTTATTTACACGGAGTTGATAACCCGAGTAGGTATTTGATTGCAAGAATGCAAGTATTATTTAACTAAAAATAAATTAATCTCAATGACTCTTTCTGAGCTTTAAGTACACGCCCGGTTTATCGATACATAGATAAACATTAGTGTTCTCTCCCTTAGACTTTTCCAAAACCGCACGCAAAATTCCGGGCCCTATAAATTTTACATGTTGAAAGCTTAGAGACCATTAGTAATGTCAACTTCCTCGCAGGTTCCCGGCAGTGGTGAAGAATGTGGTGTCAAAGAACATTGAAGTGAAGAAGCTGGTGTATGTGTACCTGGTCAGGTATGCTGAGGAACAGCAGGATTTGGCGCTTCTCTCCATCAGCACATTCCAACGAGCCCTCAAGGTTGGCACTTATTTATTTAAGACAGTGCAAAGAAGTACAAAGCTTATCAGAATTATTAAATACTAATTTCCAGTATCAGTTTGTAAGATACGACATTTATTAAAGTTGTGATAATATGATACTTACTTTCTCTTATCTTTCTCTATTGTACTTAGTCAGTCCTAAGGCGAGTCAATTTTCAAGACTGAGCTAATATGACTATGACTTTTCTTCAAGGAAAGCTGTTAAAATGTGGCGAAATTAATTAACCTTTAATTTGGGAAAATAAAAAAACGTGTGTTCCAGCCTCGGCAGATCTGAATAGTCCTGAAAATTTTAATAAAAAAAAAAATGGTTAAATAAAAAATACACAGCCATATTGGTTTAAGCCGCCGGGAGCCGCTCCCCTCGCCTGGACGTCCGGTGGTGGAATGGAAGATGGCGGAATTAAATACTACTCTCCAAAATGTATCCTGTAAAACACAGACAAACTAGCAACCTTTTTTTTTTCTTTGTCGCTGGGAAAATGCGTTTACACATCCCCCGGGCCTGGGGTATGTGGGACTGTCCTCGCTGCTCCTCTTGCTAGCCAAGAGGAGGGGAGGAGAATACCCACTAAAAACCCAGCGGCGTCGTCCGCATTGCTGTTAGGGGGAGTGCTACTGGATCACGATCGCACTCGACGGTGACACTCCCCGGACGGTGACACACCCCGGAAACCAGCAACCCTTTATTTTATTTTATTTTATTTTATTTTATTGGTTTACCAGTAACTGTTACACTGATGCATACATATAATTATTTGTACTTAAAAATTAGGTCTAAGTGTACAATAAAATAGAGGTAAACACTTCATGCAAAGTAATGTGTTGTATTAACAAAACAATTGATTATACTATATTAATTACTTAACTATTTCGTGAAGCTGACGTTTAAGTTTGTGTAAAGGAGTTTGAAACATATCAATTTTATTGTAGCTGTTATGCAACTTACATAGTCTTGGAACCAGGGAATTGGAGCCTAGTACAGTCCTTCGGAAAGGCGGATATAAAAGGTTAATAGGGTTTCTAGGGTTTCTAAGAGGCACTCTAAATTTAAATTTTGACAATAAATCAGGGCAGTTTATATGTCCACTTAAAATTTTTGATAAGAATATTAAATCCAAAATATTTCTTCTATTTTCTAATGATTTCATTTTAAAACGTTTGAGCCGGGTAACATAACTTGTAATCCTCCGTGTATTTTCAAAATAAACTAGATGGTGCTCAATGCTCTGTAACCTTACGCTCACTAACTCAGGATCTCCAATGGCTCCCTTGTAAAACAAATAACTTTCTATTATATAATCTTTATTTCACTAACTTGTAGGACCCAAACCAGCTGATCCGCGCCGGGGCCCTGCGGGTGCTCTCGTCCATCCGCGTCCCCATGATAGTCCCCATCGTGATGCTGGCCATCCGAGACTCCTCCTCCGACATGAGCCCCTACGTCCGGAAGACTGCGGCGCACGCCATACCAAAACTATACAGGTATACTATACTACATGGACCCTGGTATTTTTTTTTTAATTATTATTACAAAAGGTGGCAAACGAGCAGACGGATTGCCTGATGGTAAGCAATTACCGTCGCCCATGGGCACACGTAACACCAGGGGAGTCACAAGCGCGTTGCCAACCATTAAGGGGGTTGGAGCTCTGGGAACCTTACCATCAGGAACACAACACTACATACCTGAAAGGCAGCAGTGCTATTATGGCTGTGGTCTTCTGTAAGGAGGAGGTACTTCGCCAGTTGGGCTGCTCCAGACTCAAGCGTGATGGTACTTCGCTGTGCCCTACCTCTCATTGTTGGACGTAGTTTAAGGACATCCCGGGTATGTCCTTAAACTAACCACTGGTATGTCCTTAAACTACCTTAAACTAATTGCTTACCATTACGTTTTTGTTTTATTATTGTGTTGTTGTTACAAATTGTTTGATTTGCATGAAATTACTTTGCACTCTTGTGAATAAAATGCAACTTTATTATCTGTTTTCAAAGAATAAAATAGTTCTTTCCGAGCTAGTGAGGTGAAATAGTACATTACATCAGAGGCCGGGAAAATAAGAATTTCCGGCCAAGTGGGTATATATGGATAGTGATACAAGGCCGGGAATCCGTTTCCACGACGAGGCATGTATAGTACTTTACTCAAACATACAATGAAATAAAAGAAATGCTTAAAAAAATTAAATTTGCAAAATCACAACTAACAATGAAATCGAAATGTATTAAAAATTAACATCAGCTGTTTACTATGACAGCAGCCATCTTTGCGTCTGTATGGATAATCGTCGAAAATAAAGTTGCTTCGCAGGCCTAGGCCTGCAAAGTACAGTTGCCGCGCCCAAAAAAAAACATACTTCCGAGTCTACTACAAGGAATTTAAAGACAATATTTCATTGCATGTTTGAGAAAAATATATTTGTTATTTACAGTCTAGATCCCGAGCAGAAAGAAGAGCTGGTGTCAATCATAGACAAACTGCTGTCAGATAAGGCGCCACTAGTAGTGGGCTCGGCAGCCATGGCCTTCACCGAGGTCTGTCCGGACCGCATGAGCCTCATACACCGAAGCTACAGGTGAGATAGAGAAGGGTAAAAAAGAGAGAGATAAAACTCTCAAAGTATAGCCTTGGCTAGAAGTATTGAGCACCCATGCCTTTTATATGAAAACTCGATATTTTAGTGTACGAGTAGTATTTACATCTTTTCTGATGACATATTATCAATTAATTTAATCTGATTAGATATTGGTTGTTGCGGTGACTGGTGCAATAGAAAATTTGCAATAAATCACTTCGTCGTAGATTCTAATTTTTGGTGCTTTGTGTTTTCTTATTCAATGCGTACTTTTAAGTTTTATTGATGTCCTCTGTTCATGTATCAATGCTTGAAATATCTGAAAATTGTTTAACTGCATTTAGAAAGAGATGGTTTTTAGAGTTAGAAGAAATAAGTGTGTGTTCAATACTTTTAGCCAAGATTGTATCTAACCATCTAAATGATGTGTTATCTTTATCATATAAAAACAATTGTCAATATGACAGACGGACTATCATGAATTAACTAATAGTACGTTTGATATACGTTTAATAAGGGGGTACAGTCGCCTAATGCACTTTATCCCCTTGACAATAGAAACGTTGTTCGATATTTGTGGCCACCTCCACAGCTCCGATATATCTGATGGCAACTGTAAGAGAAGTCCTCAGAACTAACTGTTGTTCTAGAAAAATCTGTTCCCTCCTGGCGGACGTGGACGAGTGGGGTCAGCTCACACTCCTGAACGTGCTGACGGTGTACGCCAAGACATTCTTCCCGGATCCCAACGATGAGGTAGTATTACATTTTACATTACATTTCAGCCGTATGCAGTCCACTGCTGGACATAGGCCTCCCACAAATATGACTTGTATCATCTTGAGGGGTAGTTGCCATAGTCGCCACGCTTGGCAGCCGGCTTGGCGACCGCAGTAGCTATAGATTGGGTTTCGACGGACGCTGCTGCCCGATTGGATTTTTCCCTTTGTCGCCTCTTACGATACCCGCGGGAGGAGATGGGGTGGTGCTATTCTAGTCAGCAGGCATCACACGGCTAGAAGGCAAGAGTGAATAGGCTGTTACTGAATCAGCTTGTCGACACTTACCATCAAGTGTGACTGAGGTCAAACGCTCAGTCAGTCTTATATAAAAAGGGGGCTATGGGGCTTCTTAACAATTCCAAGCTTCTCTAAAACCAAAATTAAAAAGATGAAGAAATGCGAAGATTGTCAAACAAATAAAAAAAAAATCTAAAATTACTTATTTGGCTAAAAGTAAAATATAACTACATGGAATGTCTAGCATACAAAAAGTGTAATCAGGTATATGTGGTAGTCCACATGGAAAGGTACCTTATGGCGCTTGGCGCTTACGTTGCAAAGTGTCACATTAGTATTGAAGCGTCATTAACAATAGCGTAAGCGCCAAATGCCATAAGATACCTTGCCATGTCGACTACCATATATAATCTTGAGAAATTTTGGTTTTATGTTCAGTCGACTACAAAGATATGTATACATTTTTTCACCTTAATCCTTTGTAATAAGGTGAAAAAGTGTATACATATCTTTGTAGGCGACCAATCTGCCACTTAAGTTTAGCGATCCGGAGAGCTGTACCGGTTACTTAGGTTCTGCTGCGCTACCGCGAAAAACGATATTCGTAAATATCGGTTGTCTGTCTCTCATGACGCCTTAATTAGAGTAAAGCAGAAAGATGCCCGTCGCAATATACGCTTATAAAATATACTAATGATATTTCTGGTGCGATCGCGCCACGGAGTACTACCTTTATCTGTGGATCGCGTAGAAACACTCCCACCATACTGGGTGCCCTTTTGGTGATTTCTCGTTTTCTTTACACTATCTATATCATTTGAATGTCATAAATAAATTGATTAATGCATTGTTTTTAGCAATACTCGACGGACAGCGACGAGCCGTTTTACGAGTCGGACAGTGAGACGGACGGAGTGCCCAGGAAGAGGCCGCAGAGAGTCGCCCCGCTAGACCCCGACCACCGGTAATTATTGTTTTTTTTTTTTCAGCCGGCACTACACAACTTCTTGCGTGCTTGTTTGTGGCTCTTAACTCTTAAAGGGCAAACATGTTTCTGAAATTAAGTGAATTTGAACAATATTTGACATATACATACTGGATGTGGCCTCTAATAGAAGCAATAAGTTTAAGAATCGCTTCTACACAACTAACATTAGAACATTAGTTCTACAACTTTAAAAAATTGTGTAATTTATTACCTGGGATTTTATTGAACAAACTAAATAGTATTTTCACATACAATTAATAGTCTGGTTGTCATTTACTGTCAGCCTACAAACTTCATAGTTTTCACAATACATTGCTTGTTGGAATATCTTTTTTTTATTGATATTTAGTAATCAATCTACAAGTTATTTTCAAAAGTCATAGAACAAAATGTTGCTACGATTGTGTAGAAATGATGCCTATAGTTATTGCTCTTATTACAGGCCACACCCGATATATGACAGATAGTCTAAACCGTGGTCGTAACTTTGGTTTATTAGTGTATATTCTCTTACGTTAGGTTTTTTACAATATTTTTTATAAAAGTAAAAAAAAAAATCCAAAACATATCAAAACAATAAAAGTATTATTAAACACCTAAGCTACGGTGCCGCCGGCAACTGGGCAGGGCCCAGGCTGCCGGTAGTAAGGGCTGCAGAGAGAGGAACCGCCGGATTATGCGCGCCGTGTCCAGGATTACCTTCTGAATCTGACTCTTAATCCAACCGCAACCACGTAGCGAGAGTCTCTCAAGATGTTGGTCGAGACTCTTCGCCATGAGACCGTTCGCGGAAACAACTATCGGTACAATCATCGCTGAATCAACTTCCCACATGGCGGTTACCTCGTGAACCAAGTCTCAAGTACTTGTTGGTTTTTTCCTTCTCGGCCTTCACGAGGTTCTCGTCACATGGGACGGTGATGTCAACGAGCATGTTGTGACCCTTTGGATTTTTTTTTATTATTTTTAAATTTCAGGTTGTTATTACGTGCTGCCAAACCGCTACTACAGAGCAGAAACTCTGGAGTCGTCATGGCTGTAGCACAGCTGTTCTACCACACCGGACCAGGTAACATCATCAGCTGTCTCCCCTAACTTCTGTAAGAAAACTCGGAAATAACCAAAAAGACGCGATGTTGGAATAACTTATTGTTGAAGATGCATAAACATAATGACAGTTTCCGAACGCATAAATGTCAGTTTAGTTTCCAATTTACTCGCTTGGTGTCGCTACTGTCAATGTAAAACTTGTTGCACATTATTGTTGTTAACTTTTATAATATTTTCTACATTAAAACTGTTATTCTTACTTTTATTTCGGCGTATTGTTTCCTCACTTATATTAAGGAAAACGCTTTATTCAAATTCAAATATTTTATTTCAGACATAAGTAGTCCATATGTTGTTAGTTACAGTAGTTCACTTACGAGCTATTTATTAATGTATATACGGTAAGGGACATAATATAAATAAGGAACATATTATCAACTACAATACATGCATGTTTGAAAAAAAAAATTTTTCCAGCTCAAGAACTAGCCCCCGTGGCGAAGGCGTTAATTCGCCTCCTACGCGCACCTGTGGAAGTGCAAAGCGTAGTACTAAACTCCATCGCGTCTCTCACTGTCAACAAGCGGGTAAGTCTAGCCTCCTACGTCACACTATACAAGAGAGACAGAAACATTTTATCCTATTGCCTCATTTACATTCAGCCCCTGTAATAGTTTCCTAATACCGCGTTCACATTCGAACGAATTGAGCAGGAGAAGGCCGAAGTGGACAGGGAAGCGGGCATGAGTAGCAGCTTGGTATTTTTACGTGTTTAAATTCAAAATAATAATTAATTAAAATTGCCAGAAAGACTAATTAAATTCAAAATTAGTTTTTGCCGTCAAGACGATTCCATATTATTTTTGGTTAGTGTTTTGGCAAACTCCGTCAAATACCATGCTGATTTTCTTTTGCATTAAGTTATGTGTAAATAAATTGTGAAACTTATTTTAAACATATATTTTTTTTTAATTAAGAAAACAGTCAGTAAACAGACAGGTGTACAAAAAAGGTTTAATTTAATTTCGGGTTAATCTAATTTCGAATAAATAGACCTAAAGTTTCCTATATTACTATATTATAACTACTACATGCAAAACACAAATTGTAATAAGTAATAACCTATTTAAGATTGTGCACTACAACATTTACACAGATTTAATACAATAACATTCGAAAGTTTAATTTTTAGTTAATAATACAGTGTGTATTTTTCATACGGGCATATACAGTGTGTAATTCTTATACGGGCGAATCTCTTAACGGAGGGTAGAATAGGACATAAGAAATATATTTTGATAACTTTTGCTTAGAATTACAATAAAAAATTTATCCATATAAAAAAATTCGGCCCGCAATGTAATACAACACCCTCGAGTTAAACACTCGTTGACAGTTCGTTTCAAAAGCTCATATCGCGTAATGTTCGCAGTACATTACGGCTCAGAAATTTTACAAAAATTAATTACATATGTATAATAGGTAAAATTAAAGAAATACCTTTTCGTTAATGATTATACTGGTAAATCCTATGTCTGGTTTAATTCTTCGCCCGTATTAGACTTACACACAGTATTGTAGTGTGAATTAGTATTGGACCTCAAGAACCTATTTACATTAAAAAAATTTGGATATTTTTATTTCATACACAAAAATTAAGCACGCAATGTATTGCTACCATAGTAATAAACGTACCGATGCGTCATGTCATGTCAGTATTCTTTGTCATGTCAAAATAAGTTGAACTGCGTACATTGCTGCCCGGTCAGACTTAAAAAAATCGTTAGAACGATGTTATAACACTATTTAACAAAATTATTAACATAATACGAGTCGTATTACTGGATACTGTATGTGGGCAACTTATACGCCCGTATGAAAAATACACACTGTATATTAAATATCGCTTTTTATTCTTAACGTCCGAAGCCCAAGTCCGTAAATCGATAAATATAGCTAATTTAATATATCATAAAAAAAATAAAAATATAATCGCTGAGGACAGGATTCGAACCTGCGCGGGTAGAACCCATTGGATTTCAAGTCCAACTCCTTAACCACTCGGACACCTCAGCTGTGACATGACTGACGAAATTTAATGCCTCTTGTGAATATTAAAGCATTTTATGGATGACAGAAACTAAATAAGTCCTTATGTTGTTTACATTAGGAACTATTTTCGCTTAACATTGTTCATTATATTTGTTCTCTTATCAAATTAAGAGGTATTGTTTTATATGTTACCTATTTACTTGTACAGTGGACGTAATAGTAGTTTATGTAACCGTTTCTAATATAACGCATAGTAATACAAGTTTGGTTTTATGAAACGAAGAGGAGCTAAGTTTCATAATAACATCATACGAACATTTTATTAGTTTTCAGAAAATAATAGGACAACACAGGCCTCCATTTTCAAGCACTAAGAGTGCTGAGTGTCCGTTCGCCTCGCCGCTCTCGATGTCAAAAGCTTAATGAAAAAATGTCCACATGTTTACGCTCTTGACTGTACACTGAAAAACAAATAAAATCGGTCTATTTGTACGAATAATATAAACCAGATGCACGTTGTTAGCTAGAGAACTATATATTGATAATTAAAACCAACATGCGTGGTTATTTCATATGTAAACACATAACAATATTGTATTTATGTAATTATTATTATGACGACCAGTCTGGCCTAGTGGGTAGTGACCCTGCCTGTGAAGCCGATGGTCCTGAGCTCAAATCCCAGTCAGGGCATTTATTTGTGTGATGAGACAGATATTTGTTCCTGGGTCATGGGTGTTTTCTATGTATTTAAGTATTTATATGTATCTATCTATTCTATATATCGTCGTCTAGTACCTAAAACACAAGCCTTACTGAGCTTACCATAGGACTAAAGATTGTCCCGGAATATTTATTTATTATTTCATCATCATCAAATCAGCGAAAGGTCATCTACTGCTGGATATAGGCGTCCCCCAAAGCGACCCACAGTGACCGGTTTTGCACCACCCACAGCCAGTTGATTCCCGCGATCTTTACTATGTCGTCGATCCACCTTGTGGGGGATCGGTCCACGCTGCGAGTTGCGGTACGTGGTCGCCTTTCGAGAACCTTAACCCCCCAACGGCCATGGATTCTACCAATATTGTATTTACCCAACCAGTACTCTTACGGAACAGTCAGCGTCAAGGCCTCTTCCAAATCAGGCTTATCATCTTAGTTGCCATAGTCGCCACGCTGGGCAGGCGGGTTGGCGCAGTTTCGGTTTCTACGGATGCCTCACTAACTAACTTTGCCGTCCAGCGTACAGTTGCCATCAGTTATATCGGAGCTGTGGAAGTGGTCACAAATATCTGAACGTGCACTTTATTGCTTTGACAATAGAGGTGTTCTTCAGATATTTGTGACCACACCCACAGCTCCGATATATCAGATGGCAACTGTACAAATAAATAGGTACAAAGGCACATAATACAATACCTCTTAATTTGATGTTAAATAGAATTAACAATGTTAAGCGAAAATAGTCCTTAATATAAACTACATACGGACTATTTAATTTCTGTCGTCCATAAAATGCTTTTATGTTCACAAGAGGCATTAACTTTCGTCAGTCACCTCACGGCTGAGGTGTCCGAGTGGTTAAGGAGTTGGACTTGAAATCCAATGGGTTCTACCCGCGCAGGTTCGAATCCTGTCCTCAGCGAATTTTTTGCTTCTTTTTTTCTTATTGTAATTATAACTATTTTCATCTCGTTTAAATAATTAATTGAATCAGGCGTTACTTTGCGGAAGTCCATATTATTGTTGTCAATAAATGTTGTCGAACATCTCAAGCATCCCCTGAGGATGCCTCGTAGAGAGGCGAAACACGTGTCGAGTTTTGGTATTATTGGTGGTGGTTTGTTATATTTATTTGCGTATTTAATTTTGCGGTGGGAGGGAGGGAACATTAATGCATGAAAAAAAAATACGCAAGTAAATATAACGGGTTGGCACTGATTGACTAGCACGTTATTAAACAGCAGAATAGCAAAGTAATATTATTGTTGTTAATCTCGTTTCAAAACAAAGGCGGTTCTTAATAATGATGATGATTATGATGAACAAAACATTTTTAAAGTTAATATACGCGTTAATTAATACATACATAAACATGTAATATTTGGTTGTGTTGCAGACTCTATTCGAGCCGTTTCTAAAATCGTTCTTCGTTCGCAACTCGGACCCCACGCACCTCAAACTCCTCAAGCTGGAGATCCTCACGAACCTGGCCACGGAGACCAGCGCAGCTGTGGTCCTGCGGGAGTTCCAGACCTACGTCACTTGTTCTGACAAGGTATATAATGTTAAATCGAATTTTATTTAAACAATAAATGCCACATGTCATTTTTCACGTTAACATTTGACACCAAATAATAAAGTTCGATATTAATGGACCGTGCTCGGACAAGTCATCGCAAAACAATCGCAACACGGCAATAGAACAAGATTAATAGAATCGCATTATGTACAGTATTATTTCATTAAATTATTCAATGACATTATTACTGCAACCTAAACTTCACCATACTTTGTGTGAAGGTATATTCATTACCATTTTTTTTTATTCTGATGATTACATTGTATTTACCTGCACCATATTTAAAATATTTAGAAGTAACCATAATTAAGCAAACAATTGTATTAATTTAAATTGTCACCATAAAACTGTTTCAAGCATGCCACTTTGACAAATTAATGTAGATATGCGACTAAGAAGATCAAATGTTAAATTAGGATATAATAATAATCTTAAGTCTCGACTCTATAGAGTCTTGTTCCATGTCCATATCTGTTTCTACGATAATTTGTCCGAGCACTGTTAATGGATATGAAAATGTCACTCATTTAATACGGTCATTGTCAGTTTGGGTGTCATCGTATTCCGATAAAGATCCGAGTTTTTCCGAAGTTTCACTATATCTTTACGCAGGTTTTCGCCGGAGCTACCATCCAGGCGATCGGGCGATTGGCGGTGGCGATCCAAGGGGAGGCCGAGACGTGTCTCAACGGCCTTCTAAAGTTACTCAGCAGTAAAGATGGTAAGCACTTCCACAATGTTTAGAATTTTTATTCACTCATAAGCAGAGTCCGGAACTCTCGTAGCACTTTTGAGCTGTCATAGGGATTTCTCGTTTATCGACATCCGATACGTGTATCGATAAATACAGAATAGGTGAGCATTTCTTAAAAAGTATGTACATTGGTTCAGTTCTTCGATTTTGATTAAAACTGGTAGACTGATAGAGCAAATGATGCTTAGCAAGATCCCCAAAATGTCCCATAAAGTTTGTATCGAACTTTTCTAATTGAAGACGTGATCTAAATGTTCAAACATTTTGAGAATTGCTCAGGTACGACATGTAAAATATGATTACAAATAGAAGTAAGCAACATGCAGTTTTATAGAGAACGAGCAATCTCTTCGAATTAACCTTTGGAATATTAATATTTTATTGTTTCTAATGTATAAGTTGTGGATTTCTTATGCTTTTTAAACGTTTTTCGAAATAATTTGCAACTGTAATTGTTATCCAGCCGAGATATTTATTTTAATTTATTTTTTCACTTTTAATCTTTTTTGATATGTGGTGTTGTGTTGTATAATGTATCGATAAAATACTTTTCATCGTGGACAAGCCTTGTTATGAAGCCTTGGATCGGATACTCGGATAGATATCTACATAAATTTGGCAGAACACGGCAAATATGAAGGCAGTTTCTTAATTATAATAAGTAATAAATGCGTACTGGGATTTCGGGAATACATATAATGGCATAAGAGGGTACAGGTGAAAAACTTAACTGAAAGACCATGTCTAAGTATTTTTTTTTTTTTTTTTACTATGCAGAAACGTCTGCTAGCGAATATCTTCGATATTTAAATCGAAAGAAAAATAGAAAAATTTGACTCGCAGCGGGACTCGAACCCACAACCACTGGATCACTAGCCCAGTGCACTTCCAATTGTGCTATACGAGTACCGCTGAGACTTGTCGAATTTTGCTATCTATCCCTCGTCGTAAACGTCATCATGGGTGATGTGTAAATATCGAACATGTCTATGTAGTTGTGCAGATAATTAATATGGCTTACATCAACATTTGACAGAACGTGCGTGTATAGACTCGTCGCAGGGTTGCTACTTTGTCTGTGTTTTACAGGATACATTTTTGGAGAGTGTGTACAGGAATTGTATGATTTGATTCCGCCATCTCCGTTCCACCACTGGAGGTCCAGGCGAGGGGAACGATTTCATCCTTACGTTGTAAATATTCCATTCATACGCACGAAGCGATTTGCTTCTACCTTAAATGCGAACTGCTAAGGAATGGAATTTGGGTACTTTCCACAGTATTATCAAAGCTAGAGTGAATAGGTTGTTACTGACCCAGCATGCTACACCCTCGATCTCGTCGACACTTACCATCATGTGCGATTGAGGTCAAACGCTGGTCAGTCTTGTATAAAAAAAAAAAACATTACTACTACACAGGTCAGGTGCTTTAGCTAAGTTTTCGCCTACATCTATCCGAATATCCGATCCCGGCTTATGGTTAGTCGGGCCGGTGTGAAGTGTGTCGTGGTCCGCAGAGTGGGTGGTGTGCGAGGCGGTGGTGGTGGTGAAGCGCGTGGTGGGCGGCGGCGCCACGTCCGCGCGCGCCGCCGTGGCCCGCGCCGCCAAGCTGCTGCGCGCCGACAGGTGGGTTGGTGACCTTAGGTAGACCACTGCGGCTACATGGCTACTGGCCGAGTATATTTAGACGGCCGGATTGATACGAGACCGGCAACCCCATTTTGATGACCGGTCTGGCCTAGTGACCCTGCCTATGAAGCCGATGGTCCTGGGTTCAAATGCCAGTCAGGGCATTTATTTGTGTGATGAACACAGATCGTTGCTGAGTCATGGGTGTTTTCTATGTATTTAAGTATTGATAAGTATCTATTTATTATATATATCGTCGTCTAGTACCTACAACACAAGTTTTATTGAGCTTACTGTAGGACTAGGTCGATTTGTGTAAGATTGTCCTGAATATTTATTTATTTTTAAGCAGATATAAAAGAGTGTATAGAGCCATAAAAAAAATCATCACACTCGAAGTATCTCTCTCAATCACACTCGAGTATGGTCGAGCTTCTGATATAAAATTACATAAATTGGACACTAATTTGCCAAAGTTATTCGTATTTTTCTTGATGGTAAGTATTACTACACCTCAGTTCCACAAATTTTGTTTAAGTTTTGCACCGTAGTGCCAATCACTGATCATCATGCGGCAATATTAGACGGCCGGGTACGCAGGCCATTTTATTTAAAATTGTATACTCAATATTTAAATCGAAAGAAACAGAAAAATTTGACTCGAAGCGGGACTCGAACCCACAACCACTGGACTGGAATAAAATGGACCAGTTAAGTCGAATTGTTACGAGGCCGGCAACCCCATTTCATGCCTAGGTATGTATTTTTCCCAAACGTGCATTACAATAAATAAATAAGAAGAAATAAAATTATATTTTTAGATAAATTAAACGTGCCAAATTAAATGTACACAAAGTAAACAAGTGTATGTGTGTCCGCGCGCAGACTGGCGGCCAACGCGCGCGCGGCGGCCGTGTGGCTGGTGGCGGAGCACGGCGCCGACCACCCGCGCGCCGCCGCCATCTTGGCGCACATGGCCGCCAACTTCGCCGACCAGGTACGTTGTGATTATTTTTAGCAGGAACAACATTTGCTTAGTGCTTGCCACAATAAAAATATCGACAATCCTGTTATCGATTAATACTTACTACTGCAACGACAAGACGAGAGCATGGTTGAACATGCTCGTCAACTCCTAGTAGGAAGTACCTCCTCCTTATAAAAGACCACAGCCATAATAGCACTGCTACCTTTCAGGTATGTAGTGTTGTGTTCCTGATGGTGAGTAAGGTTCCCAGAGCTCCAACCCCCCTTCAAGGTCGGCAACACGCTTGTGAATCCCTTGGTGTTGCGGGTGCCCACGGGCGACGGTAATTGCTTACCATCAGGCAATCCGTATGCTCGTTTGCCACCTTTTGTCTTAAAAAAAAAAGAAGCTTAAAATTTTGAAAAAGTTAAATATATATTGGATATGTAAAAAAATGCGACTTCTTCACTTGGTCGATAGAATAAAAAATGACACATTTTTTTCAGGATGAACTAGTGAAGCTCCAACTGCTATCTTTAGCGGTAAAGCTGTCCATCACTCAGCCCGACACCCTGCCCGTGAGTCGGTACGTGATGACGCTCGCGCACTACGACGCGAGCTACGACGTGCGCGACCGGGCCAGGATGCTGCGCAGATTCATAATGCAGGTGACCCATCGTCAGAGCGTGGAGGATCCGTGGCGAAACAAAAGACTCGCAATCAACCTTGTGGTGGAATAGTACATTTCGATACTAGTAAAAAAAAAATTTTCGTCGAGGGTAAAAGTTGGAGCCCGAGTGAAACGAGGGTGACAATCGCCCGAGTCTTAAATAAGTTTTTACACGTATCGAACCCAATTTTTCATAGCCTTAAAAAGTGAAATTTGCGCAGTGTACTTTTTACGCACTAGTTAGGAAAACATTTTTTTATCAATATCGAGTGAGTTCGGTCTAATCAAAATCTAACCTATATGTTTAGGTACATTATTTTATAACTATTCACGGCAAACGCAAAATTAAGTGGTAAGTTAAGGGTTTGTTTTATATGTGTTTGTTTTTCATCTAACCTCCTGCGTACATATGTCCTGCTCATAGTACAGTCAGCGTCAGAGATATGTGACCCCCCCTACATAGATTGGTTGTATGCAGGGGGGGTCACATATCTCTGACGCTGACTGTACATAGACAGCAAATAACTGTTAACTCTTTGTCAATTTGACTGAGTTAAAATTTAACTAGCAAAATTTCGGTTAAAGTAGACATGAGGCTAAAACGCAACGTAACTTATATTATCAACGTTATTTATATTACATTTTAAATTTTCACAACTATTGACATCGATAAAAAATGTTTCTGACACTAGTTTGATTGCGACAGTCTTTTGTTTTGCTATGGATTTTCCGGGCTCATCATCATCATTTCAGGCGTAAGTCGTCCACTGCTGGACATACTCCCCCAAATATGACTTGTATCATCTTCGGGGGGTCCTTAATGATCAATGGTTTGAAATATAAATTATAATTATAAATAAGTAAATATTACAGGATATCCTTACATAAATCGACTGAGCAATTATTATTAATTATTATTTGTATGTCTCTTCCGTACACGAACAATGGTGTTCCGGACATTTGGGAGGCGTACGCGAAGCTAGATCGAGCCAACGCGCAGAGGCCCTTTCGACAATTTAATGAAATGTAAGGGGTACACTAAGCGGATGTTGCCCCTGTCTGTCTGTATGGTGTCAAGGACTATTGAGTTTTAATGGAATCTAGAATGTACCAGGCTATTGGGTGGAAAGGATGGACTAGCTACTGGGCTATTGGATAAAAAACCGGACGTTATTATTATAATTTGTTTCTCCTTTAGGGGTACTCGGGCCTATAAATCCCGGTCTTTTGGAAGGCTTGCGTGGGGATATAGATCCAACACGTAGAGGCCCTTTGGAGAATTTTGCTATGTAGTACACCTGCTAGAACCCATTCACGGGCACAGCAATAGATACCCGTGAACCGGTCCCAGCAGGCGATAGGGCTATTGAAAATAAAATCTAAAAGAATACTGGGCTATGGCATTGAGGTTTGGCGGGACTAAAAAATTGGGCTATTGCAAAGAGGTTCGGACACCTGCCATAACAATGTTTACACACGTTATCGAGGCAGGTGGTGACTTGCCGCCGACTAGATGGGCCCCTGGAACTGCCGCCGCAGAGACGGCCAGGAGCAACATCGATGTGAGCGGCTCAGGGTGTCGAGAGGTGTGCGCCGCTTTCTACCCAGAGGCTGTGAACAGCCAGTGTGCCAACTCGCGTCTTATGCATCTTTCACTTCCACCCTGCGAGCATATAGCTCTGACGACTCCTCTCTGGACGGCCAATTAAGGCAAGCCAGAGCCGAGAGTCCTGCGGGTCCCCTTGGCGTCCACTCCGACCGACGAAGACACGCCGTAGACGGAGACCCTGACCGACTCTCTGGAGCACTCGGGTCCGTGGGGCCGTTACTCCCCAACAGCTCGCCACAAGCTGCCCTGCGGGCTTATTATAATTATTATTATTGTTCCCAGGATAACGAGTTATCGAAACACAAAGCCGAGATTTTCCACGTCCACAAACCGAAGCCGCCCAGTCAGAGCAATTTCAAAGGTGAGCCCATACATTTTATAGACGATAAACACGTTTAAGTTTATTTAGTCACTCGCGCGAGATGTTTCGGAGGACATTGGCCTCCATTTTGAAGCACTAAGAGTGCTGAGCGACCGTTCGCTTCGCCGCTCGCGTCGCCGGCTGGTCTCGCAAAATACAAATAAGGGAGTTTTCAGAAACAAAGTGCCCCCAATTAGTGTGACGTAAAAAACGTAAATGTATGTCAGTTTTGTGATGAGAATTATGAACTCTGGAATTTAATTTTTTGCCTTTTGTTATTGCTTAAAGTTGACGAAACGAGTATAGAAATTTTATACTATAAAAAATATCGTCACAAAATTGACATAGTTAACTTTTCGGTATGTCGCGCTAATTGGGGATTTTTTTTCTGAAAATTCCCGTAAGTGATCCCATACATTTACGTCTTACCTTATAAGTGTAAGTTCTGAGTGGATGCTGTATTTGGCGTGCTGCGTAAATTTGAAACATATGAAAAACTATGGGAGTGCCCTCATTGCTGCTTTGTCCATTTTAACCCCATTGCAAGATTGACGCAACGCTGCAGTGAAAAGTGCCGTCACACAGCTGAATAAACTGTATTTTCCGGTTTTCCGTTTGAAACCTGGTAACAATCGTTAGAAGCTTTACTAGTTTCACATTTATGGTATCTTTATTTGCACATAAAAAAATGTGCAAAAGGCGATTCACGACTTTAGACATTCTCTATCAAGTTAACCATAGGGCCAATTTTTAAAATTAATTATAATATTGAAACACGGTTACAGTTAAACATTTATTTAAATAAAATTTATTCATCACTTGTCTTATTTTAAATCTTACACCGACGAGTATCTTGAATTTCAGTTTGTATTGTTTATATAGTAATTTATAGATCAATATTTCAGGCCTGGTTGTTATTTAAAAAAAGTTTTAGATTTTTAATCTTAACATGTCGTATATTAATGGGTCTTCGCTGTGGCAGTTACTTAACAACGCAGTTAACCATACTTGTGTAGAGGTCGATGGACCTAATGACGCAACGAACGTGTTAAATACTAACATTAATACATCATATTACTTTTCATTTATGATTAAATCATAATTGATTCATGACTCACATATGAGTCACTGGCCCTGCGCGACTGCCGGGCCATGACTCACACGGCGGGTCACCGGCCCACGACGAGTGTAACTGATCGACACAACGTGCGCCGGCAGACCGCTCGCAGTTCACGCTGGGCTCGCTGTCGCAGTACGTGGGCGCGGCGGCGGCCGGCTACCGCGCGCTGCCGCCGCCGCCCGCCGCCGCGCCCACATAGAGTGTAACTGATCGACACGAACGTGCGCCGGCAGACCGCTCGCAGTTCACGCTGGGCTCGCTGTCGCAGTACGTGGGCGCGGCGGCGGCCGGCTACCGCGCGCTGCCGCCGCCGCCCGCCGCCGCGCCCACATAGAGTGTAACTGATCGACACGAACGTGCGCCGGCAGACCGCTCGCAGTTCACGCTGGGCTCGCTGTCGCAGTACGTGGGCGCGGCGGCGGCCGGCTACCGCGCGCTGCCGCCGCCGCCCGCCGCCGCGCCCACATAGAGTGTAACTGATCGACACGAACGTGCGCCGGCAGACCGCTCGCAGTTCACGCTGGGCTCGCTGTCGCAGTACGTGGGCGCGGCGGCGGCCGGCTACCGCGCGCTGCCGCCGCCGCCCGCCGCCGCGCCCACATAGAGTGTAACTGATCGACACGAACGTGCGCCGGCAGACCGCTCGCAGTTCACGCTGGGCTCGCTGTCGCAGTACGTGGGCGCGGCGGCGGCCGGCTACCGCGCGCTGCCGCCGCCGCCCGCCGCCGCGCCCACATAGAGTGTAACTGATCGACACGAACGTGCGCCGGCAGACCGCTCGCAGTTCACGCTGGGCTCGCTGTCGCAGTACGTGGGCGCGGCGGCGGCCGGCTACCGCGCGCTGCCGCCGCCGCCCGCCGCCGCGCCCACATAGAGTGTAACTGATCGACACGAACGTGCGCCGGCAGACCGCTCGCAGTTCACGCTGGGCTCGCTGTCGCAGTACGTGGGCGCGGCGGCGGCCGGCTACCGCGCGCTGCCGCCGCCGCCCGCCACCGCGCTGGCCGCCGCCCTGCGCGCCGAGCCCGCGCCCGCGCCCGCGCCCGACGTGGACACCCCGCCGGCAGACACGCCACAGGAATGGTACGTATCGGGGACTTTAGCATCCGTGGACGTACCGCCTCGGCCAGCAGTATTGAGCGCACTCTTTTTCTTCTAACTCTTAAAACCGTCTGTTTCTAAATGCAGTTAAACAATTATTACACATAAACGGGACTCGGCCGCGTATATTAACTTTAAAAATTGCCTCCAAAGTTTCGAGGACGACGTTGTCCTCGTGGTCCAAAAATGTCAAAACACTGGCTAAAGGTCACATCGACATCTTCTAGCGGCGCGAATTTTTCGAATTACCTGCACTTGATCTTGTTTATCAACTTGAACGTTTCAAAGAGAATAACAGTTAGTAATACTTAAAAGTAGATACATATTGAATAAGAAAACAAACGGATCTACAATATATTGTATCAGTCAGCTCAGAGCGCTCGATACAATCGGTCACTGTGCGGAGGTGTGTGACTCATATTGTTTACCACTATCATACTTCATTAACGTACAAGTATACTTTGAACCGTAGTGCGTGTCATAAGGGTCCATTTTTGCTTGATTGTGTTATCTCGTTCAATCTAATTTTTCAACATGCGTTGTACAAAATGCAAGGAAACGACCACGGATGCTGTAACCTGCGGATTTTGTCAAGCTAATCTGCATTTCAACTGCGCTGGCGTATCTGAATCGACCTATCGCAAAATGGGAGCGGAAAAGAAACAAGCCTGGAGATGCGCCTCATGTCGTGGTTGCGGCACTTCCTCCCTTATGTCGCCTAGACACGTCACCGCTGATGCGGTCAATACCACCGAACCTACTCTATCGGAGGTTTTGAATGAAATTAAAGCCTTTAGATCAGAATTCTCTTCTATACAAGATAGCCTGAATGCAGTAAAGAATGACGTGCACATAACCTCAAATGCGGTCGAGGAACTCACGTCAAAACTCACCGGAATGCAAAAACAAATTTCGTCTTTGCCTACAATCCAGGATGACGTGTCCAAGTTGAAGGAAGAAAACGACATGCGTGATCAATACTCACGGTTAAATAACGTGGAAATCACAGGTATCCCTATAAAAAAAGGTGAAAACCTCAACAGTATTCTCCGCGATATTTGTGTGAAAGTCGGGTTCACGTTAATCGATACCGATGTGGACACTATTCACAGAGTACGCCGTTTTATCTCGGGAGACAAGACCTCGGGAGATGGCAACCGTCCTCCATCTATAGTGGTGCGTTTCACTCAGCGGCGTCGTAAGGATCAGCTGTTAGCTGCTGTGCGGGCGCGCGCTCGCAACTTGCTCACTACAAATGACATCGGCTTCGGCGGCATTCCAACAACTATCTATGTGAACGACCATTTGACCCCCGCGAATAAAATGCTGCTGAAGTTAGCCCGCGACGCAAAAACTCAGTTCAACTATGCATACCTTTGGGTCAAGGACTGCAAAATTATGATGAGGAAAAACGATACTTCTAAATTTATCCACATCGCGAAGGAATCTGATTTACAAAAACTTAAGTGACTATTTTCTGTTTTATTTTCGACCTTAAACTTATTTGTATTATGTTGTTTTTACTTTGAACAATCTGTTTGCTTTAATAATACGATTCATTCGTACACGTCGTACGTAAGTACGTTGTTGTTTACTACCGTGGTTATGCATGTGCTGCATTATTCTATTTTGTTATCTGGCTACCGTATATATAGACACAAAATTATCTCAGCGGATATTTACATACATTCTATTTGTGATATATCAACTCAATGGCTACCAGTAGAATTTTAAATATTTATTACCAAAACGTTAGAGGGTTACGGACTAAATCACATTCATTTTTATCATGTGTGGCAAGGTCTCATTATGACATTATCTGTTTAACGGAGACATGGTTAACGGCCGATTTTGCCGACAACGAATTTTTTGACCACGGTTATGTTGTTTACCGACGGGATCGAGACGCGTCGCGCGGCTCGCGGGGCGGCTGGGTGCTGGTGGCCGTGCGGCGCGGGCTGGGCGCGCGGCGCCGGTCCGAGCGCTGCTCGCGGCCGGACGCCGAGGAGCTGTGGCTGTCTGTGACCTTGCCCGCGCCCGCGCCGGCAGCACGTAGCAGTAACCGGACACTCCATATAGCTTGCACTTATTTGCCTCACAATTATAACCATTTCGATTGCCTGAATTCCTTTTTTGATAACGCCTCTGATATTATTTTGAATAATCCCGACGATATTTATCTTTTATTAGGAGACTTCAATATTTCTCAAGCTACTTGGGTCTCAGATAACGGTTCGATTAGGTTGGTTATGGATGATTTTAGTGATAATAAAGTCTCAATCATTAGAGATTTTTTGAGTTACACTGACATTAAACAATACAACTGCTGGTATAATCACCAAAATCGATTACTAGATCTAATATTAAGTACTGTCGACTGTACTGTTATCGAGTGTTTGGATCCCTTGACGCCCGAGGACCCGTATCATAAATCTCTAGAGATATGCATGAATCTTCCACAATTTCACTTACGTCGTGACAATAAGCGTAGTACGCGTAATTTTCATAATGCTAATTACTCAGAAATACGTAAAGAGTTGACAAATGTTGATTGGAGTGTCATGAAGAACATGAACACGGAACAGGCTACCGAGTTATTTTATAGTATATTAAATAATATTATAACTAAATTTATCCCTGTTCGCGTCGTGAACTGCTCTAACGGATATCCTCCATGGTACTCGCGTGCTTTAATAAAAATTATTCGTCAGAAACGTAAGTCTCATAAGTTGTGGAAGACTTACAGCAACGATTTGGACTATAGGACTTTCAGTTTTTTGAGAGATAGGGCCAAGAAGGTGGAATATGATTGTTATAATTCCTACATCTCTAATTCTGAGGTTAAAATCACTAATACGCCGAAGTACTTTTGGAGTTTTATTAAATCTAAATCACCGGCCAATTCTATGCCTGATGAGATGCGTTATAAAAATAACATTTCTTCCGACTGCAAGTCCATTTGTAACTTCTTTAACGACTATTTTCATTCAGTTTTTGAAGATCCACCCCACGGTATCGTTATTGACTCGGAAACTGGTAAAACCGACCACCCTGTTAGTATCTCTTCTATAAATATTACTGAGGACAAATTATTAAAAATGTTATTAAGCATAGATACTAACAAAGGGTCTGGTCATGACCAAATCCACCCGATATTTATAAAATCTTGCGCAAAAGAGCTTGTGGCGCCGTTGTTCATCTTATTTTCAATTTCTTTAAGAGAGGGATGTTTTCCCGATACCTGGAAAAAGCTTTAATAACAGCTATTCATAAAGGAGGCAGTAAGGATGATGTTGCTCATTATAGACCCATTTCTAAACTTTGCATCTTTGGTAAACTCTTAGAGAAAATGGTGACTGTCGAATTAAATACTCTCCTTTCGCGCCAAATCTCTCTGTATCAACACGGTTTCTTTCGTGGACGCAGTGTTGATACTAACCTGGTTGCTTACACGGATTTCATTCTAAATACTCTAGACGCTGGTTTCCAGGTGGATGCCGTGTATACCGATTTTTCGAAAGCTTTTGACAAAATTAATCATAAAATACTATTAAATAAATTGGAAACTATCGGTATACATGGAGATCTCCTGAGATGGATAGAATCTTATATAAGTAACAGATGTCAAGCAGTTGTCTTAAAAGGTTTCACGTCAAACTTTCTTCCTATCCCCTCGGGTGTGCCGCAGGGTTCGCACCTGGGGCCCTTCCTATTTACCCTCTATGTAAATGACATGAGCAGCATCTTCCTTAGCTCTTCACACTTACTTTACGCTGATGACACAAAAATCTACAAAATAATCGCGTCACAAAGTGATTGTGATGCTCTGCAAGCAGACTTGAATACTTTCGCTTCGTATTGTGAAAATAACCACCTTATGCTTAATGCAGACAAATGTTACATAATAACTTTCTCACGTCGAGACAATGTTATTAAGTCAAATTACTCAATTTCAGGCAAGAGTATTAAAAGGGTTCAAGAAATTAGAGATTTGGGCGTTACTCTGGATCATAAGCTACATTTTAACTTGCATATAAATAACGTCGTTCTGAAAGCTTTTAAGCAGTTAGGCCTAATACTCAGACTGACACGACCTTTTAAGCGAGCTGCTACTTTTAAAATACTTTACAATTCATTTGTTCGTAGTCGTCTTGAATATGCTAGTGTAGTATGGAGCCCACAGTATAAAGTACACATTAGTCGTTTAGAAAGGGTGCAGAATAAATTTTTAAAGGCTTTAGACTATCGCACCGGAAACCCTTTTGTTAGTTACTCTAACTCTGCTAAACGATATCGCATTGCACCCCTGGAAAAGCGTAGGACTTACACAGATTCCATATTTTTGTTTAAAATCATTAATTCCTTGATAGACTCTCCAGCACTATTAGAAAAGATTAATTTTAAATGTAACCGTACCTCTGCACGTTTTAAGCCAACTTTCTCCGTCGATTCTTGCTCCACTAAATATGCCAGACACTCCTTTATAAGACGTGCTATGCGCAACCACAACTCACTTTTCAACGATGTAGATGTTTTTTCAGAGACTTTATATAGTTATAAAAAGCAGATAGCGAGCAGATTGTTTCAAATTTAAATACCCTAGTGTAAGAAGTTCACGTTTAAATAAATAAAAAATGTTGTAAGCTAATGTACTCACACTTACCTGCTGTCAGTGTCAGCGGTTGTCTTTACGACTCGTGTAAACTGTTAATGTATTTAATTTTAGGAAACTCCAGGTTAAGTCATCTTGTAATTTATTAACATTCTAATGTATTAATTAATAACCGTTTGTTTCTCAATAAATAAAATAAAATAAAATAATAATATTGCAAATTTTCTATGTGATCACCATTTACCGCAACGACCGATACCTAATCAGTTTAAATTAATTGATGGCAATTTCCATCAAAAGAAATGTAAATACTACACTTAAATATCGAGTTTTCATATAAAAAGCATGGGTGCTAATACTTCTGGCTAAAGCTGTATAGGTTGAGGTGAATGATACCACGAGAGTTGAGGGAAATGATATCACACACATCTATATAAAGTACTGATTAGAAAAAAAGTGAATGAATGAATGGAATGCTACAGCGACTGACGTCTGCCGATTCATATAGGGACGCAAGCACATTCGCCTTAGAGTTGGTTGCCTGAAAACCGCTATGTTCGGGTGGCCCAATTGGTGAAGGCGCTAGCCGCGATAGTCAAAGACGCAGGTTCAAATCCTGTCACAGATGTCCGAGGTCCTCGACTCTTTTTCGTATATATGTCATCTATTTTCAATTTATTATAAATTTGTTTTTCATATAATTTCGAAAGCTATTGAGACATTTTCGTATGATCATTATCATCTCATCGCTCTAAGAATGCCCCCCTTCTTGAAGGAAGTTTCAACTCCGATTAGGTGTTAATGTATTTATGCACGTTTATAGCTTATACTACTTTATACACTATATCAATTACCTGTTTTACCTTATACTGTAACATATTGATAACTTGTCGATATTGATAATTACGAGCGAGTGCTAAAAAATAAAGAGTTACTTACTCCAGAAAAAGATCTTTAAATATAATTGAAAATATATTAAAAGAAACTATATTTTAAATAATCTACCGCGTGTCTCCGACATTGGGGCTCTAAATGTAACGACTGATTTTGCTCATAAAACTGAGCTACTTTTAATTTACAACTAGTTTAATAAAGGGTATTTTAATGATTTATTTCTTCATACAAACTAAATACTATTTTCGATATACGATGAATCAAATGACATCGTCTGTCACTCTTCATAAACTGACGACTGTATTTTTTTTACAAATCCAGTAATTTTCAAAAGTTGTAGACAAAAAGTAGCACATTTTCATGAATAAAATCGATCCTTATATTTAAATCGCCAATGCCGGTGGCACGCAGTAGATTACATATTTCACACTGTATATTCAGATTTCCTGGAATTTACTTTTCAGTCCAAAAAAGACAAGACCTTCTACTCCGAGCCAGAGAGCAGCGGCTCCGGGTCTTCATCTTCAGAAGAATCTAGTTCTGAAGAGTCTTCAGATGAGTGAGTCCAATTATACAATCATGTCTTCTATATTCTGCCTGACTTCTTCTACCTGAAATCTCACGGGAACGCGTTACCCTCCGTATCCTCGTAAGGCCCAGGGTTGCCAACTGTGATTCAGAGATTGTAGTACATTTGCGAGACCAGCCCCGCCCCTAGAGAGAAATCTAAGAAGAATATTAAAATTATGGTAACATGCAAATCAACGCTCGTTTTGGTGCTGATAATCTAGTCTAGTCTGAAAACGGGACAATCGGCGTCCCGCGTGGATCACTTGCGGGACGCATGCTCTGCGGCCCCAGAAACGGGATGACCCGCATATAGGAGGACGGTTGGCAACCCTACCCACGAGCCTACCTGTAGTACTAATTATAGTGATGGCACCAATGTTGGATACTTAAAGCTGACAGATACCAATGATTGACACTTAGTTCTTGATTCAAAAACCTTAACGCTACAAATTGAATATTTACCAACAAATGCACAATTAACTCCTTTGAAATAAGCACTAAGGTTCATGATTGGTTCGTCACCCTACTTTATTTATCTATTTTAAACTTTATTGCAAAAAAGAAAAATGTTAAGTTACAACAGGTGAATTTAATGCCACGAGGCATTTCTACCAGTCAACCTTAAGGCAACCTTATGGTTTACTTTCATGAAATTATATAGTTGGTACAGAGTTGAATTTCATTTGTTACCTTCGATTTTGAGACAAAAGAGATTCTACTTTTATTTCCTGCATTATAAAGAACAAATTCGAGTAGGATTTTTCTTGTATGATGGGCCTTAGGAAGCTAGACCACGGGGGTCACGGGGGTTTATAATCGGCAGTCAGGTTAAACTTTAATAAATAAATAAAATATACAGGTTAAATCGCCTGAAAATGAATTCTGTTTACTTATAAATAGAAGCTATTTTAGTATTAAATAGGTGACCAGTAATTGAAACCGTTATAGGGTAATTCGCTTCTTCACAGTAAGAAAGTGTTTTAGGGTAATTCGCTAGTCACTGGCCACCCTCCAATAACTGGCCACATAATACTAAAAATGAACTCTGTTTATATGCTATTAGAATTCATTCTAGTGTGAGGTGGCCAGTAATTGAAACCCCTTTAGAAATTCTATTTGTAGGTAAATAGAATTCATTTTCTGCATGAGGTGGCCACTTACTGGCAATATACCCTAGCTGCATGCAATAGATAGAAAAATTAAAATATATTATAAATAGTAACCATTTTTTTTTTATTTGTCAACAGAGAAGATAGTAACGACGTAGAAAAAAAAGTGGAGAAAGCAAAAGAGGCCAACAATTACAACAGGTACAGTTCTTATTATCTGATCGGATGTTCTTTTATTTTATGTTTTTGAATGATGAATGATGGATGCCAATCATTTTGAATTTTTTTTTTTTAAGTTTTAGAGTAATTTTTTTCCTCGCGGGATCCAGGTGAAATATTGTATGTTTCTTGATGATGATGTGCTTTGGGACCCTCCCAATGCTCAAGATTCCACTCTTTAAAATCGCTATGCTCTTGGTTCAATCTTGGAATCTTTCGCTAGCTCGGGTCTCTATATTAGCACGAGAAGGTAAACACACTTGACGACCGCTCTGGCCTAGTGGGTAGTGACCCTGCCTCTGAAGCCGATGGTCCTGGGTTCGAATCCCAGTCAAGGCATTCATTTGTGTGATGAGCACAGATATTTGGGGTGTTTTCTAAGTATTTAAGTTTTTTATATATCGTATTTATCTATTATATATATCGTCATCTAGTACCTACAACACAAGCCTTACTGAGCTTACCGTAGGACTAGGTCGGTTTGTGTAAGATTGTCTCGAAATATTTATACACTAACTTTGCTCCCTTGTATAACAAATAAATATTATCTGTACTGACGCAGCAACTCCGGGACTTCGGACAGCGACTCTGACAGCGATTCCTCCAGTTCAGAGGAGAGTGATTCCGACAGCTCGGCCGACAGCAGCCAACCGGAGACCACGGAGAAGGTACAACCGTTGATACAGTTTGACCTATAATACGCCTTAGCACGACTACATATGGTCTACAATCGGCTGACTGACACATATTGAAGTTTATAACAAAGTTAGAAGAAAGGGTGTCCTCATTACTTTTAGCCGAGGCTGTATTATTGGACATTGCATATCCAAGTCTTATATCATCCTTGTATTAACGCATTCACTGCCACCAACGCACATGAGCGTTCATTTCCATACATTTTTGGAGGGGGTGGCAGCGAATGTGTTAACTAAGTTTTGTTATAAAATTCGACACGTGTGAAGTACCCAATTAAATCCTCGTTCACATTTCTCGGTGTTGTATCGTGACGCGTCAGAACAGTCGGGTACTCGACGCTCTGCTGGTGCGATACTTGATGCAGCACTGTGAACATCGATGTATAATAAACGTAGATTCACAATTAGCCCCAAAAAATGGCTCTAAAAAACAACCGCTCGAACAACTTGGGCGGAACATTTAGTTACGTCTTCTTTGAACCGCTGTCAGTGCAAGTGTCAACAATTGTGAAGTTTGATACTTAATAATTAGAACACTGAGCTCTTTCTTGTTTGATTATATTACCTAAAAGAAGATTATAAATTAGCGTTATTAGCATAAACTGGAACGTGATAGAAATATCATTTAGTGCCATATTTTTCTGCATAATTTGTCCGCGTGTAGGAGTCCATTTCTTTATGTCAGTGACTGTGAATAAACAATAGCAATAAACAGTGGCCTAACTGAATGTTTGCTATTACATTTATGCAGGCGTTTTTGCAATCGGTCTTCTCGTATATTAGTAATGTGAACATTTTAAAATAAACAGAAATCGGATTATGATTTTTGGAGATAATTAATTAATGATTCACATAGTTAGCTCCACTTACGTATTCTTTGTTATGCCTTCTCTTGTTCCACGATACGTAATCAACCTGTATATATTTTACGAATAGATGTGCGGACTGTCACTGATAAATGAGACAATTTCGAAATTTCGGTTGCATACGTTTGACTCTTGAAATAGAAATAGAAATTATTTATTCGAGACATAGACAGAAATAACAGATGACGGAAGATACATAATTAAAAGATATGGGCAATTTCACTTTCAGGGACACCCAATTAGCTTAATTGTCAAATAAAAGTTAAATCAGTGGTCAGTTTAGTGACGACAATTAAGCTTGAAATTTTTATGTAAATCATCTTTATTCGCATTTTTCTATTACAAAAACACGTATTATTTATGGATTGAACATAAAACAGTAGATTTTATTGAAATTTAAAGCTTAATCGTCGTCACTAAACTGACCACTGATTTAACTTTTATTTGACAATTAAGTTAATTGGGTGTCCCTGAAAGTGAAATTGCCCATATATGTCACGAAATGGTCCCTACTCAGCATGAAGCTGGTGTGGTAACCAGCGCTGGTCTTCCGTAGGTCTTAACACATGACACACACTGCGTCAGAAGAATGTGAACATCGCCATATGAAACCGATTACTGTAGGACTAGCACACTATACCACCCGACCACCCTTAGACCACCCGTCCTTTTCTAACTATGTCATTAAAGAGTGACGCGTCTATCGCGCCAATCATATGCTCTACTGTTCTGATGTGTGAACTGGGGGTCGATTTTTGAGTGTCGAGTATTCGAATCGTGACATATTAAACTTTGTCAGACACAAAGAAATGGTATTTTAGAAATATGAATTATAGAAATTAATCGTGGGTATCGAAAAGTGCAAAGATAATGGTGAGAAACTTTTGTGTGCAATTTTTTTTGACCTGTGAATTCGAGTGCATGACTCTCAAAAATTGGCCGTCAGGGCTTGTAGTTAGTGGTATTAGCAAAATATGGAATTTAACACGTTGGTGGACAGTAAATGACGGCACCTGCCATAGGAAACAAAGACATACGCGACGCCTATAGGCGTACTGTCCACTAAAGTGTTAAGGTAGCACTAATAAATATTGTAATATATTTTAGTTTTATTTATTGTTATATATTTATGTATTTTATATGCTAATTGGTTTAATAAATTATGGTTTTATATTAACACTATAGATTTTTATTTTGCACCTTTTTATTTACAGTTTTATTAACCCATTATTTTATTTACTTGAAGTGTGAATTATTTTATTTTTTTATTACTTGGTAAGGGTAAGTTTATATTTTATTTATTATGGAATTGCACTAACGCTACTAACAAATAATATAATAGTATATGGCTCAATCAACTATTATTTAATATAATTAAAACTGTTGTGATCCATTACTACTACTTAGTTACAAAAATTCACGTGTAATTATATCGCATTAGGCGACATGTCTACTCAGGACACACGATTCGCATTGAGGGTGTATCGCTCACTGAGGTTACCCGAAACATGTCGCCTAGTGTGATATAATTACACATGAGTTTACAACTATTCTTTGTCCCTCGTTGCCATGGTTGCGTTCCCCTGGGTCACTCTTCAAACCACAGTTTAATTGCATCTAAATACAGAAAACATAAATATTTATGGTAACTATATATCCCTTTCATATCGGGTCAACAAGAGTGATCACTTTTTTTTACAATCATAATACCGGGTATTTTAAAAAACGTGATACACGATTTTCAAGCCGGCATCTGGTCATGATTTGGAACAATTTTTACTATGGGGTCAACTTTGTACATTGTAAAAAAAAAAGAAAAAACAAATTCCCTCGTACATTTTCGTCAATCGTAACTCAAATCGTACTTGACCTTTTCTATGAAACAGCTCAATTTTTATTTAATTTTACAAACTTGACCCCATAGAAAAAGATGTTCAAAATCATGAACAGATGCCGGTTTGATAATCTTGTATCACGTTTTTTATAACACCCAGTATTAGTAGGATACTAATGAGACTGGCATTTTTCTTTAGGAGGTTAATAAAAACGATATCTTCAAACAATTTCATAGGTCCCAGAAAACACAGAACCCAAGCGGAAACCGGAACCCAAATCGAACGAGAAATCAAATTTGGAACTGTTACTGGAGTTGGACGAAGTTGCCAGCTCGCTGCCCACCATGACGCCCACGTGTGGGGGCTTCTTGTCCCCCAGCGCTGCGCCTGGGGCTGTCGGAGATGGTACGTATAGTTTGGAGACTATAACTTTGTGGCCTGATCATCATAGGAACCTATTTTTGACATATGACAACAGCAGTACCCATATAGGTAACGAAAAACATGCACTGAGGCTCTAGTATAAGTTTCTTTTGACGTAAAAAACGTTTCGAACGCGTAAGTGATAATATTATTTATATGGGTAACTCTAACGCAATGGTAACGTAATATTACGTTAAAAACATACACTCAGGGCTCAGTTCATTAAAAGTATAAAAAAGTAAAAACTTGATATAGGGTAAATCATTCAACAGAGTTCATTTTTAGTATAATGTGGCCAGTTACTAGCAAATTACTCCATTATCTTACTTCTGTGTTACATCTACTTGAAATTGGCGAAATCATCAATTGATAAAAAAGATGGTTCATTTATTTTTATTATTGTTTTAGAGTATTTTATACGATAAAAAATCACTGTTGGATCTTCTGGCGACTACAGGGACTGGCACCCTACCCAGTGGCCAAAATCTATGTTTCCATTTATTAGGGTTATCATGAATTTTACGTAAAATAACAAAAAAAAAATGAAATGATTAAATTACAATTACAAAAATGTAGAAATGACAATAAGTAATATTGGTCCACAAAATGGTGAGAATCAAATAAACTGTTGTCAGGCTTTACATGTAAAAAAAAATCTATAATCCTTCACCATTATAAAAGTTATTAGAATGTAGGACACAGTTCAGATAAGAAAGCATACCAAACGTCATGTTAATTTAATCCTAAGCAGTCATATTTGGACTTGTAGGTAATTTTCTTTTCTATATATATATTTTTTTGGTATTTAATTACTGAAATTGTTTGATATGTTTTCTTACAGAATTACGCATGTATGTTTAAGATTTTTTTTGTATACTGTTTTGAAAAAATAAGTCCCGCCGAGTTTCTTGCCGGTCATAAAAGTCAAAATACTTCTCGGGTCAGAGAACCGGTGTAGTTTTTATTTTTCTCTTTTACTTTTGTATACTCGACGTGTAAAAGTGCCCTTGTGGCCTACTTACTGAATAAACGTTTGAGTTTGAGTTAACACAGTGACGTCTCCCCCAGACGCAATAACCCCGGTGGCGGCCACGGTCTCCCCGACGGCCGCCACGGAGCTGATCTCGCGGGTCACGTCGCGCGGGTTGGCGGCCTCGCGCCGCTGGACTCGCGCCCCGCATCTCTACTCGCCGACCATGTGCGCTATCGAGATCACCTTCACGAACTGCACGCAAGAAGATATCGGGAATATTAGGATTAATAAGAAAGTAAGTGATGCCTTTAAAATAGAGGTCCTCGCAGCGGGACTCGAACCCACAACCACTGGATCACTAGCCCAGTGCACTACCAGTTGTGCTATACGAGCGCCGCTTAGACGTGTCAAATTTTTCTATCTTATCCTTCTTGGTATATGTCATAACAGGTGACGTGTAGCGACATCTACCGAAGAGTATTGAACCCTTTTTACGGTATCGATGTCTCAAATTTATATTGAGATTTTTTTCGATTTAAATATCTTTGATATGCTAGCAGACGTTTCTGCTTAATATAAAAATAATTTTAGAGGTCCTAAGGTCTGGTCTAGTGGGGACCCTATGGTATTTGTGGATATGGTAGTTATGGTATACGACTACCGGTCTGGCCTAGTGGGTAGTTAAAGTGACCATGTCTATGAAACCAATGCTCCTGGGTTCAAATCCTAGTCAGGGCATTTATTTGTGTGATGAGCACAGATATTCGTTCAAACCTTTTCATTCATTATTAAATTTTAATACTTTGACGACCTGTTTGGCCTAGTGGGTAGTGACCCTGCCTATGAAGCCGATGGTCCTTGGTTCAAATCTCAGACTTAGCATTGATTTGTGCCATGAGCACAGATATTTGTTCCTGAGTCATGGGTGTTTTTTATGTATTCTTGTATAAAAAATATATGTATATGTATCTATATATTATATATATCGTCGTCTAGTACCTACAACACACGCCTTACTGAGCTTACCGTAAGACTAGGTCGATTTGTGTAAGATTGTCTTGAAATATTTATTTATTATTATTATTTCACAGAGCACACTGTAGCACAATATTACGACGCTGATTTTCAGTGGCATTCTGTTTACAGACGCTGACCGGAGCCCGAGCCATCCACGACTTCGCGAGCGTGGCGGGGCTGGCGCCCGGCGCCGCGGCCGCCGCCACGCTGGGCGTGGACTTCCAGGACTCCATCCAGCCCGTGGAGTTCACCGTGCTGTCGTCGCTGGGTACGTCCACTGTCAGCACCCGCTCCGTATAGTCAACCAATTTGATTCCTAGGCCACTTCGAACCTTGTCACAGTGACGTTAATAAGAGATTTTTTGTGTCTTTCGTATAGATTTTCACTGTAACAAGGAACGAAGTAGCCTAGAAATAAAATTGGTTGACTGTGCAACACAAACTTCATCAATTGCTGGTCACTTAGTATTTGGAGTCAGCATCAAATATACCATCATCTCAGCCATAAGACGTCCACTGCTGAACATAGGCCTCCCCCTTGGACCTCCACATATACCGGTTGGAAGCGACCTGCATCCAGCGTCTTCCGGCGACCTTAATGAGGTCTGTCCATCTTGTTGGTGGACGCCCTACCGTATTGCTAGTCTGTGGTCTCCACTCACTTTTCGACCCTATCAGCCATCTTCTCTGCGTGCAATGTGGCCTGCCCATTGCCACTTCAGCTTGCTAACCCGGTGGGCTATGTCGGTGACTTTAGTTCGCTAACGGATCTCCTCATTTCTGTGCAAAAATCAACTGCTCTGACATAAGAGACAGATCCTGTCTCGGACGTCAGAGTTCTCGTCACTTTTTCTGAAGTATACGTCATCTGTTTTCAATTTGTAATTTATATAGAAGACCTATGTTCAGCAGTGGACGTATGGCTGAGATGATGATGGATCACCCGACCCAATTTTTTTAAAGCTTGAATAACAATTTGACAGTACAGTATAAGTAAATTGGTTAATTTGATTTATGGGCCACTTCGTTCCTTGTCACAGTGAAAATCTAAATGAACAACGCAAAAGATCTCTTACTAACGTCACTGTGACAAGGTTCGAAGTGGCCTAGAAATCAAATTGGTTGACCGTACATAACTCGATGAGTTCCCAATTTTGTCTGCAGGTGAAGTGTCCGTGTCGATAACCCCGCCTGTTGGAGAGTTGATGCGAGCCGTCACTATGTCGGAGGCGAGGTGGGACATTGAGCAGAGGCGACTGCGCGGCATGACAGAAGTAAGTCTTGTATATGACGAGGATTTAGATCGTAAATTTTATTTTATTAGGGATACAAACCATACAGTAAAGTTTACAGTTAGAGTTACAAAAGATTCCGTGTTACAATGTGAATGGTCAACAGCATTATCCACAGATTACTTTTAACGTTTAGGGTTGCCATAGTGAGACTCTCTTTAAGTTTAAACACATAATAATATATGAAAGAAAAACAGGAAAAACACTAAGTAATTAGTTTACAGAAAGATATATATATGGTAAGCAGCTACCGCAGCCCATGGACGCCCGCATATCCAGACGTGTCACGTGCGCGTGCCGACCCTTTATAAATCTGTACACTCCTTTTTTGAAGAACCCCATCTCTAATCCCTCGGGAAAACCGTTTCAGGGATTACAGTATATACTGTACATAATCCCTGCAATATGCCTGTAATATATATATATATACAGAAAGATAAAGATATATGTATACTCTGGAAGGCTGGTGTACTTTGACAACACGTCTGGCCTAGAGGGTAGTGACACTGCCGATGGTCCTGGGTTCGAATCCCAGTCAGGGCATTTATTTGTGTGATGACCGCAGTGTTTTTTCCTGGTGTCTTCTATGTATTTAAGTATTTACATGTATCTATCTATTATATATATCGTCGTCTAGTACCTACAACACAAGCCTTACTGAGCTTACCGTAGGACTACGTCGATTTGTGTACGATTGCCCCGAAATATTTATTTATGTTGACATATAATGATAAAAGTAGATTGTGTCACATGGGAGCAGTATTAACTATTTACGGCGAGGGCGTTCATTGAAATCCTAAACAAAGGAAATTCACAATCGGTACGCTCGAAGTTACATTAGAACAGAGTTTAAGTTAATTTGATTAATTTTATCTTTAAACAAAAGAGATAACCTTATTTCCTATACGTATCCCTTTTTCTGTAGAGCTAGAGCTAAAGAAAAATAAAGTTTCTCTCTCTCTCGCTCATCATCATCATCATTATATCAGCCGAAGGACACCCCATTGTTGGACAAAGGACTCCCTTTCTCTCCTGGAGGTATCTCCCTCTCTCTCTCTCTATCCTGGAGGTATCTCCCTCTCTGTCTCTCTCTCCTGGAGGTATCTCCCTCTCCCTCTCTCTCTCCTGGAGGTATCTCCCTCAATCTCTCTGTGGTCTCTTTCTCGCCAAACATAATAATATATCTTCATTTAACCGGACTTATGAGCTAACTACAAGACTATATGGATTTGTGTATAATGCTAGTTTACGCAATTCTGGAAATTCCCGTTAAGTATATTTTTATGGTTTTCTCTATATCAGTGCGACAAGAAGGCGTCGAAGCTGGAAGACGAAGCGGCGATATGCAAACGGGTTTTCGAAACTGCGAACGTGGCGGCCATCACGGCGGAAGGAGAGTTCCTCAGGTAAACCGAATATACACTTTTACATCATCTTCCTCGCGTTGTCCCGAGCCTGGGGTCCGCTTGGCAACTAATCCCAGGATTTGGCGTAGGCCCTAGTTTCACGAAAGCGACTGCCATCTGACCTACCAACCCAGAGGGTAAACTATTATTGGTATTATTCCGGTTTCCTCACGATGTTTTACTTCACCGAAAAGCGAATACCAAAATGATATTTCGCACATAAGAATGTTTTTCGGAACTTATGCGGAACGAGCCGGGGTTTGAACTTGCGATCTCCGGATTGCAAGTCGCACGCTCTTACCGCTAGGCTACCAGCGCTCCTTAAAATATATAAATAGATAATAAAATAGGGCTTAATGCGCTAATGAGCTGAAAAACTATGTGTCCTCAGGTTTGCTGGCAGAATGATGTCCTCGCAAGACCTGGTGCTGCTGTCGGTGAGGATCGACGCTGACTCCACCCGCGTCACGGCCAACTGTCCCAACATGGCCATCGCCTCGCTGCTCGCCAACCAAGTCGCTCAGGCATTAAACGCATAGATACATAACAAGCAAAGCTTGTTGTATTTAACCAGATACATTTGCTAAGGCGATTAAGACCTACCACACGACTAGCGATGAAAATGGCGAAATATTCATGTTGTTTTGTTCAAAACTTTGTATCTTTCCTATAAATTACATGAAACTTTCGAAAAAAACAAAACTAACGTTTGTTTGACAAATACAATCATACACGTATGTTTTTTACAGTGTATTTTACATGTTTATTTAAATATTAAAACCAGCCGCCACTTGTAATGCCTTTGACGCATAATTGACATGACGTTCACGTCATATAGAGCGAAAACGATTTCAATTTTTAAGTATTCAGTCATAATTGATAATTTCAACCTCTTTAGTTAACTGATATCGAGATATAGCCTGAGCGTAATCAAAAGTTACCTGTATGTATGAGATCCAATGCATCCAAAGTCACTATTCATAATATAATATAATAATGCGAAAAATACAATGTATTTAACACGTTAAATACGAAAACTTTCGAAAAGTTCAAACGAAGACAGGCAAGGAAAGATACTGTATTTTATTGAAAAATACTCGGTCCTTTGAAAGATTTTTTTTTTATGACATAGGCGGCAAACGTGCAGACGGATTGCCTGATGGTAAGCAATTACCGTCGCCCATGGGCACCCGCAACACCAGGGGAGTCACAAGCGTGTTGCCGGCCTTTAAGGGGGGTTGGAGCTCTGGGAACCTTACTCACCATCAGGAACACAACACTACATACCTGAAAGGTAGCAGTGCTATTATGGCTGTGGTCTTCCGTAAGGAGGAGGTACTTCCCCAGTTGGGCTGCCCCAGACTCAAGCGTGATGGTCATCGCTGTGCCCTACTTCTCATTGTTGGACGTAGTTTAAGGACATACCCGGGTCCAAAAGATACATGTATCTTTCATGTAAGTTTCACCGCTACACACGACGCTGCATGATACGTCTTTTCTGTGTTGGACTGTGCATGTTATCTATACAAGCGGAGATATTTAAAAGCAACGTTGCTCTCATTCTTATAAACGCACGGCGCTAACTCTTTTATAAAATTGATTTGTTAGACAGAGAAACTCTTGTTATATAAAAATTTTAACAGCTAGTGTGGATTTACATTACAAAACCTAACTGTAATTTGTTTATAATTATTATTTGTATGTCTCTTCCGTACACGGAACAATGGTGTTCCGGATATTTGGGAGGCGTACGCGGAGCCAAATCGAGCCAACGCGCAGAGGCCCTTTCGACAATTTAATGAAATGTAAGGGGTACACTAAGCGGATGTTGCTCTGTCCGTATCATGGGACGCGCACAGAGACAGCACCCGCCATGGTGTAAGGACTATTGAGTTATAATGGAATCTAGAATGTACTAGGCTATTGGGTGGAAAGGATGAACTAGCTACTGGGCTATTGGATAAAAAACCGGACGTCTGCCTAATAAAATGGTATTCAATTTTATTATTATTATTTATTAATTCCATGCCTTGTATGTTCCGTGGTTTAAGGTTGGTGCGACATTCTATCAAACCGATGAAGAACAATGCTCCACTTAGTTTTACAATGTATGCGTTCCACAAAACGAATTTCGGAAAAAAAAACAGACTATACATTACCAAAATCGTAAAGACATTTTAATTTTCAACATTTTTGTTACAAGTTTTATTGCCGACTGTACTTTTTGTGTACAATCAACTACACATCGAGAGGATTCTAACGAAACACGGGTTTATCTTGTGTATTTAGGAGTTGCTATGGTTACCTTCTGGCTCCAGCATCAAATCAAAGCAGCCACATATTGGTACCATAATATTATATGTCACCGAACCAGAGACCGGAAAACCCCTTCATTTGATTAATCATATCGATAGGGTAGCCCTATAGAAGTCTTACCTTCATGATGTGGTTAGCCTATAACAGGGTTACCCTATCGATATGGAAACCATTATGGATAGGCTTACCCGGGTTTCACATGGTTACCGAGTCGGATAGGGTAAAAATAGCTTTAATGTTTAGCGCTTACCATTTCATAGGGTTACCCTATGGGCGTCTCTTTTCCACGTAGGCAGATAGTTCTAGAGTTAAAATCGCTTAAACGCATTTGAAAACACTTGATGGGGCAACCTTATTGAGAGTTTTTGAATTTGGTAAGCGCTTACTCAAACTAAGTCTATTAAATTGGTTAGCCTATCATCCGGGTAAGTCAATGATACGCTTACCAAACTGATAGGGTATTTAAAAACAACCCTATTAAAAACCCAGGGTAACACCCCTTATTTGGTAACCGGTTCCGGTCTCTGCACCGAACTTACATAAGTGTGCTTTGAGCTCAATTAATTAAAGATATCCATCTGCCTTTACAATTCAGTTGCAACGTTTCCCCGAACATACTTATATGCATAGGGCAAATTGCCAATAACTGGCCACCCTTCAATAACTGGCTACCTCACACTATTGTGAGGTGACTAAAATGAACTCTGTATTGGGACCGAGCGCGACAACAGCGCCACGTGGCTGGCGGCCATTATGGACAATATTGTCACCGCTGTCAAACAAGAAGTAAGTAAATATTGTGAAAAATATTAATGAAATCTTGTGTTATTTCACTATATTACACAATTTTGGACAATGGTAGTCAGTAACATTGTTAAAACGATTAGAAAATGTTTACTGCAATATGGATTTGACAGGTCAAGTCAGCGACAAAAATGACAATTTTAGCCGTAGCGAGCGCTGTCATCGTTTAGACTACCCCCTCCACCCGCTTTGCACTCTACCATTAGGCGATTAGAATTAATTTTAATGATAACAGAGTTAATTTTTAGTATAACGTGGCCAGTTACTGGAGGGTGGCCAGTTACTAGCGAATTACCTACATACATTGCAAGTGAAAAGCTTGTAATAACTATGAAGCAAATGTGAATAGAATAAAAAAATATGATTGGATTAAGATGTCTATATTATAAAACCAAATATATCACTATGTATAACATAATTTCATTTTATTTTACCCTACATATACAATTTTGTCTTGTTCTCCATTTATTGGTACATTTTTGAATGGTCTCAAAATTTTCTGGCATTTTTAAAATCACTTATTCAATTTTATTGATAATTTATCAAGCATCAGACAATTGCGTTCTATAGCCCTTTGATAGCCATAGGGCTGACATAATTACTTTACTACAACAAACGCTAATTGGGTACAGTCGCTATGAGATATATCGGGGCTGTGGACGTCACAAATATCTGAACATGCTTTATCGCCTGGGTAATAGTGGCGTTGTTCAGATATTTATGACCACGTCTATATCTGATGGCGACTGAACACTATTAAACTGAAAACACCCAACAACTTCTAAGGCAGTATTGTAGCCGTAAAGACAATATGAGACCGATTTGATCTCTTAAGGTGCATTTAAACGGCGCGCCAACACGAGCCGAGCCTGAGGCGCTACCGCCAAAAACGATATTCGTAAATTTCGGACGATTGTCTCTGTCACTCCCATGACGTCTTAATTGGGGTAAAAGAGAAAGATGTCCGAAATTTGCGAATATCGCTTTGGCGATAGCGCCTCAGGCTCGGTGCGTGTTTGTGCGCCGTTTAAATGCAACTTTAGTGTAAGGACTGAGTGGACGCTGGAAGCTGAGCGTTGAGCGGGGCGTGTAGCGTAGCGTCGAGCGCGACCGCTCCCATACATTTGCATATGTTTCATATGTACGCTACACTGCAGGCTCAACTTGACCGCCGTCCACTCAGGCGTTACATATTCGAGTAAATCTCCAGTCACCTTATACTGAAAATGAATTCTGTTTACATAGAACACATTTCCAATGGGGTTTCACTTGCCACATCACACTAAAATGAATTCTAATTACATATAAACAGAGTTCATTTTTAGTATAATGTGTCCAGTTATTGGAGGGTAGCCAGCTACTAGCGAATTACTCTCGCCCGTTGGACCTCACACTTATAATATGAAACATTTCTTACTAGCTGTTTGGAATACATTTGTATATAGTACAAAAGCGATAAATTTAAATAAATCTACGTTATGAAACGTATTTTGTGACAACCATTTAATAACCCGTAAATTATTAACCGACTTCAAAAATGGAGGTTCTAAATTCGGCTGTACTTTATTACTTAAAACCTAATACATTTCACACGATATTATATCAGAAACGTAACATTATGCATTCAATTTGAATTCGCTGCGCTGTGGATTTGGTTTTATTTAATGTTATTGAATGATTTTAATCACTAAAAATACATTTTCCTAACTAGTGCGTAAAAAGTGTACTTTTCGTACGCTTCGCGTGCGTAAATTTCACTTTTTAAGGCACTTGTTATGAAAAATTGGGTTCGATGTAAAAACTTATTTAAGACTCGGGTTATTATCACCCTCGTTTCACTCGGGCTCCAACTTACACTCTAGTCGAAAAAATTTTTTTTTTCACTAGTATCGAAATGACTATTCACATGTTCATTTGAATTCTAAATCGAAATTCGGTTTTAGCTCATCTAAAATCTTTGTAGTAGTTTATGGCAGACTGGACGAAATACAGTCTTCTTCTTACATATTGGCTTTAGGTACTGCTCCGTCGCCAGGCGGAATAGTTGGTAAAATTTAAAAAAATGTGATCCTCAGTGTAGCCACACTTTTACAAGGCAGTGTCTTTTAACTAGGACAGTTTTTTTGTGGAAATTATAATTAAAAGTCCAAATTGAAACAACATGTTATATTGTCTCGCTCTAAACCGTGTGCACTGGTAAGATTACCATTTAAAAATATAAGCTGCATTTAAAACTTAAATTATCTTAAAGTACTAATAATCGAGAAAACTAAATTAGGTTAAATTACAATATAAATAAAAAACGAACACAATTCGTATTATTGTTAGTTTATATGTAAATACAAAAAATGTATGATTGTAGCAATTTTTTGTTTGAGGCTGACATCATACAGTCAAGGTAAAATATTAACCAAGAATCGTATAAATAATTGATTAATAATGTACATACAAAGTCGCTTTTTTTTTCAACATTCTATTTTTCGGTATTATAGACGTTCAGCGCCATCTAGAATTCTTTTTGACTTTGACAGCGCGACATCTCCATACAACTAGTATAGCACGGAGACTGCTGTTAAACGTTATAGATGGCGCTAGTGCGTTTGCCAGAGTGAGGGGAACGCGATTTCTTCCCGTGTTCTATGATCGTTGATAGTAACCCAAGTAGCCAAATATATCTGTACATCATTTTATTTGTATAACAGTAAGGATGTGTTACGATAGGGATCGCACCTGTATTACTAATGTCGTTTATTTCATATTTTTGCGTTATATTTTTAACCTTCTCCACGCTAAAAACGTATATATAAACCACAGAGCAAATTAGACCTACATGCACACGCATAAAGTTCAATTTCAATTTTGACATTTCGAAGGCGTGACGTGTGAGCGTTAGCTTTTGCGTTTGCTATGGCGTCGAAAAGGTTAAATGGAATTTAGGTAAGGGAAATATTTTATCAGATTAACAAAAAATATGCAATAACAGAGGTACCAAAGCGATTGAACACTGGGTAATTTGTATGAAAATAATACCGGTATTCGACCCCTGATATCAGCCAACTATAACACTCACTATATGATGCTGACTGTACATTATTATTATGAAATAGCACTACCCTCGTTTCTATTTCTAAATATAAACTACATAAAAAGGCTTCCTTACTATTTAGACACGAAATATACAGGTCATTCTGTCTCTTTCAGGCGCTAGCAACTACGTAACAAGCATTTGTGCATTGCTACGAGTAGAAAATTTATAGTAATCGCCTAGGCGGACCAATGCCTACGTTAAAAATAAGAACAAAATCAAATAACTTTATCCAATATTTTGATCTGCGATGATTTTTCAGTGAACAGTAATTGGTACCGGTATTAGAGTAACGACTGGCCACCTGTCAATAACTGGGCACATTATACTGAAAATGAATTATGTTCACCCATAAATAGAACCTATTTTAGTATTAGGTGGCCAGTAGTTCAAATCGCGTTAAATATGTTCTATTTATAGGTAAACAGAATTCATTTTCAGTATAAGGTGGCTATATATTGAAAGATGCCAACTGACAATTTACCGTACTAAAAATCTAAATATTTAAATTTTCTTAATCTTTTGAAATGGTATTTAGGTAAGGAATACATAATTAATTACCTGAATTCAATATGAAATATAAACTGAGATACCGTAATTAAATGACGGTAATTTTGTATGAAAATAATACCGGTTACACATTGTATAATTATCAGTGGCGGCACCATACAAGCCGAGTTCCGCCGGCTTTACTAACTTTCACAGTTGATATTTTTGCCCTCATGAAAAGAAGGCAATGTTATACTATTGCCCAAAATCCAATGTCACTTCGTAGCAGTGCACAAACACTGCCAAATTATCCACAAAAAAAATCTAAGCATTGTACTGTCACCATCTGATACATACATATATCGGAGCTGTTGAGGTCACAAATATCTAAACATGCACTTTATCGTCTTGACAGAGGCGTTGTTCAGATATTTGTGACCACCTCCGCAACTCCGATATATCTGATGGCGACTGTACAGGAATGCTGCTTCGATATAAATTAATTCAACACATATTTATGTGACATTTACTGTTACAAAAAAAAACACAAGTCTGAGTAGGAAGGATTCAAATTTGCCTCTCCGATATTATATTTTAAGGCCTTAAGGTAATGGCACCAATGTTGGACACTTTTAGCTGACAGGCACCAATGATGGACACTTAGTTCTTATTTCAAAAATCATAGTTATAAATTGAATATGTCCCAACAAATGCACAACACTCAACTCCTTTGAAATAAGCATTAATGTTCATGATTGGTTCCGTGTCCATTACTGGTGCCGTCACCTTACAACGCGCCACCGTAATCTTAGTTCAAATAAAAAAACTTCTATAAGTAATTATGTAAACAAATTAAGATCTATAATATCAGTTTAACTTAACACGTTCCCTGTCGGAGTGCCCCCAATGGTGGGTCACGCGACTTCTTGGCAGTCCATGCTTCCACTGTGGTGTCACATCCCCATACTGGATGAGGACTTGTGACATTATTCGATAGTTTTGTATCGGGCCAGTGAATATAATTCAGTATTTTGACATAACAGTATAGATAATGTCTAATGTCTAATGATAACTTATGTCATCGGCATCGGACGGAAGGGTGCAAATGACATAAGGAACTGGACTTATACTATAATGGAGTAGCTATCAGCGTAACACATTTTATACAATCGATAAATTTGTCGATGTCGTAGATAAAACGTCTACGTAATTATTTGGCCATTCTTTTTCAAGGTGATGAAGTTCGTCAATATACATGAACTGTTCTCCAGAAAACAAATTAATTTCGCTCTAAATGTAATTGGTAAAAGAATATTACTAGGCTCTAAATTACTAAATTTAACACCATTAATAACGATGAAATAATTATGTCGATGACATCGACAAATTGATCGACTGTATAAAATATGTTACGCTGATAGCTACTCAATTATGGTACAAGTCCTGTTCCTTATGTCATTTGCACTCTTCCGTCCGATGCCTAACCGAGACATATTGCTTTAATAATGTAAACCCGGTTTTGTATAGAGGCTTTTTTATTTAAAGTTACAGATTAGAAGTTACAGATGTAGTGCAAAACTATTTTCCATCGGCAAAACTCGGACCTCGAACGAAATACGACGGCATCCGAAATTTCAATCAATGATTGTATTAAATGAGTGACATATTCATAACTATTACTATGGTACTTTATTGTTTAGTGTCAATTACCAAACATTTGACAATTATAGACAATGGAATTGGAGTGTAGTAGTATTTCATTTGAGAATTGAGTTTTCCCGATGAAAAATCGATTTGCACTACTATACTGAACTTTCTTCTATTTTGATTTTTTTATGTACAGTCAGAAGGAAAAGTTGCTAAGCGTTTGAAGTGTTCAAAATGACCTACACGCGCTCTTATTCTCTTGACAATAGAGACGTGTTGACCTCATTTTGAACACCTCAAATGCTTAGCTACTTCTGCTGCTGACTGTACTTTTTACTCACGAATCACGAGGTTTTTTTGATCCTAATACAAGAAACAGTGTTCCAAATTGTATGTCCAATACCGTTACTATTTCGTATTGACTTCATAATTACTATATTGACTTTATAAGTCTGAGTATCAACACAATTTTACTATTAGGATGCAATGACAATTTTACTATAGGTGAAAAACTTACCTAGCCTATATGAGTTTTCGAAAAACAGTACACCTAATAGTGAAAGTTGTTAAGAAAAGTTAAATAAATGAGCAATCTCAATTAACTTGTAATTACAAGATACGTTGATACAAGAGACGTTGCTCACTTGAAAGGATTAAGTTTTCCACCTATAAGGTCTAGCTAGATAGATGGACTGCATATCACCCAAAGTTTATATGGGAACTGCACACCGACTGCACTGATTCTATGAAAATTGCAGTTAAGTTGCAGTCCGTCTGTATCAGCCCATAATAATTTTAAGTAGAAAGCACATAAAAAAAGTCAAGTCAGTTTTTGAAAAAATAAGCCCCGCCGAGTTTCTTGCCGGTCATAAAAGCCAAAATACTTCTCGGGTCAGAGGTGTAGGGTTAGAACCGGTGTAGTTTTTATTTTTCTCTTTTACTTTTGTATACTCGACGTGTAAAAGTGCCCTTGTGGCCTACTTACTCAATAAACGTTTGAGTTTGAGTCAAATATTAAAAAAAAAACCTGAATATACACTTATCAATGAATATTTAATACTAATGAACATTAAAGTTTCCTGCTAGTGTCCCGCTAGTGCGGCGGGAAGTGTCCCCAGCCGGACGTGACCCCCAGGCCGTAGGTGGGGTTGTTCATGAGGACCCGCGGCCGCTTGCTGAGGTCCTCGTGGTGCATGTGGTGCTGCTCGTGCATGAGCGGCTGCTGCGCGTGCGCGGCGTGCGCGTGCGCGTGCGCGTGTGTGTGCGCGGCGAGCGGCGCGGGAGCAGGCGGTGGGGGACGTTCCTCGACCGCTTTCTTACGCTTTTTACCGCAGTCGGGGGTCACCTGAAATAGTACATTACATCAGAGGCCGGGAAAATGTGAATTTACGAGGCCGGAAATCCGTTTTCACGACGAGGCATGTATAGTGCTTTTCTCAAACATACAATGAAATAAAAGAAATGCTTCAAAAAATTAAATTTGCAAAATCACAACTAACAATGAAATCGAAATGTATTAAAAATTAACATCAGCTGTTTGCTATGACACCCTCCATCTTTGCCTCTGTATGGATAATCGTCGAAAAAAAGTTATATGAAATTCCATTTCCGTCCCCTTCAGTTGCCACGCCCAATAAAACATACTTCCGTGTCTATTATGAGCATTTCTCAAAAGTTTGTACATTTGGATCACGTCTTCGATTTTGATTAAAAGTGGTAGACTGATAGAGTAAATGATGTTGAGCAAGATCTACCATATTTCCCAAAATGTCCCATAAAGTTTGTATGGAACATTCCTTTTTTGTTACCGAAAGTACATTTTCTTATTAGATATTATGATATTTATACAGCTTTTAAAAGATATTTAAAATGTAAATTTAACGAAAATCTGATTTTGTGAATAAGACCAATTCAATGGCAAGTTTTTAATGGAGTTAGAAAAACATATTTGGTATAATGCATCAATGTATAATAAACGTAGATCAAAATTAGAACACTGAGCTCTTTTTTGTTTGATTATATTATCTAAAAGAAGATTATAAATTAGCATAAACTGGAACGTGATAGAAATGTCATTTAATGCCATATTTTTGTACATAATTTGTTCGCGTGTAGGAGTCTATTTCTTTATGTCAGTGGTATCATGTAAAGAATTACATCCTGTATATGTCATACCTTCCTCTCGTTCCAAAGATGATCGACCAACAGCTGCCTCGCCTGAACACCCTTCGGGTCCTCGACTTGTTTCCTGGAGACCGGGCTGTTGGCCACCTTCTGCTTCATGGCTTCCAGGCGCTCCTCGGTCTGGGTCAGCGGTGCCACCGGCAGACCTCGGCGGTTGCATAGGTTGTGCAGCATGCAGCATGCCACTATCATGTTTGATACTGTAAAAAAAAAGGTGTGGTTCGACTGTGCGCATATGTAATTAGCAGTGATCGGCAGTGTCCGGATAAGTCATCGCAGAAACAGATATGGGCATGGATCAAGACTTTATAGAGACTTAAGATTACTAACTATTCCTATCTAAAACGGATATTATCGTAATTTAACATTTGACCTTTTTAGTCGCATATCTGTCATGGATTTGTCAAAGTGGCATGCTTAAAACCGTTATGTGGTGACATTTTAAATTAATACAATTATTTGCTTAATTATAGTTATATCTAAATATTTTAAAGATGGTGCGAATAAATACAATGCAACCATCAGCTTTAAAAAAATGCTAATCAGAATAACTTCACACAATATTAAATGTCATTGAAAAATATAATTAAATAATACTGTATACATAATACAATTAAAACTGTTGTAAGCCATGTTACTACTACTTAGTTACAAACGGATAAACTCACGTGTAATTATATCGCACTAGGCGACATGTTTCGGGTAAGCTCTGGTACCCATCTTCAAGCCGAGTCAGGACACACCGCTCGCGTTGAGGGTGTATCACTCACTGAGAGAGCTCACTACCAGAGAAACATGTCGCCTAGTGCGATATAATTACACGTGCGTTTATCCGTTTGTAACTAAGTACTGTATACATAATGCGTTTCTATTAATCTTTTTCTATTGCCGTGTTGCAATTGTTTTGCGATGACTTGTCCGAGCACTGGTAATCGGTTATTTGGTTTCCCTCTCACGGGATATCATATCAAAAGTTGATATAGATACGCCAGTTTCCCGCGATGCCGAACAAATCGTTAAAAAGTAAAACAATTTAAATTGTCTGTAAGGGATTTTTTACTTACTCGTCGAACTTTTATACAAACGGTACAAAATGTGCCGATTCGGTGGCAGCAAAGGAGATGTCAGTGTGAACATTTGTGCTCATTTGTTCGATTTGGACAGAAGAACAGCGAGTAAGTACGCGTGTCTATTAGCTACTTGGATGTCTTAAAGAGTAATAAAATAAACACATCTCTAATCTTGTGCATTGGGAGGGTTTTGAGGGGGATTGAGAGAGGAACACACTTTGCTACCGAGTGAAACACAATTTTTCACCTCACTATCGCAAGGAAAAAAATAACTTTAAAAATGTATTCAAAATTATTGCAATCATTATTTTCAAGAACATTAAATAAAAGAACATCCAACCAGCTGACATCAAAAAAACACTCGATTAGTAATAAACAATTTGTATTAAATTAGTTTGCACTCTTGTGAATAAAATGCAACTTTGCTCTCTGTTTTTAAAGAATAAAACAATTTTTCCAAGCTAGTGAGGTGAAAAATTACTTTTCGTCTTAGGGAAGACGAAAGTTGCATTTTTTTAATTTTATATTAAAATCAATATAACCAGTAGCATTGGTTAGTCTACCAAGCAAAGTATCGAATTAACCAGAAGAAAACACGTGAATCGTAACATCATCATCAACTGACGCTCGCTCCATACGGTTCGATCAAAATGTATAGAACTGTATGCACCCGTTTTAGACGACAGCGGCGCCTCGCTAGTGTGTCTACCTCTATACACTTACCAGTGTTAGGATCGTACTGTTTGTTACACGTGGCCTGCAGACACTTCCACCTGCTCTTCAGCTGTTTTATAGCCTCTATTATGGCACTGTGCGTCTGTGTGTGTACCGTCGAGTAGTATTTTTCTGGTGAAACTGGGGATTTCTTCGTGATCTTCGGAATGGGAGTCATTATGTAAGGCTTTTGGGAGTAGTGTGGGCCACCTGGGAAATTTACATTGTTGTAAAAAAAAATATCAAGGAAAATTAGCACACAAACTTTTTGCAGAAATCGCGAAGCGTCTGGTTGGCGTAACTGGTGACCGAAGAGCTGGCGGCTTCCTCGCACAGCGTATCAGCATTGAGATACAAAGAGAAACTGCCGCCAGCATCCTTGGTACAATGCCTCAAGGGCCTTTTTTAGATTTAATGTAGTAAGTAGTTATATACCTACTATAAAAATGTAAAAAAAAAAGGAAATAATACTGTATTTTTTTAATAATAATCAATTTTAAGTTTTATATCTATTGATAATATAAGGTAAAGCAGTCTGAAAAAAGTGTGTGGCATAAATAAAAACGTTGGTCCAAGTTTTGATTGCCGACTGTACATTATAACAAGTTTTTTTCTACATTATATCAAGAGGATTCTAACTTCGTTGTGTAGTACCTACAACACAAGCCTTGCTGAGTTTACCGTAGGTTAGAATAGCACCACCCCATCTCCTCCCGCGGGTGTCGTAAGAGGCGACAAAGGGAAAAATCCTACGGACGGGCAGCAGCGTCCGTCGAAACCCAATTTACAGCTACTGCGGTCGCCAACCCGCCTGCCAAGCGTGGCGACTATGGCAAATACCCCCAAGATGATACAAGTCATACTTGTGGGAGGCCTATGTCCAGCAGTGGACTGCATATGGCTGAAATGTATCTGTATATCTGGGGCAGTCCAACTGGGGAAGTACCTCCTCCTTACAGAAGACCACAGCCATAATAGCACTGCTACCTTTCAGGTATGTAGTATTGTCTTCCTGATGGTGAGTAAGGTTCCCAGAGCTACCCCCCTTAAAGGTCGACAACTCGCTTGTTACTACCCTGGTGTTACGGGTGCCCATGGGCGACGGTAATTGCTTACCATCAGGCACACCGTCTGCTCGTTTGCCACCTTTGTCATAAAAAAAATGTATGTATGTAAAAAGCTTACCAATAAGCCAGCACTGCTCTCCGGAGTTATTAAGGCTCTCGAGGTCGTTCTTGACCGCGTGCTGGTTGAGGATGGTGTCGTGCGAGTGCAACCCGCCCGGGATCGCGTCCACGCTGATGATGTTCAGGTCACTGTCGCAGATCTGTGGGGACAACACAATATAGCTAATAAACCGAATGTACAATAGTAAGTTGAGCTTTGATTTGATATTTCGCTGTTTATATGCGACACTCTGTAGAACTGTGGTAAAATAAACACTAAGAGTGCTGAGTATCCGTTCGGTTCGCCGATCGCTTCGCCCAGCCGATAGAGCTTGAAAATGGAGGCGTATATTCTCCGAAACATGTCGCGCGAGTGACTAAATAAATGTGAGTAGAACCGTGTTAATCGTTAATTATTGTACTATGTCTCACGAAAGTTTAAATACAAAAGCTGATGGTAAAGTCTAGAGCAATAGTTCCATAAACATACCATTGAAATACTTCGATATTGAAAACGAAAGAAAAATAGAATAATTTGACTCGATCCCACAACCTCTGGATCACTAGCCCAGTGCACTACCAATTGTGCTATCCGAGTACCGCTTAGACTTGTCAAATCTTTCTATCTTATCCATCGTGGTATACGTCATCATGGGTGACGTGTAGTCACATCTACCGTCAGCGTATTGAACACTTAACGGCATCGAAGTCTCCATTTATATTGAGAATACATCGATAACAATGTCTATTTTTCTTTCGATTTAAATATCGAAGATACTCGCTAGCAGACGTTTCTGCATAGTAAAAAAATATAATACCATTGAAATAATAATTTACACCCCGTCATCTAACGCTCATTTTGGGGGCAAGGTAAAATGTGTAGTTTCTTCACGTAATTAGACAATTCATATTTATCTATAAAACTATATATATATATATATATATATTTTCGCGACCGGTCTGGCCTAGTGGGTAGTGACCCTGCCTATGAAGCCGATGGTCCTGGGTTTTAAACCCAGTCAGGGCTTTTATTTGTGTGATGAGCACATATATTTGTTCCCGAGTCATGGATATTTTCTATGTATTTAAGTATTTATATGTATCTATCTATTATATATATCATCTAGTACCTACAACACAAGCCCTACTGAGCTTACCATAGTACTAGGTCGATTTATGTAAGATTGTCCCGACATATTACAAAAAAAAATTTGTTAAACTAAAATTCTTCTTTAGTGAAAGCTATAGAGATAACACATTCATTCCTCTTATTATCAGATTGGAGGGCGACAATTATTGAATTGTAAAAAGCCCGCCTTAAATCCAAAGTAGGTAGTACTTACAATTTGTGCTTTTTTGGAGTGGTATGACTTGTTGAAATGGCTCTTCTGATCGACGTCGGGCCGCGCTATTGGTACATGGGTACACTCTATGCAACCGACGACATTTGGGACTCCATACTTCATATAAAACCTTGAAAAAAATACACATATAATAATGTCATGACACATCTTGAGATAAATATTTTATTTATTAATATTAGATCTTATTTATTATATTTATATCATACTAATAATTAACGATAATGTTGTCTTTGTCCTACACGAAACGATGTTGTTCCAGACACTTGGGAGGAGAAGAAGCCAATTAGCATTTCCCAAAAAAACTGCCACTTTGCTAATGAATGTTTTGCTATTTTATATTTTTTTACTAAGAATGACATCCTCTTTCTAATACAATAGGAAAAAATATTGTCCCAAGGATGTTTTTCTATTTTGTTTCCATTTTCCATATATTTTGTGTGGCGGTAACAAAAAAAAGAAATTTCAAGAATGTATGGAATTTTCTGGGACAATATTTTTGTCTATGGTAAAGGGAAGAGCTTGTGATTCTGAGTTAAAAACATTTGCTATAAGTGGCCGTTTTTTTAACCCTTTTCTAGGCATAGTATGATTTACCGACGCGTGTTAATTTAATTTCAGCGTAAGCGTTTGACTTTAAGGTTCATATTAGATTGGATTATCCGAAAACAGTACTCTATTTAAAATAAATAGCCAAAATGTAACTATTTAGAATAGATTTGCGATTTCTAGGAAAACTAATGGGATTGGTGGGGCTTGGAAAAGGGTTAAATGCTCATTAATCCTCAAAGATAAGACTACTTCTTTTATCAAAACTTAGATACTAACCTAGCTTTTAGATTATCCCTTTCCACTCTCAGGTGCGGGAAGTGTATGTATTTCTTCACCAAGGCTGGGTTATTCAGAGCCTCGGTGACCTGCGTGACGGCTGACAGCACGAAATACTGGGTTATATTCGGGTCTGTCTTGCCATGTATTGATTTCTGATATTTACCCGTTGCAAAGAAGGCTAGTGCTGCCATTACCTGAAATCAGTTTGTTTATTAGAACGCAAAAAGGTACATTTTATTTGAAGTTGATTAAGTGACAATCCAATTTTAAGTTCTAAAATAAAAACAAAGTTAATAGATACTAATCTATAAATTAGGCCTTAAAAAAGCAACCCTCATCCTTGTGAGTACCCAGGTCATAGGTATCTAATATACTTGCGCAGATGCCACAGCAATATTCTTCTTTCTTGCAAGCCAGCAATATTTATATCAAATATTGCCTAATAATTTATTAAGGACCAATTTGTAAACTAAAGTGACAAAAAAAATTGTTTATTTAAACTTCAGCTGCCTATGAAGTCATTGGCTGACATCAAAACCAAATTTTTTAATTCTTTGCCTGTCTTTCACTAGTGTGAGAAAAAAGATATAAATATGAACAAAGTCTGCATGAATGTCTGATGATCTGTAAGATTTGAGGGTTTTTGGAGCCTCCACTTACAACTAGCTATATAAGCTATGGGCAGCTGCCCAAAGAGATAAAGCATAAAGCAAATGCTCTTCTTCAAAATGGTGAAGAATTTTGATTATGTATTAACCCTCTGCCACTGATGTGACGTCTCACAGACACCTCTGCATTAGAAAGTCGCCATTATGATTATGACATCAAGATTGAATCATTTACATGTCATGGGACCACATCAGTTGCAGAAGGTTAAGTTTAAATAATTATACTTACAACAAAAAAAGCTGAAAATAGAGATCAATGGATGGGATTGAGAGAGGTCCTTAATATCAAAAGGATAGTTTTTATATAATAATTGTATATAGATTAAATGTAACTAACTTTTATTGTATGATAATTAGGAATAAATGGCTTTTTATATTTTATATTTGTACTTATATGGCACTAGTCAACATGTTTCAGGTAAGCTCTGGTTTCTATTTTGAGGGCTTACTGCTCTGAAAGGTAGCAGTGCTATTATGGCTGTAACCTTCTGTAAGGAGGAGGTGCTTCCCCAGCTTTTTTTTATGCGACGAGGGAGGAAATCCTCATTGGATACGGCCAGGCCCATACCTGACCGCATGCCTGACTGAACTAGGAACTTGGGCTTTTCCAGACTCAAGTGTGATGGTACTTCCCTGTGACCTACCTCTCATTATCGGACGTAGTTTAAGGTCCAAATAAATAATGAATACACGCATCTTATAGTGAATATGAAAACAAGTTGGTACCTCGAAAGTCATTTTACATGTTTATACAAAATTTAGTTTACAACACAAACCTTGCTCTCAACGGAGAACTCAATAGACTTCGTAGACTCTGGCATGACAGGCTTCAATTCCTCAATCAACCCTCGCACCAAATCCTTTGACAATCTATAGGTCTCTATAAACGTTGGGTCAGGCAGGTCAAAAGGGTCCGTCTCCGCTGGTTTGGTTCTCTTTTCCTGTATCTGGGGTCCTTCGTGAGCTTTTTGCTGATTTGTCTGCTCAGATTTATCCTTCAACTGAGTATAAACTCCTTTTTCCAACCCCCGATGGTCGGGCGCTAGATTCTGATGATGCTTTTGTGTTTGTGGAGCGTCCCATTTTAAGAGCTCGAAAATCTCTGGTTCCTCATCCACCACGGATATGTAGCCTTCTTCGGGCGGCTTTTCAGCCATGGTTTGTGAGAAAAAAGTTAATTTTAATTGAAACAGAAATAGAAAAGCAGCTTGGATAGATTGACAACAATGACGTTATGGTCGTTGTGACGTTTAATGCTGTGTTGCCAGATGAGGAAAAAAACTACTAAATAAAAAAACTTTGTCTATGTTATAGTAGAACTAAAATTCTACCATAAACACAATGGCACGGGAAAAGCGCGTGAATTCTAACATTCAAAATGTTTTTTATTGTTCTCTAATCGCTCTTCATAAATTATTTGCGATCGTTGAATATTTCTGAGTTTTTATTCTTTTGTTCTGCATCTATTTGTTTCCGTCTCAAGATTTTCCATTGTTTACGATACACGCGTCAACTAATGGACGTAGGACCTCCCCATAGATCGCCACTGACGGGTTGGCGGTTGCAGTATATTCCACCGCTCTAAAGAGACACAGAACGTAATCCTTTTTAGCCGCAGTTTAGAGGAGGATTACATTATAGATAACAACAGTAAAAAGTATAATATTCTTCGTTTGTGGCTCTTGTCTCTGGCCTGTGACCTGCATCTAAAATAGTTAACAACCAGTTAACTTCTGCATACCACTACTAATGAAAATTAAACTCTGACCGTCCCCCACATGTTTTGGCAAATAGCAGCCATTGAGCGCTATGATATGAGTCACGCAGCGCCAGACGGGCGCCCAGTCTGGGCCGGCATTATAGATACCTATTTGTGAAACGGTCGAAGAAAATACTAAAATTCTCATCGATGACGTGTCGCATTTTATGGACAACTAGCTGACCCGTCGAACTTTGTTCCGCCTTAATGGCAATAAATAAGCAGATTGGTTTTTTTTTATTGGAAAAAATACAAAAAAAATTAAATACCTACATTAATCATTCATTATTTTTTGTGTATTTTAGTACATAGGTTGCTCTTCACTTAAGTACCTTGTGATACACGACATTTTTTGTTTCATTATCAGGCGCAAAAACAAACAACGCAGATGGTCTTCCGACCCATGAACATGCCACGTATAATTGACCATGGGAAAAACATGAATGTTCTAGATTTAAACCACAAACTTTTAAGGAATGGCCTTGTGATTTGTTGATGGTCATGGCAAATGCAAGAAGTATCGGAAATTGAAGTCTTTTAAATTTAAACTGCATATCAGTTGGGATCAACGGGATCCTCGGAATGAGAACTTCCTCACCTTTGAATTTTCCTATCATTATCGTAGCGTAAATTACATTGTTCATCAATTTTCTAACCACCAAACGCGTACCGTTGCACAGTTTTGGTTGGTTTGCTACCTCCCTACCAATTTTCAGCTAAATCTGTTCTGCCGTTCTTGAGTTATAAGTGGTGTAACTAACACGACTTTCTTTTATATATATAGATAATATATAAGATAAGATAAGATATAAGATTTGCGTTTTGTTATTCCAAGTCTGATTCTTTTTTGTTATACCACGTTTCATAGTGACTGACGTTTCATGTCAAGTCACACGGGAACGCTGTCGAACGGGATAAGAAGTATCTTATGTCCGTCTCCTGGCTCTAAGCTACCTCCCTACCAATTTTCAGCCAAATCTGTTCTGCCGTTCTTGAGTTATAAGTGGTGTAACTAACACGACTTTCTTTTATATATATAGATTTAAATAAGACATTATCTTTTCTACGTACTACTCCTCGTTCTCCTATACACAAGCTCAAAAAGCGTTTTATATTCTTTAAAAACAGATAGGAAAGTTGGAGTTTATTCACAAGAGTGCAAAGTACTCAATGTAATATTGTCTTCGGTTGCCGCGATAATTACTCATGAAATAAAACAACTAAAATGGATTAAAGTTATTTTTATATATTTTTTTTATGAAAAAGGTGGTAAACAAGCAAACAGATTGCCTGATGGTAAGCAATTACCGGGGCTCATGGGCACTCGCAAGACCAGAGGAATCACAAGCACGTCGCCGGCTTTAAGGGGGGTTGGAGCTCTGAAAGGTAATGGCTGTGGTCTATATGTTTTACTCGCCATCGCCAGCAAAGTGTGCCTCTCGTACCTTGAAACCCTCCCCAACGCTCAACTTTCTTTAGCAAGAGAAGGTAACCACTAACTTTGCTCCCTTGTATAACCAATAATAACTAATTCCCCACTATTTTCGTAACACCACCACATAATTTTATTAAGTGGTAACGCCTACGTTACCACCAGGTACCTATACCTACTTAATAAAGTTATAAATTATAAGTAAATAAATAAAAGTTATTAAAAATATACCTGATTACTGATTAGGTACCCAATACTCTTATATATCGTATAGATAAATTAGCGGTTTCATCCTTACGTTGTGAATATCCCATTCATTCGCACGAAGCGATTCGCTTCTACCTTCCTAATGCGGACTGCTAAGGAATGGAATTCGCTCCCTTCCCTCCCTAATTTGGGTCTTGACTTGACTGAGGTCAAACGCTGGTCAGTCTTTTATAAAAAAAAAAAAAAAATATTAGTGTTGGGAAAAAGAGCGGAAACTAAGTGTACCTAAGCTACAACTTGTAATGTCAAGAATCAAAATTCTCAAATTTCACTGTCTCTATCACTCTAATCGTACCTTAATTGAAGCAAATGAGATAAATGCACCAAATTCTGGTACCGCGATCATGGAAATTCGTTTTTCTATTTATTTCTATCATTCATGCTTCTAAATTACCATTTCTTAGTGGTTGAGAGAGTTTAAAATGTCACGATTCGAGCGTTAAAGTGCTCATATACCTACGGCCCCCAGGAGTGAATCTGCGCAACATTTGTGTGCAGATATGCAGCTGTGATCCCAACAACACTGGTTTATGTAGTATGTAAACTCCTTTATAGCCAATAATGGCTCTCGTACTACCTACATGTATATAATAAATATAATTTATGAGTTGTTGAATTACGTCGAAGAAGATCACCAAGAGGAAACCTACATAGCTAAGAAACCTAACCGCGAAGATATTAAAAGGTTTCAGTAAAACTTTCAACCCTAGTTGAAAAAAGTACCCAAAAGTTGAAAAGACTACCCAAAAGTACCTATACTTTTGGGTTAATGTGGACGTGGATATTGTAATTTTAACTCTTTTTATACTTGTTTTGTATAACAAGAATGTGACCAGCGTTTGACCTGTCACACCTGATAGTAAGTGTCGACGAGGTCGAGGGTCTAGCATGCGGCAGTAACAGCCTATTCACTCTTGCCTTGAAAGGATCCAAATTATATCTTTCCGGGAATACAGACGAAGGCGAATTCCATTCCTTAGCAGTCCGCATTTAGTATAAAAACAGTGCGACCGGTCGTCTTAGTTGTCCTTGGTATGCTTATATCCAACCGTGGACGTCTTTCGGCTGAATGATAAATAATGACTGTTGCCCCGTGCCCGTGTTGATACCACAAAACATGCTACTAGAATACCGAAGTGTTCTTAGTGCTTATTAGTAGTTATTATACTGGCTATAAATAAGTTGATAAACTGAGTTTAGGCTGCAAACCGCTTGAACTTCCGTTTAGTTCAGTGTACCGCCGCGCCCGAAGCCGGGATGACGTACCGACGTCGTGCGTTTATTTATATTTTTGATTAAGTATTAATATATACCAACACTCATCACGTGTTATGTTCGTAAGGTGAGTGGCTGAATGTGCTCGTCAAAGTAGAGAAATTAAAAAAAAGTGTGAGTTTTTAAATTTGGAATGTTATGAGGTAGGTATGTCCACATTGAATGACTTTTAAAACGCTTGATTTGCCGGTTAGTTAGGTTAGGTTTTGATTGGAACTTTATGCATTGTTTTTTACTTTTAAACATTTTTGTTAAATATATTTTATGTTTTTCGTACATAATGCCTACCTAAATGAATATAGCATTTTGAAATGTTCTTTCGTTATTTGAAATGTTTACAATTTATGACATTATGAGTCATGACATAATTAATTAAAGCATAATGTAACGCATAGAATTAAAAGGACTTAATAAGGAACCTTTCACATTGATTCAGGTAAACTTTTTACTTAATATCTTAAAAATAGTAAAGTGTTAAAATGCTAGTTTCTTATAGGAATGAACTCCAGCAGTTTCCCTTAAAATCATTTCAGATACGTTCAATTAAATATCGAATAAATAATTGCTGCTTAATAGGGTAGGCGTTTAATTAATAAAACTTGTATATACTTTGAATAAAAAACAATCATTTTCTATGGAAATGTTTTCCTATATTTATAATTCACCAATTTCAAGTGTATTTGGCCGAATTTTAATTAGGTAGGTACCTATTAACGATCATAATCAAGAGGTCGAAAAGTTACTCGTGGTTCAAATAAAGGCGATAGCTTGTGAGTGTGTACCTATGTTTGTTACTTCTTCAAGTCTAAACAGCTGGAGCGGTTTTAATAAGATTTGGTATGGAGTTATAAATTGAATAAGTATTTACCAACAAATGCACAACACTGGACTTCTTTGAAATAAGAGGTTATTATTTTATGAGAGGTAGGGCACAGCGATGACCATCACGCTTGAATCTGGAGCAGCCCAACTGGGGAAGTAACTCCTCCTTACAGAAGACCACCGCCATAATAGCACTGCTACCTTTCAGGTCTGTAGTGTTGTGTTCCTGATGGTGAGTAAGGTTCCCAGGGCTCCAACCCCCCTTAAAGGCCGGCAACGCGCTTTTGACTCCCCTGGTGTTGCGGGTGCCCATGGGCGACGGTAATTGCTTACCACCAGGCAATCCGTCTGCTCGTATGCCGCCTATGTCATAAAAAAAAGCACTAATGTTTATAATTGGTTCCTTGTCCATTACTGGCGCTGTCACTAAATTTGATCTGTTAGACATGTTCACCCGAATGTCTTTGTGTACTGAGCCCTATGGTGACATTCTAGAACGCATAATTTAAATTTAGCTCGATTTAATTGCTGGCAATAATAGCGGGGGCGCGTTCGTTGTTTCATGTTTAACACGTGCAACAGTTAGCAGCAAAAGTAACTAAACGGACGAGGTGTTCAAAATTAGCTGGACACGACTTTATAGAGAGTAAAGGCTTGGGCAGATAGGCGCGTTTTGAGAGCGTGGCGCAGCGGGGCGTGACAGCGGTGTGGCTGCGCCACTCCACAAACGCGCCCCTATGTGACCAAGCCTTAAGAGCGTGTCAAAATTATTCTGGACACCTGGTCCCGTTAGGAACTTTTGCTGCTAACTGTACCTACACGGACCTACCTAATCTCAGTCGAATTATATGTATGTCCAGCACAAGCCTTATGGAGCTTAGGGTAGGACAATCGATTTGTGCAAGATTGTTGTAAAATTATTTATTTGTTTATCCCTAGGAGGAATGATGACTTAGCACGCATCCGCGTACGCCAGTAAGGGACAAAGATACTCTCGCTTTTGCAGCCCAAACTGTAACAGAGGCGCGCTACCGCGAAAGACGATATTCGTAAATTTCGGTCGATTGTCTCTGTCACTCTCATCACGCCTTGATTGGAGTAAAAGAGACAGATGCCTGATTTCGGGATATTATACGAACTTCGATGTTCGCGGTACCGGGCCAGTTCACTATAGTTATGCTTTACAGGACAACCTTTATAACAAAAATATAAGCGTATTCTGTACTAATATCCGCAACTTCGGTTGAAAACACAAGAAAACTCCAATTGCATTTGTTTGTATCCCTCCAACTTTGACAGTTCTGAAAGGTTCAGGCCCGGTACCGCGAACATCGAAGTTCGTATATTTCGGGCATCTTTCCCTTTTACTCCAATTAAGGCTTCATAAAAGTGACAGAGACAATCGTCCGAAATTTACGAATATCGTGTTTCGCGGTAGCGCCGCAGTTTGAAGGGGAACAAACATATGTTAGACTGACAGGGACGGATGAAAATAGCGCCGTCTCTGCCATACCTATGGAAAGTTACATAAACCCTTTCAATCGTGGTATTATTATTAGTATGCCTCGTCTAGTTAAATGGTATGTATATAATTGAGACATTATCAAGCAAAAGGGACCTTATTGTCGATGGCGCTTACGTCGAACCGCGTCGCGTTTGTATTGCGGCATCTTGAACAACGGCGTAAGCGGCATCGACAATAAGGTCCCTTATCACAGATAATATCACAATTATGTTTATGATTTATCCCATTCGGCGTCGACACCCTCTCGTCGTGGTATGAACTCAAAACTGATTACATAACGTAATTAAATATCTTAATGAGTCCAACAACAATGAATTAGTCGGTGCGCTTCAAACTGATAACATTATCAGTTGACCTTGAACCGTGGGCAATCTGGCGTCAAGGCACGCGATTAATCGCTCCTGTACATCATGGTCCCGGACCATGATGGACCCTTAAACCACGTCCAACAATGAGAGGTAGGGCACAGCGAAGTACCATCGCGCTCGAGTCTGGAGCAGCCCAACCTAAGTACCTCCTCCTTACAGAAGACCACAGCCATAATAGCACTGCTACCTTTCAGGTATGTAATGTTGTATTCCTGATGGTTCCCAGAGCTCCAACCCCCCCTAAAAGACGACAACGCGCCTGTGACTCCCCTGGTGTCACGGGTGCCCATGGGCGACGGTAATTGCTTACCATACTTTCCACCTTTGTAATAAAAAAAATCATGCTGGTCTGCTAGCCAAAAATGTTCGGGTTTTTATCACTTGTCGGGTTGGTTATGAGAGGTAGGGCACAGCGATGACCATCACGCTTGAATCTGGGGCAGCCCAACTGGGGAAGTACCTCCTCCTTACAGAATACCACAGCCATAATAACACTGCTACCTTTCAGGTATGTAGTGTTGTGTTCCTGATGGTGAATAAGGTTCCCAGAGCTCCAACCCACTTATAGGTCGGCAACGCGCTTGTGACTTCCCTGGTGTTACGGGTGCCCATGGGCGACGGTAATTGCTTACCATCAGGCAATCCGTCTGCTCGTTTGCCACCTTTGTCATAAAAAAAATCATGCTGGTCTGCTAGCCAAAGATGTTCGGGTTTTTATCACTTTTCACAATACCTGTCACGCTCCAACATATATGTGAGTTTGAAAGTGCCGTCTCTGTACGCGTCCCATGATACGGACAGGGGCAACATCCGGTTAGTGTACCCCTTACATTTCATTAAATTGTCGAACACCAGGGGGATCACAAGCACGTTGCCGGGCTTTTAGGGGGGTTGGAGCTCTGGGAACCTTACTCACCATAAGGAACACAACACTACATACATGAAAGGTAGCAGTGCTATTATGGCTGTGGTCTTCTGTAAGGAGGTACTTCCCCAGTTGGGCTGCTCCAGATTCAAGCGTGATGGTCATCGCTGTGCCCGTGTGCGATAGATCATAAAATGGCAACCATGCTAACCGTTCTGTCTGACCAGTACCCTTACCATGAGTTGTGACATTGAGGTTTTCGATAACCGAGTATCGAGTTACTATCTGTGCAATTCGGTCGCACTAAAATAGTACAAGCGAGATGCACATATATAAACTAGATACTCGTTATCGAAAACCTCAATGTCACAACTCATGGTAAGGGCATGATAATAAATAAATAATAAATATTACTGGACGTTTTTTTACATTAATTATTTCAGCCCCACGGTAAACTCAAGAAGGTTTGTTTGTGGGTACTCAGCCAACGATATATACAATATAGGTACACATACTTAAATAAATAGAAAACACCCATCACTCAGGAAACAATATCTGTAATTAATTGAATCAGGCGTTACTATGCGGAAGTCCATATTATTAACAACAATAATATTACTTTGCTATTCCGCTGTTTAATAACGTGCTAGTCAATCAGTGCCAACCCGTTATACTTACTTGCGTATTTTTCATGCATTAATGTTCCCTCCCTCCCACCGCAAAATTAAATACGCAAATAAATATGACAAACCACCACCAATAATACCAAAACTCGACACGTGTGTCGCCTCTCTACGAGGCATCCTCAGGAGATGTTGTCGGACGTCAGACCTAACTAACGAAATATAACGGGTTGGCACTGATTGACTAGCACGTTATTAAACAGCGGAATAGCAAAGTATAATATTATTGTTGTTAAGAATATAAAACGCTTTTTGAGCTTGTGTATAGATGAACGAGAAGTATTACGTAGAAAAGATAATGTCTTATTTAAATTGTCCATAAAATAAATCACACGACCTTATTTACAACTCCAAAAAGAGCGAAGTCTTAGTCTTCAGGTCAAAGAAAATGATTCCTACACTTGTGCCTCCTATAACCTAACTCCTATAACCTCCTATAATACCAAAACTCGACACGTGTTTCGCCTCTCTACGAGGCATCCTCAGGAGACGCTTGAGATGTTGTCGGTCTGACGTCCGACAACGGAATTTCTGTTCCGTTCCGTTTGCTCATCACACAAATAAATGCCCTTACTGGGATTTGAACTACTACTACACACACAGAGCCACTACTACAAAATTGGCGTTGGTTCAAAAATGATAATGCATTATTCCACATGGAAATGGTGTGAACATATTTATGCAAATATTATGTTATGACGTCATCCACGTATGAATTGTCTTACCTATTGTTGCTTCTTAGAAATCCAGACAATGGTTGTCTTTTTTTATGAATAAATCAGCTTTACTCACGTTAAAGATGTCGCGATAGTGACTAAAAACGCGAGTAAAGCTAAATAATATAATTAAAACTGTTGTGAGCCATGTTACTACTACTAGTACAGTCGCCATCAGATATATCGGAGCTTTGGAGGTGTTCACAAATATCTGAACATGCACTTTATCACCTTGACAATAGAGGTGTTGTTCAGATATTTGTGACCACCCCCACAGCTCCGATATATCTGATGGCGACTGTACTACTACATGTTACGTGAGTTTATCCGTTTGTAACTAAGTAGCGAGTTAAACCGTATTACTTAATTATAAAATATTAAAATGACTCACGAAAGTATGCCAGGGACCAAGAAACTCTCGCCTTTGCAGCCCAAAATGTAACAGTTCACTATAGTTCTGCTTTACAGGACACTCTTTTTAAAAAAAAACAAGCTTATTCTGAAACACAATACGAAAATGGTGTGCTAGGTCTAAGTCTAGCAGTGGGCGTTCTTAGGTGGATATGATGATGATGAAATTTTCTCTTTATTAAACCTTTGCACTCACCTTTGTACTTTGTAGTCGCATTTGGAAAAAAGTGCGCGAAGCAGGCCTTAACCCTAACCATGAGTTGTGACATTGAGGTTTTCGATAACGAGTATCGAGTTTACTATCTGTGCATCTTGCTTGTACTATTTTAGTGCGAACTAGATGCACAGGTAGTAAACTCGATACTCGTTATCGAAAACCTCAAAGTCGCAACTCATGGTAAAGATACTGATACTGATACTTGTACTGTGGACGTCGAAGTTCGTATATTTCGAGCATCATTATCTTTTATTCCGATCAATTAAATTTTAATTTAGCGGTCTGACCTTGTTGGTCCCGGCCTATGAAGCCTATGGCCCTGGTCCCAGTTAGGCCATTTATTTGTGTAGTGCTGTTTGTTTAGCATTCCTGGAATAGTTGTGGCATATTTTTAGCATTCTTATTAGAGTTTGGAGTGGAAAATTATAATGGATGATGACGACAACCAACTTTTACTCCGGAAGCAGATTATATCAACACCACCAAGAGTGGTCTCCTATTCTCTACAACCGCACCACTAACTATATCCCAAATAATGGAACAGAATTGTGACATCCATATAAATAATAAATTAATAATGGCTAAACCACATCCACCACTCCTAATATAAATATTTCTAACTAAGAACACAATTGACGTCTTCATTTTTTATAAATTAATACCTACATCAAAATTTTGTTACGACAAACTGTGTTTCAATTTTACCTTAGTCGTAGAAAATAGTACATTTCGACACTAGTAAAAAAAAAATTTCGACGAGGGTGAAAGTTGGAGCCCGAGTGAAACGAGGGTGACAATCACCAGAGTCTTAATTAGTTTTTACACGTGTATCGAACCCAATTTTTCATAACACGTGCCTTAAAAAGTGAAATTTACGCAAAGTGCAAAGTGTTTTTACGCACTAGTTAGGAAAAGTAATGTATGCAACGTTGTATAAGTAGGTCAAAAAAGGCTCATGGCATCTTTATTAACAATATTCGGCTTCGCCTCAAATTGTTATACACGCCACTCCCCTTTTTTGAACCCTCTTATACAACCGTTGAATAAAATACTATAATATTTTCTTATGAATTCAAGTAAATCTTTTGTTAGTAAGTTTACTACAGGAACAGCGACATCTAGCGAAATATCATGAACTAAACAATAGCTTTGCTGCTTTGATATATCGGAGCTGTAGAGGTGGTCACAAATATTTGACCATGGACTTTATCGCCTTGACAATAGAGACGTTGTTAATATACTTGTGACCTCCACAGCTGTACTGTATCTGGTGGCGACTGTACAATTTGTTTAGGAAAGTTTGCCCTTACGTAGGTAGATTGCCGAAGTAACAGCGACATCTATGTATATATCTTATAACTAGTTAGTTATAAACTGTAATAAACGATAACCAAGTTTACACTTAAACACCAAGTAAATGGGGATTAAGGCAAGGATAATGATGATGATTGTTCAATTTATTTAATAATAATATGCCAATGTTGTATTATGATACTGTTGTCACCTAATTATGGTCGTAGTTACATAATGCCGTCATAATTGCCCGGCTGGGAGAGGCTCGGCGTATGGCCTTGACCGCTCTTCTGTTCAATGCGTGCAATGCTGTGTACTAGCCATGTCATTATTTCTGTGACGTCATAATGAAAATGAGTTTCAAATTTCTGTATAGTGATAATCGTTTATTGAACTATCATACATTATTAGAACTTCCAATAAATATAAATTACGATATAAAAAACCTTATAAACTAAACTTACATACATTTCAGCCGTATGCAGTCCACTGCTGGACATAGGCCTCCCACAAACATGACTTGTATCATCTTGGGGGGTAGTTGCCATAGTCGCCACGCTTGGCAGGTGGGTTGGCGACCGCAGTAGCTGTAGATTGGGTTTCGACGGACGCTGCTACCCGTCCGTAGGATGTTTCCCTTTGTCGCCTCTTACGACACCCGCGGAAGGAGATGGGGTGGTGCTATTCTAGTCAGCCGGCATCACATGGCACAAACTAAACTTATATTAATAAAAATACAACCAGTTTAACTAAAAACCTAAACTAAAATAAAAAATTGCCAGGTGGCATGGTACGGTAGATGCTGGCAGCGTTTCCCCGCTGAAGTGCAATACCAATTATATAGTTACTTTATACAAGGCGTAAGACTATAGGACATTAAAAGAAAGTACCTTAAATATCGTAGATAGAATTTTGCTGTAAGAAGACTATATATTATTTTTCCCTTCACTGGCTCGTAAAGCGCTTGTTTATCCTTTAATACGAGAGGGTAAAAACGCATTTTATCCACTAGTGATTAAAGTAAGCTGGCTTCTCATAGCTCTTATTGCTATGGTTTCAAAGTCTAAATTCGCGAAGTACAGCTCACTTGCCCCCACGGCGGCGGCGGTGGGCGCGGGCGAGCCTCGCTAACGCACCGAGTTGAAAATCGAAGTAGAACATTCGAAAATCGTACTGACTACCACAAGCTAATCAAGCTAAAGGCACCTTCTGTAAAAATGTTGAATGTATCTAAACGCAAAGAAAAAGTCAATGCGATTTCAAAAGGTTTTTTTGCATGTTTCACTTTCCTCGCTGTAGTGAGGGGAAAAGTTTTGTGTTACACACGGGTGCAATTGTAATTTACTTCTCGTGTATTGAAACACTCGCTACGCTCAGGATTCTATTTTAAAACCACTCGCTTTGCTCGTGGTTAAACTATAGAATCCATTCGCTTGCTCAAGTTTCAATCCCACACTCGCAGTTAAAATACAATTTTGCACCCTTGTATAACAAATAACTATTTAACTACGATATTTAAGGTTCCTTCCTATAGTAGTTCCTTCCTTCCTATTCCTTCCTTTGATGTCATATAGTAGTGTTGTTGGGGCGCCGTGTATAGTACAGAATATTATAGTTAGGAGCAGTTAAAGTTGCCAAATATATGTCGTAAAACGGTAATATTGCTTTATAATTATAGGTTAGGTACTTCAGGACAGCCATGTTCGTCATAGTAACGGGTGGACTGAGGAAATATATTAATTGTTGTTGTATAATTGAGGTAAATTAATATATGTCCTCAGTCCACCCGATGACTACGAACGCTGCTAAAGGGTTCGAAACGTCGGGATGAAGTTTAAATTAGTATACGCGATTTAATCCGTTTTAGTTGTTTTATTTCATGAGTAATTATCGCGGCAACCGAAGATAATATGTGACGTTCCGCGGCAAAAGGTACCTTATGGCGGTTGGCGCTTACGCTATTTTTAACGACGCTTCAATACTAATATGATGCATTGCAAGCGTAAGCGCCAACTGCATTAAGGTACCTTTTGCCGTGGAATGTCACATATTATGTCCTATGTCCTTTATAGGTAGGTAACAGACAGACAGAGAGTTACTTTCGCATTTGTAATATTAGTATGGATGGATATTATATTATTGCGCTATATAAGTTGGAAAGATAGAATGCCACATATGAACGGCAACTGCCTTAAATATTGTAAATAGCACATTCTGTGTAAAGGTGGCTTTTCTTTGTCTAAAAAAAAAAAAAAAAACTGCATTTATGGAAATCGCTTGCTTCAGTCGGGACTCGAACCGGTGACAAAAAAATAACGTGTCCTATTTTATGATACAGATTGAAAGTTTGAAAGGGTTACTGATAGATAAGGCCCGGTACCGCGAACGTCGAAGTTCGTATATTACGGGCATCTTTCTCTTTTACTCCAATTAAGGGTGTCATGAGAGTGACAGAGACAATCGTCCGAAATTTACGAATATCGTTGTTCGCGGTAGCGCCGAAGGTTTATACATATTTGTTACTAAGAGAAAAATTAACCTTAAAAATACGACTTTTATCTTGCTGTGCTTAAATACTGATAATTGATAAATAATGGTTTCTTTTGTTTCAGATCTCTTTTACCTGCACCATATGAAACAAGTATCAAGATTGTAAATATTTAGAAAATGGTAGAAGATAATGAAACGAGTAAAGAGGATAGAAAACCAGTAGAAAAGGACATGAATGAAATCGAAACAGCAGACGAACTGGACGAGAAGAAAGACCTCAACAAAATTAACTCTATCAAATCAAACGGACATGAATTAGTAGCTCAATATACTAAAGCTGGCGGTGACGAATCGCCGGTGGACCGCGTCAAATTCGTCGGGTTAGATGACGATAGCATTTGTTCAGAAGAATCTAGTGAGGAAGAAAAGCTCCCACCAATCCCAGATGGGGGATGGGGCTGGGTTGTTGTAATCTCTGCGTTTCTAGTCTCTGCTTGTGCCGATGGCTTAGCATTTTCCTTTGGATTGCTGCACGAAGAATTTACCGAGTACTTCGAAACAACGCAATCCAAAACATCATTGATAGGAAGCTTGTTCATAGCGACTCCATTATTAGCTGGACCAGTTATGAGTGCTTTGGTGGACCGATATGGTTGCAGAATAATGACCATGACAGCTGGAGTTCTTTCGACAATTGGATTCCTTCTAGCGTCAGTCAGTAATTCTGTTGAAGTCCTTTGCCTCACGTTTGGTTTCCTCAGTGGCTTAGCTATGGGTATTTTGTACGTAACTGCTGTAGTGTCCGTGGCATTTTGGTTTGATAAAAGGAGAAACTTGGCAGTATCTTTAGCTTCGTGCGGGATAGGATTCGGCACATTATTATACTCACCGATGACGAATTATTTTCTATATTTGTATGATTGGAGAAATACTATAATTTTGTTAGCTGGCACTCTGTTAAATATGTGTGTGTGCGGAGCCTTGATGAGGAATCCTGAATGGTTGGAGATAAAAATGAAAAGAGAGAGAAAGGAGAGAAAATTATCTAGATCAAAGTCTGGAAGATCGTCTAGTAATAGTTCTGCGGGCTCAATAGGTGGAGAGTCAGTGTTTCTTACTGCAGAAGAAATAAGGGACTTGATGAAGAGTGGGAAAAGCCCGGAGTATATTTTGTCAACGTTGGCAACAACAATAGCGGAAGCCGAACAGTTGGAAGCTACGACGCAGATGAACGCGGAACAGGCGTTGCAAAGAAGAATGCATTCAGCGATACATCTACCTACTTTCATACAGCAGAATGAAAAAGTACCAGCTGAAGTAATAGAAAAACTAATGACTAATAAGCGTCTTTACAACATTATACTACAAAACTATCCTGACATACTAACCAGAAGAAAATCTGAAGTCAACGTTGCTATAGAGACACCAACAGAAGTTAAAAATGAGCCCGCTCAACTACCGGTAACTATTAAAGTCAAGAAACCTAAGCATGATTCAGAAACTAAGAAATCTGGAGAGAAAATTAACGAAGAGAATAAAGCTGAAGAAAAAGTGGGATCGAGTAGCGCTCTTACAGCTAGTAACATTAAGTTGTTACAAGAAAAGTCTAAGCACAAACCTCATACTCATACTCATACTCATACACACACGGCTCACAATATGCCACAAACGAATTGGTTTTCAAGGCAGATTTCCACAGATCATCATTATCTTAGGGAGATGCCTTTGTACAGAAACACATTGATGCACAGAGGGGCCATGCTGAATATACCGAGGTATAAACTTCGAGCGTCTTCCCTCCCTGATATTTATCGGAATTCCATGTGGTCTCTTGCATCAGAATCGGACGATGAAACGGTGAGTGCTATATGAACAGTAATATTTTCGAGCGGTTCGTAAAATCAGAACACCCAACCCAAGATTAATAGGAGACATTATATTTTGAGTTAGCGACTGCTCTCTAACTTTCCTACCGAGATGGCAAATTAGACCTTATTGGAATTCAGTGGCGTTTTTTCACGATGTTTTCCTTTACCGAACCGCGACTAGCAGACAGCAATTGAGATTACGCACTTAAGTATTGAAAAACTCAATGAATCTTCGGACTAAAAGACGTGTAATAATCGCACTTAAGAATTCAAATAAGTTTTAATCAACCAGAGGCCTATTGCATAACAACTTGTAACTTCTAATATTAGCGGAAGTCCCTTTTTAATTCCTTTTATTAGAAAGAGAGCTCCGCTAATATTATTAGTTGTAAATTTCGTGGCACTTTCTGTAATGTCTTATCGTTTGTTGCATGTTTTTTGTAAATAGTCTGTGTTCTACGAATAAATTATATTCTATTCTATTCTATTCTATTCTAAATTGTTATGCAATGGGCTCCTGAATTACTATCTCAGCTTCTTCTAGATTATTGGCGTTATGGCGTTTTTATAAAGGCTTGACCTAATTATGCTATCAGAAATCGTTTTTGAAATTGCTGTAAAAGGAGGCTTTTATGTTAATCTTTTATGATTTCTCAGAGATGGTATCATCGCTTCTGTGAGACCACGAAGTCCATGTTCGACTTCCGCATGTTTACGGAGTTCCATTTCCTGATGTTCAACCTGGCGTCCCTCATCCTCTCGGTGTGGTTCATCGTGCCGTACTTCTTCCTCAAGTCCTACATGACGGCGAGCGGCGTGGAAGGCGGCGCTCTTATGATCAGTATCATTGGAGTCGCTAGCAGTATTGGTATCGTAAGTAATTCCCTTTTAGTAATGGAGATGGGACGCCGCCTACGAGATAAGGGCCTCGACCCCCGCTCCGGGTCTTTCCTCTTACAAAGGTTGTCCATTGCTGTTCAACGTGGCAACGCAGCGAGTGTAATGGGCACCTTTGTACCTGGAACGACGCGGGGTGGGCTATTTTAATAGTTTAGTTTATTATTATTTTTACTTTATTTTTTCTTGAATAATTCGTGTAATTTTAGTAAACTTGTTTTTAATAAATAATTATTAAACAATAATTAAATACCCCCCTTTAGTAATTATTGATTGTGTTTTAATTGCTCCATATGTGTCATTATCTAGGAAAAGGGACCTTACTGTCGATGGCACTTACGTCGAATCGCGTTGCGTTTGTATTGTATCGTCTTGAACAACGACATAAGCGCCATCGACAATAATGCCCTTTTTCCTAGATAATGTCACATATGAAAAATTATACGTGAAACGAATCATTTGCGAAAAAAATATATCTTTGCATTAATTCCAAGATTTATTTCTAGTTTCTGTTTGCTTAATTTTGATTGGTATATTTCCTTTTCAGTTTACGGTTTTTAGTTAATATTTACAATATTGGAGATTGTATCTAAGTATTTTAAATGGACTGAGACTTACATGGACTTCTGGATCTAAAAAACAAAAATCTACTCTTGCATTATTATATTCTTATTATAAGACTTTATTTATTATCTACACAAAATTACCTTATCGATAGTCGATAGAAATAATAGTCATTTGTTCGACCTCTAGTTTTTGCTATGGCTTTTCCGCTCCTTGCTTATTAAACTTTTGCATACATGCCAGGAGGCTTGGAACAAAAAGTAAATTTCCGTTTCGAAATGGTAAAAATCCCGGGAAATCCACTGGATGCGGGTGGCGCAAAATCGGTCACTGTGGGTCGCTATTGGGGGAGGCTTATGTCCAACAGTGGACGTCCTTCAAGCGTTGAAGACGAGTTTCTTCCATAAGGTTCCTCCGCCAAGGGGATGGTCTCGTGCAGATTTATTTGCATGGGTTCAGTAATTTTGTACACCATAACACCATTTAGCTCGGGGAGGAGCTCTAGATCACTCGCCTTCATCTTGGCCCTTCATTATGTTTCTCCAAACTTTGAGAAGAGCGTCGTGAGAGAACCGCAAAAATACATTACATATTTTAATTTAGATTCCGTTATCCATCGACATGTAGTCCAAGAACTCGTCCACTATTTTCCAAATCAAAGGAACCACATTTCTTTAGGTCGGCCTCGGCTGGGCAGGCGACCAGCCCTGGATCAACGTCACCAAAACCTACGCCATCTGCCTCATCATCTGCGGTCTCTCCGTGGCCGCCTACCCGCCCTTCATCACCAACTACTGGGCCCTGACCGTCATCTCCGCGGTCTTCGGGCTGTCTTTCGCAAGCTCCTACTCTTACACGCCGGCTATACTGATGGAGTTGATGCCTATTGATCATTTCACTGTGGCGTATGGACTGATTCTGTTGAGTCAGGGGATTGGGCATCTTGTAGGGCCGCCTATTGGAGGTAAGTTTCCTTTTATTGTTATTTCTTTTTAGGTTTTCGTAGTCAAAAAGGCACCCTTACAGGGTGACGGCGCCAGTAATGGACAAGGAACCAATCATGAGTGCTTATTTCAAAGGAGTCAAGTATTGTGCATTTGTTGGTACATATTCAATTTATAACGTTATGGTTTTTGAATTAACATTAAGTTGGTGCCTGTTAGGTTAAAGTGTCCAACATTGGTGCCATCACCATAGTTTCGCCATGTCTGTCTATCAGTCTGTCTTCTGGCTATGCTGAGTGACCGTTCTTCTGCATTTTGAAAATCAATCGGGTGTAGAAACAATTTTTTTTTATGTAGGTATGGGAAGTAAGGGATAATTTTTGTGTAAGTCTGAGCTGTTGTAGGTTAATTCATACATTTGGGTCTGATGATGTTTTGTTGTTTACAATATTATTGTTGTTAAATCAGACTATTTGGTACTTTTAAAACTAACTAAGGAAACACATAAAAAAAACAACAACTTTAAAGAAAAACTGTATACAAAATGTAGTTAAGTAAGTAAAAACAATGATTAAAACGTTTCGTTCGTTCTTTTTCGGTCCATTAATTATAAAAATTGGGTCAACCGTTCTAATTAATCCCTAGCGGAAATTAATTTTCGGACAGTAATTGTTACATAGTGTATGTGTTTGTTATGCTGATAAGGATAATAATTGTGAAATACGTAAAAGAGCCATTATACACAAAAACCCATCTGTATACACTCGTATATGTAAAAAAACTTATCTAAAGCACCCTGCCTATGTAGTGACGGTGCATGTAAGAGATGCAAAGACCTTTCATATTGATATTATTACAATTTCCAAAAAAAAAATCAACAATGTGAGGTAGGGCACAGCGTTGACCATCACGCTTGAATCTGGGGCAGCCCAACTGGGGAAGTACCTCCTCCTTACGGAAGACCACAGCCATAATAGCACTGCCACCTTTCAGGTATGTAGTGTTGTGTTCCTGATGGTGAGTAAGGTTCCCAGAGCTCCAACCCCCCTTAAAGGCCGGCAACGCGCTTGTGACTCCCCTGGTGTTGCGGGTGCCCATGGGCGACGGTAATTGCTTAACACCAGGCAATCCGTCTGCTCGTTTGCCGCCTTTGTCATTAAAAAAAAAATTGTTATATGTATGAAACAAAATACCATAATTTTAAGTGGATTCCACGGTTTATTTATTTATTTATTTATTATTATTATTATTAAAAATACAGTACAACATTTTGTTTTATACATAGCTCCACAAAACTGTTTTCACAGTTTGACTGTGGAGTCCGGAGTCTCTACTTATAAAAGATATATAATGCGTTCTGCAATTTGGAGATGTACGTCTAGACTATTACGATAATAAAATAACTGATAATTTAACAATACTCGGGTTACATAATATTAAAAAGATGCATTTTCAAGCGGCTCTTAAATTTATGTTTTCTAGGTTCTAGTGCAATGTCTGTCGGCAAAGAGTTCAGTAGATAAGGTAACCGTTTCCTGAGTGTCCTATCTCCGTAGTAGTTGGTCACCTTTCTTTCTAGATACATCATATTTGCCCGCAGACACTGCTCTAGTTGCATGCTTATGGCTGACTGGATATAGATGGTCTTGAATGCTATGGTTATTTACGGCTAAGAGGTATTTAAATTGATATGTTACTGGAAATATTTTACAAATTTTAAATAACTGTTTGTAGTTGTTTTTACATCTATTTCTTGTTTTTCCATTTACTAGCAATTTCAGAAATCTGATCTGCATCGCTTCTAATTTTTCTAGGTTTGTTTTAAACGTGAGTCCATAGCAATCAAGGCCGTAACTAAGGATGGAATTAACTAGGGACTTATACAAACATTTGAGAGTACTAATAGGAACCTTAAACCTTAAATGATAAAATCTACCTAATAAGATTCTTAACTTACTGCATAAATAATCTATGTGAATGGACCATGAAAAGTTTTCGTCAATTTTCATACCAAGGTACGTAACAGGTTAACGTAAGCTAAGGAAAATTAGGGAAAGAACGGACCCAATTTTGCTTTTTTTTATGGAGATTTATCAATAGTCATGTTTCAGTTTCTATCAGACACTAAAAGATGTTATATACTTATCTAAAAACCCATGTTCTTTTTCTCATTTGACGCTGCTGGAGCGCTCGAAAAATTTCATTGCACTTACAACGGAGAGTGTTCTGATATGAGGAACTGTTCGTACCTGCCGTCTCCTTCCGCCATCGTTCTACGCGGCAACATTTCCACCCTCACCACCTGGATAGTTGGGGATCGCCTACTGTGCGTTTCTCTTGAAACTTCCTACCTCGCACATCAATACTGTGGAATGATTTCCCGTCAGCGGTATTTCCGGATCCATACCTTCAAGAAAAGAGCGTACTCCTATTTTAAAGGCCGGCAATGCGCTCGTGACTCCCCTGTTGCGGGTGCAAATGGGCGGCAATAATTGCTTACCATCAGGCAATCCGTTTGCTCGTTTACTAGTTTTGTCATAAAAAAAAAACAAAATAATCACCTATTGTTCTTTCTAGGAATGCTCTTCGATGTGACCGGAACTTGGGACCTCACCTTCTACGTCGGTGGTCTATGGCTCGTCATCTCCGGTGTGTGCGTAGGTGTGATCGCATACACGAAGGACCTGCGTATGTGTGGGAGCGCACCGCTGTTGAAAGAGGCTGACGAGAAGAGCGAGAGCGGTGTCGATGTGTGAGAGAGGTTAACTTGTTTACTGTTTTTGTTAACGTTCGCGTTAACAAAAACGCTTAGTGAATACTGCCGTACCCTTACCATGAGTTGTGACATTGACGTTTTCGATAACGAGTATCGAGTTTACTATCTGTGCATCTCGCTTGTACTATTTTAGTGCGAACGAGATGCACAGATAGTAAACTCGATACTGGTTATCGAAAACCTCAGAGTCACAACTCATGGTAAGGGTACCGATGAGAAAAGGTTTTTGCTAAGGGCGAAGGCACACCAGCGGCGTTCACTCGACGTTTTCCTAGCGATTTCATAGTATTTATCGGCACGCCCTCTGTACGCGTGCAGCGTTCACTTTTATATGGAAACGCTGAAAAAACGGAGGACTGAAATGTTAGTGTACCTACGCTCTAGTTTGCTATTTTATCGTCTATATCGTGCTATCCGTCACTTTCGCACGCCCATACTTGTTGGAGCGTGACAGATATTGTTTTTTTTTTTTTATAAAACCTGACCATAGCTAGCAGGTTTGGTATATGGTCCTACCGAACATGGGCGCTCAATTTAAATTCATTAGAATGGTTACTAGCTTATATTTCATAGGATGAGGACTCTACCATAGAAACAGGACCAATTTTGGCGCAGGTATCTTAAGTTACTTATACTGGTCTGTAAGTCTAAACTTGCTGTCATAAGCAGAGCCCGGAATAAGCGTAGCACTTTTGAGATGTCATAGGGACTTCTCATTTATCGACTTATATCGATATTATATGTATATCGATAAATACAGATAACAATATGAAAAATATGAGCCTTATCACCAATTCGAGATAACTTTTGGATACCTACGATTTTTTAGAAAATTATAAATAGAAATTAGAATAATATTAATTTGTTGTTTCTTATAAATAATTAATAATTAAACATTAATTGAAAAGAAGTGCAAAGAGAATTGCTAAAGCCACTCAAAAGTTATTTAACAGAGATCGCTCTTTAGTGATGAGACAGGCTGTTATTTACTTTGTGTTCTAAATATCGATAAAATATGTCTATCGGTAGTCGATAAACGAGAAGTCCCTATGACAGCTCAAAAGTGCTACGAAAATTCCGGGCTCTGGCTCATAAGTCATAAGCCACATTTTGTACGTATCCTCTTACGTACCAATTACCCTAGTCGCTAAATTTGTATACTTACGTAAGTACTTAATCACTTGAATGATATACAAAATCTTATTCAAATATACAAGGATATAATATTATTACAAATAAACGTAACCGCTAATACTATTGGACATAAAAATAATGAAACAAGGAAACTAGGGAAGGATGTAAGTAAGTTCTTCATTTATCTCGATTTCGGGTATCTTTACGGGACCTAATTAATTACTAATTAGAGTGGCAGAAACAAATGTTAGAATGTTGTCATTTTCGACGTTGGCGGTAAACCCTCTGGCGTCTTACAAGCATTATCGATCAATTTAAATGATGATCGGACTAGATATGCGATATTGTCGATATCTAGACGAAAGTTTCGGCGCGGCAGAATTGTTATATAATTTGGGTCTTTTCAAGGCAAGAGTGAATAGGCTGTTACTGAACCAGCGTGCTACACCCTCGACCTCGTCGACACTTACCATCAGGTGCGACTGAGGTCAAACGCTGGTAAGTGTTGCATAAAAAAACTGGTCGAAACTTCGGTCGGACACTAAACACAGATATTATGGACTGACTTTTAATATGGTAATAATAATAAGTAATAATCCCCGCTTATCAGACAAATTATACCTAATTAATGTAATTATTAATCAATTGTCGTTCTTAACCATTTTGGTGTTTATACAGAAAAGCATGCATTTATACATTATGTATAAGCGTAATTAAATGATATTAAAGTGTATCCAGGTCTTTTGTATTGTATTTGTATAAAAAATGCCATGAAATATATTTATTGTGATTATAAGTACCTACAATGTATGTGAAGCCTTCTAGTCAAGGCATTTCAAATATGAATGATTATATTAAACAATTATAAGTAAATCGATATTTTGAACTAAATGTTGCATTTTTATTTCTCAACCACCAAAGTATAGTTAAGTGCATAAACGTGTACACTTTGACACCTTATTGCAAGAGTTAGAGCTCGTTCACACGGAGACATCCGATTATATGCGGGAACTGTTGAAGGATCCGATTTACTCGCAATAGTAATTCAATGCATGCGTTCACACAAGCGTACGGTTGCAGAATCCGGCAAGAAAACGGATCCTGAAAAATGTGTCGTCTGATTTTGCGATTATAAATCGGTCCGGTGGTCCGTTAAAATGCCGCGTCCGGTTTAGTGGCAACAGTATTCCAATGCTTGCATTCACATGAGAATCCTGCATAAACCTAGATCAGGACCGGATAATCTTATAAAAGTGGGCGACAATGTGAACGCACTAACCGGATTTACAGGATCCGATAATTAGTAGATCTGACAAAACATGATGCCGTGTGAAAGGGCTCTCAATAGCTGTACTAAATACCGTGTCCGACAGGCGGCTAGTGAACAGAGGCACCGACACCCGATTAAAAATCGTCCCGACATCCGACATAGTGGGAACGAGCTCTAATGGTATTTTGTGTGATGTGATGAGCACAGGCATTTGTTCCCGAGTCATTTCTAGTCAGTACTAAAGGAACGCAAAATTTCCAGTAAGGCTTCTCCAGCCTTTTTGGCGTCTGCTCCTGGCACATCTGATCTCATAGGAAATATCCTAAGGTCTTTGCCCACAAATTTTGAGATCGCGGGCCTTGAGTAATGAGTATGCCAAAGACGCTTTTAAAATTGCTTGCCCGGGTAAACAATTTCGTGACAACCCTAAATCACAAAGCAGCTGGGACAATGTTTACTGTGACATAATCTACAACACCCTTTTAACACATTCACTGCCACCCCCTCCAAAAATGTATGGAAATGATCGCACATGTGGATTGGTGGCAGTGAATGCGTTATATAACTCTACAGGTCCAAACCTTGGGAGACTATTGGCGGTCGGAGCCCGGGAAACGGGTTACTAGTTAAGTACTTGTAGTTATTATAATACGATTGTAATGTCTGTAAATAAATATATATATATATATATATATATATATGCCGTCCCATCTCCAACGAACTAATGTAAAAGCGGGTGCAGCGGCGGAAAATGCCAAAATTCTTAAACGTAACAAATATAAAAGCCTGGGCAGAGAGTACTATGTAGTACCGTTTGGCGTAGAGACGTTAGGTCCATGGGGTCCCAGCGCGCACAAACTTTTTGCAATAATCGCGAAGCGTCTGGTTGATGTAACTGGTGACCGAAGAGCTGGCGGCTTCCTCGCACAACGTATCAGCATTGCGATACAACGAGGAAATGCCGCCAGCATCCTTGGTCCAATGCCACAAGGGCCTTTTTTAGATTTTATACTGTAACTAGTTAAGTACTTGTAGTTATCATAATAGGATTGTAATTTCTGTAAATAAATTACGCAATATATTATAATTCTGTAAAAAAAGGATGTGTATATTATATATATCGTTGGCAGAGTACCCACAACACAAGCTTTCTTAAGCTTGTAAGAATGTCCTGTAATATTTATTTATTTGAAACTTTGAAACTATAAATTGGCTGTCAGCCGCGATAGCTGGAGATGCGGGTTCAAATCCCGTCTCGGGTGCTGGAAGTCCTCGTCACTTTTTCTTAAGTATATGTCATCTATTTTATACAGTTAGTAGTGTTACTAAAAAAATGAAAGCTAATCAAAATATTTAAAAATAATTTACACCTTTTTTTTTATGACAAAAGGTGGCAAACGATCAGACGGATTGCCTGATGGTAAGCAATTACAGTCACCCATGGGCACCCGCAACACCAGGGGAGTCACAAGCGCGTTGCCGACCTTTAAGGGGGGTTGGAGCTCTGGGAACCTTGCTCACCAACAGGAACACAACACTACATACCTGAAAGGTAGCAGTGCTATTATGGCTCTGGTCTTCTGTAAGGAGGAGGTACTTCCCCAGTTGGGCTTCTCCAGATTCGAGCATGATGGTAATTCGCCGTGCCCTACCTCTCATATACACCTAAACCTGGTGGTACGTAAATAAATAACTATCGCTTACAGTATTCATTATTTGATTAAATCATATTTATCTAAGTGCTATCTAAGCACTATATTTAACCTACTTAACACTATTTAGTGACACCAATGCCTGTGGCGTGCAAGATGACTGGCAGCCAAGACAAACATCGTTATCAGTACATTGCACCGAGTTCATTTTTCTAGAATATTCTAAATTTATATCTTGGTTTACCTTCGCTTTCTACCTACATCTCGTCTGTATTTATTTTAACTCTACTGCATACAAAGCCAAAATGGCAGTTATAATTTTCAACTTTATTGGAACCAGTCTGGCTTAGTGGGTAGTGACTCCCTATGCAGCCGATGGTCCAGAGTTCGAATTCCAGTCAGGGCATTTATTTGTGTGATGTGCTCATATAGGATATTTGTTCCTGAGTCATGGGTGTTTTCTATGTATTTAAGTATTTATATCTATCTAAATATTATATATATCGTCGTCTAGTATTTACAACACAAGCCTTACTGAGCTTACCGTAGGACTAGGTCGATTTGTCTAAGATTATCCCGAAATATTTATATAGTAAGAGTACTCAGAAGTTTTCTCTCATTTACGAGAATGTTATTCAAGTTCTACAATCGCCATCAGATATATTGGAGCTGTGGAGATTATCTGAACAACGAACGCCTCTATTTTTGTGAAATTTATCCCTTTTTTGAAAAAATGTGTGTTACACTCGGTAGCAAAGTGTCTTCCTCTCTCGTACTTTGAAACCCTACCAATGCTCAAGATTCCACTCTTTGAACCAATCGTGATTCAATTATGGAATATTTCGCTAGCTCGAGTTTAAATATTAACACGAGAAGGTAAACACTAACTTTGCCCCCTTGTATAACAAATAGTCAAATAATACAATAATAATCAAATCAAATCAAATAAAATATTGAAAACTATATATTTCACTAACATGACAATTGTCATTTCATGACTGCAGCGATCGCGAACCCGCCTGTCAGCGTGGCGACTATGGCAACTCCCCCATGATACAAGTCATGTTTGGGGGAGGCCTGTCGCCTGGCGTTGAAAAGATTAAATATTTTGAACAATGTTGTATACAGTGTGGCTTCAATCTCAGCAGCTCAATCTCACGTCATCTGTGTTTTTCCTACCCACTGTTTGCATATACTATTTCAGACCTGTGTTTGCTTTGTTAATGTTACGAGTATTTGAGCACTGTATTTGTTGAGATCAAGAGGGATTTTAGTGAGACGCTGATAAGAATTGCACGATTATGCAACGACAGTTATGTTTGTGTACAGCGAGAAGGACAAATGACGTACAAAATTAGAAAATCAAATCAGTCAGATATTTCTGTTTTTTTTTTTTTATGACATAGGCAGCAAACGAGCAAACAGATTGCCTGGTGGTAAGCAATTACCGTCGCCCATGAGCATCCGCAACACCAGGGGAGTCACAAGTGCGTTGCCGGTATTAAGTGGGGTTGGAGCTCTGGGAACCTTACTCACCATCAGGAACACAACATTGAGGTTTTCGATAGCGAGTATCGAGTTGACTATCTATTTTTTTATGACATAAGGTGGCAAACGAGCAGACGGATTGCCTGATGGTAAGCAATTACCGTCGCCCATGGGCACCCGCAACACCAGGGGAGTCGCAAGCGCGTTGCCGACCTTTGGGTTGGAGCTCTGGGAACCTTACTCACCATCAGGAACACAACACTCCATACCTGAAAGGTGGCAGTGCTATTATGGCTGTGGTCTTCTGTAAGGAGGAGGTACTTCCCCAGTTGGGCTGCCCCAGATTCAAGCGTGATGGTCATCGCTGTGCCCTACCTCTCATACCTACTTGTAACTTCGGCAATCAAATACTCAAAGGATATAATTATAATTTATCATAAAATAAATTAAGACTAAATATAACAATAATGCAACAATCGGGTACTTACTTAATCGTTAACTATGTGTTTTGTAGATACCTCAGTTAGACTGCTTTTTGGTTGTTGAAAAACTTAACCTTTTGCCGTTATCTTTCGAATAGAACTGCTATTTGTTTAGGACTGTCGTAACTGGGGATTATAAAAGTAGCCCTAAAATTTACGTAAATCTAAAAAATAATTCTGCGACATGGTACTGAGGCTCTAGTGTAACTTTGTTTTGACGTAAAAAAACGTTTACGAACGCATAATGATAATGTTATTTATATGGGAAACGCAAACGCGTTTGTGACGTAAAGTTACGTTAAAAACTTACACTCAGAAGACGCTGGCAGCATTTCCACGTTGAATCGTGAGACTGTACGCGAATTTTCCGTTTTGTAGGGGTGAAAGCGTAAAATGAAAGTCACACAACCTTATACTGACAACTTTATTGAAGGAAACAACATTACGATAGTCTGGTAACAACAACAATGTAATACATTTACTGTAAACTCAGAGCATTGAGGAAAATCTCTCCTAATAATGCGGTCATTTTAATTAAAAAAAAGAAAGTTAGTTCTTAACTTGACGAATAAAACTTACCGTGAAAAACTTAACGAATGACCATGTCTATGTAGTTCTGCAGAGAATAATATAGAACTTACGTCAAAATTTGATTATATTCAAATTTTGACACACGTGTGTGTGTGTGTGTGTGTACACGCAAGACAACTACATAGGCCAGGTGCTTTAGCTAAGTTTTTCACCTATACTTGTATTTCACTAATATGACTTATTCATGTAATGACTATATATTTCAAATTCAATAGTTATGCTTGTCGATAGTTAACCCTTTGAACGCCAAGAACCACTAAATAGGTCGCGTTATGTCGTGGCTACCACGCCACCGACCCATAAAGTGGACGGCGGACTCTGTCAAAGTAATTGTCCTGCTGACAGATAAGGTTTATATTCAGCCTTCACTAGGCGAGACGTTGGCGTGCACGTCACATTTTGACGCTAGTGAAAAAGCGTTCAAAAGGTTAAAGGTCAAATAAATTACATTATTTGTAAACAGTTTAAAAAACCGCGTGTTAATAAATAATTTCAAAGTAACAACGGTTTATGCTTGACTCATCATGTCAGGACGTCCGCTGATGGACATAGGCCTCCCCCAAATATAACTTGTATGGGGGAGTTGGGGGAGTTGCCATAGTCGCCACGGTGGCAGGCGGGTTCGCAGCAGTCATGTTAGTGAAATATATAGTTTTCAATATTATTGTTGAGGTTACTAATATTCTGTAACTACATACATTCAGATTGCTTGTATTTGTAATAGAAGGCTTACCCTCATCTGGCAGAAAATTTATTGTTAGAATTCATCACTGAATTATGCTAACTAATAACTAAATCATCAGTTAGCATAATTAATTATACATCATTTCGCAGAATAATTAGAATTCATCACTGAATTATGAATTATGCTAACTGATAACTGAATCATCAGTTAGCATAATTAATTATACATCATTTCCCAGAATAATTAGAATTCATCACTGAATTATGAATTATGCTAACTGATAACTGAATCATCAGTTAGCATAATTAATTATACATCATTTCCCAGAATAATTAGAATTCATCACTGAATTATGAATTATGCTAACTGATGTCTGATAACTTAATCATCAGTTAGCATAATTCATTATTCATCATTTCGCAGAATAATTTATATTGTTTTCTGAAACTGTATAACTTACAGGACTTTTTAACTTGTGAACCATCTTCGACGACCGATCTGGCCTAGTGGGCAGTGACCCTGCCTATGAAGCTGATGGTCCTGGGTTAAATTCCCAGGCATTTATTTGTGTGATGAGCACAGATATTTGTTCCTGAGTCATGGGTGTTTTCTATGTATTTAAGTATTTATATGTAACTATCTGTTATATATATCGTGTCTAGTACCTACAAAACAAGCCACATACTTGGTCACATAGGGCGCGTTTTGTGGCGTGGCGCAGCGGGGCGCGACGCTGCCGTCCGAATGTGTGCCTTATTTCGTTACATTAGCCACACCACCGTCACGCCCCGCTACGCCACGCTCTCAAAACGCGCCTATCTGCCCAAGCCTTTACTGAGCTTACTGTAGGACTAGGTCGATTTGTGTAAGATTGTCCCGAAACATTTATTTGTTTATTTGATTTATTTATTATCTTCGTCTGGTTCTCGTAATTTTTAACAGTCTCGTCCGAGTTCTTGTCGATCACTGTTACTATTATCTTGTCAATGTGTGTCCCGTCAGTTTTTAAATTTAGTGTGGATCATTCCAAAACATGTCAGCCAGTTACAATCAGCGTCTGGTTAGTACAGATTGTCCTGTAGGCCTAGAGTAACTTGAGACACAGTCTCTTGAGCCGAGATAGATTATCCGTCCCTCTTTAAATAATATACTTAAGGCTTGGTCACATAGGGCGCGTTATGTGGCGTGGCGCAGCGGGGCGCGACGCTGCCGTCCGAATGTGTGCCTTATTTCGTTACATTAGCCACACCGCTGTCACGCCCCGCTGCGCCACGCTCTCAAAACGCGCCTATCTGCCCAAGCCTTTAGAAAAGGACGGGTCTATCTCGCCTCGAGATATTCTCGCACTCCTCTTGTGCTAGCCGTGCTGATAAATATATTAAGTTCAGGTTAGGTTTTAAAATAATCCTGAAATATTTACAGTTTCACAATATCACACATTATGCGAAATAATTAATTATGACAAGAAAGGATATTTCATGACTATAATTTTTCTGCTAAACAATAGTGAACTGTGATATAATCATCTTGAAATATACATATTATTTATACATAAATTTATTTAGATGTATACTTACAAAATAATTCCAAGTTGGAGCAATCTTTTAGTCAATAATTTATAATATTGAGATTTACATTAAGTATCTAAGTGTAAAATAAATAAAATACACCAGTATTTGCTCCTACTATGCACGCTTTTAATAAATACTAGACAACTTAATATTTTTAGATATGATATTTCGTGCTGAAAATTAAGTCAAAATAAAACAGGGTTTAAAGAAATTTTTGCCTCTTAAATATATTGTTTTAGTAACTTGAATTATTGAACAAGAGGTACAAAAAATCTGCAATTGTCCCTATAGTGTAAAGGCTTTGGCACATAGGTGCGTTTTGTGAACGTGGCGCGACGCTGCCTTCCGAATGTGTGCCTAATTATTTCGTTACATTAGCCACACCAGTGTCACGCTGCGCTACCGCTGCGCTCACAAAACGCGCCTATGTGCCAAAGCCTTTACATATGATGAGTGACAAATAATATGTCAAATCAGTGTAAAAGTAACCATATATTATGTGACAGATAATATGTCAAATCAGTGTAAAAGTGACCATATATTATGTGACAGATAATATGTCAAATCAGTGTAAAAGTAACCATATATTATGTGACAGATAATATGTCAAATCAGTGTAAAAGTGACCATATATTATGACAAGTCACGAGACCCACCAAATTCTACGTCACAACATTAATTCCACTCAATTATTTAATTGTTGCTACAATATTTCGGAAAATCTAAACCATAACTTCGAAAATAAGTATTGTCAAGATCACTAACACTTTTGATAACAGTCAAATGAATGGAGCTTTCAGTACCATAATTTTCACAATTAGATAAAAAATGAATTAAATTTTGTACTTAGAGCGGTTTCAGAGCCCTGTACCGTTACTAATGAGTTGTGACATTTAGGTTTTCGATAACGAGTATCGAGTTTACTATCTGTGCATCTTGTTCGCACTAAAATAGTAGAAGCTAGATGCACAGATAGTAAACTCGATACTCGTTATCGAAAACGTCAATGTCACAACTCATGGTAAGGGTACCGATATATCTGATGGCGACTGTACAGTTAAAAAATGTAGGTACTTAAATTCCCTAATGAGTTAAAATTGAGTCATATTGATGCCCCTTGTATATATATACTATTTTTTGTGCAAATATACCATTTGACACGATAACGTTTAGAAAAAAAAAATTACGCTGATAAGACGTTAAAATAATAATCAGTTTTAATTATCGTAGAAAAATTCTTGATTCCAAAGGAGGGATTATTATGTGCCGTTTAAAAATACAACCAACATAGTTTACAACAACATTTCATGTCATTTAAAAATACGTGAAAATGGAAGTTAACTCCGACCAGAAAAGTAAACAGCCCGCCATATTGCGGAAATTACTGGAACTAATTTCTTATGAGACTTTAGTTGGTGTAGCTAACATGTTCATACAGCGTCCCCCGAGTAGGCTTTTATTTTTTTGATTGGGGTTTAATTAACATAATGATAGCCATAATTTGTGCTTTTATAATTTTGCACAAGCTTAACATAACAGATTTGACTAGTATATAGTATATATATTTTTGTTACACATACTGTATTGCTACATTAAATTATATATTTTGATTATAGGAACCGTTGGGGGGATAACATGGCTAATTTCACTGTTAGTACGTCATAACAGAATATAAATTAATGTCTTATTTGTAAAATTACTTATCAGCGAACAGATAAACGACTATTGCAGCAATAGTGGCTAAGCGGTTGAGGTGTTCAAAATGAGGTCCACACATCTCTATTATCTAGGTCATTTTGAACACTTCACCCGCTCAGCCATTTTTGCTGCTGACTGTATCTACAGGTATATTTTAAATCAAGGATGATATAAGGAGGGATTGTCAGTGCCGAACCGAGTTCCTCCTAAATGCTGGCTAAACGTATATTTCTTTATACGCCATCTGTCGAGTAACGTGTGTAGTTACTTTGCGGGTGTTTGACAGCGAACAAATTATATTCAAGTGAGATCTATTGCGGCTGTGAAACACTAGATGGCGCTTGTACCTTAGCCAGCAATGCGGGGACGATATATTTTATGGGAATTGCTTATCCTCCTGAGAACTAAGTATCAACATTTGCCAGCGTAATTTTCACTCTACCAGATTGATAAAGAGTCATCATTTCATTGGGGAATATGTACTATATGTAGGACAACAGTCTTCAGGAGGTTATAGTCTTGTTATCCTTGTCTTAAATTAACATTTTCACAAAATGTCATGCTAAATACTGATGTTAACGGTTTTCACACATTATTACAAGCAAACGCAATTTAACCGCATATATAAACTCTAAAAATTACCTCCTATGTTTCGAGAGCGACATTGTCCTCGTAGTCTCGGAAGAAGACTGCCACAAAACGTAGGAGGTAATTTTTAAAGTTTACTGTTTTTTTTATATTTTTCCAATCAATTAAATCTGTTTGTCTAACATAAAAATAGTTAATTGGTTTTTTGTAGATTTTGCATATCAACCGATAAGTACTTATTGAATTACATTAGTAGTTGCTCATATCCCGTTCTACAAAATAATAAATCGGACACACTTACATAATATATAATTCTACAGAAACTATACACCAAAGGAAATTCTTAGCGTTACTTACAAAAAATACTCTTTCCGATATAATTCTGTAAGCACCTACTCCCTTTGTCACTCTTTGATATTATACAAAATATAATATAGAATATAATTAACTAATTTCTGTCACTATTAGCTAATAGACTTAAATTTAAATAGAAATAATATTTCTATTTATATTTTAAAAATATGATTTAGTTAATTTGCTACGTTGAAAATACGACATGCATTTCTCCTTTATAGCAGTGCGGTGTTAGTTCTATTAAAATTATTCTAACCGCCACGGCATAGACATGGACCTCCCCCATTGACTGCCACAGGAAGCGATCTCTGAGCATGGGGGCTCAATGTCAAATTATAATACCTTCCTGTCCCTCATATTGCATAGCGTAGACTCATATTATCATTAACTTATGCATTAATAATCAAAGGTTGAGCGCAGTTTTAAGAAATTTCAAAATAATTTAATTATATAATTTAATTATTATATTTAGAATTTTAGTGAAGAGGTAGATCAAGAGTTGGTTAAACATTCAAAATTACTTATCAAAACTTCTTATTGGATATTCATAAGAGATTTTAAAATCGAAGCGTACAGTTATTCATTTTTTATTCATACTCATAAGTCTCTAGCAGATATAATAAACATTAAACATTCTTTTACTAAATAACGAAAAATACTTTTCAGATTAACTACTTTAATATCTACTTATTAAATTATGACTAACTATTTAAAGGATAGAATTGGTTTTAAATTACAAGGGAAGACGATTTGTAAAGAAATATATGCAGAAACCTTAACTACAAGATAACCATTAAAACTTAATAAACTGGATATGCTTTCGATACGTGATAATACTTCATGAATTGTGCTTAAGACGAGTGAAATGAACCACAAATCTCTATAGACAATCACTGGTTTTATCTACGAGCACAACATCTTATTCTAAGACAAAAATCCTTAACAATTAAAACTATTTTCACTTCGTCCCAAATTGGAAACAAGAAGAACGTTTGGGATGGTTAATATCCAAAATTAGATGTATCCAGCTGTAAGAATACCAGAATACCAGATCTGCAAAAGGCTAGTTTGTATATTTAATTACATTCAAATCCATTTAAATTAATATTAGTTACAATCAGCAGCAGAACTTGCTAAGTTTGACACTACTTTATTTTCAAGATAATAAGAGTGTGTCAAGATCATTCTGAATACCTGGCCCGGTTACTAACTTCTGCTGCTGACTGTACTATAAGCAGATACACCTACTTTTGGATCGATCAATGCGACACTTATAATATAATATAACACTAACATTAAATGACATAGAAAAGGTCGTAGAAAAAGACTTAAAGACATCTATTCTCACTTGAAATCACGTTAGGTTACATCATACAATTTCATCCACTAGTGACCCTTTTTAGTGGTATAATTTTAAAAGATTAATATAACTGTTACAAAGGAACAAACAAGACAAATAATTATAATGTCTATAAAAACCGTGCTCCCCGCCTGGCAAACACACTAGCGACATCTATCATGTTTAACAGCAGTACGTCTCAGTGCTATACTAGTTGTATGGAGATGTCTCGCTGTCAAAATAACTCAACATGTATCCATAGATGGCGCTGCGTCACATAGTATCGAAAAGAGAAATAGCCAGCATGTCGGAGGACCGCGACTTTATATAGACATTGACATTACAAGTCTTATATGTGTCTTGTATAGTTTTGGCGTTTTAGTGTAAGGTCGGAGTAGTTGCTCGAGTAGGGCGTGTAGCGTACATGTCAAATAAATGCAAATGTATGAAAGCGGCCGCACATTGTTCACATCCTGCGGACGCTAAACGCCCAGCTGAACGCTAATACCCTTCGAGCGTCCACTCAGATCTTACACTTAGTCGTACAAAACCCAGAGTGAAACTCACTTAAACATCCTTAAACTGTGAATTTTAACTATATTATACTAGGTAACATTAGACAACGCTTTGAATTTGGGTCACCTTTTTATGTATAAATTAATAAGTATAAACCAATAAGGCTATCTAATCAAAAAGTTGAAATTAGCTTAAGTTACAAATTCACTAGTTTCAATTTGACAATTGTTGTTTTAAGCTGACAATTCGCTGAGCCCTTAAATATGCGACTTGTCAGTCTGGCAACAATTGTCAATAATTTTGTTCAATGTCAATCAACAAGCATGATAGAACAATAGGAACACGCCAAGATTGTAAAAGCAGTCGATTTGACGAGTAATATTTACAGTAACAACCACGGTAACAGTAACAGACAACCACAATCACAAATATAGTACATGAAATGTAACTTTTACTGATAACCAAGGATCACATCATAGAATACAAGTATCTTACAATATCTGATACAGAATCGCATTCTTCTTTTGGCAAACAGCAAACGGCTACAGACAGCTAAGCTGTAGATCTCAGTGCTATACTAGTCCTACGGAGATCGCTCGCTGTCAAAATATTCAACGGGAGTCAATAGATGGCGTTGTACCGCGTAGTACGGAAAACAGACAGATAGCCAGAATGTCAAAAGAACGCGACTTTGCACATTGTAAATCCATTATCTAATGACCTTGATAAATGATCATACGTCAATTCATCATTGACGTATAATATAAGTACACGCACTTGGTTTTGGTAATTCAATACTGTCTTAATTACATTGAACTATATTAATTACTTAGTTTAATTACGTACTCAACTTTTTAACATTACATATGACATTTAGAATATCTGTTTATTATTTTTCTAATAACATCAAACTTCAATATATTTTCAGAGGCTCTAGTGTAAGTTTCTTTTGACGTAAGAATACGTTTACGAAGGCGTTAGTGACAATGTTATTTACATGGGAAACTAAAACGCGTTCGTGACGTAAAGTTACGTTAAAAACTTATACTCAGGGCTCTGTTGCTTTTTCCTGTTTAATATATATAAGGAAAGGAGTCTGAGATTTTTTCAAATACTTTTGATGTGATATTATGATATGTTACATATTAAAGGTAGTCTTAAATAATTGACAGTTACAGCATTTAATAAAAATAAAGATCAAGAGATACACTTAATTTCATAATGTGGAGTCATTAATTAATCAGTTTTATTTTTCTTATAATTGATTTATTTTCAATCTTTATTTTGTTTTGTAGACGCAATAATTTATTATAAAAATATGATTTAAGCGTGATTAATTGAAAATAGTAAAGTATTAAAATTTTCATGAAAATATATTGAGATTTAGAACTTAATATGAAATGAAATTCGATAATTTATTTGTATAGGCAGTTAGAGACAATTAATACTAATTAATTTAAATATTTTTATATCATTATAATTTAATAATATCTAATCTTTTAATCTAGGTATTATTAAATATACTTTTTCTCACACTTATCGTTCTATATTGTCTATTTTACACATACCTTTATTACATCCATATTTGTTCTCACTAGGAAATATTACTATATTATGACTTACATAGGTAATTATATAATTACTGATATATTTTGGGTGCAGATGTAATCATAAGATTTATATTTTGACTTATATTTGATTTATATTTTCTTCGCCTTGAAATTTTTATATTATTTTAACAACTATTTTTATATTTTATTATTTTTCTTGTATATTAAGTTGCCACTGCAGATAGATAATATTATCGGATAGCCTGCAATATTATCATATATATTATTATAATTTTCTTCAAAATCATTGTAATTATATTTTGTTATTTATTGCATATAACTATAAAAGTTATATCAAATAATCTCTTCGCATAAAAACTGGATTTGATTTAAAATAACAGGCCCGGCGGCACAGCGAACATCGAAGTTAGTATATATAACGAGCATCTTTCTCTTTTACTCCTATTACGGCTTCACGAGAGTGAAAGAAACAATCGTTCGAAATTTACGAACATCGTTTTTCGCGGTAGCGCCGCAGGTAACTATTGTAAGTGGCAGATTAATTCTGTTTAATGGGAGTTTAAAAAAGAGTGTACCCAAGTAGCGTGACTTAAAAGCATAAAATTTCAATAAATACTTTTATTTTGTGTTCGTTTCATAAACTATAGGTCAATGCAAAAAAGGCAAAAATTTTATCTCCATACTGATGCTTTATTAATATCATCATAATACAATAATTTAACTTTTCTAAAAGTCATAATAGGGTACACTTTTTTTATGAAAACACGGAAAATTTAACTATAGTATGAAATTAAAAACGTATTTTGTTATAGTGCCCTGCCATAAAATGCCTTTATACATACTATGTGAAAAAAATACGTACTTTTTCTTGACAGGAACAATATAATTATTCCCTTATAATAATAGGGTATTGATGATCTTCAACATTTAATACTTCAAGTTAGAATATTTTATAAGTATTGTTTATATACAAACCAAATATTATTAAGAGTTACACACATCACATCACTGTAGTCAATACAACGCACGGGATCCATATTGGCTCATTTGTTTCGCATAATCTCGATTGTCATAACGTACCATTTGGCATAATTTATAATTTGCATGCTTTTTTTACCGAACATTTTAATGTATTAAGTACGATGATGCCTTATAGTCCTCATCATTTCAAAAAAGAATACATTATAGGACTTGGTCAATTTGTGTAAGATTGTCCAGAAATATTTTATTTATTTATTATGTCAAATTTATGTTATATGGCAATTAGAAAGGTTGTGTGTTTAAAAGATACTAATTAACTGTTACGTATATCTCACAGGATCCCACAGCTAAGGCTATGTATCCATTGTCCGGTTACATAAATCCGAAATAATCAGCACTCAACGCACTATGCGGCCAGCCGTAGGCGGTTATCTGGACAGTGCGTACAAAGCCTAATGGCCGTCTTACACTGCCAGCGGAGCGGACTCATTAATGACTCAGTTTGACTTTCACAGCTGGTGTCCCTCGCTACAATAAACAGCATACGAGTACGTTGCCAGCGATGAACTTCAAACGGAGTCCCTTCCGCTCGCAGTGGAAGGCGGGCATAAGAGAGGGAATGAAGGAATTTCTCGCGTCATAGCGCTCGGGCTGCAGCTGCGCGATTTTACTTAATTTACATTCAAGCCTCCAATTATCCTAGAATTATGACAATCGAAAGTCTGTAATCTAGCATGTGTTAGACGTTGGAGACAGAGCGTTGATGTTGAGGCTTTACGTACGTGTGTGCGTCGTTGCGCTCGGGCCCCAGAGGCATAATTCGACTTAACCTCGGTTACCCTCATCCTCATAATTTAGGAGAACGTCTTTTTAAGGCATCACCCTGTTAAATATATTATGTTAAATTAGGTTTTTATGATAATCCTGAAAAGTTTACAGTTAAGCGAAATGAATTATGTCAAACGATGATTATGCCAACAATTTTTTTGCTAGACAATAGTGCACTTAATACTTTCAACCCTCAAATCTTACGTCAGTATCAATCGAAAAGTGCATATTGACATGATTATCGAAAGTCTGTCTCGCTCTCGGTGGAGGTCGAGGTACTCGAGGTACTCGAGGTAGTCGACGTACTAGAGGTAGTCGAAGTACTCGAGGTAGTCGAAGTACTCGAGGTAGTCGAAGTACTCGAGGTAGTCGAAGCACTCGAGGTAGTCTAAGTACTCGAGGTAGTCTAAGTACTCGAGGTAGTCGAAGTACTCGAGGTAGTCGAAGTACTCGAGGTAGTCGAAGTACTCTCGGTAGTCGAAGTACTCTCGGTGCTCTCGGTAGTCTCCGGTACCGAGACGGGGAGTGTCGCGCGCCCTAGCGCTCGGGCCGCAGCGGCGCGAGCGCGGCGAGGGACGCGCGGCGCCGGCGCTAGGAGGCGGGCGACGCGGGCGCCGCCGAGTGCGAGTGCAGCCCCGCCGCCGAGCCGCGGGCCACGCGCGGCTCCAGCTCCAGCGACAGCGTGTACTGCCGCTCCTCCGCGATCACCAGGTTGCGGTCCAACAGGAAGTCGCACACCTGCCGGCCGGCGGTTCACAATCACATACAGTTTGAAAAATGTTGGCAACCGCCAGTGCGCAATCATATATAGTTTGAAAAATGTTGCTAGGAATGAAGATGAGATGGTGGTTTTATCGTGCGGTCTGAGAATGTGCGGCATGAGCTTGAGAAAAATATTATAATAATATCGTGATTGTGAAGGCAGCTGAGCTTATACCTGCTGCGACAATGGTACAATGATGGAAAATGGTAACCAACCAATAAGCCAACAGTATGAGGTGAAAAACTTAACTAAAGCAGGCCTATGTAGTAGTGTGTACGCATGTCGGCGTTCTGTATTAAAATTTTGACGTAAGCTCCATATTAATTCTCTATACAACTACATAGACATGGTCCTTCAGTTAAGTTTTTCACCTACAGCGCAGTTAGCCTAATGAAAGAAAGAAAGAAAGAAAGAAAATAATTTTATTAACACACTTAATTTACAGTAGGTACAAGAAAAAGAACTTATGCTAAAAGTGTATTATGTGTGTTAAGAGGTCCTCACTCAGCTTTGTGTCGCGAAGTGTTCCGTGTGGAACCCTACGCGACGCTGGTTTTCAGTGAGACCCTGTGCGAGGACTAGGTGGCACTATAAGCTAAATTACAAATCTAAAAAATATATAATTAAAATTTAAAATTAAAAGTAAATATCAGAAAACTAGTTACAACATAGGTCGAACAGATTATACGAAAGTAGGTAGTATAACAAGTGTGGCAACGAAAATCTTACCAAACATTAATTTCCGTGTTTGTGCGCCGTGTGCGCCTAAATGCGCGAATGGGTGTGTGTTCGCGCGCGCGCGTGCGCGTGTGCGTGTGTGTGCGTGCGCGTGTGTGTGTGTGTGTGCGTGCGTGCGTGTGAGTGTGTGTGTGCGCGTGTGTGTGTGTGTGCGTGTGTGTGTGTGTGTGCGTGTGTGTGTGTGTGTGTAGGGCTGCTTATGTAGTGCTTATTTGTTTGGCCAATAAAAAATTCCGGAGATGAAGTTTAAAAGTGAACAAAGATTTTGAGTTACGTATAGGTGGTGGCAGATCGTTCCAGCACTTGGTGGCAGCAAAGCGGAAGCTGCCACGGAAAGCAGCCCCGTTGTGTTTCTGAACAGTGAGTCGTGATGCATGCCTTATCGCGCGCTGAGAGAATTTCAGCTTTTCGTAGAGATACGAAGGTTCTTTATTGTTTATGACTCCAAACAGTAACGTTGCAAAATGTAAGTGTCTCCGTGAATGCATGTTCATCAAGTTAAATTTATTTAAGTACGGGCTAATGTATGCTCGACGTGGGATGGGAAAACAAAAACGTGCACATGCATTTTGTATTCGCTGCAGCGCTTTTTTAGTTCGCGCTAATAAGCGTCCACCAAATACCACGTCAGCGTAATTCAGCTTCGAAAGTATGAGAGTATCACACAGTTTGATACGCATGTCAACTGACAGACACTCACGGATTCTGTACAAAACTTTAAGCCGATAGAAGCAGTTGCGTAGGATTTCAGCAATATGTTGTTCAAATCTTAGGTTATCATCCATTACAAGACCCAGATTTCGAGCTTTAACTACTCTTTCTAGTGGAGTACTGTTTAGACAAACTGCAGGATTTTGTAGTGCAATCTCAGTAACTGTTTTCTTTGTGCCTAACAACATGAATTTAGATTTAGAGGGATTTAACAGTAAGTTATTTTGACTACACCAATGGTCTATATTACATAAATCTTTATTTACTTTATTTATAGCTTCAGGGGTATCTCGCGCTTTAAATGAAGTATAAAGCTGTATATCATCGGCATATATATGATATTGGCAATATTTTATGTGATTAATGATATCCGAACAATACAAGCTAAACAGAACTGGTCCGAGGATCGAGCCTTGAGGAACACCTCTAGTAACTGGGGCTGTTGTGGAATCTGATTCCGTGCCATCATCATTAGACATTCTGACATACTGTTTACGCCCGCTGAGATAGCTGTGAAACCATTTCAAAGACCAGTTGTCAAATCCGTAGAAAGCCATCTTGGATAACAAGAGGGAGGTTTCGATGGTGTCGAAGGCGCGGGAGAAATCTAACAAAACCAGTATCGTTCCCTCACCGACATCCTGTGCAACTAATATGTCGTCCACTACATCGGTAAGCGCGGTTGCAGTACTGCGAGACTTCCTAAAGCCCGATTGCTTTTTTGGCAGGATTTTGTTTGCCTCAAGGTAATCAGTCAGCTGTATACAGACTATCTTCTCCAATACCTTTGATAGGACTGGGAGTATACTAATGGGACGAAGATCTTTGTATGCACAAGGATTTTGGGTTTTAGGAATTGGTTTAACGACTGCCACTTTCCACTGCTCCGGGAATAGACCAGTTTCCAAGGATTTATTTATTACACCAGTTATTGCCGCAAGCGTTTCTGGTAAAGAAAGCGAGATCATACTTATGTTAATACCATCATCACCCTGAGCATTTGTTTTTATCGATTTGATTATGTTAAATACTAATGTTTCATTTACCGGTTTTAGTTTAAAAACGTTCGTGTTGAATCTGTGAAACTCAAAATATGTCATAGCAGATAAATTAACTACATTGTCACATGGGAGGTTCAAAAAGTGTTCGTTGATTTTTTCAGGATTTCTTAGAAAAGGGGGCAAGTGTACGTCCTTCTTTTTAAAATTAGCAACATTTTGTTTAATGTTCTTCCATAATTTACGAGGATTCTTAATGCTATTTATATTGCGATTAAAATAAGCGGTTTTTTCGCGATGAATTGCAACACTGACTATGCTTTTTAACTCTTTGTAGTACTTTTTATGTGAGTCTTGTTTTGTCACTCTACTTCTAACGTGCGCCTCATCTCGCAATTTCATCATCTCTTTGACAGTACTGGTAATCCATGGATAAGAGTGATCTTTAATATAATTTCGGCTAATTGGAGCATGGACATCAAATAATAAAAGCAAGTGGGCATTGAAGGATTCTATCATTTCTGACGGGTTCCCAGACATGACATTTTCTAATACCTGCACCATGCTGCCGACATCTTTGTTAAATTGTATTGTAATGTTCGCGCTAATTTTCACCTCGGCCTCGCAAGATTGCACCTTTATGTTATTCGATATAGTCAGTCACTAAAAAAGCTCTATCAATACATATATAAGTAGAATGTATTTATTTTTTCACTTCTCATGCTCTAAAAGTGTGTCATATTATGCTTGCCAAGGCGGACTAAAGTAATACATTTAGCCTCTTGGGAAAATATGTATACATATTTATGATATACAAAACTTTTTAAATTGACCAACCAGAACACTTCATCTTATTAAATCCACCAATCACGACACATATCGAAGTTAATCGCAATTCTAGATTCTTTTTTGGTGCGAATACTGTTTAAAAATGTGAAATCATTAAAAAAACTTTGTATAAAGTATCAACCAATCAGACAATACCGCAATATTAAAATCGACCAATGACGAAACGCAATCAAATTGTCAAAGCATTAGGTGGTTTTTAGTTCCTACTTCACAAGCATTAAATAGTAGATTGTTTGACAAGGGGCTAAAGTAGCCACAGTACCACGAGATAGTTATTTTCCCGAACGAAGTGAGGGAAAATTGTTCGAGGGGTAATATGGCGTTTAGACCCAAGTTATACATACTAGTTTTCACTTCGATTGCGAGAAAATAAAATAAAGTAACATTTTAACAATAAACAAATACAATTTTATCGCCCGCAATGAATTCTGAGTCAAAAATGTTTAATTTGGCAATCTTTGTATTTTTTTCAGTACTTTGATACAGATAGGATATATCTACGCCGTGAATAAATGCCATAGACAATGTATAATTTGGGCTTCAAAGAGTTTGCCAACGATTTAAACTTTTTTTAATGCTTGTGAAGTAGGAACTAAAAAGCACCTAATGCTTTGAGAATTTGATGGCGTTTCCTCATTGGTCGATTTTAATATTGCGGTATATCTGATTAGTTGATACTTTATACAAAGTTTTGTTTAATGATTTCACATTTTTAAACAGTATTCGCACCAAAAAAGAATCTAGAGTTGCAATTAACTTCGATATGTGTCGTGATTGGTGGATTTAATAAGGTGAAGCGTTCTGGTTGGTCAATTTAAAACGTTTTGTATATCATAAATATGTATACATATTTTCCCAAGAGGCTAAATGTACTACTTTAGTCCGCCTTGGCAAGCATAATATGACACACTTTTAGAGCATGAAAAGTGAAAAAATTTTTAAATCGTTGGCAAACTCTTTGAAGCCCCAATTATACGTTGTCTATGGCATTTATTCACGGCCCTACCTGTATCAAAGGAGTGAAAAAAATACAAAGACTTCCAAATTAAACATTTTTGACTCAGAATTCATTGCGGGTGAATAAAATTGTATTTGTTAATTGTTGAAATGTTATTTTTTCTTACTTTATCGCAATCGAAGTGAAAACTAGTATGTATAACTCGGGTCTAAACGCCATATTACCCCTCGAACAATTTTCCCTCACTTCGTTCGGGAAAATAACCATCTCGTGGTGCTATGGCCTACTTTAGCCCCTTGTCAAACAATCTACTATTACTCACTGTGCGTTTCAATGGTACAGATAATAAAATAATGATTTAAATTTAGACTGACCTTTGGAATGTGGTCTATCTTGTAAGGTGTTTGCTGGAAGTTTCTTATTTCTCGAATGACGTGCGCGATCTGAAACATACAAACAAATATTTTAGAAATAATGCGATGGTAGTAAAAACATTGCTCTTTCCACAAAACTTAAAAAGTAAGTCTTAAAACAACCAACTTTCTAAATACAATTAAACACTTGAATGATATTTCAAACTTTAATACATGTACACAACAAGATAAAATCAGTACGAGGAGGAGAATAGATCGATTTGGATGCGAAGATGGCAGCGGAATACACTCCCTGAATCTTTAGATTTCTATTCCTCTTCTATTATATATATAATGTATTAGGTTTATTTCATGCTATTAAACTCTTATACAGAGAAAAATCAGTTAATAATACTTAAAAGTACGTATTAAATAAGAAAACAAAAAACGCCTTTCGGATCTACAATGAAGTGACTTATTGCAAATTTTGTATGCAATCACCAGTCACCACAACGACCAATATAACCAGTTTAATTGATAATGTATTATGTCATCAGAAAAGATGTAAATTTAAATACTACTCTAAAATATCGAGTTTTCATATTAAGCATGGGTGCTCAATACTTCTGGCTGTATTACACATTTTTATTTATTAAAAAACAAATACATACCATACGCATTTTGGAAAAATTGAGAAGCCCATCTGGCGTATAATTTGTTGTGCCCTCATCTATGAAAGAGAGGTCCGAGAGGTACATTCCTAGGTACGGGATACACGGCGGGTCGCATCTGCAAACAATGTACGAACTTATATGAAATATATAATTTAAGTCTCTTTAAGGCAAGAGTTAATAGGCTGTTCCAGGCTACACCCTCGACCTCGTCGACACTTACCATCAGGGGGCGACTGAGGTGAAACGCTGGTCAGACTCATTGTTTAAAAAAAAATGATACTAACCTGTGGAGGGCATCCCGTAAAATTCGGAACCGACATTCAGAGGATATGATGGTCTGCATCTTTTCAATGGTTTGCTTACTCTGAAAATTATAAATTTAATTATTTTAAGTAGTTCATAATTTTTTTACGACAAATTTTTAGATATCGTATTAATCCGTTTTACAATCTTTAAAAAAGGAGATTTTTTACACACGGCTTCACTTATAGTTATTGCATATAGTTATTGTGGAATTGCATTAGTAGTGGTTGTACGGGAAAAAGGAAATTTCAAATATAAAATGCCTACTTATATAAGCACACAATACTACTACATAGAATAGTGGTTGTACGGGAAAAAAAAAATCAAATATAAAATGCCTATAAACACACAATAGCACTACATAGAATGCCTTTTTGAAATTCCATAGAATTCCACGCTCTGGCTAATTTATCTATACTCGCGTGATACATTTTCTTTCCATTCGCTTTCCATTGTCGAACGTCAGACCGACAACATCTCAAGCAGCTCCTGAGGATGCCTCGTAGAGAGGCGAAACGCGTGTCGAGTTTTGGTATTATTGGTGGTGGTTTGTTATATTTATTTGCGTATTTAATTTTGCGGTGGGAGGGAGGGAACATTAATGCATGAAGAAATACGCAAGTAAATATAACGGGTTGGCACTGATTGACTAGCACGTTATTAAACAGCGGAATAGCAAAGTAATATTATTGTTGTTAATAATATGGACTTCCGCAAAGTAACGCTTGATTCAATTCATTACTTAGAGGTCTCAGGAGCCACGGACGGTCTGTTACGCGCCGTTGACGCGAACAGGGGACACTTCGTACATAAAGATGGAGGCCTGGACTCACCGAAACATTCACAAAAAATGCTAAAGTGATTCAAGAAATTTTAAATACAAATAGGAGAATCTTGATGAAGAACTTACAGTTTTGGAGACTTTCTCCCAGGTCTTCTTCAGACGGTACACAGAGGTGTTGGACAGAGCTGCGCACACCTGCAGGACTCCGTTGAAGTTGTGGAGGCAGCGCGCAATGTCAGCCACCGCTGCCCACTTCTCTATAGCTGCCACGCGCCCTAGGGTACAACCGGTAAGGAATCAGGGGAATGTATGGCCATCAGATGTATCGGAGCTATAGAGGTGGTCACAAATATCTGAATATGCACTTTATCGCCTTGATAAAAGAGGCACTGTTCAGATATTTGTAACCACCTTCATTGCTGCGCTATGTTTGATGGGGACTGTAGAGCGGATGAGCAGTTATGATGGCGAACTAATAAATTTTGAAGTTCCTTAAAACAGGATAATTACCATCTAAGTGCTGCCGTGTGATGCCGGCTGAGTAGATTAGCACCACCCCATCTCCTCCCGCGGGTGTCGTAAGAAGCGACAAAGGGAAGAATCCTATCCTGTACTGCGGTCGCCAACCCGCCTGCCAAGCGTGGCGACTACGGTACCTTTCCCCCACGATAATACAAGTTATATTTCCAGCAGTGGACTGCATACGGCTGAAATGTATGTATGTATCTAAAGTTAATTTGAATGATTTTCTGATATTTCGGCATGGTTGTAAGCGCTATAACACGGATTTAAGTAATAGTTGTATGTAACGTGAACGACCATGTTAGCTCAAAATCGTATTACAAACCTGCTAATGTATATTTTTTGAGAATTTCCGAGATGACTAGATTGGAGATGTGATTGAAGTGTGACGTCATTAGCAGGATGTGGGGAGCTCGCTCGGCTTTATCGGCTTTCGTCCACGCTTGCCCCAGGAATTCTCTGCAAGGTATGGACATGTCATTACCCTATCTGAATTACTCCAGCGGTTATCAATTCTACGACATATTACTTGGCCAGCCTATTATCACTTCAATCTGCTAACTTTTAGAGCAATGTCGGTCACTTTGATTCTCTGATGGATCACTTCGTTCCGATTGTTGTCCTTCAGAGACACACCCAACATAGCTCTTTCCATAGCATGTTGAGCGACTTTAAGCTTATGGACTAGGCCCATCAGAGTCCATGTCTTTCGTCTTGAGGCTCTGTGGTATATCCGACGAAAATATGTGGTTTAACTTCCTAAACACTGCCCAAGTGCCGAACTCAATTGAATCCTCCTATCTGCTTCTTTTCCGAAGTTGTATCTACCCAACTGCATTAGTTGCCTGAAATTCTTTGACAGCTTCGAGAGGCATGCCGTCAATTATTACTGGTCCCGGAACGGCCCCGGGGCGATCTGAATTGCTATACCTGAGTACCTACTTGATATGCGAATGAAGATCTTATCTTATTTTGTAATTGTTCACAATAAGGTTATCCATAGACTATGGTAAATAAAATTATGGTCTCGGTAGAACTATAATAATAAAAGCAAATTAATCCTTACTCGCTGTGAATGGAGCTAAATATCTGATAATCCAAATATGTCATTTGCTCGGCTATCTCCAGCGCTGACAAAGTCTCCACGCTTTCTTTGGTTGGTACCTGCAACAAGAAAATTATAGGTAAAAAACTTAACTGAAGTGAAGAATCATGTCTATGTAGTTGTGCAGAGATATATGGAACTTACGTCAACAATTTGGATATACCTATAGAACGCCGAGATGCGTGTACACACACACACGTAACTACTACATACGCCGGGTGCTTTTGCTATTCAAACTTTCGTAAATTTCGAACGTTTGTCTCTGTCACTCTTATGACTTATGACGTCTCGTTTTACTCCATCTAAGTAAAAGAAAAAAGCTCAAAATGTTTTAAATTCGATGTTCGCGGTAGGCTTACAGCGCCTACGCTCTAGGACAAAAATTTCGGATGTGGTTGGCAATACCGTTATTGTAAAAATGGCGGACAATTTATATGATGATGACATCATCATCATATCAAGCCACTGCTGGACATAGGCCTCCCACAAAGCGACCCACGGTGACCGGTTTTGGAAAATGGACCCTTTTAGAACTTACAGGAGGTGGAGCAAACAGCGCCTTCAAATCCACGGCTCTGTCAGGTGACCGTTCCAGCAGTCGCAGCAGTTGGGCAGCTGCCTTGTGCTCGGCCGGCAGCAGGCCCGGGCTGGCTTCGATCTCCTTCAGGAAGTCCATGGTCAGACCGCGGAGACGCTCGTCAGACCAGAAGTCCGAGGAGTGCTTGGAGATCCAGTGCCTGATGGACAGGCAGTTTAAGAAAATAGTATTAAAATAGTTTAAGATAATGCGGCTCTCGAACATTGTGTTATTTCTGAGGATTGTATGTTATTTCTTGTGTCTAGTTAACAACAACAAGTCTTATTCTCTTAACAATAAAGTCGTGTCAAGCAGATTTGGAACATCTCGCCCGCTTAGAAAATTTGCTGTTGATTGTACATGCAAGCCAAAAAATATAAAATCTTAAAAGACTCTTCTTTTTCAAAGTAATTTGCTGTTCTATGTATTCAGTTTTATTTTATAAACGCGCAAGCGATACTTAGGCTCAATCGACTATTCTTTGTCCCTCGTTGCCATGGTAACATTCCCCTGGGCCACTGTTCAAACCTTAGAAGAAACCTTCTTAACCTTAGAAGCTATATGTCCCTTCCACAATGGGTCACCTACCACCGCCAGTAGTACGCGGTGCCACATTTCTTCTAACAAACTATGCTTCAGTTGTCCCCTGGTTGACACAATAACACCAACAAATACTAATTCACTCACTAACCTCTTCATTTACCAAAGCTCTTACCTTAAAACGTTCAATACTCTCATAGTAGCGGCGGTTGATATGACCGAATCCCGTCTGGTCTGAGGTGGCGACGTGGTCGGTGGCGACCGAGGGTTCGAAGAAGCAGATGTGGCAACAGCAAATGCCACCGCGGCTGTTGACGTGCTACTCCTAGATGTTAACAATACTAGTCAACACAAAGATACAAATAAAGAAGAAAACTGGCAATGTCGGTAGAAACTGTAGGCTGCAGGCTACATTCTGGTAACTAAGAAGTTAAGAACAAATCAAATTATTTTGTAAATATTTTTGATTTGCTTTGTTTTTTTTAAGTTCTATATAATTTAAAAATTGTAATAGATGACATATACTTTGAGGTGTCAACCGCGATAGCTGGAGATGCGGGTTAAAATTCTGTCTCGGATTCCGGAGATCCTCGTCACTTTTCCTTGTATATGTCATCTATTTAATTTTTTTACATTCTGGTAAGCTTGAATAAAAATGCTTGATTAGAAAAGAAGAGGTTTCCTTTTCTATACATGACAGGGCACAATGCAATGATACAAAACATCAAATGTATCGATGCAATCCAAATATCATTTCGTCTCTTGATACTTCAAACTAATCAATTTGTTAAGCTGGCTAAGAATAAATTTAAGTATCTATTTAGTAATTTAACTGATTTAATATTGACATAAAGTGATCAGAGAAGTCTTATATTTGCGCATACTTTGTTGGTCAGACATTTAATTTGCTGAAGATTGCCGCGGAAACAGATTGGTGATGATTAGCGTACACACAATTGGTGCCATTTTGAAGGAAGCAGGAAATAGAGTCGTATTTAGTACATTTTTGACGTAACAGTTTACGTGATTTTATTGGTTATCTTTTTTTGTAGCCTGTCACATTTCTGGGTAATCTCAGGTCCTTGTTTTTTCTCTAGACCCGTAGACCATAGTTTACATTATTATTCTTTTTTCGACTGCCATTGTCCCTAGTTATGTTGAGACATTAAAAAAATATATTTTTAGCTTAAACACTTAGGCACTTGAATAAAAATGAAAAAGAGTAAGAAATGTGGTTTCGAAAAATCATTTAATCGATATTCGTTTAATCATAGAATGCACCAAGGCGACTCCATAGACGGCCTATCTCTCCGGAATGCCACCAAATATCCGTACGCTAGTGATGATAAGGATACGAAATATTCTAGAATGTTTATATATACAGATAAGACCTTGAAGATAGAAATTGGACGAGACACGGTTAAAGATAAAAGGAGAGAAAGCAAAAATAAGTTTAGAGTAAAATACGACGTCACAACTAATTTAACTACTACATGCATAATAGAGAAAGAGGCAAATACAATAGATAATATTGAAAAAAAAAAAGATTTAAGTTCATGCAGATACTGATTTAGTTTTGTCAAGGATTTTTAAAGAAGTTATGAATATAAAAAATCACAATACATGGACAGTTGCCTAAATGGTTTGTTTTGAATATATCATGATGTGAAAACCTCAAAGATATCCTTCGTTCAGGCGTTCACATCAAATAAAGGGATTAATCGAGAAGATTTAATCGTGCCAATTTTCTACAGACTTCAAATTTTACATACAAATGTCCGAATTGTGTCAGTTCCTGTTTTCTGATTTTGATGGCGTGAGGCTTGTGACAGTGGTGACTGAAGACCATGTAGAAAGAGTAAATATAAAATAGAAAAGTATAGAGATGATAGCGCAGACTGAATTGCTGTCGATGATAAAGTAAGGCGCGGTGTAAGCAGATTTCGAGATAATAAATCGTGTGGTGAGTTCTGTTCAAAGTGTAGTGGCTGGTGTGCCCTGTGTACTACATCAATCGAGGACCATACATAAAAATCTTAAAAAGAGCAGAATTCTAAAAACTCTAAAAAAAGCGTATTTTCAAAATTGTCCTCTACGGCCGCTCTAAAGCGCTGCTGCTACGAGTTACCTCTCAACCACTCACCACAACGGGTCTTTTCCAAAGCTGTTAAATGAATACCAATTGAATTATCCAAGAATTTTCCAAGCAGACTCAATAATTTTGGTGTGCGACACGACCACGAATCGACCCGTAATTGTGTGCGAATTATATTATTTAAAAATTGTGATTGTACAATTTCGGAATAAAGTTACATGCCACAACATTGAGATTTGAATAAGCTCTCAATTTGTGCTACAAATTATTAGTAAATCGATAAAGTTATGAATAAGAGAAATGATGATAATTGATAATGGTTGAACTAATTGAGATTTTGTCTTACCTCCTGTGGGACTGGCGGAATGAAGTAATGACTACTCCTGCCTTCGACTGGCTGGTTTCTCGCCGATAATTCTGAAAATGTATGGAACAAACTTAGATAACAAAATGAGAGTATGAAGTATCAAGCATATAATTTACTCCGTCTTTTAAACTGCGCACAAATCTTGTGAAAAACAAATAAATGTACAAAATTTTATAGTCAAAAGAAACATGGAAAACAAAACCACGTCGAATAAGATTCAAAATTAATTACAACCTTACCTAGCGTCTTTGCATTGGACCAAATAAATAAAATAGATATAAATAAGACGTACCAAGTCTACTAGTCGCTAGTCGGGCCACCTATAGAAGAGGATCTAAAGGGCATCGCTCTCCACCGGACACGACATCATTCCTCTAGAACATTCCTCCTCTTATTATGTAGCAGCTGGTGCCCCCGCATCTACCGCTCCACACCCTCGAAGCGGTGTTTGACGGCCCCTGTAGGCTATGTAGCTCCCTCTACTTCAACCACAACGGAAGAGGAGAGAGCTTGTGTCTCACTCCCTCTGACTCTGATCTAGGCTTCCTTCAAAGCCGATGAATACGGTTTGTGGCTCCAATCAGGCGGGACCATTTCTAATCCTATCGTAACGACATCCTACCGTATGTCCAGAGTTGCTGTTTGCACGTACCTGTACTTGTGAAACCTGTGAAGTAACGGAGGACCTCGGCTCCGAGCCACCCCAGTAGCGACGTCTCTCGCTGTTGATCGACGAGTTGGTGAACCGACGCTCGCTGTCAAAGACACAGGATTTCATTGCCTAATCCTCATTTAGTTTACTTTTCCAAAACTAAGTCGTAAATTGAAATAGATGATATATCATCATCATCATCATCTCAGCCATGATAATTCCACTGTTGAACATCGACCGCTCCCTTGGACCTCCACATGTACCGGTTGGAACTTCATCCAGCGTCTTCCGGTGACATTAATGAGGTCGTCTGTCCATCTTGTGGGTGGACGCCCTACGCTGCGCTTGCTAGTCCGTGGTCTCCACTCGAGCACTTCTCTGCATGCAATATGGCCTGCCTATTGCCACTTCAGCTTGTCCCCCGGTGAGCTATGTCGGTGACTTTAGTTCGCCTACGGATCTCCTCATTTTTGAGAGAAACTCCGAGTATAACCCTCTCCATAACTCGTTGAGCCAGTTTCAATTTTGAGATGAGGCCGATAGTGAAAGACCACGTTTCGTACCTGACCATGAGTCATTTGATTTTTTTTATGACAAAGATGGCAAACGAGCAGACGGATTGCCTGATGGTAAGCAACTACAGTCGCCCATGGGCACCCGCAACACCAGGGGTTCACAAGAGCGTTGCCAGCCTTTAAGGGGGATTGGAGCTCTAGGAATCTTACTCAGCATCAGGAACACAACACTACAGACCTGAAAGGTAGCAGTGCTATTATGGCTGTGGTCTTCTGTAAGGAGGAGGTACTTCCCCAGTTGGGCTGCTCCAGACTCAAGCGTGATGGTACTTCGCTGCGCCCTACCTCTCATTGTTGGACGTAGTTTAACACATTCGCTGCCACCCCCTCCAAAAATGTATGGAAATGAACGCACATGTGCGTCGGTGGCAGTGAATGCGTTAAGGACATACCCGGGTCCAAAAAGCTGCAGCGGGTTTACTCGTAGCTACATGGCGCAAACCCTGGACAATCATCATCAGCGTACCTGACGGAGCGGCGCGGCGTGTAGCGTCCCGTGTCGGAGGCGCGGCGGCTCTCCTCGGCGGCGGCGGCGGCGGCGGCCTCGCGCGCGCCCTCGGAGCGCCGCCGCGCCTCGGACGCCGACGCCGCCGCCGGCAGCAGGCGCCGCGGGCTTTGCGACATCGTGCGGACTCTCTGGATGTTAATAACATAACTAGTGACCGAAGAAATAAAACAACTAAAACGGATTAAATCGCGTATACGTCGGGATGAATTTTAAATTAGTATACGTGATTTAATCCGTTTTAGTTGTTTTATTTCATGAGTAATTATCGCGGCCGAATTTGTGATCGAAGAATATTAGTGACCGAAGAGCTGGCGGCTTCCTCGCGCAACGTGTCAGCATTGCCATACAAGGATGAAATGCCGCCAGAATCCTTGGCACAATGCTTCAAGGGCCTTTTTTAGATTTTATACTGTAACTAGTTAAGTACTTGTAGTTATCATAATACGATTGTAATTTCTGTAAATAAATATATAGTTTTATAACATTTTTACCTCACTAGCTCGGAAAGAACTGTTTTATTCTTTAATAACAGATAGCAAAGTTGCATTTTATTCACAAAAGTGCAAAGTAATTTCGTACTAATTGTTTATTACTAATCGGGTATTTCTTTGATGTTAGCTGGTTGGATGGTTCCTTTATTTATGGTTTTCGAATGATAGATGATGGATGTCAATAATTTTGATTACATTTTTTTAAAGGTTTAGAGTTAATTTTTCCCTTGCGGTAGTGAGGTGAAAAATTGTGTGTTTCACTTGGTAGCAAAGTGTGTTCCCCTATAACGTCCGCAACTCAGGAACAGATATTAATGATAAGCACACAAATAAATAGCCTTACCAGGATTTGAACCCGCGACCTCCGGCTTTATCCTCTAGACCTATAAAAAGGTCTTCCATTGAATGCCATTTTGAATTTTAATTATGATAAACCATAGTTGCATTTCTCCTGGCGAGTTTTGATTTCTGGGCAGCTAGAGGGACAGGCTCCCTCGATTAAACATCTCTATGACCATTAACAACCTTACCTCCGAAAATCTCTGCGATATCTTAAACTTCTCTTCTTTCTTATTCTTCTCCTGCTCTTCTTCTTTATACTTAACATCCTCATCACTCTGGTCCACCAGTTCAATGCTTTCGTCTTTCATGATGGCGGCCGCTGCGTCGTTGTCTTTCGTGGGTGACTTCCGACTCTTGGGATCTGGGGGTTCCGGGCTGGACTTCTTCGGTGTTCCTACTAAGGTGACGGAACTGATGCCGCCGGGAGACGTGGGGGTTGTACCTTTGAATATATATTTGGTTAATGATGGACGGATGGCGTCGTATAGGTCGATGGAATGGCTAGCAGTGGCGGGGATCATTTTTTTTTCTTATTAGGCAGAACGGAGTCAATGTGGATTTGCCTTTTCGTCGTGAATGAATGAATGAGTGAGAGAGTGAAGAGTACTATGGTAAAGTTAGTTAATCCAGCGTTAATGCTGGACGTATGTCCCAAACATGGCTTGATCATCTTGGGGGAGTTTGCAGTAGGTGGTAGCTGCAATGATCATGATGAAAAATACTTACATTTTTCTTGCTTTTTGTTTACCTTTCAATGTCTCGTTGCTAGAAGACGTGGCCATTATCTTTGGAATAGTTAAGAGACTGTTGTCTTTCTCATCTTTTTCTTCCTTCTCTTCCTCCTTCCGTGAGCATGGTTAGAGATACAATCCGTTAGCGGTTTAATTCCATTTTAACCTTTAACCCGATACAAAACGTCACCAGTTTAAATTATAACTGCTATATTATATAGCTTCGTAAACGGTTAAAGTTTAAATTACAATATAAATTGATATATATCATATATACATTTCAGTCGTATGTAGTCCACTGCTGGACATAGGCCTCCCTAGATGACATAAACTAAAGAAAAAGTGACCAGGTTATCTGGCGTCCGAGGCAGGATTTGAACCCGCATCTCCAGCTTTCGCGACTGACGCCCTTACCAATTGGACCAGAAGTATATTATGTCACATATTAAAATTCATAATTTATTTTTGTATTTAAACATTCGTAAGACATTGTAATATTTTATAAATGATAAACACGGGCTCTACTCACTTTTGACAATGAGTAGAGCCGTGTTATCATTTATACAACATAATTTATTTATTAGTGTTAGTGTGCTACCTAAAAATGAATACAAATCAAAGTAATAAATAAAAATAAATTAATTTGTTTTTAGTTTAAAATCACGTTGTTTGATAGGTTACAAAATACGGTCCAGTCTTAATCGGAATGTTCGGTTTCTTAACCGGACAGTAAAGCCCGGTACTTAGATGCATTTATTAATTACAGTGAAAAGAACAAATGACCATAGATAATTACCTTGCATACGCTTATCGAGGAAGTTCTCCGTGAAGGCGCCATTAAGTAAGGAGACAGCTTGTCGTCTTCCTCACCTGGGTTTAAAGACACGAGAATGAGAGGAATGCACAGACAACTAAACCTCAAGACATAGCAGTCATAGCATGGCCGGGCCCCTCTGTCACGCATACTGACTTCACCCACTTTATTTTACTAGGCACGCTCCTTGACCTTGAATCGTCCAATCACAGCACGGTAAAGTACATGTAACGCCGCCAGGGAAGGGAAGAATGTAGGGAATGTAGGGTTTATGAGAGGTAGGGCACAGCGTTGACCATCACGCTTGAGTCTGGGGCAGCCCAACTGGGGAAGTACCTCCTCCTTACAGAAGACCACAGCCATAATAGCACTGCCACCTTTCAGGTATGTAGTGTTGTGTTCCTGATGGTGAGTAAGGTTCCCAGAGCTCCAACCCCCCTTAAAGGCCGGCAACGCGCTTGTGACTCCCCTGGTGTTGCGGGTGCCCATGGGCGACGGTAATTGCTTAACACCAGGCAATCCGTCTGCTCGTTTGCCGCCTATGTCATAAAAAAAAAAAAAAAGGGACATTCTTGGCAGCCGAATCTGTCTGGAAGTCCGGCCTAGTCGGTAGTGGTGGGATTCGAACCTAGGACCATCGGCTTCATAGGCCCCTGCCTATCCCAGTCGGGGCACTTATTTCCATCCAAATCCTGAGTCATGGGTGTTTCTATGTATTTAAGTATTTATACGTATCTGTCTATTATATATATCGTCGTCTAGTACCTACAACACAAGCCTTACTGAGCTTACCGTAGGACTAGGTCGATATGTGTAAGATTGTCCCGAAATATTTATTATTTATATTTATTTATTATTTATGGGTTTTGATGAATTAGTTGTTTAAAGCTACGTCTCGTCTTAAGGTTTACTTGGTGGTGGTGGCATGTCTGACTTATTTACAGTAGTATTCTTACTTTTGATCCGGGAAGGTTTCCAGTGCCAATCTCGTTCACTGAATTCAGAGCCATAACCTGAAATTTATATATTAAATGGAATTTTATTAAACACACGTAAAGATAGTCTTTAAAATTACTAAAACTAAATGTAACTTAAAAAATAAAATATTATTAACTACGAGTATTTACAAATAAAAAACTGGCTCTAGCTCGGAGCCTGATGGAAGGGTGCCTAGAAGGCTGGCGGAGTTGCCACGCTGTAGTTGTAATAATATGATTTTTCTTCTTCCACTTTATTATAGAAAACGGATGCCATAGAAAACAATTAGATTTATAATGATTTACAGTACTTACTTAAAAATGGAGACCTAGACTCTACAAAATATGTTATAATACATATGACAACTCACAAAATTTTAAATATTACAAATACACTACCCTTGTATTTTTAATATTTCAATTTTAATTAGGATTTTATTGAAAAATATCTAAAATCTTAACACATTAAAATTAAGCGAACTTTAGCTACGTACTGTCCTACAGCATAGAAAGATAAAGGACTCGCCTGACACCGAGCTGGCAGCGCTGGTCTTCCTCGTGGCATCAGGCGGAGGAGCCAGCTCCAGCTCCTGGGCTGACTGCTCGTAGAACACCTGCTTCAGCGCCTCCAGGACTGTCACGCCGTCGGTGAACACGCGATACGTTAGGAGGAACGTGTTCAGGAAATCCACTGAGAGGAATCGGAGATCTGGAATTGGAGATTCATATTAAATTCAATTCAATTGTACAATATAGGTAACATATTTACATATAAAAAATTGGCTCTAATCCTGGGCCGGAAGGAAGGGTGGCCAGAAGGCTGGCGGAGCTGCCACGCTGAATGGCAATTGAAATGCGCTGAGCAAGAAAAGCGCCAGCCCTCTGGTCACCCGTAACGTCGGCGAGCCGTTTTTGAATTTGACGACCGGTCTGGCCTAGTGGGTGGGTGTAGTATGAAGCCGATGGTCCTGGGTTCGATTCCCAGTCAGGGCATTTATTTGTGTGATGAGCACAGATATTTGTTCCTGAGTCATGGGTGATTTCTATCTATTTAAGTATTTATATGTATTTATCTATTATATATATCGTCGTCCAGTACCTACAACACAAGCCTTACTGAGCTTACCGTAGGACTAGGCCGATTTGTGTAAGATTGTCCCGAAATATTTATTTATTTATTTATTATAAATTATTTTATGTAAAAACAAACATGTAAAAATAAGATAAGTACAGTCAAGTGTAAAAATTCGTTCCGAATAAATGTACCGAGCAACTCTATTGTACAGTAAATAAGGTTGTAGGACGTATTTATGAAAGAATTCTTTCGGTACGTATTTTTGCACTTGACTGTACCAAAAATACAATACTTAAATAATTTATTATACACAATTTGTTAATTTATCAATTCAAAATTTGATTTATCAATATATATATTCTTTAATATAATTAAAACTGTTGTAAGCCATGTTCCTAAAACTACTTAGTCAAATATTGTTTAAAATGTTTCTCCACACTTCTGAAATAGGAGAAGTTTGTAAGGACAGGTGTGTGTTTTTGATAAAAAAAAAAATTATTGACTCATACATAGCTCCTCCCGCCGTACAGTCGCCATCAGATATATCAGAGCTGTGGAGGTGGTAACAAATATCTGAACGGGCAGTTTATCGCCTAGGCAATAAAGGCGTTGTTCAGATATTTGTGACCACCTCCTAAGCTCCGATACATCTGATGGCGACTGTATCATTGCTGTTACCCCGATTTTAACCCGGGACCTTTAACTTCGCTAGCAGAGTAGGTACACAGAGATCAACTAGGACATGGATAGGTGGACTGCCATTTATACGAGTAAAGCCTTCTTTAATATAGTTTAACTTACCGGTAAGACGTTGTAAAAGGCGCTGTGGTGTTGCCGACCTGATCTGTGGTACTTTGCAGGAATTCAGAGTTCTGAAAAATACAAGTTGAATGTATTGCACCATCTACTCCCGCTGGTGTCGAAAGAGGCGACAAAGGGAAAAACCGACGGATAGCAGCATCCGTTGAAACCCAATCTACAGCTATTGCGGTCGTCAACTCGATTGCCAAGCGTGGCGATTATGACAGCTAGCCCCCAAGATGATACAAGTCATATTTGGGGGACGCTTACGTCCAACAGTGGACTACTTACGGCTGACATGATGAGGATGAAATGTGTTGTCACAATATAAATAAGCCGAGTAATATAAACATCAATATCAATAATCTATCGAAGTCAGCATTACGCTAAGTTGGGTCCATTTCGTGATGTCTTACTTATTCTTCATCTTGTATTCTGTTTATTGTATGTGTACGTCATGAACAAATGTCTTTTATCTTTATCTTATCTTTATTCCGCCAAACAAAGCAGCAGAGTGCTATACCTATGTTAGAGAAGCCAATGTCCACAGCAGTGGTCGTCCATGGCTGATAGGGAAGAACTAACCTGCTAAAGCGTATGTCCACGTCATCAGTGAACAGGGCTCGGTCGGAGCGGCAGGCAGGCAAGCTGGCGGAGGCAGCGCCGCAGGATCCGCAGGCTCGGAGCAGTTCAGTCAGCGCTGCGCTCTCCATGCACTGCGCCAGCTCCGATGTCCAGGCTGCTTTCTCCTCGAGTGTTGCTGCCACTGTGGACACATTGGCAGTATTGATGTGTTAGTGTGACTATTTTGCTCCGGGAAATTGTGCAAAATTTAGAAGCCCTCAAACTCGGTGATTGCAGAGTACTGGAGATCGCTCCCTATGGCGGTTGGGGGAGACCATGTCCACTCGATCGCTCTAATGTGCCGCAATGGTTACAGAGCCCAAGTCAAGTTCCAAAAAAAAAACGATGTCCAATGGAGGACTGGCGGAGGATGGAATGGAGGTCTGTGGCTTGGATAGGTAATTTGGACCCTAACCTGTGTTCCTAAACTGTGTCTAAAAACCGCCGAATGCACAGCAGCAGGTTTAAAACGGTGAAATATACTGCGATCGCCAACACCTGCTAAGCCTGGCGATTATGGCATTCAACACCGCATTTGGGGAAATCTATGTCGAGACAAATACTGCTTCACTTTGGCAGTAATAAGATGCAAAATACAATGGAATCGAAGGTCATGTTGATAGGACTATGGGCGGCTAGAGGCATAGTTATTCATGTTGGTTTTCAGTGTTAACGTGATTACCTATACGGTATACGCCTTAGCCAGAAATATTGAACCATGCTTTTTATTTAATGAGAAATCTTGATATTTTAGTGTAGTATTTACATCTTTTCTGATTCATCAATTGATTAAAACTGATTGGTCGTGTGGTGACTGGTGATTGCATAGAAAATTGGCAATAAGTTACCTTCGTTGTAGATCCGAATTTTTGATGCTTTTTGTTAACTTGTTTAATATGTTTTTTGTGTATAGTTAACTGATGTTATCTTGTTGTGTACACATTAAGGTTTCAAATATCATAAAATTATTTAACTGCATTTGCAAGAAAGAGATGGTTTAAAAAAAAAAAGTGTGCTCTATACTTTTGACCACAGCTGTATTCCTCTTCATCTGACAATGATATAAAGTACCTGCTGCTGGTACTTCTCCACATGTGACACAGTATTCAGTATACAGCAGCACATATGACACAGTATTCAGTATACAGTAAAAAATGTCGATCCGCTACGGCTAAATGGATGGATGGATGAACGGAATACGTATCCGTCATGTATGCGTATGTTTTTACTGCGAATTTATACATTACGGAGACTATGTGAACGGGCTCTCAGTTAATGACGGATACGTTGAAATACAGTGCCTATGTGTGAACAAAGCGTAATTTTTATTTATTTAAATCAGGCAACGTAAATACGGAGACTCTGTGTGAACGGGCTCTTATCTATTGAATTTGGAACTTCCCTGGTTGAAGCCAAAATATTTTCTTAGAATCTTAACGACTACGTGCCGTCATTGACGCCGAAATTACGTCAATGACGTGCCCTTTGGGGGCGTGATGTACGACTAAGGCAGTGTGCCAACTAAATACGTAGGTACTTCCATGTCAACAAGTCTGCTGCTGGTACTTCTACTTACCCAAGTGAGCACAGATCTGTTCCCCTTTGACTTCAACTAGAATCTTGAAGTCTTTCCCCTGATAGAGGTCGCCTCCTGGGGAAGAACAGATGGATGTAGAATCTGAAAATGAACAAAAATAATCTCGTTGAAGGTAAGAGTCGGTCTTGAGAAAAACATGTCAAAATGTTGTGAAAAGAAAATATAATAGGTAACTTTATGAAAATTTATTTTTGGCTAAAATTTTGTAACGAGAATTTACATCCATATCCATACTTCCATAATAATATTTTTTGTCTGTCTGTTTTAATATGAAAATTATATCTGACAGGGGTAAAAAGGGGAAACGAATTTACTATGTAGGTGCGATAATTAATGCAGCACTTTGGGTTAGACATAGCGTTGTGCTCTTTGCTATTATATTTATTCAGGCGTCATGCATTTATTACATACCTATTTAACAACTTGATCTGTTTAAATGATTCTGATGCATTTTTCGTGATACAATTTTCGTTTTGCGTTAAAATCAATGTATGATTAACCGTCATAATAAATACAACGATAATGACATTATCAATACTTTGAAAAAATTTCTCTTAATAGCTCTTCAGCCTTTTAGAAAAAAAATCTTGGAGGGCTTGAAGACCTACCATCATCATCATGATTGCTCGGATCCTGCGTCATGCAGTGGCAGTTTTCCCCTGGCAGGCCTTGTGGTGTGGTAGTTCTGGTGCTGAGAAGTAGATGGTTACTGAACAGAAACGCTTGATTCCCTTGAAGACCTACCATCATCATCATGACTGCTCGGATCCTCGACGAGCAACGCGTCATGCAGTGGCAGTCTTCCGGTCGGTGGAAGATGCAGTCTTCCCCCAGTAGCTCTGGTGCTGAGAAGTAGATGGTTACTGAACAGGAACGCCTGGCGCGCCTGGAGTGATGCCCGACGGCCTTTGCCGACCACTTGCGAAATCGTTCCTGAAGAATAACGAGTAGTTAATATTTACTAAAGCTAGTTTTTATTTTATTTTTTAACAATTAAGCAACTAAAAATGTACACTAGATTTTTTTACGCACCGCAGGCTTCGTCACGAGGATACAAAAACAGGTCAACCAGAGGTTTCGTGGATGACCACGAACGCTGCTAAAGGGTTCGAAATGTCGGGATGATGGTAATCATTACATCTTTGTCTTTTGCAATGTAATTGGGATGAAAATTGCTTCAGTTGTCTCCTGGCTGATGGGACAGAATAACAACAACAAATGTTGATTCACTCTTATACGAGCCCCAATGCAAAATAGCTCGTCTAGTCGCAATTCTGCATGCGTATTTTTTTTTCAAAAACTAGTATTTCTACCCGAATCGACTTTGATGATTAATGGAATACACTAGACGCAATGTCACTAAAGCTAGCTTAGTTTTGAGTTGTACAAAGTGTACATCTCGTTATTTATTTTAAAATAATTTAATTATAAATATTACATCTCACACGCAAATAATTACGTCTGCTTCATATTTAAGGCAAAATAGGTCGTCTATTTAAAATAAAACCTGTTTACCAGGGTTCGTAATATAAAATATTATTTTCAAATTGAATATGGAATATTCTCTGTCATGTAAAATGACAAACCACTATATAAAAGGGCAAATTCAGCCTAATTTTTTATTACTCCAAATCGTTTTTCTATCGAGATGGCACGAGGTAAGCCAGTGACTGAAGAAGTGCGGAAAATTATAATCTCCAGTAACAATAAAGGCAAATCTACGTACCAAATTGCCAAGGACCTTTCTATGCCAAGGTCTACAATCCAAACTATCATCGAGCATCATCGAAAACACGACAAAATTTCTTGTTTAAAGAAATCCGGCCGCCCACGAATTACTACTAAAGCAGAAAACAGGATTCTGAGGAAGATCATCAAGAAAAATCGTCGTGCAAGAGCTGGAGAACTTACGGTACTATGGCGTGACGCAATTAAAAAAACATTTCAGTGGATACTTGCAAGAGAGTGATGAAGAGGATGGGCTACGGTTTTTACACTGCTAAAGAGAAACCGTTACTTACACAACGGCAGAAAACTAACAGGTTGAAATTCGCCAAAAAGTACAGAAATTGGACCGTCGATCAGTGGCGTAAAATTATATGAAGTGACGAATCTAAATTTGAAGTCACAGTAGGCGATGAACGAAGTAAAGTCATTCGCGAAAAAGGAGACGCATTTCAAAAAGATCGTCTTAAGCGAAAGGTAAAGTTTCCAGCCTCCTTACTGATTTGGGGCTGCATGTCGGCACAGGGGCTCGGCTGTCTGCAATTTATAGATGGAACCGTCAATGCCGAAAAATACAAAAGCATCTTACAAGAGAGTTTGCTGCCGTCTATACGTAAGTTAAAGTATAAAAATGCGTATACTTTTCAACAAGATGGTGCCTCATGCCATACCGCTAAAGCAACGATGGCGTGGCTGAAAAAGAAAAAAATACCTACCATGTCGTGGCCATCCAGCAGCCCGGACTTGTCTCCCATAGAAACGTTGTGGTGGAAAATGAAGAAGAAGTTGCGAAAGGACCCGTCCAGATCAAAAGCTGATCTTAAAGAGAAACTTACCTGTGTTTTGAATGAAACAACCCCGGAAGAGTGTCGACAGCTGGTAGATACAATGCCGCTCAGAATTAAAGCCGTTTTAGATGCAAAAGGAGACGCCACCAAGTGGTAGACGTTCTAATCTGCGTCGGTAACACTAAAGACGAACTTTTTTGCATTTTAGTACAATTGGTGAAACAATGTTTTTTTTTTTATTACCAAGGAAAGTTCGTTTTTTTTTTCATTGAATAAATAAAATACGATTCATAACTTATACTAAAGATATTTAAGTCGAAAGAAAAATAGAAAAATTTGACTCGCAGCGGGACTCGAACCCACAACCACTGGATCACTAGCCCAGTGCACTACCAGTTGTGCTATACGAGCGCCGCTTAGACGTGTCAAATTTTTCTATCTTATCCTTCTTGGTATATACGACATTACGGGTGACGTGTAGCGACATCTACCGAAGAGTATTGACCCTTTTTACGGCATCGATGTCTCAAATTTAGATTGAGAATTCATCGATAACAATGTGCTACCCCTTTCTAAAATTATTTTTATATTAAGCAGAAACGTCTGCTAGCATATCAAAGATATTTAAGTCGAAAGAAAAATAGAAAAATTTGACTCGCAGCGGGACTCGAACCCACAACCACTGGATCACTAGCCCAGTGCACTACCAGTTGTGCTATACGAGCGCCGCTTAGACGTGTCAAATTTTTCTATCTTATCCTTCTTGGTATATACGTCATTACGGGTGACGTGTAGCGACATCTACCGAAGAGTATTGACCCTTTTTACGGCATCGATGTCTCAAATTTAGATTGAAAATTCATCGATAACAATGTGCTACCCCTTTCTAAAATTATTTTTATATTACCTAAGCAGAAACGGGTTTTCTAAAATTTTAGAAAGGGGTAGCACATTGTTATCGATGAATTCTCAATCTAAATTTGAGACATCGATGCCGTAAAAAGGGTCAATACTCTTCGGTAGATGTCGCTACACGTCACCCGTAATGACGTATATACCAAGAAGGATAAGATAAAAAAATTTGACACGTCTAAGCGGCGCTCGTATAGCACAACTGGTAGTGCACTGGGCTAGTGATCCAGTGGTTGTGGGTTCGAGTCCCGCTGCGAGTCAAATTTTTCTATTTTTCTTTCGACTTAAATATCTTTGATATGCTAGCAGACGTTTCTGCTTAATATAAAAATATAACTTATACTGTTTTTATATTGCTAATTCTTCCAAACACCTTCGTCCCCCAGATTTTTTAGGTTAACGTTAGTTTAGTACATTTTTTTCCTACCAGACGTACTCATTTGCATTGGGGCTCGTATATATCTATCTATTATATATATCATCGTCTAGTACCGTAGCGTAAAACGGGGTGAGTAGGTTTCGCGGGGAGAGGTGGGTTACGAATGGGGTGAGAAGGGATTTTAAGGCTACCGTTACAAAAATAATGTATTCCAATTTAAAATGGAGCTATAGTAATGTGCATAATAGAAAAAAATCGATCCAACAATCTTCCAAAATCACCTTTATATGAAAACCCTTCTCACCCCAAATACGAGGCACTACGGTGTGAGGTGGGTTTTCGTGTTTATCGTTAAAGTTATAAAATGGAACTACACAAACTCATAAAAAAACTGAAATTCATACCTCCGAAACACTTTTTTTGTATATAAATCAATGTGCCACATATAAAAATAAACTTTTATCCAGGTTTGAACTTCGATTTCCACCCAACTCACCCCGTTTTACGGTACCTGCGACACAAACCTTACTGAGCTTACCGTAGGACTAGGTCGATTTGTGTAAAATTCTCTCGAAATATTTATTGAATCCTTACCTTGTCTGATGAAGACCTGGTTGACATCAAGCAGGATGTCACAGCCTTCTATGATCATGCGCTCCACGGCTAGATTTTTGCGCAGATTTTCTGTCTCGCTCACCTATCGATATAGGAAAAGGAATATTGTGAATCTATGTAAGGATACATGGTGTCTATCCAAAAGTCTTGATAACTGAGTAGTAAGATCTGATACAAATAAAATCGAGTTAAATATATTTATGGCTATATATCATGAGGACATTTTGATATAAGGGTTAATTGCAAAATTGTTGTACTTTTGTCCCATAATTATCTCAGTTTCGTCAAAAAAATATATGTAAATGAACCTGAGAAAAGGTTCGATTTTTGTTAGTGTCCTTACAAAGTTACCATACATAATGTATTATTAAATTAATTGGTGTAACAAAAGTTGAAATAGACGACATACCTACACTTAAGAAAAAGCGACGAGGACCTCCGGCGTTTGAGACGGGATATAGAAGTACACTATATCCCGTATACTACTTAAAAATCAAAGCAAATCAAAATATTTCATAAAAAAACAGTTTGATTTGTTCTTACTTTCTTTGACGTAACAAAATTCAGAAACAATATAGGAAAAGCAAAGGTACAAAAATTCTGCAACTGACCCATAAAACATAAAATAACAGACTATAGTTAACTCATTGTACCTAAACGAAACTTTCTGGGGCAAAGACTGTCTATAGCCACCCAGCATGGTAATACCGCAAGCATGATGGGCACTATTGCACCGGAAACTTTTAGAAACGGATTTTACTAGTTGTTGAATATTTCTTATGTACACGAGGAAATTGCCGTGTGATGCCGGCTGACTAGAATAGCACCACCCGATCTCCTCCCGCGGGTGTCGTAAGAGGTGACAAACGGAAAAATCTTACGGACGAGAAGCAGCGTCCCTCGGAGCCCAATCTACGGCGACTGCGGTCGCCAACCCGCCTGCAAACCTTGGCGAATATGGCAACTACCCCCACGATGATACAAGTCATATTTGTGGGAGGCCTATGTCCAGCAGTGGACTGCATACGGCTGAAATGCATGTATGTACACGGGAAAATAAAGTAACAAAAAGATGTGAATTCAATTAGTATTAGTATAGTCATAGACTTTAATTGTTGAGCCACTTACGGTTCAAGCTATTTTCTTTTGTTTAATACTTATTAATGTGTATATGAAATGCTCCATGTAAAGTGAACCCTAAATGGCTCAACAATTAAAGTCCCTGACCGTACCTCGTCGTGCATCTGCCTGGAGAGCTCCTCCAGCTGCGCGCGCGCATGCTGCAGACTGCGGCGCTCCACGTGGTCGTGCGGAGTGTGCGCCAGCAGCTCGTGCAGCGTAATGATGTAGCGAGGAATCTGGGAGCAGTTACAGACCGGTTCGGAGGATCATTGTGGTAGTTACAATCCAGTTCGAGGAATTATTAGGGCAGTTACAATCCGGTTCGAAGGATGATTGGGCAGATAGAATTTGGGTAGAAGAATCATTGGGGCAGCTACCACTCAGTTTCTAAGGACTATTGCGGTGGTTACAATCCTGTTCAAAGGGCCATTAGGGTAGTTTACAAACAGAGTCGAAAGACCATTGGGATAGTTACAAACTCGTTCAAAGACTATCGGGGCAGTTACAATCTGGTTCTAGGAATGATTGGGGCAGTTGCAACTCGGTTCAAAGTTCAAAGGATCATTGGGGCAGTTACAATCCACTTCGAGGAACTAATAGGATTGTTACAATCAGAAAGAATATCGATATATATTACACTTAAGCATGTCCAGAGTTCAGAGAATTCCGTAAAATGTCAGAACCAGTTATAAACAAGACTTGTTAGTAACATTTCATTTTCATTTGGAAAATTTTGATAATTTTTGACTGAGATGCAAGGAAAAGGGCTAAACTACTAATCTATTAGTATCACGTAACCAAGAAAATATTTATTATTTTTAGGAAATATAATCGATATGTTGCTATTAGTAAGTATATGTGATAGATCATAGATATGACCATAGATCTACCATTTTATAGTAATAAATAAAATTGCAGTCAAAAGAACATTTCTTGACCATACCCGCTCAGTAATTTTAACAAAACAGTTACAGTTAAAAGATATAACCGACTTAAATGCCCTAGTTCAGATGACAACTATTTGGGATATTCGTGTACAACGGCAATTAATATATAATCTTTCTAACATTTTACTCCACAAACTTAATCAACATATCGTCACTACTTTGAAAAAGTCTCGTATCTGACGCAGATACTATAAGTTGAAACGCACTCTCTGTACTCAACCCATATAGTTACGTCATTTTACTTTTGATCGCCAGAATGAATTACGAGGTTTTTAACAAAGTAGTGACGATATTAAACTTTAGGTACATAGAAGCGGGTAACTCACGTTTTATAAGTCGAATATTGCTCGACATGTTTTACTCCGTAACGAGGAGTATAATCATGAGCCGCTTGGCTAACCGTTTATACGTCGAGCAATATTCGACTTCCGGCTTTTATAAAATTAATATGTTGGAATCTCACGATAATTTTGTGTTTAAAACTTAATAAACTCACCTGATGCATAGGATACGTCAAGAACGTCTCCAAGGACCGTCCCTGACACGCCGGTTTGCTCTCCAACCTCGCCAGCAACGTCGCAAACGGCTGGCTCTGCTTGCACTCCGTCAGCACTTGCAGGGAGTAGTGGTGGTTCCTCACATACTCTTGGTATATCGTCAGCATGGGTAGCAGCATATCGAAGAGGTCCCCTGTGGACACGCCTACCGTCTGATTGTTTGGCATACAGTTCGTGAGGGGTTGCTACGACGACATCGAATGCCATGCTAGCTTCCAGGCTATGAGGGGTTTGTAATCGCCTATTTTGGCGAAGGTAGCACCCGAGCAGGTAAGGTAGCAATATGGGTTTATACGAGCTTCGGACTTCATTTTCATGTTATAATAGTTACCCACTGGTCGTTCTTTTATCAATAGTATGATGTGATTTGTCTAAGAAGACCAAGATTAGTAATTATAGCTGGATTGAAAACTTGTTAAGGTTAAGTTAAGAAGCGGGACATACGAATCACATAGGATGCCATTTGGTTTGAAGAAGGGTCCACTCGACAAGTTTAAGGAATTTAATGCAAGAGAAAGGTAACAGAGTTATAAGGGTATCATTATAGAACCAACAGAATTTCAGGTATATGTTGACAACGGAATTGGCTTCACATTTGTAGAAAGGACGCCTAAACTACATTGGCATTCATTGGGCTCGATAACATACGGATATCATATCAAAATTAATTTATTAGATATATCATTGTTGGTTGTCGGGGCGTATTTGCTTTGCCATGCTGCGCTACGCTATCTATGTTCTCTAATCTACCTACTATACCTTCAGCAATACTAGCTCTTACAGGCAATACAAGGTTGTATAGGGTTGTATTGCTTTCAAGTGCCAGCTAGGTTTGTGAAGTTACATTATGTATTCTATTTATTAAATTTTCAACAATTAATCTATATTGCTGACTATCCAAACTACGCAAAACATGGCTACTCATATAAAGCATGTTATGTTATAAAATATTTATACGTAATATCATTACTCTAATATATAATTAACTCACAAAAGCAAAACAATAATTTAAATATTATTAAATGGTATTTACTAAATTTATTGAAACTAAACGATTTAACTTAGGTATCTAATATTTATTTAGGAAAATATTTGACTGAATTTTAAATCAAATATTTAAAAATAAATACGCTTATGCATATCATAGTTTTCTACCACTACAAAAAGTCATGTCACTTATACTTATAGTTAGAACTAGTATTAATATCTATTGATGAATCTGACAGATATTGATGAATAATAAAAATATCAGATATTTCTGTTTAAACCTGTGTTAGTTTATTGCGGCCATTGCAGGTAATGTCATACTGTTACTAACAGGTACATTTTAACCTAAACATAAACCATCAGTATAGCTGACAAGAGCTTTAGGTTTGTAAATGGCCAGTAAATGAAACAATGTCCAAAACTGCTATATTAATTTTTATGTTATCCATACCTACCATTAACCAACTATTTCCACGAAGTGCTCTAGTTAAAATAGTTAGTTGCAAAGATAATGCAACTATTAAGGCGATATGAGGCTTATGTTAGGCAGAATCCGGATTTTTTTCAAGTGTCAGTCAATTAGAATGTTTTTAGAAGATTTATTCTTATTGAAGAATCTTACAAGGTTTTTCTCACCACCAGTTCGGGAAATGCGGCGCTAGAATGTGTTAATGACTTAAGCAAGTCTTTTCTTCACTGCTCTTGAGCATATTCTCATTCGGCGTAAGAAAAAAGATGAATAAAGGAGGAAGAGAAATTATATTTATTTAAGGACGTGTTTGAGATTAAATATGCGGACAAGTTTGAGTAAAAATATGTATTTGTTTATGAGAATGAATATAAGTATGAAGATGGTGATGGCGTCTTTAATTTTCCTCGTAGGTGATGTAAAAAGAGTAAGTATAAAACTGACACATAAAAGGTAACATAATCTAATTTATTACCTTATTAGTGGATTAGTATAACGGTTTATATCGTGATGCTGATGAACCAAGACTAGGTCGTCATAGATATCGACTCAAACAAAGTGCCAAAATATGTACAGGTTGTACCTTAATATTAAGACAGTAAGGTGCATGTATACTAATTTTGGCACTTTGACTGCATCTATATCTTTGACCGTGACTGTACCTAAATAGTAGGAACATTTGCTATCCCAAAATAAATAATATGCTTATTGAATCAATGCTTTACAAAATTATGATCTTAAGTAAATAATCGATTCTTCATCCGGATTTTTTTTGTTTTTAATGTCTTCCTTTGTTTTAATTATAAATGGTCGCCTTTTATTTTATTACTAGTAATTTCTTACAAGTCAACCAACCAACCTAAAAGCATGCTTATAGAGATAATGCTTATGGAGATATCCGTGAAAAATATAAAGAAATATTAACAACATTGATCCTTTCAATTTTAAATGGTATCTAATGAAAACATTATCTCCTTTCCCAGTATTATCTCTTAGAAAGTGGTCTATCTGCTACGCAACGTGACTGCTTCAATATATATTTCTGGATATATAATCGGTAAAAACCTCTAGGATTACAAATATGTGACTGTGAAACGTTTGAAAGATCTATGCAACACGAAAACCTCAAAATTTCGAGGGAATTTTTATTGAAAAAATAAAAAGTCTTCCTAAATAAAGATGTACCTCAAAAAATCTTTGTTGGACGAACCCGAAAGAACAGTTAAGAATCACAAATACGAAGTACAGAATCACGAATTTATAAATTTAAGAATATTTTGTAATAGGAATAAATTTTACACAGATTTAAAGGTATTTTTTCCGAACGCGAAAACGGGCAATATTCTGAAAACATTGGTAGTAATTATTCAAATTTATGTACGCGGTGTAAAAATTTAAGAACTCTTTGACAGTAATGAAATTCAAAATCTTTTCTTCGATATATTTGGGAATTGATCATGAGATGAAATATTTTTGACGACTTCGGAAAAGGAAGAGTTAATATCGACTGTTTTTTTCCTCAATCTTTTACCTTTGTAAACTGTTGAAATCAACTTCCAATTGTGTCTACTCGAGTAAATCCATTCTGCTTTAAGGTTGATAAATATAATTAAAAAAAAATGTTTGTGTCAGAAAAGAATTACCTAAATTTGAAGTTAAGCGACACAATTGATTTGAATTCTGCTAGTTTCTTGTGGTTTGCTATTTAGCCCTTAGGTGTATGAAGTTTCAATCAATTAGCTTCTAAAGTGCCTTATGTATGTACAATCACACAGATGTAGAACTTGACGCTCTATATAGACATGTCACATTCTATAATTTACATTCGTTTGAATACGACTTGTGTCACTTCAGTTTTGATAAACGGTATCATTTTTGATACTGTTACTAAAGGGTTAAATCAACTTTGACCTGGTTGGTGAACTATAAGCAGGGTTCGGACAAGTCATCGCAAAACAATCGCAACACGGCAATAGAACAAGATTCATAGAATAGCATTACGTACAGTACTATTTAATTAAATTTTTCAATGACATTTATTACCGCAAACCAAAATTCACCATACGTGTGTGAAGGTATTTCCATTAACATTTTGATGGTTGCATTGTATTTATTTGCACAACATTTAAAATGTTTAGAAATAACCATAGTTAAGGAAATATTTGTATTAAGTAATTTAAATTGTCACCACAGCCACTTTGACAAATCCATGACAGATATGCGACTAAAAAGGTCAAAAGTTTAATTACGATAATATCCGTTTTAAATATCTAATAATAATCTAAAGTCTCGACTCTATACTCATGTTCCATGCCCATATCTATTTCTGCGATGACTTGTCCGAACCCTGACTATAAGTATAAGTTGCGTAGAAGACAGACCAACAATCATGCATCTAAAATCCATGTCATCGTACCTAACACGAGGGTTGGCCAGGACTCCATGCGAGACGTGAGTCCCTTGAAGAAGATCTGGTGGAGGAACAGCACCGTCTCACTGTTGAGGAAGATGGAGTTGACATCCTCGTGGGTGCAGGGGGGCTTCTTGGAGCTGGCCGCCATTTTGAAGGGGCGTAGGAAACAGGTTACCTGTGGGATTCGTAAGATTGGGGAGTTTAAGTTTAAACTGCGTCCAAGTTTTTTTCATACTTGCGAGTAGATGGGTAATGTTTTTTTATTAGTTCCACCAAATTGTTCTTCATTGTTACGTCAATAATGGAAGTGAAAAACATTCAAAATAGTGTAAATATGACTTGATTGTTATGAATGAAATGTTTAGATAAGAGAGACATTTTTATTTTTCAACTTATGGTCTGAGTTTGTTACTCGAGGAAGGACCCTTCCGTAAAGGGAATTACGCCACAAATGAAAGCACCCCGGTTTACGGTACCAACGACTGTTTTTATAAGTAATAGCTTACCAATATTTCCATCTGTTCTAAATACTCTTCCTCTGCTTCAACCATTTTGAAGACCAAACTGTAACCAATAAACACATGAATCTTCAAAAACGCGATAATTTCAGGATTTGATACCTGGACCTCTTGTTTTATAGGCGGGATTACTAACGACAAGGCAATACCTTTACTAATCTCGTAAGGCCCACGGGCCTACCTGTATTACTAATTATTATAATGAAATTTGAATTTGCAATTGGAACAGAGTTGAATTTCATTTGTTTTCTTCGATTTTGACACAAAAGTGATCTACTTTATTTCCTACACTATAAAGAACAAATTCGAGTAGGATATTATTTGTATCCGTGTTTTGTGGCCGTGTGATACCGGCTGACTAGAATAGCACCACCCCATCTCCTCCCGCGGGTGTCGTAAGAGGCGACAAAGGGAAAAATCCTACGGACGGGCAGCAGCGTCCGTCGAAACCCAATCTACAGCTACTGCGGTCGCCAACACGCCCGCCAAGCGTGGCGACTATGGCAACTACCCCCCAACATGATACAAGTCATATTTGTGGGAGGCCTATGTCCAGCAGTGGACTGCATACGGCTGAAATGTATGTATGTATGTATTATTTGTATGGTGGGCCTTAGGAGGCCATACCTGTTTCTTTTCCTCATGCTCTCAGCGTGAGGACTTTTGATGTACTGGTCCACAATCTGCTTCCATCGACGGCGGCACAGCCAGCCTCGGAAGAAACTCTGTAAAAACAAAACCATCAGCTTGCCTAATAATGTACACAAGTTTATTGAGTACTCCTTCTCACTTTGACCATTGCATCTCTGAGGCTCTAGTGTAAATTACTTTTGACGTAAAAAAACGTCTCGAACGCGTGAGTGATAATGTTATTTATATGGGTAACTCTAACGCGGTGCTAAAGTAATATTACGTTAAAAACTTACACTCAGGGCTCTGTTCAATAAAGTAGACGTGAAAAGAAATTTGCCTGGTGCTGGTACGAGTCTAGAATTTAAAATTCTGAGATATCAAAACCTTTCTACGAACTAAGCTACTAAGATTTAGCCGTTGGCTGTGAATAATTCCACATCCGTGGTGTGAGTCTCAGGGGGCGTTATAGTTAGTCAAGTGATATTTAGAATTAACCTTTTAAACCACATACTAAATAAATTTGTATTATAGGTAGGTTTAAATTGGCAGCCTAGAGTTGGCAAGCAGAATAGATTAGTCAGATTTGGGATTGCCCTAGCTATCACTTCACTTCTATAAAATATTTCTCGTATATAAAATACTTTGGATAGTGTTTTCACGAAACATTCATAGTACCACATTTAAGAGAATTGTGACTAGTACTGATTAAATATTCTTCAGATTTTTCTTCATCTTCGTTGATTGAATTAGATCCCATTTAAAAAATAATAATGGTATGTCTTAACTTTGCATATGTCCTCCGCAGACATAGAATTTTTCGTGGCACAAATAAATTTAGCTAGGGACTTCCACGCGATATTATTTTACCGATAAGTTGTACTTTCTTATGACAGTACTTATTATTAATATAAAGTTCATAATTTATTGAATAAAAATGGTGTAATGAACTTCTTGGTTTCAGTTTACTTTGCATTGTTGACGTTATTGCCATCAAAATTTCTATGTCTGGTCCTCAGGAATGACGTGAACAAAATTCTTGATCCAGACACATTAGTGCTATCACTTATTAGTTAATTTATGTATAAGGTTAACTACACTTACCTGAACTTTCTTAATTTTGCGCAATTCGGCAGGATCAATGTCCGGCGAGTGGCTCGGCGAGGTTGTGGCTGACTCTGTGCGGGTGGGCTGGTCGTGCTCTTTCTTGAAGGTGCATAGCTGTTCAAAACAGTCATTAAATCAATCATCATCAGTACTTGAATAGTAAACACATCGATTGTTATCCTACTAAATGTGAAAGTTAGAGAAGATGATTAGTCAACGTGGATCAAACAGCACACTTTATTTTTAAGGGAAGTACGTCATATGAGACTAAATACCGACGAGATAATGTAGGAAATTGGTTGTTAGGCGGTCTTTTCTGATAGACGGTCTTACCCACATTGACCTTACTCGGAGTCGGAGTTCTGATAATTTCGAAAAACTAATTATAACCGGCAAGGTTGACGGTAGGCTTCCAAGAGGACCAGTAGACACGATGATCAGACCAAGTCTCCAAAGAACTGCAGATGCCGATGTAACAGGCTCTCCATCAAGCTGAAGACCGCAATAAATGGTGAAGTCTAATGCAATGTTTCCGAAGCCACGAATCTCACCAGTGAGGGAACGACTTGAGAAGGAGTGAAGATGTTTGGATGGTTTTGTTTAAGAAGTCATCATTAGAAATCAACAAACAAAATGAAGTATATCACGTAAATAAACAAGAAGAAATGCAATGAGAAGAAAACTACCTAAAACATAGCCCCAAATAGCCAAAACAGACCGGTCTCCACAAACAGCACTCGTTTACGAGTAGGTATGACCCGTATCTCAGCCATCGCCTCCCTCAACCTTTCTTCGGGAAAGTAGCGACCCAATCGATCGCAATCCGTCTGCTCGTTTGCCATAAAAAAGACGTACCTCAGTCCTGAGCTTCTTGACCTCACTGCTGAGCTCGTCGCACTGCTGGGCGTACTGCCAGCGCGAGGTCCTCTCGCTTTCCACCACCTGCAGCAGGTGGAGCTGCTTCTGCTCCAGCTCTTCCTTCTGCAGGAGCAGCTTGTTGAAGCTGTGGACAATATTGCCAAATGTTAAGAGAATTACATGACAAAGCAATCGTCACGAACTTTGCAGATCACATTAGGATTTAGGATTAGGATTAGGATAGGACATTTAAGATTGTCTATTTTGAACGAGGAGTGTTATAGAGCTTCGCTTCCGATTCCGTTAAGTCGGAACTTCCGATTGTTACGTTGTTTGTTTTCTTTTGTTAATCTATCAAAATCCCTATGGTGACTATGGAAACTTCCCCCCTCCCCCTAAATGATATACGAGTAAGTCATATTTCGAGGCTTATGTGGATGTCTTACTTACGAAAAGAATAATGAACGAAATTATTCATTTACTAACTTAATAATCTGTACATTGACAAATATTGACTACTAGATGATGCCCGCGGCTTCGCCCGCATGGTTAGAGGAAACTTTAACATATTGAGTCTTCTCGTGGGAATGAGATGTTTTGCCGCTGGAAAAAGTAACCTATATCACTCTCCATCCCTTCAACTACCTCCACTTAAAAAATCACGTCCATTCATCGCTTCGTTTTGCCGTGAAAGACGGACAAACAAACAGACACACTTTTCATTTATAATATTAGTATGGATAGCTTGTACAGCAAGAGCGCTAGCGGAGTTGCCCCGCTGTATACATATACGTAGGTACTTGGCGTAAAATATATCACAGCAAAAAGTACTATAAAATTAATTCCACCAGCGTATAACACGTGTTTTAAATTATGCACCCCATGTGGCCAGTTATATCTGAATGTTTCCAGCCAGTTATTAACAAAATATATTTAATCACTTTCAAACGATAAAGCACCTTATGATAAGAGCTTACGGTTGATAATACTAGAACCTAGTTTCTTACGCAGAGCTTGATTAATATTTAACTAGACAAAATGCCCGTGTAATGTAAAGCGCTGCCAACTTTAGTTTGCCGTTACGAGGAAAAAGACCAGCCACAATTTCATACTAGTTTCATGCCGTAATGAATTTGGTGGCAGCAAAAAGAAGTTTGTTTTAAACTCTCATACGATTCATCAAAGATGGTGGACAGAGATTGCGTTGTTAATAAATTTAATGGTATCCATGAGGTTTTATAATGAAGGTTGTAACTGCTTTGGTTTAGTTACTATTTTTACCGCAGTACCAATGATTTCGCTTTAAAGAAATGCCTGTTCTAATTTCATGTCGAATTTCACTCGGACTGTCTGTTTCAGTCACATTTTAAATATCGTCACTACTTTGAAAAAATCTCGTATTTGACACATACTCTAAGTTAGTAAACCTACATCACTGCAAGGACGCAATGTCTGAATTAGGGCAGTTTGTAGTTAGGGAGAAAGTTGATATAGCCTTGCTGCAAGAACCATATGCATGGAGGAACCAGGTGGCAGGCCTCGGACATCTGGGGGGAGTCCTACACTACGAGAGGAATGGTGAGCGCCCTCCCAGATCATGCATATATGTGAGCAATAATATAAGAAACATGGGATGTTTAATGACCCTATGTTACAGAGACTTGGTGGTTGTTGAAATCGACTTCACTACTGAGGCCGGGAGAAAACGCAAGGTGGCGCTGGCATCCTGTTACCTTCCGGGAGACGGCGATGCACCGACGAGCGAACTGGAGGAAATGGTACGGAGATACAAAGGTAAGAGAGTTCCTTTTATTATTGGGTGTGATGCAAATGCGCACCATGAGGTGTGGGGCAGCACGGACACTAATGATAGAGGGGAGGCTCTGATAGAATTTATAAGCAGCAATGATCTGGAAATCATGAACATAGGGAATATACCGACGTTTGTAACCAGGTCCAGAAGGGAGGTACTGGATATAACACTAGCATCTAAGGAGATAAACGGGGAAATACTGAGCTGGAGAGTGGATGAAGAAGACAGTATGTCGGATCATCGCAGAATACTCTACAAGCTAGGACTCCGTGTTGAAAAGACGATGATAAGAAATCCGCGCAAAACGGACTGGAGCATATATGAAGAAGAACTCAGGAAAACAGCGGGCACTGAAGGTAGCTACAAAAATGCTGAGGACCTGGAAAAAGGAGCAATTGAACTAAGGAAGCACATAATAGAAGCGTTCCATAAGGCATGCCCGTTACGTATGGTACGATCCGGCATAGGACAGCCATGGTGGAACAAAGAACTACAAAAGAAAAGGAAAGAAGCACGTAAAGCAATGAGGCTGGCAGTAAGGAATAACAACCCCTGTGACTGGAACAGCTACAGGAGGGTAAGAAATGAATACACCAGACTCAGGACAAAAGCAAGCCATCAGAGCTGGGCAAGCTTCACAGAAAACATAAGCAGCTACTCGGAAGGCGCTCGCATCGTAAGGCTACTTGCGGGGGAACGAGCATGCCAGCTGGGGAGTGTGCGTGTAGATGGAGAAATAGTCACGGAACCAAAGGAGATACTGAGCGTTATGCTAAAATCTCACTTCCCAGACTGTGAAGAGATAGAAGAAACCTGGTCCGAAGAGGAACTGGAAGAGACGGGTGCCACTGATTGGAGGCTGGCAGAAGGGAACCTGGACGAGGAGAGTATGAGATGGGCAATAAACTCATTCGCGCCCTTCAAGGCAGCAGGCCCGGACAAGATACAGCCAGCACTGATTCAAAAGGGGTACAATCACATCAAAAGCAATCTGTTGGGACTATACAGGGCCAGCGTAGCGCTGGGCTACATCCCAACCGTCTGGAGAGAGGTAAAGGTGGTGTTTCTGCCAAAACCAGGTAAGAAATCATACCAAGATATAAAATCATTCAGGAGCATTAGTCTATCCACTTTCATACTGAAAGCACTGGAAAAGATTATAGATAAGCACATCAGAAACGAACTAGGAAAGAGTGGAAATCCACTGCACGAGAATCAGCATGCATATATGACAGGAAAGTCTACAGAAACAGCCTTACACAATCTTACAATAAGGATAGAGAGGGCGCTAGACACTAAGCAATATGCACTAGGCTGTTTCTTCGATGTAGAGGGGGCTTTCGACAAAGCCACATATAAAGCAGTTGAGGAGAGTCTGAGGAGAAACGGGGTACACCAGGGAATAGCTACATGGATAGGGAGAATGCTTAAGGGCAGATCCATAAGAGCTGAACTAGGTGGAACCTCGATGAGAATCAGACCCAAGAGAGGCTTTCCACAGGGAGGATGTCTATCGCCGCTTATGTGGTGTATTCTCCTGGACTCATTGATCAAAAAGGTTAATGTTGGAGGCACTTACATTCAGGCATATTCTGATGACGGGGTACTGCTCGTAAGAGGAATGAACCTGAATGTTATACGAGATATAATGAAGAGAGGTCTAAGACAGGTTCTTGGTTGGTGCGAGGATAGAGGATTAAACTTAAACCCGTCGAAAACCAAACTTGTAATATTCACAAACAAGAGGAAAAAAGAAGTTCTAAACCCAATAAGCCTTAAAGGAGAAGAACTAGAGGTCGTAGAAGAGGTCAAGTACTTAGGGATAACCCTAGACTCGAAACTCAGCTACAAGACCCACATAGAAGAACAAGCGGCGAAAGCCATAAGAACACTGTATCAATGCAAGAAGGCAGTGGGAAGGAAATGGGGACTGCGGCCCAGTATGATTGAATGGATATACAAAGCGATCATACTACCCAGACTACTATACGGAGCGGTGATATGGTGGCATAGAGCTCAAATTAGAGAATACAGAAGAAACCTGACCAAGGTACAGAGACTGGCCTGCCTAATGATAACGGGTGCTATGAGAACCACACCTACTCGAGCATTAGAGGTTATGCTGGGAATGTTACCTCTACAGCTAGAGGTGGAGAAGAGAGCCATGAAACAATGGTACAGAATGAAAGCATGTAAGGAATGGAGAGGAAGTAGCATGGACAAAAGGCATGCTTTGATACAGGAGTATACAAGGTCAGAGCTAGGTATGTTGACGGGAAGCAATGACCTTATAAAGAAACAGGAGATCTTTGATAAGAAATACAGAATTCATATCGGAGAAAGAGATAATTGGAAGGTGAAGACAAATCATCCAACAGCTATCTGCTTCACGGATGGTTCAAGAAAGAGCTCCACAAGGAGAGCAGGAGCTGGTATATTAATACCGAAGCTAAACAAAGCAGAATCTGAACCACTGGGCAGGTTTGCTAGTGTGTTTCAGGCAGAGGTGTGGGCAATAACAAGATGCGCGCAGATCATAGAAGAAAACAAGTCGCAGACGGGATCAGTCGTGATATACACGGACAGTCAGGCGACGCTAAAAGCACTAAGGAAAGTAGAAGTTACCTCCTCCATTGTGAAAGAATGCAAAGATGCACTGAACAAATTAGGCCAAAGAATGGACACTATAGTGGCTTGGGTGCCTGGTCACAAAGGAGTAAGAGGAAACGAGAAAGCGGACGAACTGGCCAGGAATGGAGCCGACAAGGAATTCATAGGCCCGGAACCAGTTCTACCCATATCAGCTGAGGTGACGAGAGGAGTCATAGATAGACTAAAAGAGGAAGAAGCAAATAGACAATGGAAGGAAGAGACTGAATATAGACAGTCGAAGATGTTCCTGAAGAGAATGGATGCCAGGAGAACTAGGTATCTCCTGAAACTAGGTAAGTCCGGTCTAAAATTACTGACGGGGGTCATTACGGGACACAACTCGTTGAACAGGCACCTAAAGGTAATAGGTAAGACTGATAGCGCCTCCTGCCCGCATTGTGGGTTGGAGGAAACAAGCAAACATGTCATAACCGAATGCGGCATGTACGCATCGATGCGACACAAAGTATTTGGTAGCGATATCTTGGAGGAAAGCGAACTGAAGGACATCAACTTAAAGGATATCCTTCTGTTCTGCAGGAAGATTGGAAGATTTGAGGAGCAATGTGTGGGAACGCAGCCGGAACAGTAACCTGCAGCTCTAACTACAGGGAACTGGGCTGAATGACTGCAACAAGCGATCGACAGCCCGCCTGAGTCCGGCCGGGCGTCCCTACACTACATCTACATCTACATCTACTCTAAGTTGAAACGCAGTAACTCTGTAGTCATCCCATACATAGTTACGTCGTTTTTCTTTTGATTGCCAGTATGGGTTGCAAGGTGTTTTCAAAGTAGCGACGATATGTGGTTTTCATCAATTAGGATAATTTCGCCAAAGTAATAGTGACTGTAAAAAGTAAAACATTATAACAGCGGGAATTGGTTGACAGTCGCCACGCTTGATAGGCGGGTTTGCGACACCCGCGGGACAACACACATTCTCGATCGGCACCACACGTAAAAAGAATACTTAAATAAACTGGCCCTATACCGCAATCGACGAAGTTCGTTTATTACGTGCATATTTCTCTTTTACTCCAATAAAGGCGTCATGAGGGTGACAGAGAAAATTACTAATATCGTTTTTCGAGGTAGCGCCGCTGTATCAATTACTTATGTTCATGTGTGGTATAATCCCGTTTTCGATGCGTCGGAATCCAGTAGTCAAGTGGGCGACGAGACGTCAACTTGTTTGACCTTATTAGAAAGGAGTAAGGTGCAAAATTGTACAGATATTTGTGACGGGCACGGATCAAATGTCACGTCGCTCGGCAACCGACTCTTATTTCTCACCCAGATGGAAGTGCAGGGTTGTCAACGAACTAAATACAGGAACGAACCGCCTGATGACCGGTCCGGCCTAGTGTAGTATGAAGCCGATGGTCCTGGGTTCGAATCTCAGTCAGTACCCTTAGTGTAAGTTTTAACGTAACTTTACGTCACGAACGCGTTCGTGTTTCCCATAAAAATAACATTTTCACTTACGCGTTCGTAAACGTTTTTTTACGTCAAAAGAAAGTTACACTAGAGCCTCAGGACATTTATTTGTGTAATGAGCAACAGGTATTAGTTTCTAAGACATGTATGTTTTCTATACTTTAGTATTTGTATATTATTTTGACGACAGGTTTCGTCTAGTGGGTAGTGACCCTGCATATGAAGCCGATGGTCCTGGGTTCAAATCCCAATCGGGGCATTTATTTGTGTGATGAGACAGATATTTGTTCCTGAGTCATGGGTGTTTTCTATGTATTTATAATAATGTTTATATGTATTATATATATCGTCGTCTAGTACCTACAACACAAGCCTTCGGAACTCAAACCGGTCAAGCGTGACAAAATATAACTTGCCATATTTTATGATGCAGATTGAAAGGGTTACTGATAAGGTTGATATAAATTGTTATTAAGAGAAAAATTAACAGTTGCCATCCATGTGGTATTCAAGCTTTCCGCCCTATACCCTTACCATGAGTTGTGACTTTGAGGTTTTCGATTTGTACTATTTTAGTGCGAACGAGATGCACATATATTAAACTCGATACTCGTTATCGAAAACCTCAATGTCACAACTCATGCTAAGGGTACTGTATTGTATGCAGTATCACTGTACCAAATATCTTCGACACGCCAAGATGTGCCCTAGCGCTAAACGAAAACTTGCGCAATTGGCAACCCTGGCGTCAGATGCGTCGGAATTAGCATGTAAAATACATTCCTCTCGAGAGCAAACCTATCAATTTTACGCCAATCGGAACGCACCTGCGATTTAAATGCGACTTGCGAGCGTGAAATAGCGTCGCAGAGTCAGCTTCGTATAAGTTAGTGGCAATTAAAGCGGCTAAATATAGAAAGAAAGAAAGCATTTATTGCTGAAGGTAAATATTTATTTAATTAAAAGATAAATGTAACATATTAATACCTAATAACAAAAATAAAAATAAATTATACTAATTAAAAATAAAATAAAATTAATAATTACTGCTAAACTAACTATAAAAAGAATTCCCCATCTAGCATGTCCCCCTGCGGCATGGACCCCATAACGCTGGCTGCGTTACCTCTCTGTACCGCTAGGGCGATACGCTGGGAGAGGTAAGAGCCAGCTTTTGGGTCCCCTGTAGTGTTGACCAGCCGCGCCGACAGAGCCCTCACGAATTGTTTCGTGTCGTCTGACCAGGGGCCCAGGGTCTCAACTGCGAGTGCCGCGAACTCGTAATCCTTAAGTAAGGACGAGTATTTGCGGCGTTTGAGAAGAAGCATTTATTTGTGACACCAAAAAGTCAAACATTACAATTTACAAGTACATTAACACAACAGAGCCACAAAATGGTCCCGACTCAGCATTGTACTACTGTACCGGGGAGGCCATACATTTACTTTTATATGTCTTTTTATATATTTTTATACAACGTAAAACAACTGTAAAAAAACATACGGCCTGTCTGATGCTAAGCAGTTACACTCCTTACCTCCTTACAGAATCTATACACTCCTTTTGTCCTTAAATTGTCACTGTCAAATTGTAACTGCTGTTATTTAAAATGAAACAGGGAATTTTATTAAACACACATAAAAATAAACATTATACAATTCAATTATAAATAGTCTTTAAAATTACGAAAACTAAATCTAACTTAAAAAATAAAATATAACTATTTACAAATAAAAAACTGGCTCTAACTCGGAGCCTGACGGAAGGGTGCCCAGAAGGCTGGCGGAGTTGCCACGCTGAAGGGCGATGCTAATGCGCTGGGCAAGGAATGAACCAGCCCTCTGGTCACCCATAGGGTCTTTTAGAAGTTTGCTCAGCTGCCTAAAAATTCCGTGTGCTCAGGGTCCTCAGGGTCAAAGGGTATCCACCCCAAAATGCACAAATATGTAGCTGGAATCTAATGCTGCATATATGCGCCTCTTGAGGCGCTCAGCTGTTTCGGCATTCGGCAATTATAATCAGTTTATTATATTTTATAATTGTAAATAACGGATTTACTCACGTTTATCCGGCATGAACGAATAGAAAACAACATAGACTAACATTAAACATGCCTAAAGACGATGTTGACGAATACCGAACCAAGCCGGAATAAGAAATAGCCAAACAACGAAAGTTACGTATGAATGGGTGTTGTGGGTGACGGAAGCAGAGGCTCTAGTGTAAGTTTCTTTTGGCGTAAAAAAACGTTTACTAACGCGTAAGTGATAATGTTATTTATATGGGAAACGCAAACGCGTTCGTGACGTAAAGTTACGTTAAAAACTTACACTCAGGGCACAGAAAGGCACGAATTTAAGAACTTGACAAAAAACGACTGAGACGAGCCAAGAGTATACCGTCGACAAGAAACTGTCAAATTGTGAACCGACTTACGTCCACTAATAATAAAGGTCATGAACATGACAGGTCATGATAGATCAGGTCCCAACACTGGGGACAGGCGACAGAGAACATGTTAACACCTTCCGTGCTTATCTACAAAGGTGCAATACATACATACATTTCAGCCGTATGCAGTCCACTGCTGGACGTAGGCCTTCCACAAATATAACTTGTACCATCTTGGGGGTAGTGGCCATAGTCGTCATGCTTGACAGGCGGGTTGGCGACCCCAGTAGCTGTAGATTGGGTTTCGACGGACACTGCCGCCCGTCCGTAGGATTTTTCAGTTTGTCGCCTCTTACGTCACCCGCGGGAGGAGATGGGGTGGTGCTATTCTTGTTAGCGCGCATCACATGGCAAGGTGCATTAGCTTGCTTAATAAAGGCTGGCACACATTCCGCGCAGAGTGACAAATAAAGAACAATGAGCGAGGAACGTCGCTACCAATTCCTTAGGCAGCCTGTCCACTGCAGCAGAGCGGCGAGTAGATAATATCATTTAAGGGACAAGCGTGGACTATGGCTACTACCCCCCCCAAATGAAATCTATACTAATATTATAAAGGCGAAAGTTTGTGCGTGCGTATGTTTGTTACTTCTTCAAGTCTAAATAAATAGCTGGAGCGATTTTAATAGAATTCGGATAGTGGTGATTTTAATTATGGAGTTAACTGACACCCTGGTACGTACGTACTATGTGTAAACATAGGATACGTTTTTTTCCCTAATAAACCGCGCGTAACACCGCGGGGCGCCGCTAAGCAGTAAGTAATATTTGGGAGAAACCTATGTCCAGCTGCGTAGAGTTACGGCTGAAATGATGATACAGAGCCTACAGTAGAGAACTGGTAATTTATTAAGTACCTATTGTACTATATCAAAGGCGGCTGGTTAATATTACAGGACATTCTTACACAAATTGACTGCAGAGCCCCATGGTAAAAAGATAAAAGATCTTTATTTTTTAAATAAATGCCCTGACTGGGACTTGAACACAGGACCATCGGCTTCATGGGCAGGGTTACAACCCACTAGGCCAGACCGGTCGTAAATATTGCAGGATATCCTTACACAAATTGACGGATCCCGCGGTATGCTCAAGAAACCCTTACCCTGGACTTATCTTTAATTTTTTATAGTGCATATATAATACCTATCCTCTCCTATACAAGTAGCGATTCTACTAAACTATCGCTATACTAAATAGCGATTGGTCGATGTCTATCCGCTCACCGCTCCGCTACCTCGCTCCGCCTCGCTTCGCTGCAGTGGACAGGCAGACTTATTCCGGGCCCGGGCTAATGAGAACGCTACGTGTCCGTGTACTAAACTGAGGCTACTGTCACTCTCGTGACGCCTTGATTAGAGTAAAAGAGAAAGATGCTCGAAATATACGAACTTCGATGTTCGCGGTACCGGGTCTGCTACGTGACTCCCGAGCATAGTTAGTCGGTGCGTACAGCAGTACCCTTACCATGAGTTGTGACTTTGAGGTTTTCGATAACGAGTATCGAGTTTACACACACACACTTCGCGTCCGTAAATTTCACTTTTTAAGGCACTTGCTATGAAAAATTAGGTTCGATACTCGTGTGAAAACTTCTTTAAGACTCGGGTGATTGTCACCCTCGTTTCACTCGGGCTCCAACGTTCACCCTCGTCGATAACATTTTTTTTTCACTAGTATCGAAATGTACTATTGTGTGTTTGTCACGAATATTTTGACGCCTGCAACTCCAGAGAAATCACATGCGCGCCTACCCTTTAAGAACCTATACATTCCTTTCTTGAAGAACCTCATACTGTAGTCCCTAGGGAAAATCTCGGCAGGGAGTTCATTCCACAGTTATAATGTTATTATTTAATATATGTTATTCTGTTGTTCATACTAAAAACAAAATACTTTACAACAAAATACTTTGTATCAATCGCGTACGTGCTAGGAGGATATAACCAATATGGAGTAGCCATTAACAGGCGATTCCTCCTGCCAAAATTACTCGGCCGCCGGTCATAATTCTTGAACTTGTGTGAATATAGTTTATGCTAGTGTTTGATAATTTTGTTGTGTGCGTGTGTAGCGACGCAGGTAAAAAATGCATTGAATTTTTCCGATAGAAATTAGTGCGTGTGTCGGCTCCACATTGGTTGTATGATTTATATCCTCCTAGCGTACGTGTAATCAAAATAATGATTGCAAATGACAATCACAATGTTGTGATCAAACAGAAACAGACTCAATCATAAAAACAATTGTAATCATCAAAAGATAAGTTACTAAACAACTTGAACACTGTATTGTTATTTGTTTTGTATTGTATTAGGTACACCAGACCGGAAATTACAGCCATTCTCTGTATAGCATCACCGCCTGCCAACCAAACGTTTTTCCACGTTTAATTTTCGACCTAATGTGGTTTACATAGAATTCAAATCAGTTTGTCGTCCAGTAAAAAGGACATCCATATTATGTCAAAAGTTTTCATTTAACAAAATCACACAGTTTTCTTTGAATAGGTAATTTGATTAGGTAAATTTGAATTGTGTTTCAAATTTTGTCAATTTTACTATGGGCATATTAATATGTCTTTTCCGTACACGGAACAATGATGTTCCGGACATTTGGGAGGCGTACGCGGAGCCGGCTCGAGCCAACGCGCAGAGGCCCTTTCGACAATTTAATGAGATGTGAGGGGTACACTAAGCGGATGTTGCCTCTGTCCGTATCATGGGATGCGCACAGAGACAGCACGCGCCATGGTGTAAAGACTATTGAGTTTTAATGGAATCTAGAATATACTAGGCTATTGGGTGGAAACGATGGCCTAGCTACTGGGCTATTGGAGAAAAAACCTGCCTGCCTAATAATAAAATAACATAACATTCAATTTTATTTCCGGCAGACGGTGACTCGCCCTGTGGATATTAATATTAGATATTATAAGAGCGCTGGTGGCCTAGCCGTAAGTAACGTAGTTTTCATTTTTAATTATTGTAAATAAAGATTTACTTTAAAAAAAATGTATTTAAATTAATATAATATACATGCATATATACATACACAATACTAACATAGTAGTACTAGTTAAGTACTCGTATTTTAATTATTGTAAATAGTAACATAAGCTGACGGAAATATAGGTATGAAACCAGATGAAACTCTACAAAACAAAAATACTAAGTATACGTAATAAGATAACACACAAATCCTTGCCAAGATTTAAACCCGGGACTCCCAGCTCCGAACCTGTAGCTGGGGAAGATCAAAGAAGGTATCTGAATGTATCTTTGATCTTACCCGTCGAACTCAAAATTGTTATTTCCTGCTATTTAACCCTGCGGCGAATAAGGACAGATGCGGGGAACTAGAGCAAGGTCGACCCGGATATCCGGGAAAACCGGCCGTTGGATATTAAAATTCAATGTTTATTAAAATTGGTAAACATGAATACAAATTGGTCCGTAATGGGCTGATGTTTACATGAATTTATGTAATAAAATAATTAAAAATGTACAAAGAATTCTTAGTGTACACAGGTGTCCAAAATCATCCTCCTGACACGCTCTTCAAATCTTAACAATAAAGTCAAGGCAAATATATCAAGTCACGTCATTATAAATATTATATAAAATAAATATTTATTTAAAGGACATCATAGCACCACCCCATCTCCTCCCGTGGGTGTCGTAAGAGGCGCCAAAAGGAAAAATCCTACGGACGGGCAGCAACGTCCGTCTAAACCCAATCTTCAGCTACTGCGGTCACCAACGCGCCTGCCAAGCGCGGCGACTATGGCAACTACCCCAAGATGATACAAGTCATATTTGTGGGAGGCCTATGTCCAGTAGTAGGCTGCATACGGTTGAAATGTATGTATATGTTACATAAATAGGGTGAACCCTACGGTAAACTCAATATGACTTGTGTTGTTGGTCTCAAGCAACAATATATATCCATACTAATATTATAAATGCGAAAGTAACTGTCTGTCTTACTGTTAGCTCTTCACGCTTAAACCGCTTAACCAATTGGGTCGAAATTTGGTATGAAGAGAGTTTGAGCTACGAGAAAGGACATAAGATATTTTTTATACCGCCACCATACTTTAAAGATGGGTATGGCTGGCCGACGAAGTCGCGAGGAAAAGCTAGTAATATATAAATACTTAAATGCATAGAAAACACTCATGACTCAGGAACAAACACGAGCATTGATGACACAAATAAATGCCCATACTGAGATTTGGACCCAGGACCATGGGCTGGCCTAGTGGGTAGTGACCCACAGTGACAGACCTGTCGTTATGAACACTTCAACCGCTTCCAGGCATTTTGCCACGGCTCATGGGAGACATGGGGTGCGCTTGGTAGCTAATCCCAGGATTTGGTGTAGGCACTAGTGCACTAGGAAAGCGACTGCTATGTGACCTTCCAACCAAGAGGGTAAATTAGGCCTTATTGGGATTAGTCCCAAACACATTGGTACGAGCCGGGATTTGAACCTGCCACCTACGGATTGCAAGTCCAACGCTCTTATCGCTAGGCGACCAGCGCTCTCCCCCTCCGGCTAGAAGAATTTGATCAGCTTTAGCCAGTCGTTACTCTTTATCCGAGACCACGAGGACAACCTCGTTCTCGAAACGTCGGAGGTCAGTTTTAAAATTAATGTACGAGGTGCAGTCCCGTTTATTTGAAATAACACAAGCCTTGAGCTTACCGTGGGGCTCTGTGAATTCGGTAATGATTTAATCTTTTCCACGTCAAAGACTGATATGTCGGCATCGCAGGTCCAACGCCAAAGACTGATATATATGTCACGGACCACAGAGAAAAATAGACCTACATGTACACGCACAATGCAACTTAACCAAATCTGAATCAAATTTTGGAACAGAATGATGAAGAGTTATTCTGTGTCGGACCGTTTTGCTTTTTGTGTTTTAATGCTATATTATTTGAATGATAAGCGACTGTTTGCGAGATAGTTGAGTGAGCCGTTTTTAGCAATATTTACACAGCTCTAAAACTTACAAAACTAAAATATCCAAAAAAAAACGAAACATACCGACACAGATATCGATGATATCAATCTGTGCTGAAAAAATCACTGCTCTAACCAAGGAGGAAACAGTCGAGAGCGTTTGTATGGAAAATTGCATACTCACGTTTCCTCTTCAACGAGACAATTTCGATGACGTGGCGTCTGAGCGATAGTTTTTGCGTTTGACATATGGCGTTGAAAAAGTTAATTATTTTCGATATCATTTCGGAACAGTAAAGTTGCGCAGTTACCTGGTTGACATGTGATTCTTGATCTGACGTCAAACATCCGGCATCTCACCCGGACAACCGGGGAACCCGGATATTCCGGGTCATGGCCGCGGTCTACTAAACTTTATTGTCGATGTTACGTATTTAGCTTTATATAGGTCACCGGTACAATGTCACAATAAAATAATTATACTTATATTTATTAATTATATTTATGTTTTCAGGATCGAATAATATTTTCCTAACTCGTGCGTAAAAAGTGCACTTCGTGTGCGTAAATTTCGCTTTTTAAGGCATCTTTCACCCTCGTCGAAAAAAAATTTTTGTTCACTAGTATCGAAAAGTACTATTATTCCTACCGATTTTTTTAAATGTTTAAATATTTCGGGACAATCTTACACAAATCGACCAAATCCTACGGTAAGCTCAGTAAGGTTTATGTTGTAGGTACTAGACGACGATATAAATAATAGATAGATACATATAAATACTTAAATACATAGAAAACACCCATGACTCATTGAACAACTATCTGTGCTCATCACACAAACAAATGCTCTGACTGGGATTTGACCCCAGGACCATCGGCTTCATAGGCAGGGTCACTACCCACTAGACCAGACCGGTCGTCAATTAGTTACAAAGAATTATCTTTGTTTGTATTAAGGTGGGGCAGCAAATTTAAATCATATACATATTTTGCGAGAGGCATCAAGAGCGCTTTTACGTTTTTTTTCTAAACTCATTGAAATAATGTTTATTCTACAGTACAGTATAACAGGTATGTATGTATATCTATAATATACAACTACATAAGTAATATAAAAACACCCATGACTAAGGAACAAATATCTGTGCTCATCACACAAATAATTTGTTCTTACTGGGATTTGAACCCAGGGCCGTCGACTTCATAGGCAGGGTAGTGACCTACTAGGCGAGATCGGGCAAATATTGATGATGCTGCCAACCTGAGCATAATGACACAAAATAGAAATGAGTTCCGAAGGATGGTCGCCGACATCCGATGAGGATATGGCACAACGAGAAGAACAAATATATTTTTTATACAATGACGGTGACAACAAGAGTACGGCCAGCCTGATGGCAAACAGTTACCGTACCCTATGGACGCCTGTAGCTCCAGAGGATTCACATGCGCCTTGCCTACCCTAAAAATTGTTGGAGCTCTGGGAACCTTACTCACCTTACACACAACACTACTTCTGAACGGTAGCAGTGCTATTATGGCTTTGGTCTTCTGTAAGGAGGAGGTACTTCTCCAGTTGGGCTGCTCCAGACTCAAGCGTGATGGTACTACGGTGTCTCCTACCTCTCATTGTAGGAGGTAGTTTAAGGACATACCCGTGTCCAAATGTTATGACTACCCGAAAATGTACTAAATAGTTGTCTACTTTTAACTAAATACCAAAAGATACAGAACATATATCATGATACTATCTGTAGGCGTTGAACCCAAAGGGCGAGCGCTTTGAAGTAGTACTTATTTCCACCCGTGTGGACCCGAGGGACTGAACATGCTTGCGAGGAACACACGAGACTAATCAGGCCGGTTGGAAGTGAAACTTCCTTGTGTTTGTTTATTCAGCCAGTACAGTCAGCAGCAGAAGTGGCTAAGCGGTTGAGGTGTTCAAAATGAGGTCAACACGTTTCTATTGTCAAGAGAATAAGAGCGCGAGTAGGTAATTTTGAACACTTCACCCGCTCAGCCACTTTTGCTGCTGACTGTACTCTTACCATGAGTTGTGACTTTCAGGTTTTCGATAACGAGAATCGAGTTTACTATCTGTGCATCTCGTACGCACTAAAATAGTACAAGCGAGACGCAATGGTAAACTCGATACTCGTTATCGAAAACCTCAATGTCACAACTCATGGTAAGGGTACTGGTATATTAAAGATAAGACGGTGTTAACTAAGGGTGACAACGTTAAAGGGTGAAAAACTAAACTAAAGGACCATTTCTATGTAGTTGCGCAGAGAATTAATAGTACCATCACGCTTGAGTCTGGAGCAGCCCAACTGGGGAAGTACTTCCTCCATACAGAAGACCACAGCCATAATAGCACTGCTACATTTCAGGTATGTAGTGTTGTGTTCCTGATGGTGAGTATGGTTCCCAGTGCTCCAACCCCCCTTAAAGACCGACAACGCGCTTGTGACTGAGGTGTTGCGGGTGTTGCATCAGGTAATCTGTCTGCTCGTTTGCCACCTTTGTCGTTTAAAAAAATCTCAATATCTCGCAGCGCGAGTTTTTCAAAGTACCCGCACTTGATCTTGTTCATCAACTTGAACGTTTTGCGCACTATGCCTAGTCGACACACTACACTAACGATATCAGTATTTTTAACTTGTGGTATTTGACGCCTGTATTTACTAATGGCTGGATTCCATGAGGATGAGATCCTAAAGCCATAGTCCCGTTTGGAATTGCAATGTTTTTTGATTTCAATTGCTTTACGAACTTTTCTAACCGTCGTATGAAAACGACGGTTAGAAAAGTTCGTAACGTCGTTTCGTCGTATGAAAACGACGATCCGTAAAAATAATATAATTAATAATTAATTAATACTGTTGTGAGCCATATCACTACTACTTAGTTACAAACCGTGCCGTGTGATGCCTGCTGACTAGAATAGCATCACCCCATCTCCTCCCGCGGGTTTCGTAAGAGGCGACAAAGGGAAAAATCCTACGGACGGGCAGCAGCGTCCGTCGACACCTAATCTACAGCTACTGCGGTCGCCAACCCGCCTGCCAAGCGTGGCGACTATGGCAACTACTCCCAAGATGATACAAGTCATCTTTGTGGGAGGCCTATGTCCAGCAGTGGACTGCAGACGGCTGAAATGTAGTTACAAACGGATAAACTTAGCCTCAACACGAGCGGTGTATACAGACTCGGCTTAAAAATGGGTACCAGAGCTTACCCGAAACATCGCCTAGTGCGATATAATTACACGTGAGTTTACTCAATCCAGTGGTTTGGCTCCGAATCTATTAAATGCTCCGGTACGGCAAATTTTGTACTGAAAACGAAGTGTGCTTAAATCCAGTCGCTGGTTTGACAGAATGTTTGCTCTACTTCACAGTTATGAGCAGAGAATACCTAGAGCATGTGCAACTAGTTAGCTAGAGTGCACTCTCCCATTTCATATTGTTAGCATGATGTGTGTCTACGGAGTTTGCACTGCACTTTGTACCTAATAAAGACACCTAAAGGTCAAAGGTCAACTAAGAATACAAGTAATTTCTAGGCCATGTCGTTATTAACACTTTAATTTATCTAACGCTAATTTGTAACTGGCTACTTCTCTAGACTTGGACGGAATTTTTTGTAAATACCAATCTCAATTAGGGTGACGGCACCAGTAATGTACAAGGAACCAATCATGAACATTAGTGCTTATTTCAAAGCCGTCAAGTGTTATGCATATGTTGGTACATATTCAATTTATGTACCAATTAATGATTTTATGGTTTTTGAATTAAGATCTAAGTGCCATCACCCTAGACGTTTTTCATCTTGCGAGGCAGAAATAGAGACAGACATTTTCAACGGTAAGGTATTGCAGGATATCATAAAATCATAAAAAATTAAATCTGATTATTATTATAATTATATATTGCTTTTATAATGGCACCTGCGACTCAGCAGGATAAGGAATGAACTTCGTAAATACATCAGAATAGTGCAAGGTAATAAAACTTTGTAAAATAATTCTACAATTAATTGACTAAAGATGTCGAGATTACAACTATTACTCAAAAAGGGTTACCAATTACAATGCAAGTTAATTTGAATGAGCGACATCGACAATGCGTGACTTGCGGCGCGGCAAGCGTTTTATCTGTTCGTTGCGCGGTCAACACGCGCAATGCACTGCTGTTAGTTGGGATCACACGCAATGAACAGATAAAACGCTTGCCGCGCCGCGCCGCAATTTGCGCGATGTCGTGGCCGGGCCGTAACATCGCTAGTACGATCTACACGTATCCTCTCTTCTGAGGAGTTTGCACTGTACTGAGTAATGTTAGCAAAGGTCAAAGGTCAACTGCAAAGACTAAGTAACAATTGTAAAAAAATATTCATGTTTAATCTATAATGATATATACGAAAGTCTCTCTCTGTCTCTCTGTCTGTCTATCACCACCCCATTGTTACCTCTTCACGCTTAAACCGCTGAACCAATGGGGATGAAATTTGGTATGAAGAGTTGAGCTACGAGAAGCTCGTCTTAGCTCGAGCTAATATTGAGACCCTAGCTAGCGAAAGATTCCAAAATTGAACCACGAGCATAGCGCAGGTTTGAAGATTGAGAGGGTTTGAAAGCACGAGAGGATAACGTACTTTGCTACCGAGTGAAAAAAAATAACTCTAAAAATTAAAAAATGTATTAAAATAATTGGCGTTCATTATTTATCATTCAAAAACAAGAAATAAAAGAAGATTCCCAACAGCTAACATTAAAAAACACTCGATTAGTACCTAATAAACAATTAATGTGAAATTACTTTGCTCTCTTGGGAATAAAATTCAGCGTAGCGCGTGAATTCATGATCTAACGTTGCTTATAAGTATCTCCGTTCGTATAGTAAACACGCACAGTCCAACACACAGTACCCTTACCATGAGTTGTGACATTGAGGTTTTCGATGACGAGTATCGAGTTTACTATCTGTGCATCTCACTTGTACTTTGGACCCGGGTATGTCCTTAAACTACGTCCAACAATGAGAGGTAGGGCACAGCGATGACCAACGCGCTTGTGTTTGGGGCAGCCCAACTGGGGAAGTACCTCCTCCTTACAGAAGACCACAGCCATAGTGGCGCTGCTGCCTTTCAGGTATGTGGTGTTGTGTTTCTGATGGTTCCCAGAGCTCCAACCCCCCTTAAAGGCCGGAAACGCGCTTGTGACTCCTCTGGTGTTGCAGGTGCCCATGGGCGACGGTAATTGCTTACCACCAAGCAATCCGTCTGCTCGTTTGTCATAAAAAAAAACTATTTTAGTACGACCAGATGCACAGATAGTAAACTCGATACTCGCTATCGAAAACCTCACAAGTCATGGTAAGGGTACATAAAAGACGCAGCGTGGCGCGTGGCAGTCTGGTAATCGCTTAAGAATTAAGATAATTATCGAGTTGTAATCCTGAACGGAGATAAGTGAGATTGGGGGCCGAGGGGGCCTCAGACCGCGTGCACGGATTGGGGTCACAACCCTGACCCAGCCTCTGTACACAGGAGGCAAATTCTAATTCAAATTGTAAGGTTATTTGTGCGTATTAAATAATGAATATCAATATTTCTGTGACCCTATTGAAAAAGGGTACAAGCGACGAACAATTAGTACGAAACTTAATACAGTTTTTTACTAGAGCAACAGATTTGTACAGTTACAACTATTACTTAAAGCTGGATGGTTACCATGTATGTTTATCTACGTATGTACATATCATAAGTGCTCTAAAATGCGTCCAGAAACTGTAGGCAATGACCAGCTTTACCAACCATCATAAATGAATGGAGATGTAATGTTAACATTACCTACTGAAATCAGTAGGTTATGAGTTTAAATTTGGAACAGCTGTCAAATTCAAGTGGGGTTTCTATTCTAGTATCTATAGATATTAAAACAGTCATTGATACGAAACGCCAATTCGTTATGTTTTTTTAATATAAATCGAACGAAATTTGAACTCGAGTGACAATAGAATAGGGAGTTCATTCGCTTGTCTATGGTTTAAAAAAAATATGACTGAGATACGAAATACGCAACGCCGCCATTCCAAGCTGTCATTTGTTTTGTTCGTTGACTTTTTAATGTTTCAAGTAACACTAGTAATACTGCAGGTCATGTCCCTACGGTTCCTGAACCCATCTTAAAACACTTATGATATGTGTGTAGATAAAGTAGTGTATGCAACTATACATAATTAGTTAATTAGGCATTACAACAATCTTCAATGAATCAATCTTGTAATGCCCTTCATTATGCACAGATACATAAACTACTATAATTTGAATGAGTTTCCGATATTTCGGCACTGTTGCAAGCGCCATCTTCACGGAATAACTGAAGACTTGGACCCGGGTATGTCCTTAAACTACGTCCAACAATGAGAGGTAGGGCACAGCGATGACCATCACGCTTGAATCTGGAGAAGCCCAACTGGGGAAGTACCTCCTCCTTACACAAGACCACAGCCATAATAGCACTGCTACCTTTCAGGTATGTAGTGTTGTGTTCCTGATGGTGAGTAAGGTTTCCAGAGCTCCAACCCCCCTTAAAGGCCGGTAGCGCGCTTGTGGCTCCCCTGGTGTTGCGGGTGCCCATGGGCGACGGTAGTTGCTTGCCACTGGGCAATCCGTCTGCTCGTTTGCCGCCTATGTCATAAAAAAAAAAAGCGCCATCCTCACGGAATAACTGAAGCACTGCGAGATTTAACGGTGGTCAAACCACACTCCGTAGTTATCTACCCTCTTTCCGATGGGCTTTGTTTGTTGAATGTCAATTTCACTACTACCGTTCACATTCTCACTTGATACTCGATCAAGTACGAGTATGTGAATGACCATGTTTAGCTTAAAATCGTAGAATAAGCAACTTTAGAACATGCATTCACGCGCTACGCTGAATTTTTATTCCCAAGAGAGCAAAGTACCGCGCTTGTGACTCCCTTGGTGTTGCGAGTGCCCATGGCCGACGGTAATTGCTTACCATCAGGTAATCCGTCTGCTCGTTTGCCACCTTTGTCATAAAAAAAAAGTAATTTCACACAAATTGTTACTAATCGAGTGTTTTTTAATGTTAGCTGGTTGGAATAGTCTTTCACCTATTTCATGTTTTGGAATGATAAATAATAGATTCTATGCCAATATTTTTGAATGCATTTTTTAATTTTTCCTTGGTACAATGCCTCAAGGGCCTTTTTTAGATTTTATACTGTAACTAGTTAACTAGTTAAACTAATCATGTACTTGTAGTTATCATAATACGATTGTAATTTCTGTAAATAAATGTATAATATGCTTTAAAATCGTAGATTTGTAGAGTGATACGAAAATGTTTGATGTTACCGGCGATTAAAGAGCCGTAGAGCTTTTGCCGTGTGATGCCGGCTGGCCAGAATAGCACCACCACATCTCCTCCCGCGGGTGTCGTAAGAGGCGACAAAGTTTCTGCCCTGCTTTATCTCGGCGTTTCCATATTAATTTGCACGCTACGGAAACGCCGCGTCCACGTGACGACTATGGAATCGTCTAGAAAACGTCGAGTGGCCCGTCTAGTGTGCCCGGGACCTTACATACTGGAGCGATACTGCAAACATCGAAGTTCGCATATTTCGGGCATCTTTCTGTTTTACACCAATTAAGGTGTCATGAGAGTGACAGAGACAATCGTCCGAAATTTACGAATATCGTTGTTCGCGGTAGCGATGGCGTAATTTGTACAGTCAGCAGTGAAAGTTGCTAGCAGGCGAGATATTCAAAATATGCTTTATTGTTAAGGGAATAAGAGCGTGTCTAGATCATTCTGAACACCTAGCCCGCTTAGAAACTTCTGCAGCTGACTGTACAATCCCGTGTTCTTAAATTCGTATTAGCTTTTATGCTTCACGTGAATCTTGGCAGGTCAGCTAACTCCAAAATTCAATTCATAGGACCCCGGCTACCCTGATAACCCGAGACACCCTGGCAACCCTGGTAACCATGGAAACCGCGCCGGGATTAATGCCGCGGCCCTGACCCGCTTCCGCTTGCGCTTGTTTACTTTCCGCTTTTCCGCTTACACTGTGCATAATGAATGTTTAAAGTTTCAAATTACTTTATTTTTTAATGGACTTGGAATAAGGAGGGTAAATTCATTTTATCTACGTACATATCATAAGTGCTCTAAAATGCGTCCAGAAACCTTAGGCAATGACCAGCATTACCCACCATCAGAAATGAATGGAGATGAAAAGTTAACATTACCTACTGAAATCCGTAGGTTATGAGTTTAAATTTGGAACAGCTGTCAAATTCAAGTGGGGTGTCTATTCTAGTATCTATAGATATTATAACAGTCATTGATACGAAACGCCACTTTGTTATATTTTTTTAATATAAATCGAACGACATAAGAACTCGAGTGACAATAGAATAGGGAGTTCATTCGCTTGTCTATGGTTTAAAAAAAATGGGACAGAGATGTGAAATACGCAACGCCGCCTTTCCAAGCTGTCATTTGTTTTGTTCGTTGACTTTTTAATGTTTCAAGTAAGTCACTTCCCTACGGTTCCTGAAACTATCTTAACATTTATGATATGTGTGTAGATAAAGTAGTGTATGCAACTATACATAATTAGTCATTACAACAATCGTGTGATATTATTATGAAACTCGCCTTCGGCTCGTTTCATAAACCCACACTCTCGTTGTAATGCCCTTCATTATGCACAGATACATAAACTACTATTGTTTGTAACTTAGAACTTAATCACACGATTTGTAAGATTAAGTGTCATGTCGAAATAGGGTTCAGAAAGTAATTGTTTGGCCAATTGCGCTTGATTTTACGGATATCCAAGTTAATTTACATTGGATCCTAAACTAAGCTCACACCATACTCACGGGATATCCAAGTCAATTTACACCGGATCCTAAACTTGGCTCACAGTTACCCAGGGGACCACGCCGATCGATCGCGATTCAATTACACGTCGACAACCCTAACCGTTCAATTTGCAATAATTTTGCACGAATTGACCCAATTTGTTAAGGAAATATTCCAATTAAAACAATATACTACTTTAGTAACAGACAGGATGCGATAGATCGGATAGATAATATATACAATCGAAATGAACATTATGTAATTTATGTATTAGAATGACAGTAGGTACCCTTACCATGAGTTGTGACTTTGAGGTTTTCGATAACGAGTATCGAGTTTACTATCTGTGCACCTCGCTTGTACTATTTTAGTGCTACGAGATGCACAGATAGTAAACTCGATACTCGTTATCGAAAACCTCAAAGTCACAACTCATGGTAAGAGTTTTGATCCAACGATATCACATGATTTTTCCATAGGTACTGGAATACCATTGTATTTTGCTTCTATACTGTCGCTCGTCAAATAAATGGCTAAATAAATTGCACCATCAGATATATAGGAGCTATGAAGGTCACAAATATCTGAACATGCACTATAACCCGGACCCGGGTATGTCCTTAAACTACGTCCAACAATGAGAGGTAGGGCACAGAGATGACCATCACGCTTGAGTCTGGAGAAGCCCAACTGGGGAAGTACCTCCTCCTTACAGAAGACCACAGCCATAATAGCACTGCTACCTTTCAGGTATGTAGTGTTGTGTTCCTGATGGTGAGTAAGGTTCCCAGAGCTCCAACCCCCCTTAAAGGCCGGCAACGCGCTTGTGACACCCCTGGTGTTGCGGGTGCCCATGGGCGACGGTAATTGCTTAACACCAGGCAATCCGTCTGCTCCTTTGCCGCCTATGTCATAAAAAAAAAAAACTTCCACAGCTCCCGATATATCTGGTGGCGACTCATAGACATACCATTTAACTAGACGGAGCGTGCTATAATACCACGATCTAAAGGGATGGTCTTATGTAACTTTCAATAGGTAAGGCAGAGACGGCGCTATTTTCGTCCGTCCTTGTCAGAGTGTCAAATATTTTTGCTCTCCTCCAAACTGGACCCTTCAGAACTGTCAAAGTTGGAGGGGAATAAACAAATACAATTGGAGTTTTCTTAGGTTTTCAACCAAAGTTGGGGTAATGAATACAGAATAAGCTAATATTTTTGTTATAAAGAATGTCCTGTAAAACAAAACTATAGTGAATTGTTACATTTTGGACCACACTTCTGTAAGCCAGAATTTCTTTGTACCTTACTGGCGCTCGCGGATCGCGGATGCGTTCTCCAGTCATTATTCCTCCTAGTGGCGACTTTACCGTAAAAATTGTGTTCCGGACATTTTTGGGGCGTATGCGGGAAGAAACTTGTATAATATATTATTTGTAAATAAAGTTGTTTACGTATAAAAAAAAATGTGCTGTCTTTCGATCTGTAATTCTAGTGCCACAGTTAAAATTTTACCTAAAAAATGCTTCCTTAACGTTCATAGATAAATAAACACCGTGTACAAATTATTCTACTCTACACACCAAATTCCGGAACTTATCCTTTTACCCCGTCGATTAATTACCTGTCAATGCGATAAGCGATAACGAACGGCGATCCTCTCGACAGAAACTCATTACTGGCTTACTCGCGCTGACAACTAATTAATCGCTCAACTTATACAGCGGTGCTACCGCGAAAAACGATATTCGTTTTCGGACGATTGTCTCTGTAACTCTTGCGACGCCTTAATTGGAGTAAAAAGAAAGATGCCGTAAGGGACAAAGATATTCTGGCTTTTGTAGTCCAAAATGTAACAATTCACTATAGTTTTGCTTTACAGGATATTCTTTATAACAAAAGTATTAGCTTATTCTGTATTAATTACCGCAACTTTGGTTAAAAACCCAAGAAAACTCCAATTGTATTTGTTTGTTCCCCTCCAACTTTGACAGTTCTGAAGGGTCCAGTTTGAAGGGGAACAAAAATGTGTGAAACTATGACAAGGACGGACTAAAATAGTGCCGTCTGCCATACCTATGGAAAGTTAAATAAGACCATCTCTTTCGATCGTGGTATTATTATTATCACGCTCCGTCTAGTTAAATGGTATGTATATGCATCACGCTCTAACAAGTATGTTAGTGCGAAAGTGACGCAAGACGTAATATGGGATAAACTAGCATTGACAACCCTATCCGTTCTGCTTACAAACTATCTGTTTACAAAGCGTTCATCTCTTTCTCTCCCTATAGAGATGTCAGAGAGGTTATATAATCCCAGGTCAGGGCTGCCTCCTGCGGCCGTGACATCGATCCGTCTAATAATAAATCATTTAGCGATCCTCCATTTTGCAAAGATAATTGTGCAGTTTTACTTTGATGTTTCAATAGCATAGGGTGCAATTTACCGGTCAACTCATTACTTACTCTAAAAAAAATATATATATATAATATATATCGGGACAATCTTACACAAATCGAGGCTTGGAGCGAGGAAATAAGGCTTGTGTTGTAGGTACTAGATTATATATATATATTATTAGTATATATATATATACTAATACTACATATATATATATACTAATTTGTTAGCACCTGATACAGTATGTAAACTTACTAAAACCATCTCTTTAAACCAGTTGATACTCAGGTAGTGTTTAGTGTTTTACCACATATTTTGTTGTTATTTGTGTAATATTTATAATTTTATCATTGTAGAAAATATCTTTTTCGAAGTCGGTAAACTCTAAGAGTATCGACCTGTGAAGTTTTTTTTTATGTGACATATAAATTCGAAATGTCGTTAAGATTTTAATAATTTTGTATGTAACCTTATTTATCGCCCAGCTATGCCCGGATTTAATAACTTGACAATGGTTTTAGTAACTTGACATACTATATATGACGCTGAATGGACAATTTATATTTCCAAGTATTTAAAAGATGACGTAAGTAAGTTAGTAAGCTATGTGTAGATACACTTAGTTATGGACTGTTGTGTCCACACGCGATTCCGGCATTTGTGACATCGCAGTCGATACAGCGAGGTGACAAGGTCTCTGTTAATATGTGAGACTTAACATTTTAAATATTTACGTGAAAGTTATTTTTGAATGCTCTGCCTGAGCCGACGATGGTCTTTTGGTAAGTAAAGTAAACAAAGTAAAGTAAAACAATGTAAGTAGAGTAAGTAAAGTAAAGCAATGTGAGTAAAGTAGAGTAAGTAATGTAATTAAATCCAAAGAAAAAATAGAAACATTTTTGACTCGCAGCGGGACTCGAACCCACAACCACTGGATATATTTTTTCTTTCGGTGTAAATATAGATAATATGCTAGCAGACGTTTCTGCTTAATATAAAAAAAAAAAACAATTAAGTAATGTAAATTTACAAAAACAATGCGTGATCATACAGAGGGAGTCCGGATGTCTATCAAAGTATAATATGTTTTTTTAAAGTTTAAACAAAATCCGTCCAGTTATATTTTGCGTAAAAGAGCAACAAATATCTAATCAATCGATCTCAATATTAGAATTTATAGTATCAGTAAAATGCTAAAGATTCTAGGGTTAGCATCAAATAAAAAGAAGTCAATGCATAGCGAGAGATTAATAATGCCTAAAATCATATTAATTGTATTGAAACGGATAACTGACGTTCTATAATATTGCTGGTATGTCTTCGTCGGTCGGCCAATGCTAACGGCTCATGATTAAGTTCCTTGTTATGGAGCGTTATATGTCGAGTGATATTCGACTTACAAAACGTGTTACCGTGTGACCCATTCCAATATGTTCGTTTCAGGATTTGTGTTTAAATTTGCGTAAATTAATTTTGCACCCTTCAACACTAACCCATTAAATCCTTTTATTATTTTATTTATTCAGTTTATTACTTAGGCTAGGTACAGTCAGCAGCAAAAGTGGCTGAGCAGGTGAAGTGTTCAAAATGACCTACAAGCGTTCTTATTCTCTTGACAATAGAGATGTGTTGACCTCATTTTCAACATCTCAACTGCTTAGCCACTTCTGCTGCTGACTGTATTAGATTTTTATAAAAGTAAAATATGAAGATGGCAGGGCTGCAAACTGCCAGTAAACCATGTTTATTATTATTCCCAAAAGTTTGTGCAAATATAATTCAAGTCTCAATGATTTCTCATAAAAGTAAGCAGCTTGGTCACCCTAGCCAGATTACGTTAGCAGCCGGAGACAACCGCAGGCAGCCATTATAACTATAAATAATGAAAACACAGCGTATTTGCTTCAATTCTTCATATTTAAATAAATTCGTACTTTCTTTTTTTTTATTATACACCGCATTAGATTCTGTTCCATTTGGTTACTGTAATATTCTACACGTTGCTCAGTACAGTCAGCGTCCAAATAGCCTACCAAGGGTAGCGATTAAGATCCGTACTGCGACCATAGACATAGAAGTTCGTATATTTCGAGCATCTTTCTCTTCTACTCCAATTAAAGCCTCATGAGAGTGACAGTCAATCGTCCGTTTACGAATATCGCTTTTCGCGTAGCATATGATACTGCTGCGCTACCGCCAAAAACGATATCCGTAAATTTCGGATGATTGTCTCTGTAAGGCTGGGCGCAGACACACGGTTTCTTTATCAGGTTTCCGAATCGGAAAAACAGAATTGGAAACCGTCAGCTTAGCGCACACGTTCGTATATTTGCATTAGGTTTTTTTTTCTGCCAGTTCTAGAGCGACGGTTCTTATGAGAGCCCGTATAGATATGGACGACTAGGAATGGGTTTTTATAGCACTTTTACTGGCGTTAAGCAAAAAGAAGAAGAAACGACGTTATTGGGTACACCCATTAAATACTCGAAGATTAACACAGAGTCAATTTTATCTTAAAAGAGCTAAGTTATATCTCCCATTAGATAAATATTTCTTTACAGATCTGCTCCCACGCCAAGTCTTTTACATCTCTGTTGTGATACTCCACATGTCCAATATCCCATAAAAAGGGATGTTTTTAGACGGACATGATTAAATTTTCAACTTCACCCATAAATATGTGGTGGTGGTACTGAGTATGGCGCTCGCGCATTTCTGACTTGAAATTTCCGTTCGTATGCGGCTTGTGAAACAATATATATGCATGAACTGCGTTCGGGATGACGTCATTCGATTTTTTTCCGTTCTTACAACCCGAACGCAAGGCTGTAGCACGGAACGAACGCCGGGTTTTTTTTCCGTTCAGTTATTTTAAGAACGTGTGCGCCTGATCGAACATTTACTATGAAAAATGCGCATTCAGGTTTCCGAATCTGCATTCCGAATTCGGAATCCTGATCAGGAAACCGTGCGTGTGCGGCCAGCCTAACAACCCGAACGCAAGGCTGTAGCACGGAACGAACGCCGGGTTTTTTTTCCGTTCAGTTATTTTAAGAACGTGTGCGTCTGATCGAACATTTACTATGAAAAATGCGCATTCAGGTTTCCGAATCTGCATTCCGAATTCGGAATCCTGATCAGGAAACCGTGCGTGTGCGGCCAGCCTAACTCTCATGACGTGTTAATTGGAGTAGAAGAGAAAGATGCCCGAAATATTGGCAGAGTGCAAAGCGGGTGGAGGGGGTAGCCTAAGCAATCACAGCGCTCGCTACGGCTAAAATTGTCATTTTTGCCGATGCCGGTAAAAAGTGTCATACATTTACGGTAGATGTCGCTAAGCGCGTTCTAGACGCATTTTCCGTTATGATCTTTAACCCTTATAAATAAGTAAAAAGGCCTTGAAATATAAATGTAGGCCGAGCTGCTCGATTCAACATGGGTTCGTCTATTTCGAGAATGTGACGTTTAGAACGAATGGGCAAAAATATGTAGGTACACACTTTTTCACCCTTCGCCATTGTTAGAAGGTGAAAAAGTGAAATAGGGGGAAATGGAGTCGCCTATTTTTTTTCTGAATAAACTAATTTGGTATCGATAAAAAATGTCGATATATATTACTACTCGACTGACTTAAACTCGACTGATTTATAACTTTAGTAATAGAAATTAGTGATATGTCACTAAAATAAATATAAAATAAAAATAGTAATAAGCCATACCTGGTATAACTCAGGGTATAATCATTAATACCGACGAACATGAAAAAATTTTGATTGTATATTATAAAAACTATTTTAAAATAAACATGTAAATACCCGTTTTAATATGTTTTTTTACAAAATGCCTAATAGAATATTTCTATATGTCTAATAAAATTTAGATGTTGACATTAACATCGATATATTTTATTACGTTACGATAAAATATTTGGGCACGCACTTATAGATGCCCCGAGTTATCCCAGGTATGCCAATGACGATTAACTAGCACTATCTAATGCCTAAGTTGTGATTTTATTAAACAAAATAATATTCACTTTTTACTAAAATCATTTTTTTATCAAATAAATGGACTTTGGACACTTGTCCCTGGCTCTTCAGAGTTAATTGATTTGCAATTTATGAGTAATTAAGTATATTACTTCAGGTAAATAAACCTAAAATAAGCGATATATAACGACTCCATAACACTCTATGTGAAATTTGCCAACGTCACTCAGGACGGATATCCGTAGGCTAAAGTCACCGACATAGCCCACCGGATTAGCAAGCTAAGTGGCAATGGGCAGGCCACATTGCACGCAGAGGAGATGGCAGATGGGGTCAAAAAGTACTCGAGTGGAGACCACGGACTAGCAAGCGCAGCGTAAGACGTCCACCCACAAGATGGACAGACGACCTCAGTAATGTCGTCGGAAGACGCTGGATGCAGGTCGCTTCCAAGCGGTACATGTGGAGGCCCAGGGGGAGGCCTATGTTCAGCAGTGGACGTCTTATGGCTGAAACGATGATGATCATTATGTCAGCCGAATCACGTTCACTGCTGGACATAGGCCTCCGTAAAGCGCATATTGACTGGTTTTCGCACCAAGTGGATTCTCGCGTTTTTTACCAGAACGTCCGTCCTTGTGGGGAGTCTGCCTACACCTTTACGCCCCATGCCATGTTATGCCATTTATTTAATTTAAATTAGGTAAATATGTGAAAATAGTTCTTCAATCTTCATCCGTATCACAGTAATTTGAAATCGTTTATTTCAGGTTTGACATGGCCCATACAATTGTTAGTGTACATATTTATGACTTATAGCTATGTTAGTACATAATAAAAATTAAAACAATAACAAAAAATTTAAAGCAAAAATCAAACTAAAATTACACATTCGGCCTCACATGCATGGGTATCCAGTGTGTGACCGTCGGACGGTCGAATGTTATCTTATTCGAATACGCGAACCGCTGGCTAGGTAAATACTGCCGCTGAACGTTTACACAGTAAATATAGAATCTGGTCGATTGGCACCAGTTTCCGGCGCGCTTCAGCTGAGTCAATATTGTGTTTAAGTTGGCAACAAGGCGTAGTAACAATTTTTTTAATTATATTATAAAATATAAAACAACTGGAATTGTATTATATCGCGTAGACTAATTTAAAATTCATTCCGACGTTTCTAAACCTCAATTTTATAGTCTTTGGACATATATTTTTTGTAAGCCCATCTTGCGTGTGTAATCATGTGATAAGAACCAAAATGTTTGATAATTTATATGAAACAAAAAAACATTAATTCGAAGCATATAGCGAGTATATCTTATATTACCTCAAACCATAACCAAACATAGGTATTCGTACTATGATATTTAAAGGTAATTTTAAATTAGTCTTAACTATTTTCGAGCACCAATATATTGACGTCGCGTTATCGCAATTAAGACAAAGTAGCGATACATTGCGTGCAATTATTTTATGAGGAAAACAAAAAAATAAATACTTAAGCATTGTTTTTATGGAACATCGGTAATGCCTACGTTTGGTTAAAATTTGAGGTAATATTAAAATATACACGCTGTATACGACATAATATGTGTCCATATTATGTCGTATAAGTACTTAGAGCAAAGGACTTTACATAGCTACTAACTTCGTGTGCTTCCGACTCAGCATGGCTAATCTTGGTGTATGTGGGTAGATTTGCATATTCTAATTTTGGATGCAGGTAAATTATTATTTTCCTCAGTACACCCGATGACCACGAACGCTGCCACAGGGTTCGAAACCTTGGATGAAATTTAAATTAGTGCACCGGATATAATCCGTTTTCAGTTGTTTTATTTCATGAATAATTATTTCGGCAACCGAAAATAATAGTAATATTATAATAATCTTGAAAAGAGAAGACCCAAGACCGAGTCACCTGGCGACGCACGATGTAGAGGGTCGACCCTAAATAAAATGGATAAGGCCGGGTAAAGAAGAATAATCTTGAGAGACTCTCGCTAGGTGGTAATGGTTGGATTAAGGGTCTAATTTAAAAGGCGGTAATCCTGGATACGACGTTTGGCGGTTCCTCTCTGCAACCCTGGGGAGCCCTGCCCCGTAGCCAGTGGCACCCAAAGTTAGGGTTTTTGTTAGGTGCATTTCACGTTGTAGATAGTATTAAATGATACTTAACACTTTTAAGAGAATTGTCTCCTTGTCTCCAGTGTATTGAATTCATAAATAAAGATCACCAAATGGACTCTTTCTTTGCGGCAAGAAACTTAAAGAATTAACAGTTTTCACATTGAAACATTTAGCTATACCTCTAAACCGCAGTCATCTAGTCGTGACAGCCCATGGAACGCCTCACACGCCACGGTCATCATTACATGACAAATACTAAACTGTCCATTCATGACGACATCACACGTAGTTTGGCAGTCGAGAGATCAAGTTTAGTAACGTTTGGCGTAGAAACCGAAGAGCTGGCGGCTTCCTCGCTCAACTTATCAGCATTGCGATACAATGAGAATCCGCCAGCAGCCTTGGTACAATGCCTCAAGGGCCTTTTTACATTTAATGTAAGTATAGCTAAAGCCCACTTGCGCCCCTCAGGGTTAACCGGTAACCCCAGAGTTAGTGTCACAAATGTATCGACTTAGGGCCACTTGCACCGAATTAATAGTTAAATAAATAAGTACGGAGTTAACCAACCCGGGGTTAACTCATTAGATTTTAACCCTAATCTTGTTTTGCACCATTAAAAAATTACTTGGGGTTAGCTAACCTGACAGTTTTTTATTGTGAACAGGCAACATTACAACATTTCTATTCCGTTCTATAAACCAGCCAAATATGAAAGCACGAACGTAGAAAGAAAATGTATACCTATCTCTCTTACACTACGATGTGGGGTATAAGACTTTCTCTCTCTAACGCAACATGATGTGACATTTGGTTCAAAGCGTATTTTCTTCTGTCATTCGTTCGCCGTTATTCTTTCAATTCTTTACTTGTTTGGTTTTTCTGAGATTAATTCGATTATCAAAAAGAAATGGATAAGAAACCTCGATTGCGGGCTCCAAAGTCAAGTCGAAACCTTCTGTGAAACTCTTTATCTCTTTGTGAGTTAAAATAATCAGTTCGTTCTGCAACTCTTCTGTCATATCAATCCGTGGCAATATAATCAATAATCTCTTCATCATTATCGGAAACTAATAATAAATCATTTATCATAGTTCTGTCGTAAAACCAAACACAAACAATAATTTTACTCCGCGCCAAGAAATTTCAAATGATTCGCTATTCTTGACGTCCATTTCAAAATAATTCGGTACTAACCCAGAGTTAGCAATTTAACCCTGCTCCTTCGGTGGATTAAATAATGAACAGTTTAACACAGAGTTAAACCTTAACCTTTAACGGTGCAACACAAATTATCAGTTTAACCCTGTGTAAGAGTTTAACTCAGAGTTAGTTGGTTAATTCCGGATGGTGCAAGTGGCCCTTAAGCGGTTAAACTCGGGTTAATTGGCTAACCCTGAGTGGTGCAAGTGGCCCCAAGTACTTAGTATGTTATTGTAATTCTTGTATATTTATTTGACCATAAAGTACTTGGTGCTATACTCGTTTACAACGATGAATATGAAGACTGACCTGGCTTCGCGTATAGCGTCGACCCAATGCACGCAGTCGACTTCCGAGGCGGCGCGCAGCTCATACTGGCGCTGGCTCTCACGACGGTATGATATCGTGAAGCAGAACTGTAACAACACATACTATCAGCCCAGTGCTAGGCACAGGCACTGTTATCGTGCTTCACGGTGGCTTCAAGCAGGTCACTATTAAACTAAGAATAATGTTCTTTCTTACAAAATTAAACGGATACCTTTCCACTGATGTGTTATTTGTATATAAACAGCAACAGTATAGCTCTGGTAAAAAGGCACCCGAAAAATTCTCACGTATATAAAGTTTAGAATTTTTCGACGATATAGGTAGTTTCACGAGAGTTGAAGTCACTCACACAACATCATCTCATGTAATGATAGGAAGATTTTGAAATTACAATTATTTTTTCAATCCATAGCAAGTGCAACAGCGAGTTAAGTGAATACAGACCAAATTTTTTTTTATTAAACCTCTTCAAATATGACTGAAGTAACTGGCACTGGTTACACTTTAAGTGTTTTAATTTACAATCACTCATTAATTCCATTCATTCACTTGCAAACAGTACTTCATATAGTTGTGTGCGTATTCCATTCGCCTCAACTACGCACTAGGGATGGCACTCGGTCGACACACTACGAGCTACGGTAACTATGTCGATATTTTTGGTAACGGTGTCGGTAAGGGGTATCGGTAATAGCAACGTACCCCCACAGCTGCCCGCTCTAGAGGCTTGCTGAGCCGCTCGCAGTAAGATCCCTCCAGAAGTAAAACTCCCGTTGGCCGCGTGTTGTTTTCTGACTCGTAGTAAAACAGCAGGTTCTGTGGACAAAAAACAATTGAAAATGATAGTGTTTTGTCCCCTTCGCCCCCTTAGATCCTCACTTACCCTTCCCACCCTTAGACTCAGAAACGCAACAGGGGACCGGAGACCTGGCAGTTCCCTTTTTTTGACGGTGTGAAAATGCATTAGGTACGCATACCCCCCGGCCAAATAGCCATTATGGGGGGTTGTGTGGGATTCTCTACTCCCGTATATATCGTCATATATCTCAATTCAGAACGCTAAATTCCATGGAAATCCTTTGAGTGAGGGAGACGAGATTTCCCATTCATAATATTATGTATATTGCAAGTAGAACCGATGGCCGTTGGGACGTAAGGTTCTCGAGTGACAACCAGGTACTGGAAATCGCAGCGGGGGCAGTCCCCCCACAAGGTGGATTGACGACATGGTAAATATCGCGGGAATCCACTGGATGCGGGTGGCGCAAAACCGATCACTGTGGGTCGCTTTGGGGGAGGTCTATGTCCAGCAATAGGAAGTCCTCTGGCTGATATGATGATGATAATATAACATTTCCAATATTATAGCAGGGCGTAGGATAGGATGTTTGTAATATGACACTTATAAACGTCGGCCTACTAAGGAAATAGGCCAGATCCCTAAGGACTACGGGTATATGCGTCGTCCTTATTGCATGTACGGTCAGTATCATATAGTTAATAGCAGTCAAACTGGTCAAATATATTCTCCACCTCACTAGCTCGGAAAGAACTGTTTTGTTCTTTAAAAACAGATAGCAAAGTTGCATTTTATTCACAAGAGTGCAAAGTAATGTTATACAAATTGTTTATTACTAATCGAGTGTTTTTTTTTTCATATTATCTGGTCGGATGTTAAAAAACTTTATGTTTTTGAATGATGCATGATGGATGCCAATAATTTTGAATATTTTTTTAAGGTTTCAGAGCATATGTTTTCGTCGTGGTAGCGAGGTGATAAATTGTGTGTTTCACTCGGTAGCAAAGTGTTCCCCTCTCGTGCTTTGAGACCCTCCCAATGCTAGTGGTTCAATTTTGGAATCTTTCGCTAGCTCGGGTCTCAATAATAGCACGAGAAGGTAAACACTGACTTTCATCCCTTATATAACAAATAACTATTAACGCATCCTCACTGTCGGTATAAATAATTTTTGACCATTCGACACCCCTAGTTTGTACCGTTTGGCGTAGAAAGAAACTCAAGGCCCATGGGGACCCATTTTTAGCTGAAACCACGAACCGTCTGATTCACGTATTTTTTTTATTTTATTTTAGTAATGTTCAAAATCCGAATATTTTGGGCAACTTTTTCTCTTACTCAATGGTCAATGTAGAACGTCCCACAATTATCGGTATTGCGCCACCTGCATCCACCGGATTCCAGTGACCTTTATCCAGTCGTCGGTTCACCTTGTGGGAGGTCTGCCCACGCTGGCCTTCCTGTACGCGGTCGCCACTCGACAACCTTTACGCCCCAACTCAATGGCTATCGGTTCTACCAATTAAAGCTAAATTAGTTTGACGAATTTAGATTTTCGCGGTAGGTTTGATTAGTTGAACAAATTGCAAAAACATGCTACAACAACGTTGATACCGGTATTAAATACCGTCAAATTTGTATGAAAATCATACCGGTATTCGCTGGTTAGAATTGGCACGTGCCTCATGGGACCTTCTTATATACTTGACGCGAACATTCGCCCCGATCTTTCCGAGCGAGGAATACCAAATTTTACTAGAGCTATATATATTTATAATTCATGCTTGTCGCCTGAAGGAAACCGATATAAATGGCAATCGTGGCCACCTGATGCTACTCTTTTTAGTATACGAGATCAGAGAAAATCGAACGGGATGGTTTTATTAAACATTTAATAGGTATGACAGAGCCGGGGCTATTTGAGCTATAATGATACCATGAGTTTGACGTTTTCGATAACGAGTATCGAGTTCACTACCTGTGCATCTCGTTCGTAAAATATACCTACAAGCGAGATGCATAGATATTTGTTCCTGAGTCATGGGTGTTTTCTGTGTATTTAAGTAGCTATATCTGTCTATTATATATCGTCATCTAGTACCTACAACCAACACAAGCCATACTGAGCTTACCGTCGATTTGTGTAAGATTGTCCCGAAACATTTATTTATTTATCTACGTACATGTCATAAGTGCTCTAAAATGGGTCCAGAAACCGTAGGCAATGACCAGCATTACCAACCATCAGAAAGATTTCAGTAGGTAATGTTAACATTACCTACTGAAATCAGTAGGTTATGAATTTAAATTTGGAAAAGCTGTCAAATTCAAGTGGGGTGTCTATTCTAGTATCTATAGATATTAAAACAACCATTGATACGAAACGCCAATTCGTTATGTTTTTTTAATATAAATCGAACGACATTTGAACTCGAGTGACAGTAGAATAGGGAGTTCATTCGCTTGTCTATGGTTTAAAAAAAAAATTTACTGAGATACGAAATACGCAACGCCGCCGTTCCAAGCTGTCATCTGTTTTGTTCGTTAACTTTTTAATGTTTATCTACGTACATGTCATAAGTGCTCTAAAATGCGTCCAGAAACCGTAGGCAATGACCAGTATTACCAACCATCAGAAAGATTTCAGTAGTAATGTTAACATTACCTACTGAAATCAGTAGGTTATGAATTTAAATTTGGAACAGCTGTCAAATTCAAGTGAGGTGTCTAATCTAGTATCTATAGATATTAAAACAGTCATTGATACGAAACGCCAATTCGTTATGTTTTTTCAATATAAATCGAACGACATTTGAACTCGAGTGACAGTAGAATAGGGAGTTCATTCGCTTGTCTATGGTTTAAAAAAAAATTGACTGAGATACGAAATACGCAACGCCGCCGTTCCAAGCAGTCATCTGTTTTGTTCGTTGACTTTTTAATGTTTACAAGTAACACTAGTAATAAGTCATTTCCCTACGGTTTCTGAACCCATCTTAAAACACTTAATGATATGTGTGTAGATAAAGTAGTGTATGTAACTATACATGCTACATAAACTACTATTATTTATAATTGTAATAATATTACGTATGTACTTCTAGTTTAAATTCTCAAATCTAAGCTACCGTCTGTTTGAAACCTAACTTAAATTCTTTGTTTCTTGAAGGTTATTAAACATATAGTCCCTGACACGCAAAAATGCAAATAACCTAATATTTTATTCCGCTGACGTAAATAATTAGAGGGTGCAAATCCCAGACCATGTATTACTAGATGTTATTTATGAATTTAAGCTAACATGGTCATTCATATTACACATATTACTTAAAACGCTCGATTCGAACGCTAATAAGTTCGATTTAAGTTTTAACATAATTCAGTGTACATTTTTATGAATAAAATATAACACAATACTTAGACAAAGATGCGTCACAGAAACCTGTAAAGGTTCATGCGTGGTTTAAGGGCGTTTTCAAAAAATTGTGCACCCAATTAGTGAAAGTTGTTAAGAAAAGTTAAATCACTGTCAGTTTCGTGACGCTGACGACAATTAAGCATTAAATACCGATAAAAGCTTGGTTTTGATGTTCGTTTTATAAACTTCAATCGATATTACAACATAATAGAAGGCAAAAAGTCGATCTTCATAAAGATTTAATGCTTAATTGTCGTCACGAAACTGACAGTGATTTTACTTTTTTTTACATCTTTCGCTAATTGGGTGTACCAAATTTTGAAAACTCCCTTAAATGCATCACACATGTTAACACAGATTTAAATGTATTAAAGAACAATGAAATCTCTATAACTAAAAACAATTTAAATATTTATTTTGTATTGTCTCTTCCGTACACGGAACAATGGTGTTCCGGACATTTGGGAAGCGTACCCGGAGCCGGATCGAGCCAACGCGCAGAGGTCGAGAGTCGAAAAGGTTCGACAATTTTAATGAAATGTAAGGGGTACACTAAGTGGATGCTGCCCCTGTCCGTATCATGGGACGTGCACAGAGAAAGCACCCGCCATGGTGTAAGGACTTTTGAGTTTTAATGGAATCTAGAATGTACCAGGCTATTGGGTGGAAAGGATGGACTAGCTACTGGGCTATTGGATATAAATTCGGACATCTGCCTAAAATTTTTTTTATTTATTCTTAAATATTTTGACTTGCTTTGACTTTGAAGTATCCCTCCTCGCCTCGGACGCCGGGGACCTCGTCACTTTGTCTTAACTATTTGTCATCTATTTCAACCCTCTGGCACTTGTGCCACCGCGAGCTAGTAAGCTATGAGCTATCAGCTATTTCAAGAGACAAGATAATCGCTCCCATGTAAATAAAAGAGAGAGTTGTATATATTTATAGCTCATCGCCCGGCTATGACATTATATGTCTCTTTTATTTACACTGGATCGATTATCTTTTGCCCCTTGAAATAGCTGATAGCTCATAGCTTACTAACTCGCGGTGGGACTAGTGAGTCTAGTTGCAACTATGGTCTGTGGTGCAAACAATTTGCGAACGATTACGCGGAAAATGTCGCCATTATGTCGCTGTTACTTAAAAAAGTTAAATTATTAGGTTCGTACTGAATAAATCATCTTTTTATTTATTTATTCTTTTATATTATAGCTTTTAACATTAGCAATATCATTCAGCCGTAATACGTCCACTGTTGGGCATAGGTGTGTATTTTTTTCCCCTAAATATAACTTGTATCATCTTGGGGGGAAGTTGCCATAGTCGCCACGCCTGGCAGGTGGGTTAATAAATACTTGGATACTTTTTTTTTTATGGTTTAGCGTTATTTTTGTCTTCGCTGTAGTAAGTGAAAAAATGTGCGTTTAACTCCGCAACAAAGTGTTCCCTTTCCAAAGCTGAAGATTCCATTCTATTCAGTCGCTATGCTTGTGGTTCATTTTGGAAAGCTAGCTCGTGGCCAATTATTAGCACGAGGTGGGTAAACACTAACTTTGCTCCCTTGTAAATGAATAAATATTTCGGGACAATCTTACACAAATCGATCTAGTCCAACAGTAAGCTCAGTAAGGCTTGCGTAGTAGGTACTAGACGACGATATATATAATAGATAAATACATATAAATACTTAAAAACACAGATAACACCCATTACTTGGGAACAAATATCTGTGCTCATCACACAAATAAGTGCCCTGAGTGGGATTTGAACCCAGGACCATCAGCTTCATAGGCAGGGTCACTACCCTCTAGCCCAGTCCGGTCGTCAATAAGTAATATCATAGCAACGGCGCTACCAATCGACCAGTCGATGACCAAAGATGACCTTGAACTGTGACAAACCAGCCCTGACCTGACAGGGAACTAGATAATCATTGAAATATACCTAGAAACGATTACCAGGCCTGTGACACATGTCACGCGAACAGTACCCTTACCATGAGTTGTGACTTTGAGGTTTTCGATAACGAGTATTGAGTTTACTATTAGATCTCGCTTGTACTATTTTAGTGCGAACGAGATGCACAGATAGTAAAATCGATACTCGTTATCGAAAACCTCAAAGTCACAACTCAACTCATGGTAAGGGTACAGTCAAGTGCAAAAATACTTACCGAAGGAATCCTTTCATTAATACGTCCTACAACCTTATTTACTGTACAATAGAGTTGCTCGGTACATATTTTTTAAACTTTGGCAGTGAACGTATTTTTACACTTGGCTGTACTGCTCTAAAATGGACTTAAAGTGGGATTTCCGGTAGAACCTCAAAATGGCGAAGTCGTCTTGAGTTTATATTTTTTGTTTTTAGTTTAATCGTAGTAGAATTTCCTAGCTAATGAAGAATTGATTTCAAAACGCGTTCACCACTATTTGGTCATCATCATCACCCGGCAGTCCCAGGGTCGCGGCCGCCTCTTGGCGTTCTGTAAAGTCCAGCTACCACTTTACAGAACGCAAAGCCTACTAGCGAACAACGTCATGCTCTAAGGGCAAACTAATATGTTATTTTACTTTTGACATTGGCGAAATCATCGATAGATTTATTTATTTTTTTATGACATAGGCGGCAAATGAGCAGACGGATTACCTGGTGGTAAAAGCAAGTACCGTCGCTCATGGGCACCCGCAACACCAGAGGAGTCACAAGCGCGTTGTCGGCCTTTAAGGGGGGTTGGAGGTCTGAGAACCTTACTCACAATCAGGAACACAAAACTACATACCTGAAAGGTAGCAATGCTATTATGGCTGTGGTCTTCTGTAAGGAGGAGGTACTTTCCCAGTTGGGCTCCCCTAGATTCAAGCGTGATGGTCATCGTTGAGCCCTACCTCTCATTGTTGGACGTAATTTAAGGACATACCCGGGTCCAAAATTATATTCATCGAAGCCATATTTTTTTAAAAGAAGAACTTACAGTGAGGTATTCACGGTTGAGCCTTAAAATGGCGTAGATGTCTGTGAGAACTATTGTAACTTTCACACTACTATAAAACTACACTATTATAAAATTTATCTATTCGTTAAGTAAATGTTTTGTTACTAGTGATACGGAAAAATTGTTTCATCCAATTATAAAGAATAAGATGCGTTTCAATTCTTTGGTTATATTATTTGCGTCATTCAATGCTGTCGGATATGAGAGCTTCCCTTTATTTATTCCTCTTATTTCCTCGCATCCGATTCCAAAATAAATGTATCTTTTATAGATATAGCATCTAAAGATATTATTTCGTAGGGTTGTCGAAAGTGTTTCTGTGAAATTGTCGAGCGAAATATCCATGGTACTCATACTCGTAATAGGGTTTATACGCGGATGGCCTAGAACGCAAAATGCCTACATCACTTTCGTCGCCATATTTTTAAGTTAGCTATGTCGACGGAGCCCCGCTATTGCGGGGCTCCTATTCTGTACCGTTTGGCCTTCGGCCATTTGAAGAAAACTAACGAACCTAACCTACATACCTAGTGATATAAATAAGTGGTAATTTTGCGTTCTAGACCATTTGCGATTTAGTCCGTTTGCGATGTAGGCAAAATATTACACTAGTCATTTTGCGTTCTAGGCTTTCCGCGAATAATACAAATAACCGTGGATTTGAACAATAAAACAGTACTAAATAGAGTTTTTCCGTGTTTGAGGACGTTCTTTTATAAGACATTTGAATGGATTTTGACAAAACTAGTCCAAATACAAATGTATGGGAATATACATTTTGGATCGTATCGTTCTAAATAGAAGTAAGTGCTTCTGAGCTCGCGCCTGAACTTACTTAAGTCTCGCGCGATTAAGTCCAGTTGAATTTAAAAAAATATTCATCACTTTGCTGGTCGTTGGCAACCCTGGCTCGAACATAATGGGGTACGAATAAATACGATACGTGAACTCGCATTGTCTTTCCCTCACGCGCCTCGGGTTCCGTGCTTTTTTCCAATTGTATATTTTATTTATTAGAAATTATTTTTTTATCTTACTACCTAATTCGGAAAATCTCTTTTTATTATTTAAATTCCACCGGTCGGTCTACCTTGTGGGAGGGTGGGTACCTGCGCTTTCCGATTGCCGATGTTACCCACCGTGAGATTCGCTTGATTAGACTTACACACATTCACCCTTTTTCATAAACGTATACAAACCTACATCAGTTAATTTATCTTTTATCCTTATCTGTCATATTGACAATTGTTTTGACATGACAAAGGTAAAACATAAACTAACGTCGGTGGACCTTATGCCTTATAAAATAAGGTCCACCTTGTACAGCTAAGAGTGTTGCTGTGTGTGCAACAGTTTGCAGTCTACGCGCTGTGCTACGCCGTAGCATATCGTAGCGCGTAGCATGCGATGTTACACTTCTTGTGCGTAACACGTGTTAACAGTGATCCAGTGATCGGCACTATGTGTGCCAAACTTTAACAAAACTCGTTAAGCGGACTTAAAAGAGTCTATAGAGCCATAAAAACATGCTTCCATGCTTATTGCGATATTCAATTTAATTGTATACTAATTTGCCCACGTTATTTTTTTTTCTTGACGGTAAGTATTTACTATAGTATCGAGTTTACTATCTGTGCATCTCGTTCGCACTAAAATAGTACAAGCGAGATGCACAGACAGTAAACTCTATACTCGTTATCGAAAACGTCAATGTCACAACTCATGGTAAGGGTACAGGACACAGGGTCGTGATTTACAGCATGTTTAAAATACAATCTTTTTAATTTTCATTTTTTATTTCAATGATACAAGTCATATTTGTGGGAGGCTATGTCCAGCAGTGGACTGCATACAGCTGAAATTTATGTGTATGTATAGACAAATCTTACCTGGTAGAGGACGAACCAGCGAAGCTGCCATTTGGTGTTATCCGAGCTCCGTTTGTGGAGATAGCCAGCCTGGAACAACAGAGCACTGTTAGCTAAGAAACGTTTCTTTTTTTTTATGACATAGGCGGCAAACGAGCAGACGGATTGCCTGGTGGTAAGCAATTACCGTCGCCTATGGGCACCCGCAACACCAGGGGAGCCACAAGCGGGTTGGAGCTCTGGGAACCTTCCTCACCATCAAGAATACAACACTGCATACCTGAAAGGTAGCAGTGCTATTATGGCTGTGGTTGGCACATTCATATTCGTCGAAACACTCGTATGCTATGCGCTCTCTTTTCCTTCCTTTAAGAATATTTTTGCGTATTGCGTCAGCGTGTCGAGAAGTTTACTGCTACTGCGATTCCTTTACCCTTACCATGGGTTGTGACATTGAGGTTTACGATAACGAATGTATCGAGCTTACCTATCTGTGCATCTCGCTTGACGGTGCAGATGCACAGATAGTAAACTCGATACTCGTTATCGAAAACCTCAATGTCACAACTCATGGTAAGGGTACTTAGCCGCTTGCGTATTTTGAGTGTGGCGACCTCGCGGTAAAAACGCCGTTTTTTTAACCTGACTATGTGGAGGGAAGGTAAAAACGGCGCATTTCGAGCATATTTCTCTTTTACTCCGATTAAGGCGTCATGAGAGTGACGGAGCTGCCGCAGTGTAACGTACCCGCCACACGCTAACAAGCGTCCTTACATACACTTAATGAAGACTACCGTACTCGTAAGCTCCGTGAGGAACCACATCTATTGATCTGTTTTAACAGCGTATTCAGTAGTGACCACTTGCGAAGGATGTCATATATAAGTTTGTATGTTTTATAAATGTTTGTATGTTGATATTACAGGCCATTCTTAACCAAATTGACTGAGCCTCATGGTAAGCTTAAGAAGGCTTGTGTTGTAGGTACTCAGCCAAATACTTAAATACATAGAAAACACCCATGACTCAGGAACAAATATCTGTGCTCGTCCCACAAATAAATGCCCTGACTGGGATTTGAACCCAGGACCATCGGCTTCATAGGCACACTACCCACTAGGCCAGATCGGTCGTCATTTGTTTTTGGGTTACATGTATCATTGAGGGAATCAACAATTTGTTGTTGTTATTCTGTCCCATTAGCCAGGGGCAGCCTGAAGCATAGTTTGTTAGAAGAAATGTGGGCCCTGCGTACTACTGTCGCGCTTGGTAGGTGACCTATTATGTACGTACGTAGTTACGTAGTTAGATCTACTATAAGTAATTAAAATGAGGGTAGTTTCTCGCCTCACCGCTCGAGCCCAGACAACTGCTGCCCTCAGTCTTCCTCAGTCAGTCAACGCGAACGGTCGTATTAAATTTCTAGTAGTATAAGTGACCTTAAGCGAAAATTATAAAGCGAACCTGTATGTGATCGTACTGGGCCCTCTCGGAGAGCGCGATGAGCTGCCCATCATTGACGCGGATGGAGCGCTGGATCTTGGGGCTCAGCATCCTGGATCTGGGAACAAAGAGGGTAAAACTATAGTCAGCAAAAACCAATAACAACTATTCTTCGATATTTAAATCGAAAGAAAAATTGAAAAATTTGACTTGCGGCGGGACTCGAACCCACAACCACTGGATAACTAGCCAAGTGCACTACCAAATGTGCTACAGTACCGCTTAGACTTGACAAATTTTTCTATCTATCCCTCGTCGGTTCGAGTCGCAGCGAGTCAATTTTTTCTATTTTTCTCTCGATTTAAATATCGAAGATATTCGTTAGCAGACGTTTCTGCATAATAAAAAATAATAACAACTATGGTTTGCTAGCCAGTTTTTTTTTATGATATAGGTAGCAACTACCGCCGCCCATGGACACTCGCAACACCTGAGGAGTCACAAGTACGTTGCCGACCTTTAAAATCTCTATACGCTCTTTTCTTGAAGGTTTGGATGTCATATCGGTCCGGAAATACTGCACACGACAATTTATACCAAAGTTTTGCTATGCGAGGCTGGAAGTTTCTAGAAAAACGCACAGTTGAGGACTGCCAACCATCCAAGTGGTGATGTTGGAAGTGTTGTCGTGTAGAGCGCTGGCGGAAGTAAGCAGCAGGGATTAACCCGAACAACTCCTCGGAGCACTGTCAGTGTGGTACCAGGTGAGAATGGCACCCCATCTCCTACCACGGGTGTCGTGAGAGGCGACAAAGGAAAAAACCGACAGAAGTGCTCATCGATACCGAATCGACAGCTACTACGGTCGCCAACCCCCCTGCTAAGCTTGGCGACTATAGCAACACCCCTCCAAATTGATAGAAGTAATATTTAGGGGAGGACTATGTCCATCAGTGGACGTCTTATGGCTGATATGATTAAATTGATGAATATCCCTTTCAAAGCATGAAATAGGTACTACAATAATATAGTCCTGGGTTCGAATCCCAGTCAGGTCATTTATTTGTGTGATGAGCAGTGAGCACAGATATTTGTTCCTGAGTCATGGGTGTTTTCTATGTATTTAAGTATTTATATTATGTATCTATCTATTATATATATCATCGTCTAGTACAGTCAGCAGCAGAAGTGGCTAAGCGTTTGAGGTGTTCAAAATGAGGTCAACACATCTCTATTGTCAAGAGAATAAGAGCGCGTATAGGTCATTTTGAACACTTCAAACGCTTAGCCACTTTTGCTGCTGACTGTACCTACAACACAAGCCTTGCTGAGCTTATAATAGAATATATTTATTGCTTTCATGTTGTTAGTTGCTACAGAAGTTCTTATAGCTTAGTACAACTAAGAACAACATAAGACCCCAAACAGGTATGATTTGTGTAAATAGTCCCGAAATATTTATTATTATTATTTATTATAACATGGAGGAAGCTAATATTATCAAAATGAATAAAAACATTTCCAGTTGGAACATTCAAAAGTATAAGTTATCTTCAATAATATCTCGCTGGGAAAAGTTTTAAGTCATTGTTATCCACACCCGAAGTTCTCGCGGCGAGAAACGCCAGGCGACGTAAAATAAAGGCAGCTACTTGTATTTAAAGCCTCGACTTTACGAGGCAACTTTGAAGAGCTCTTTGAACAAGTTTGATGTTTGCGCTCCGGACAAATTGCTCGAACCCCAGCCCTCTTTGCTGGTCGACTTTTAAAAAGGTGGCTAATTTTCTATTTATCTAACGGCGACCTTCAACGTCTTTGTGAATTCATCATGGTGATGAGAGGTAGGGCACAGCGATGACCATCACGCTTGAATCTGGGGCAACCCAACTGGGGAAGTACCTCCTCCTTACAGAAAACCACAGCCATAATAGCACTGCTACCTTTCAGGTATGTAGTGTTGTGTTCCTGATGGTGAGTAAGGTTCCCAGAGCTGCAACCCCCCTTAAAGGCTGGCAACGCGCTTGTGACTCCCCTGGTGTTGCGGGCGACGGTAATTGCTTACCACCAGGCAATCCGTCTGCTCGTTTGCCGCCTATGTTATAAAAAAAAAGAAAATCAAAATCAAATTTATTATTAGAAACATTTTTACGCGACATGTAGAACCCTCCATTTAAGTTTTATACTTGTGTTAGGAGGTACTCGCTCGTTCTGTCAGGATTATATTATGTTAATAACAAATGTTAATAAACTCAAACTAAAGAAATTGGTGAGAACTGCCCATTGCATAGCATCTGCATCATGTCAGCCGAAAGATGATTGCGACCCACAAAGGCCGGCTTTGTGCTACTCGCAACTAGTGGATTCCCGGGATCTTTACCATATCGTCGGGCCACCTTGTGGGGGGCCTGCCCACGCCGCGACTACCGGTACGTGCCACTTGAGAACCTTCACGCTCCAACAGCCATCGGTTCTGCGTGTTAAGTTTAGCGATCCGGAGGGCTATATCGGTTACTTTGCTATTTCGGTTTGGTTAGTGATCATACTCAAATGTAATCTATAACTATAACCTATGCTGAAGACGTAAATACGTATGAATTAATAGCTGTGCCCCGCGGTGTTACCCGCGGTTTATTAGGGAAAAAACGTAGCCTATGTGTTAATCCAGGGTGTCAGCTAACTCCATACCAAATTGTATTAATATCGCTGCAGCTGTTTAGACGTGAAGAAGTAACAAACATACACACTCACAAACTTTCGCCTTTATAATATTAGTGTAGATTGTCCAAGACAACAGAACCAAAGTAAAAAATTAACATACATAGTAGCTATGCCGTTTTAAGTAATAGTTGGTCACTAATTTGAACAAATATTGTATCCCACACTGCTAGCCCAAGTTTTTTTTTTATGACAAAAGGTGGCAAACGAGCAGACTGATTGCCTGATGGTAAGCAATTACCGTCGCCCATGGGCACACCTAACACCAGGGGAGTCAAAAGCGCGTTGCTGACCATTAAGGGGGTTGGAGCTCTGGGAACCTTACTCATCATCAGGAACACAACACTACATACCTGAAAGTTAGCAGTGCTACTACGGCTGTAGGTCTTCTGTAAGGAGGAGGTACTTCCCCAGTTGGGCTTCTCCGGACTCAAGCGTGATGGTACTTCGCTGTGCCCTACCTCTCATTGTTGGACGTAGTTTAAGGACATACCCGGGTCCAACGAGAAAGTCGAAACGTAGCAACTCCATATGCGTCCCAGACATAGATACGACATTTTTCTAAAGAAAGGCACGAGCATGTATGAGGAACGTTATGAAAGTGAGTGAAGCGAAAGTGATTTGTCAGGACCGTAGCAAATGGAAATCTGTCATCTCTGCCTCCCCTCTGGGAAACAGGCGTGATTGTATGTATGTATGTATGTATTTTTCTGTTGATTGAGAGAATAAGATACGACTTTTTTCAAAGTAATGACGAGTTGTAAGTAACTAATACTGTCAGCTGTAAAAATAGCTTAGGGCTAGGTGTTCAAAATGAGCTGGACTCGGCTTTATTGTTAAGAGAATAAGAGCGTGTCAAGATCTTCTTGAATACCTGGCCCGGTTAGCAACTTCTTCTGCTGACTGTACGTAAACAGCACTAAAAGAAGTGTCACTTCTGAAAATATTACACTAAATGTAATTTGAAATGACGAGTTATTTCTATCCCAATAAGATAAAATAAATAAATAAATTCATTAATATTACAGGACACTCTTACACAAATTGCCTTAGCCCCACGGTAAGCTCAAGAGGGCTTGTGTTGTGGGTACTCTTAAGCCTCATTTAGACCAGGCATGAAATTGTATACAATTTTAATTACATTGCTGGCTATCGGCGTACGGCGAATTCGGTCGCTATATATAACCCCGCAATGTAATGAAAATCGTATACAAGTTCTTGCATGGTCTAAATGGGGCTTTACAACGATATATATAATATCATCATCATCATCATCATCATCATCATCATCATCATCAGCCTATCACAGTCCACTGCTGGACATAGGCCTCCCCAATTTCACGCCATCGTGTTCGATCTTCGGCTGTTCGCATTCAGCTCCTAATGATATAGATTGAGTATATAATATAAAAATATTTAAATAAATAGAAAACACCCATGACTCTGGAACAAATATCTGTGCTCATCACACAAATGTATGCCCTTACTGGGATCTGAACCCAGGACCCACTAGGCCAGACCTGTCCTCAAAATAAGTGTCCACCATAATTTATTACATTTTTTAACCCTTTCTGCCGGCCATACAGGTATGGGAAATTGTAGCAATATATCTGAAAACGAATGTAACACAAGAAAACTGCACGACATTTTTTTATGTTGTTTAATTGGATCTTAATCGTGTGGTGAATCGTGTCATGGTAAGGAGTAGCTATACATTAAATTAAGTACAGAAAACAAACGTAACACAGTTATTAAAAGTAACATTTTGCGAAAAACTCATATCATATTTTGGTATTTATGTAAAGTGTAAAAACATGAGTAATTGAGTATACAAGGCGTCCCAAGACTGGGACATCAAGGGAAAGCACCTTAAATATCGCAGATAAGATATTTTACTGAAAGAAGACTTGATATTATATATAAAAGTTAGTAATATTGTATTCAAATTGATTCTAAAAAATAGTTGCTTCGTCTGGGAATCGATCCAATTTAAATGTGAAAAAATATCACTCATATTTTTTGATGTCAATCGAAAGAATGGAAAACTAATAATTCTTCGTAAGCAACATAGTATTTTAAAGGAAAAGAACAATGTGAAATTCATTATTTAGATAATATTAAAAACATACGTGAAACTTATATTTTAATAAATAATTAATAAACTCCTGTGCTTGATTAAGTTACTATCGGAAATCATTTGTGAAGTGTAAATGTTGTAAATTAAACTGCATAAGGTAGAAATTGTTAAATCCAAATATATGTCTAAATTAAAAACAACATATAAATATGATCTATAACATAAAATTACAGATCCAGAATCATACATTAAGTACTTATATTATTTTAGTGTAATTAAGCAAGCTAAACACTTACTTTTACTTAACAACAGAATTCATATTCCGTTAACAACAAATCCATTTACTTCACATAAACATCCACAAGAAGAAACAGCATCTCAGATCACAAATAACAAGTAGCTAAAACAACACTAAACAGATAAACACAACCATTTAATTCAAAATACCCAAGCGCCTGTTGATAACATAAACGCAACAAGTCACGAGCGTGGTGATTGCTATTAAATTGTTGCAGGCGTTTGTCGCGGATCGTATTGGGCTGACGGCGTTAGTGCGACTGACGAGCCCTGCCAGGCACCTACCTGTAGCTTAATCGACCGTTGCGCGCGTGCGTGCCCTTGATGACGTACGAAAAATTAACATGGCGGTACGAAAGTAATGGAGAAAGTAATATTAACACGCCGGTTTGGTTATGTATGACTTATGGTAGGCGATAAAATAACAACCACAAAATTGAAACAGTCAACTAAGAACTCAACTATTAATGTGTCGCTTAATTTTAGGTTTTATTAACTTTCAGATCATCAACTTAAAGCAGAATAGATTTATCCGAGTGTAAAGTTAAGCGTCACTCTTATAGTTATGTCATATCTGGCAATCTGTCGTTCTGTCTGTCCCCGGCTATGTTCACAGACCGTTAATCCTAGAAAACTTGTAGAAAACAGTAATTTGGTATGAATATGTAAATCGATCACGCGGATAAACTGGCGAAATAAAATAAAGGTTAATGTTGGGTGCATGTACCTAATATTTTTTGTTTCAACTCTAATATGAGAAGTGTCGTTCGGTAGGTTTTTGATAGTGTTTTTTTTAATAAAGGCTCCGGTAGTTAACATTTTACGGATCGAAAGATATGGAATCCGTCCTAGGAGCATGATCCGATATGCTCCCGGCTGGTTTTATTTATTATTTAAGAACAGACAGCAAAACTACACTTTATTCACAGAAATACAAAGTAATTTGATACAATTTATGAGTGTATTTAACTTTAATATTATTTTTAATGAGACCATAATCCTAATGATTTAGTTATAAAATTTGTGCTCTTCTCGGCAGTTAAATTTATGCTCCTCTCGGCAGCAAAATTTGTTCCCGTGTCGTGTCTTGTAATATATTTTTGGAATATTTCACTACTTCAGGTCTCAAAAAAAAACCACTTCTAAGACCCTTTTGGGACACAAAACTTGCTATTAAATTTTTGCACCTCTTTTGATTTAAGGCGCAAGTGTAATCTGACGCATGTCTTTTGTGGACAAATTTTATTGGAGCCGGGTATGTCCTTAAACTACGTCCAATGACAATGAGAGGTAGGGCACAGCGTTGACCATCACGCTTGAATCTGGGGCAGCCCAACTGGGGAAGTACCTCCTCCTTACAGAAGACCACAGCCATAATTGCACTGCTACCTTTCAGGTATGTAGTGTTGTGTTCCTGATGGTGAGTAAGGTTCCCAGAGCTCCAACCCCCTTAAAGGCCGGCAACGCGCTTGTGACTCCCCTGGTGTTGCGGGTGCCCATGGGCAACGGTAATTGCTTAACACCAGGCAATCCGTCTGCTCGTTTGCCGCCTATGTCATAAAAAAAATGCACTTTTGAGGTGACCTAATGAGGTGAAAAACTATGAATCCCGATTAATTCCACCGTCTCCGAAGCTTCGCAGCTCCGCGGTCGGTCAGCGTGAGGTACCCGAGCGAACATGATACGTCGGCATATTTCTAAGTTGCCCACCACCCCCTGCCCCGGTCCACTGGTGGACATGGCCAGTCTAACAGGCACCGCGCTTGGCAGGCGGGTTGGTGATCGCTGTATGTTCCATCGCTTTAAAGTGTTTTTTTATTATGCAATTATTATTGTTATTAGTTAATTAAGTATAATAGTATTAAATAAATATTTCGGGACAATATTACAGAAAAAGAGCTAGTCCTACGGTAAGCTCAGTAAGGCTTGTGTTGTAGGTTCTAGACGACGATATATATAATAGATAGATACATATAAATACTTAAATACATAGAAAACACCCATGACTCAGGAACAAATATCTGTGCTCATCACAAATAAATGCCCTGACTGGGAATCGAACCCAGGACCATCGGCTTCATAGGCAGGGTCATTACCCACTAGGCCAGACCGGTCGTCAAGAAAAGGCGAACTTAATGCCGTAAGGCATCATCTCTACCAGGTAACTCTGGGACAACACAGTAATCATAGAAGGTGTTGCGGTGTGTTGAATTTAGAGTAGGGACGCTACTGGTAAGTTACCAATTTTAGTATGGGGTAACATTCCATACTAAAATTATACTATACCATTTAAGAACATTCCCCATAGTAACTTTGATAACTTTACCGGTAGCGTCCCATCTCTATTAATTGCATTACATTGCAGGCCTAATATAATATTGTACAGTTGCAATCAGATATATCAGAGCTGTGGAAGTGGTCACAAATATCGGATCAACGCCCCTATAGTCAAGGTGATAAAGTGCATATATGTTCAGATATTTGTAACCGTGATCCACAGCTCCGATATATCTTATGGCGACTGTACAGATAAAATTTTGAAAACATAAATTACCTAATAATAGAGGAGAAATACTTATTTAAGAAAAAGTGACCAGACTGACGCCCTAGTTAATTGATTTATTAATGTTAATTACAACCAAATTTTATATATAAAATGCGAAAAGTGCACTTTTTACGCACTAGTTAGGAAAAATAATTTCTATAAGTTTTGGTAATTTCTAAGTAAATAGGAGAAAGAAAAAATATCTCATTCTGCCTTCCACCTGCTAGCACAGAAGGCGGTTACCAACGCAAATGCGTCTACATAAGTAACCAGCGACCAAGAAGTCATCAATCCATCCAGTTTGTCCGACCCTGCACTTCCTAATACAATATTAATAATTAAAATATTTAAAATACTGTAACATACCTATTCCCCATATGCAATTATCATTAACACGTATGTGTGCTAAGGGTTTAATGATCGTATTGTATTCGATCGTATAGTAGGTACTGAATCCTTTTTTTTTGTTTTAGGTCATATAAATGTGCTTTCGCAACTCAGTGTTGTGTAGGTAGTTTTTTTTTTATGACAAAGGTGGCAAACGAGCAGACGGCTTGCCTGATGGTTAGCATTAACACCAAGGGAGTCACAAGCGTGTTGCCGACCTATAAGTGTGTTGGAGCTCTGGGAACCTTATTCATCATCAGGAACACAACACTACATACCTGAAAGGTAGCATGATCGTAGTTTATTCGAGTAGGTACAGTCAGCAGCAGAAGTTGCTAAGCGTTTGAGGTGTTCAAATTGAGGTCAACACATCTCTATTGTCAACAGAATAAGAGCGTGCGTAGGTTATTTTGAACACTTCAAACGCTTAGTTACTTTTGCTGCTGACTGTACTTATTCCTTTCTTTTTCTTCTGGTCTTATTAATAATATGTGCTTTCGCAACTCAGTGTTATGTAGTTTATAAGTTATAAGATATCCTGGCTTGGTACAGCGAATAGCGAATATCGAAGTTCGTAAATTTCTAGCATATTTCTCTTTTACTCCAATTAAGGCGTCATGAGAGTGACAGAGACAATCATTCGAAATATACGAATATCGATTTTCGCGGTAGCGCCACTGTTCCTATTCTTGAGTTTCTGTTATTGGCTCTGTACTACTAATTAAGTCGACTAATCTGCATTTAGCTGTTGGAACTCCTTAAATTAAATTTGTTAGGAAATTTCATACCCGCGTCCCCCTTAGGAATTTAATTTCTCGAAGTCCTTTCTTAGTGATTACTTAATATCTTAGCTTAATGTAAATACCTTGCCAGTTGTGAAAATGTCAACTTTCAGCAGCAGAAGTTGCTAAGCATGCGAGGTGCTCAAAATGAGCTTAACACATCTTTATAGTTAAAAGAATATAAGCGTACTTATGTCAAGAGTAATGTGACAACACCAGTGAAAAACGGTTTGGCTTCGGCGTTGAGGAAGCCTCTTACGTTTGAATAAACGTTTCTGCCCGCGACTGCATCTGCGTTAGATCCACGGAAATACATTACCGGGATATCAAATACTTATACTATGTCTCTGTATACTCGGTCTACTACGCCTCTAGTCAGATGTTATTAAGTTAAAAATATCTAAACATCTTCGCAAACTTTCACTTTCATTAAAACGTCTACGTTGACACCAGACGTTTACAAATTCGAATATCTTTTTTATTCCATTGAAGCGTAGATATATATTAAAAAATCCTTGCGTTGAAGTATTCGCCGGGTCAGCTAGTATATTGATAAGTCACAGATTCAAGAACTTTTTTCTCAAGGAAATTTATCAGAATTTATAATTCCATCTCATTCTGTTTTTATAATAATTAATAAACATTCTATTCTTGTCTGCGTTGAAGTGTTTTTCATACTGGTAGTTTTTGTAAGTAGTAAACTAGCAACATTTTTTTTTCATTTCGCTCGCTGTCACTTCTTGTGTCAAAAAAAAATAAAATTTGTCGAGACGTTTCGTACATAAATAAACAAAAACTCTCGGTCATTACAATCCCAAATTGACTCCAATTTATTCCAAAATCCACGTAACAGAGTGTCTGTACGTCCATTTACGTTCGAGTTTGCGAATTCGACCCGCGCGCCCGGCGTTGTCGACTGATATGAGCGAAGGGTGAAGTTTATAATGGCTCCTGTATTTAAGAATGATGTAGTGAATAGATTGCTTAACGTGAGGCTGGACGATGGAGGGAATGGGGACGAGGTGCCGCCGCAGAACATGCTGCCTTCTAATCAGCAGGCGAGGCAAGCAAACAACGCGCCTGATGAAGAAAGCGGGCCGTCTTGTGAGCCCACCGCTTCGTCGTCAGCGATCGAGAATTTGCAACCTACGAACAGCAGTGGCGGGAGATTACACAACTGGCAAGCGACCAAAACAACCGTCAAGGAGCGCCTATCTTTTCTCTTTAACAACGAAATATTGTGCGACGTCCATTTTATAGTGGGTAGGGAGGCGAACCAGCAAGTCATACCCGCGCACAAGTTCGTGCTCTCCGTAGGCAGTGCGGTCTTCGATGTCATGTTCAACGGTGTTCTAGCAACCAAATCTGATGAAGTAGAGCTACCTGATGTGGAGCCGGCGGCGTTTCTCCATTTGCTTAAGTTCCTATATTCCGATGAAGTCAGAATTGGTCCGGAGAGTGTTATGACAACTCTATACACTGCAAAGAAGTATGCTGTTGCAGCTTTAGAGGAGCATTGTGTGGATTTTCTTAAAAGCAACTTGGGTACGGACAATGCTTTCTTGTTGCTGACGCAAGCGAGGCTTTTTGATGAGCCACAGTTAGCGGCGCTTTGCTTGGAAATGATAGACAAAAACACCGCTGATGCTTTAAATGCTGAAGGGTTTACTGACATTGATCAGGACACCTTGAATGCAGTATTAGAAAGGTAATTACGGTCTTATTTTATTCTTGGTTGATCTGTTGGAAATGTTATGTTTCTGTTAATATTTGTGCTTGTGTTTTGTTTATATAAAACAGTGACTTTCAACTCAGTTCCCTCTTTGTGCTATTCTGAAATATAGCATATTTATTTTATTCAAAGTGTCTTTTTTAATACTTTTACTTAAGAATATAGAGGGATAAGTTTAAATCATTCAGTAGTTTCATGTCATCCTGCAGTGGGTACTCTTGTTAGTTAGCTATACTTGGGTAGAGCAATGATGAGAAGCTACTTTGTCAAGATAGTTGTGAAGTTTAAAAGTTGCCATAGTGTACAGAAAGCATAATTATAATTACAGGGACACCCTACGCATCAGAGAAGCTAAAATATTCTCAGCCGTATTACGCTGGTCAGAAGCTGAGTGCATCCGGCGACAGCTCCCTGTAACACCTACCAATCAACGCACTGCACTAGGGAGAGCCTTCAATGCGATCCGTTTCCCACTCATGTCCGTAGAAGAATTTGCAATGGGCCCAGCTCAGAGTGGCCTACTTGACGATAGAGAAATTGTCCAACTTTTTTTATATTTCACTGTAAATCCTAAACCTAATGTTGGATTTCTTGACACACCAAGATGCTGTATGACCGGGAAGGAGCTGACGGTGAACAGGTTCCCACAGACAGAGTCTAGATGGGGTTACAGTGGGACTACAGACCGGATCAGATTTACAGTGGATCAGAGGATATTTGTGGTTGGTTTTGGACTGTATGGGTCGTATTTTGGGCCAACGGAGTATGAAGTTCATTTGCAGGTTTGTCAAACTCTCATCTTAAATAATTAGAATTAGCACCATTATTTCCATTAAATTTGACACATAGTTCATAGATATTGTTTTTATTAAAATCAAACATATCTTTTGGTTTTTTTACACAAATGAGTATTACACAAAAAAAGAGGAATAGGTAACTCAATTTATGTTTTTTAAAACTTCCTGTTAAGTTCTGAACTATTATCTAAGTCAATTGTTAAGATGCTTTTTTTATTTGAGACTTGATGGTACAGTCAGCAGCAAAAGTTGCTAAGCGTTTGAAGTGTTCAAAATGACCTACACGCGCTCTTATTCTCTTGACAATAGAGACGTGTTGACCTCATTTTGAACAGCTCAAATGCTTAGCTGACTGTACCTTTTTACATAATACGAATATGCACTTTAATTAAATAAGTCACTTAATTAAGCTGATATAGAAGCAATAGGCAATATTTTACTATATTATTTTAATGAGAGGTAGGGCACTGTGAAGTACCATCACCCTTGAATCTGGAGAAGCCCAACTGGGGAAGTACCTCCTTACAGAAGACCACAGCCATAATACCACTGCTACCTTTCAGGTATTGTATTGTTGTGTTCCTGATGGTGAGTAAGTTTCCCAGAGCTCCAACCCCACTTAAAGGTCGGCAACGCACTTGGGTATCCCCTGGGGGTGCCCATGGGTGACGGTAATTGCTTACCATCAGGCAATCATTTGCCACCTTTGTCATACAAAAAAATATGTTGCATGCATATTTCTAGTTCTAAAGTTTAAGACTTTAAAATTAGATTTGTTCGTCAGATAATCCACCTGGCCACGAAGAAGGTGTGCGGCTCCAACACCACCACGTTCTGCTGCGACGGTACCGACGACACCTTCCGCGCCATGTTCAAGGAGCCCGTGGAGATCCTGCCCAACACCTCCTACATAGCCAGTGCCAAACTCAAGGTTCAACATACCACTTTTTTTATTTTGACGACCGGTCTGGCCACTACCCACTAGGGAAGTGGCCCTGCCTATGAAGCCGATGGTTCTGGGTTCGAATCCCAGTCGAATCATTTATTGTTTTATGAGCACAGACAATACCCATGAGTCAGGAACAAATACCTGTGCTCGTCAGACAAATAAGCCTTACTAGGATTTGAACACAGGACTGTCAACTTCATAGATAGGGTCACTAGCTAAGCTAAAATAAAACTGTGTTTCACTCATCCTGGCAAACGCACTAGCGCCATCTATTACGTGTAACAGGTCTAGGTCATTAGGACTCAGTTCTATACTAGTTCTATGGAAACGTCTCATGGTCAAAATAACAAATGAATGTCACAAAATTTGAAAATAGAATAATTAACGAATAAAATTGCATTGCAGCCAGTAACAGATTTTAATATTTTTTTGACCAAGGAGATTACTATTATTAGCCGCCCCTCGTAATCTGTATAGTTGTTTTATATGTTTTAGTTCATATATGGATGTAAGTCATATTTTACGTGCATTCGAATAATTGCTAAATAAGGATGATTGTCAATTAACAATGTCGATGGTTTACATCTTAAGCTAAACTTATTTTCTTTTTTTTTGTTTGTTTTTTCTGACAAAAAACGAGTTCGAATAGGTCAATTTATCTGACAGACGATTTCAGTTGTAACTCATGTGTCTTTGCCCATTTCCAGGGCACAGACTCCTACTACGGAACAAAGGGCCTCCGCCGCGTCACCGTGGACTGCAACAACGGTGAGAAAATCGTGTTCCAATTCTCGTACGCGGCCGGAAACAACAATGGAACATCAGTCGAGGACGGACAGATCCCCGCCATTATATTCTATATATAACTGTAGCTGGCAACACTCATGGTAGAAAAAAACTACTATAGTCTGGTCGAACAATTGCAAAAAGATGTCAAAATAAAAAAATGGCGCAGGTCGGCCATGTTATTTACGCATTGGTTTGTTAGACTATAATCACTCGTAAAATGTCTACTTTATAATTTAATTGACACACTAGACGTCTTTTTGTTTTTGTTTTATCATGTCGAGATATTATTTAGGTTCGAATAGGTCTCAAAATAACAACGACGGCACAGTATTGTTTAATAGTTATTTGTTTAAGGCAGTAAAGTTAATGTTTACACCTCGTAATAATATTGACACCCTAGCGAAAGATTCCAAAACTCGCTGAGCTTGTGGTTCATAAAAAGGAATCTTGAGCGTTCAAGGCACGAGAGGAATACAAACTTTGCTGCCGAATTGAACACAATATTTTTCACCTCACTAGCTCGTAAAAATCTATAGGAGCGACACTTCAATGGAGAATGGACAGACACCCATTAGTATAATCCATATTTAATATTAAAAATGCGAAAGTAATTCTGTCTGTCTGTTACCTCTTCGCGCTTAAACTAATTGGGATGAAATTTGGTATGGAGAGAGTTTGAGCTACGAGAAAGCACATAGGATATTTTTTAATTCGCAACCATACTTTAAAGACGGTCGCGTGGAAAAGCTAGTTCTATATATAACCAGCTGGCAACACTAGTCTGGTGAGTGGTGACTTATCATTTTTAACCGACTTCAAAAAATGGAGGTTCTCAATTAGGTTGAATGTTTTTAATGTATGTTACCTTAGAACTTCGTCGTATGTCAACCGACTTGGAAAATCCTTGCGTTGTTGTTGCTTCTAGATTGGTCTTTCGTACGAAAATATGCGTTACACAGAACTGTGTTGGAGGTATATGTGCAATTAATTTTAAAATGCGTAGAAATAGTATAGCAAAATTTCTATTTTTAAATTATAGAGCTTAAAGGGTCGCGCACTAGGCAATTTAAAAGGAATTTCCTCCCGCGAACGCTCCGGCTGTGGAATGAACTCCCTGCCGAGGTTTTCCCTAGGTACTACAGTACGAGGTTCTTCAGAAAAAGAGTATAGGTTCTTAAAGGGTAAGCAACGCGCATGTGAATCCTCTGGAGTTGCAGGCGTCCATATGCTACGGTAACTGCTTACCATCAGGCGGGCCGTATGCTTGTTTGCCACCGTCGTTGTAATGATATAGACCAGTGTGAATTATGTACACTTGGTATCAGTCTTTTTTTTAATGAGGCAGTTATATGCTTAATTTTCTCATCGAAGGAAATGAATTCTAATTAGTATTAAAATAATGATTTTCATAAAAGTTTTTGCCTTACATTAGAGCGGCGGCGGCGCGTCTATATAAGCCGGTTCCCACCGGCTTAACTAATTTTCTCCACAGTTAACAGATCGTCAATGGCAAAGCACTATTGGCTCCGTCTTGCCTAAAAAATTGAGCCGTCGCGACTGAATAAGTATTTGGTCTATTACTTAATATATGTAATTATTTTCAATTATTTTATAATCTATCTATTATCGATTATCAATTTCATCAATCAAATTAGAAAAAAATACTGAATGATCTAAATATTCCCACCTTAATAAAAAATATAGTTCCTTTATTAAATTGTGATGTTATGATATTAACATATCAAAGTAAACATAACTTATACCCGGTATTTCCTGTAATAAGAGCAATAACTTTACGGATCGCTTCTACACCACGAACACAGTAACATTTGTTTTACATTAAAAAAATGTGTAAAAAAACAGTCCTGGCCCTCACGAAATTATATTAAATGCAGTTTGGGCGTTGGGTCAAAAAGTTTGAAGACCCCTGAAATAATGGCAGGGTGAACTCAAAATGAGCATTTCAGAACAGAATCTCAAAACCGAAGTTGCCTATCCTATAGCCGCCTAGAGATCAAAAACTGCCAGGCTAAATGCAACTCTGATCTGTCATAATTAAAATTCAAAATGGCATTCATTGGGAGGCCTTTTTATAGGTCACTGGGCGGCTAGAGGCTATGGATGAAACACTAGAATTATTTTTTATAGCCGGAGGCAAGGATCCGTTTGTATAAACGGAATACAGTCAGCGTCATATACTTGGTAGGGCCCGAAGTACTCAAAAACTTTGGTACACTATAGAGTTTGTATGGTGTACCGAACTATTTGACTACTTTGAATGCTGTCAACTATATGACGTTGACTGTACTTGATGAATAGGGAAAATCGCCAGTAACTGGCCAGTTTTGCAAAAACTGCCCACCTTTTACTGAAAATGAATTCTGTTTACCTATAAATAGAGCACATTAACATTTTCTAATGGGGTTTCAATTACTGGCCACCTCACACTCTAATGAATTCAAATCGCCCAGAAACAACGTTAATTTTTAGTTTAGTGTGGCCAGTTATTGGAGGGTGGCCAGTTACTAGCGAATTACCGTAGTACCTATGTAAATGAGAAAAGAAAGAACTGTAAATGTACTAATAATAGTAAACAATGTTTAACTAGAAAAAAAAAACAAATTTTATTTTAGATGTTAGTTTTTTTACTTTAACCCTTTGAACGCCAAGAACTCCTAAAGAGGTTGCATCTGAGTGACGTCATTCCTACCACGCCACCGACCCCTCAGTGGCTATGGCGGACGTTGGCGTAAACGTCAGATTTTGACGCGAGAGAAGAGTTCAAAAGGTTATATTAAATTGTTTAGACCTCTACATGTGAATATATTTTATAGTAGTCATAGCCTTGTAAATAGCGTTTTAAATTAGATTTTAAATTATGAAATATCTTATACTTACAACAAATATAGGGAAAAATCGCCAGTAACTGGCCACTTCAATAACTGGCCACCTCACACTAAAATGAATTCCAATCGCATATAAACAGAGTTCGTTTTTAGTATAATGTGACCAGTTATTGGAGGGTGGCCAGTTACTAGCGAATTACCCTACTTAGGACAAAGATACGTATTAATATTATTAAAATAAATTAAAATTAAAATTTGAGTCGATTCTCAATAGGAGCGCAACTGGCGGTTACCTGGTAAAATTTATTTATATCGTATATATTTTTTATAGCAGACAAAATACTTTTTTTAATGGCCTCATCCACTAACCTATATGCACATTAAGAAAGGATGTCACAAATGACAGAGTGTTGGAGACCCCAAATGTGACGTCACATAGACTACATAAACATTTTCACTGTCATGTCAATGCAGTAATAAGTCATCAAAGCCAGTAACGTTCCACATAAAAAAAAACAGGGCGACGACGCCAGTATGGACATTAGTGCTTATTTTAAAGGAGTCAAGTGTGGAGCATTTGTTGGTAGTAAACAATCAATTTATAACGTTATGGTTTTTGAATTAAAAACTAAGTGTCCATTATTGGTACCTGTCAGCTTAAAGTGTCGATCATTGGTGCCATTACACTAGTAGAAAGCAAAAATTTTTTTTGGATATGATCATATTTTTATATAATTTCCGTCGATTCGAACGATTGTCTCTGCCACTCTAATTAAGCTTTAATTGGAGTAAGAGAGAAAGATGGACGACTTTGATTTTCTCGGTTGGTTCTATTACTACTCGTATTTGGTTTGGCCGGAATTGAGCTACATCCTAAAATTAGGCTAAGATCTATTTTAAAAGAGTATTTTGTATAGTCGAGGCGATAATAATAAACGGATATAATTTATTAGTGTTTTATTATTTTTTATTCGTCCAGAAACACCAATGAAACGGGAACGCATTATTTTGATTGGCATAAGACATCATTTGGCATAATGTTTTTTTTTCTTCAGAAATTGTATGGGAATTATAAGGACTTTTAAGATATGATACTGTTTAATGCATTAGGTTAGTTTTGCTTTATAATAACCCTGAAAAGTTAACTTGTTCGGATAAAATCGCAAAATGACAAAATTTATTATGAATTATGCCAAATAAGTTTATGACAATTGATATTATGCGATCCAATATGGACCCCAAAGTAACTTATGAAACTCAAAATCTATCTGCCTCTCTATTCGTCCAGTTTTGTTTACAGTCGGACCTGTTCAATCTCAACGCCAAAAATTTTACGCCATTACTTAAGCCCCATTTAGATCATGCCAGAGCTTGTATACGATTTTCATTACATTGCGGGGTTATAAAAAGCGACCGAATTCACCGTACCCCGATAGCCCGCAATGTAATGAAAATAGTATACAAGTTCTTGCCAGGTCTAAATAGGGCTTTAATTTATATTTACAAAGGTGTCATTCAAGTACAGTCAAGTGCAAAAATACGTACCGAAAGAATCCTTTCATAAATACGTCCTACAACCTTATTTACTGTACAATAGAGTTGCTCGGTACATATTTTTGAAACTTTGGCAGTGAACGAATTTTTACACTTGACTGTATACTTTTATGACTATAAGTACTTGTAAGTATCCATCCCACAGATACAATAAACACAAACCAAAGAAATACTATAAAAAATGAAGTGGCAGTGGACGGGGCACATCGCCGCGCAGAACAATTGACCTCTGGGGCATAAAGGTTCTCGAGTGGCAACCAATTACCGGAAAGCTCACTGCCTTAACTGGTAAACTCCAATAAAATATTAATCGATACTTTTTAATACTATAAAAGCGAAAGTAACAGCTGTCTCTCTGTCTGTTACCTCTTCACGCTAGCGCTGAACTAATTGGGATGAAATTTGGTATGGAGAGAGTATGAGCTACGAGAAAGGAGATAAGATCAATGTGGGTAAGACCGGCATACTATATTTTTAAGGGAAGTCCGTCATATGACACTAAATACCTATGAGATAATGTAGGAAATTGGTAGACGGTCTTTCCTGATAGACGGTCTTACCCACATTGACCTTAGGATCATTTTTATCTCGCAAGCTTAACCTCTAGTCGCCTAGACCTTTCAAAAGATGTTCCGTTGAATGCTATTTTGAATTTAACCTTTTGAACGCTTTTCCTCTCGCGTCAAAATGTGACGTGTACGCCATGGTATGACTTGTGAAGAACAAATATAAACCTTATCTGTCAGCAGGACAATGCTTTGACAGCGTCCGCCATAGCCACTTTAGTGGTCTGTGGCGTGGCAGGCACGACATCACGCGACCACTTTAGTGGTGCTTGGCGTTCAAAAGGTTAAATTTTAACAAATAGGCTGTTACTGAACCAGCGTGCTACACCCCCGACCTCGTCGACACTTACCATCAGATACCATTGAGGTCAAACGCTGGTCAGTCTTGTTAAAAAAAAAAAAAACCATAGTTGCATTTGGCCTGGCAAATTATGGCGAGGAAAAGCTAGTACTCTATAAATACTTATAACTGGCAGCTAGCTGTCACCTAAACCACTATAAAGTACAAATTATTGGGGCGTTTAGATTTTGTACTATATCCTCGCAAGGCCCACGGGCCTACCTGGGAGTTTTCAAATTTTGGTACACCCAATTAGCGAAAGATGTAAAAAAAAGTTAAATCACTGTCAGTTTCGTGACGACAATTAAGCATTAAATCTTTATGAAGATCGATTTTTTGCTTTCTATTATGTTGTAATATCGATTGAAGTTTATAAAACGAATATCAAAACCAAGCTTTTATCGATATTTAATGCTTAATTGTCGTCCCGAAACTGACAGTGATTTAACTTTTCTTAACAACTTTCACTAATTGGGTGCACATTTTTTTGAAAACGCCCACCTGCAGTACTAATTATTATAATGAAATTTGAATTTTATACAATTGGAACAGAGTTGTTCATTTGTTTCCAACGATTTTGACACCAAAGAGATTACACTTTATTTCCTACACTATAAAGAACAAATTCTAGTAGGATAATATTTGTATGGTGGGCTATGAATGACATTACAATGGCGTCCATTACGAGCAACCTGTCTCGCTCTGCCACTCCTCGTGCTTCTTGCTGAGATTCCTAGACACGGGTTTCGTCTTGACTATGGCCTTTAAGACTTCAGAAAAATCTAGGCGGGCTAGGCGCTGGTGACTGTCTCCTAAAAACAACAAATATGTAATTAAAACTGATGTGAGTCATCGACGGTGAAGTACCAAGAACTTCCTGACTACGAAAACCTAATTTTACAGGAGACGATTTTTCATATTTATATCGGTATTTTATTTATACTATATGTATATGAGATGCCTTCAAAATAGGCTAATCCTTATGGCACTGGTCCCACAACGAGCTAGTAAGCTATGAGCTATCAGCTATTTCAAAAGACAAAAGATAATCGCTCCCGTGCAAATAAAAGAGAGAAATATATATTTATAGTTCATCGCCCGGCGATGAACTATGATCGTCTGGCTGTGACATATATGTCTCTTTTATTTACACGGGATCAATTATCTTTTGTCCCTTGAAATAGCTGATAGCTCATAGCTTAGTAGCTCGCGGTGGGACCAGTGCCTTTATAGGGCAAGTTCAAAATGGAAATGTAAAAATGACCACCCAGCAACATCGTCTTTTTGTATTTTTTTCTTAACAAGAATCATTAGGACAATCGAGCCGCGATGAGGCTTGAACGCACGACCACAGTGACTTTTGGGCGTGAAAGGGTTATAGTATAAATAAAGTATATAATTATTAATATATCAAAATATAAAACGTTTCTTTCGTCCCCTGTAAAATTAGGTTTTCGTAGTTAGGAGTTCTTGGTACTTCACCGTCATTATGCTACTTACTCAGTCATACATGGTCATACTTATAACAGATGAATATATGTAAATATGTTCACCGCAATCTATTAAAATTAGACACTCATATTGGTGGCGTGGGGAAACCCCCTACAAAGTGGATCAACGTCTAAATAGTTACGTTTTGGTTATTTATTTTAAATAGAGTAAATTTTTGAGATACTCTAGTGTAATACAAACCTTAAAGTCGAATTCATAGGATGAAATTAAATTGACACGCATGTGGTCGATAAATCGTACTAGGGTTAGGGGAGAAGGGTTAAACTAACCTTTTGCCATAAGTGGCAGCATCTTCCTGACGCCGGCCATCATGGCTTCCTTGCACACCAGCTTGATGTCGCTGCCAGAGTACCCCTCGGTTTTAGAGGCTAGGTCCTGAAATAATACCTAAATATAATTACCTGTATTAGCGGCCCACGCTCCCAAATTTAGTATTACCAAATAATTTTAATAAGGGCTGGTTTTTCAATAATCAGACAAGCCTTATTCGGCGAATAAGAAGAAGAAGAAGAAATCTATGGGTATCTGTCAGATATGTGCTTATCTGACAATTGAAAAGTCGGCCCTAAAGGTTCAATCATTTATGACTGACACAAATTTGCATTTGTTGTTTCTTAATTTTTTCACAGGATCTACTCGCAAGTAGGCATTGTTAAATCTGTGACTAAACACTTATATAGTCGCCATCAGATATATCGGAGCTGTGGAGGTGCTCACAAATATCTTAACAACGCCTCTATTTTCAAGGCGATAAAGTGCATGTTCAGATATTTGTGACCTGTATATGGCGAAGTACACTGTAATGTAACATTGTTTGTCTTTCCCGTACACGGAACAATGGTGTTCCGGACATTTGGGAGGCGTACGTGGAGCCGGATCGAGCCAACGCGCAGAGGCCCTTTCGACAATTTAATGAAATGTAAGGGGTACAATAAGCTGATGTGGCCCAGTACGTATCATGGGACGCACACAGAGACAGCACCCGCCATGGTGTAAGGACTATTAGTTTTAATGGAATCTAGAATGTACTAGACTATTGGGTGGAAAGGATGGATGAGCTACTGGGCTATTGGATATAACCGGACGCCTGCCTAATAACATGGTATACAATTTTTTTTCCCGCAGACGGTGACTCGCCCTCAGTGAGATAGGCCCCCACAAAAACCGACATCACAAATGGCTCAAGGGCACAATGTTAAATTATTATTATGGTTCAATAAATAAATTTAACAAGTAATATCATCCAACAAATACCTTCCATATTGTAAGATAAGGAGCCGTGTCAGATCCAAGGAACAGCTCAAAGAGTTCAGCTCGAGTGTCCTGGTCCGGCAGGGGGATGTAGACCCGTTTCTCCAGACGCCGGAGCATGGCCGGGTCGATCTCCCTGAAATGAGAATGGAATATAAGTAATCAGACTAAGAAGGGCGTTTTCAAAAAAACGTTGTCCTAAACCTCATTCATCCAGATCTGGACGTGCCGTGCTCATTTTTCTCAGACTGACCAGCTTTTTCGATCCTAATTATTAAAAGTGTCCTGAAATTTTCGGACACTTTTTTTTATTAATCACTTTAATCAGGATCGAAAAAAGCTCGTGATTCTGGGAAAAATGAACCCTGTCCAGATCGGGAAGAATAAAATTTGGGACGTTTTTTGAAAATGCCCAGAAGCAAAGACAAAGTGAATGGCACGTAATCACCTTATGTGCCTAGAGGCCTTACTTACAATCATTCATCATCATTTCATAGTCGCCACGCTTGGCAGGCGGGTTGGCGACCGCATTAGCTGATTGAGTTTTGACGGATACTGCTGCTTAACGGTCGCTTTTGCCCCTTTATCGCCTCTTGCGACACCCGCTGGAGGAGATGGGGTGGTCCTAATCTACCACATGGCATACTTACAATAAAGATAAATAATGTGTTCAGAGAAGTCAAGCTTCACTACTTCCATGGATGGTAATATGTATGATGATTCAGTAGATGTCCAATGATTTATGACATATTGATAACCATAAAATCGCATAGTTTATGTCAAACTCAGCGAGTTTTACATCTGGCCCGGTACCACTAACATCGAAGTTCGTATATTTCGAGCACCTTTCTATTTTACTCCTATTAAAGGCGTCATGAGAGTGACAATCGTCCGATATTTACGAACATCGTATTTCGCGGTAGCGCCCCTGATGTCTTTGCCTACAGATCTATTAACATAAATTGGTATGTTAAAGACAAAAACATTCAAAATCACCATGGCATATTAGAGTTGGCGAGCAGGAACACGATGCCTTCCCTCTCGCCCACCCCGTCCAATTCAGTCAGCAGCTGTGCCTTGAGGCGGCGGGAGGCTTCGTGCTCGCCCGGCAGCGACCTCTCCGATGCCAGTGTCTCCACCTCATCGATGAAGATGATCGAGGGGGCGTAGTACGACGCCATTTCGAAGAGCACCTGGATAGTTTAAATGTTGAATTAGGACTACTTAGATTAAGCTATATTAATTGATCTGGGCGAACCCAAGATGACAATCATTTTTAGAAAACGCAATCGAGACGAAAACAAATCGAACTCAAATTTATGTGATTTTTTCCATAGGTACGTTATGTTCAGTCTTAAGGTGACGGCACCAGTCATGGACAAGGAACCAATGATGAACATTAGTGCTTATTACAAAGAAGTTAAGTGTTGTGCATTTGTTGGGACATATTCAATTTATAACTTTATGATTTTTGAAATAAGAACTAAGTGTCCATCATTGGTGCCTGTCAGCTTAAAGTATCCAACATTGGTGCCATTACCTTATATGTCTTCTAAAATGGACCAGCATGAGAAGTTTTATTATTTCACTTAACCCCTCGTATGCGGATGTCAAATTTCTCCAATGAAAAAACGACCTTGAAGTTAATTCCGATGAGTTGAAATGTTTGGCATGGTTCCGTGCCTAAGCGTACGAAGAGTTAAGGTTCAAATTACTTTAACAATCCTCTCTGAGTCCCCACGCCATTTTGTAACAATAGTGCTTGGCTGCACATTGAAGAAGGTACACCGGCTCTCGTTGGCCACGGCCCGCGCCAGCAGGGTCTTGCCTGTCCCCGGGGGCCCGTGGAGGAGCACCCCCCGCCAGGGCTCCAGCAGACCCGTGAAGACTTCTGGGTGCCTGAGGAAAGAGATAGACTGATTCATTCTTCCACCAACCAGGGAGGTCCACTGTTGGGCATGTCCCAAAGACTACAGGGGTCAGGGAGTTATCTCCGAGCATGGGAGTTGAATGCCGTAATCTCCGCGTGGCAGGCGGGTTGGCGATCGCGTTGTTCCACGGCTCTAAAGGGACGCTGATGTCCGTCCTTCGGCAGTTTCTGGTCGCTTTTAAGGAATACCTGAGTTTTTTATATTGTGGATGTGTTTTGCTGTTTAAATAAACTAGGCGTGTGTAGCTAAATTATTCAGTACCTTCATTTCTAATGGGAGTAAAAGAGAAACACTGCATAGCAATTTGTAGGTGTGATTAAGTTAATTGATATATCATTTATTATACCGGGTATGGCTTCCAATAGAAGCAATATTAATAAGGATCGCTTCTATACCACGGACGTAGCAACATTTGTTCTACAACTTTAAAAAATTGTGTAATTTATTACTTGGGATGTTTTTGAACAAACTAAATTGTATTTTCAATGAACAGTAGGGGGTACCTACGAGTATCGAGTTCACTGTCTGGGCATCTCGCTTGTACTATTTTAGTGCGAACGAGATGCACAGATAATAAACTTGATAATCGTTATCGAAAACCTCAAAGTAACAATTCATGGTCATCCAATAGTCTAGTTGACATTTACTGTGAGTCTACAAACTTCATAGTTTTCACAATACATTGCTTTTTGCTTTTAAAATCTTTTTTTATTAGTATTTAGTAAACTACCAGTTATTTTCAAAAGTCATATAACATATGTTGCTGCGTTTATGGTGTAGCAACTATGTCTAAAATTATTGCTCTTATTACAGGCCACACCCGATATATGAAGTACAAAACATGTGTTTTTCCGTATTTAACTGAAAGTTAAAGCTACGAATATCGATTTGAGCTTTCAATTTCGATACAGCCGTTGACTTTCTTATTATTCTGAATTGCGAAGTTGGGTGCGAAATTCCAGTTCAACTACGGAAAACTATAAAACTGCATTACGCTCTACGCTCCTACAAGTCGGTGCAAGTCGTGAAATGCTGCAATCAAGCGACGTTCGAAGTTCGCCTCGAGAGTCGACTCGACACGTGACACGTGGCTTATAAAGATTGTATACGTACAGGTCGATTCACGAGAGTTGGCACGAATGGAATGAATGACTGAATGAAAATGTCTATGTGTGTGTCACATTAACCAATAAAATAGTGGCTCGATTGTATACCGATACAAGTGTCACTCATACAATGAAAGTTTCGTTCAATCCATTCGTGCCAACTCTCGTGAATCGACCTGTAGTCGTGGGGCATGACACAGGATAGGTGAAGCTAATTAGTTTCTTATAACCGGGGGTCTTCGTACGCTGTATCTATATTAAGTACATAGTTTGAGGACAGGTCTGACCTAGTGGATCGACCCTGCCTATGAAGCTGGCGGTCCTGGATTCAAATCCCAGTAAGGGTATTTATATGGTGAGCACAGGCATATGTTCCTGAGTCCTGGTTGTTCCATGTGCTCAAGTATTTGTATATTATATACATCTTTGGCTGAGTACCCACAACACAAGCCTTCGACACTCGAACCCTCAACCACTGGATCATTAGCCCAGTGCACTACCAATTGTGCTATACGAGTACCGCTTGACCTCGTAATTTTTTTCTATTTTTCTTTCGATTTATGATATTCCCTTGCAGACATTTCTGCTAAATAAATAATTTCGGGACAGATTACACAAATCGACCTAGTCCTACGGTAAGCTCAGTAAGGCTTGTGTTGTAGGTACTAGACGACGATATATATAATAGATAGATACATATAAATACTTAAATACATAGAAAACACCCATGACCCAGGAACAAATACCTGTGCTCATCACGCAAATAAATGAAAAATCGAACGGAGCATCGGCTTCATAGGCCACTTACCACTAGGCCAGACCAGTCGTTGAAATAAAAAACAAAAGTTTAATACCTCACGGGATAAACGACAGACTCCATCAAGAGACTCTTAGCGTCTTCCAATCCTTTGATATCATCCCAGCTAACTTGTGCCGGCTTCACAATGTCCTGGTACAGATCTTCAACCAGCTGTCTCTTCTCCGGCGATGCCCTGGCCAGGAGTGCTGATAGGGGCTTCAGTTCCACTGCTGGTATGGTTATTTGTTCCTGTAATGTGGCCATCAGGGGCACATTTTATAAAAGCTTGTAAAGTTACAACTTTACAAGCTTTTATACTTTAAGCTTTTATATTTTGGGTACGGACACTTTAATACATTAAGGTGTCCGTACCCAAAAAAGGAAACGGTGTCAATATGAGTAAGACCTGCATACTTTCTTGTTAAGGGAAGTCCGTCATATGATACTAAATGCCGATTTGATAATGTAGGAAATTGGTTGGTAGACGGACTTTCCTGATAGACGGTCTTACCCACATTAACCTTATCCTATAAGACTTTGTTGTCCGTCCTTCTGTCTGTAAATAAAAATAACCTAAAAAATAATTAAGACATATTAATTATAGTTAATAAATACCTTAATAGCCAAACCAAGCCGTGTAACAGTAACGTCCGGTAACAAAGCCTCTTGCACAGGCTCGGGCTCCGCCCTCGGCCTGGCTTGTCTCGTCGGAGGCCTACGGGGTGCAGGTAGCGACACCTGGCGGAGAAACTGCGGCTGCTTGTTGAAGCGAGACAGGTAGTAGCTCGTGTAATCCTGAAATGAGATTAATAAGATATTTATAATAAAAAAAAAACTTTTTTTATGAAAAAGGTGGCAAACGAGGTATTATAGGCACCACCAGGGGAGTCAGAAGCGCGTTGCCGGCCTTTAAGAGGGGTTGGAGCTCCTGAAAGGTAGCAATGTTATTATGGCTGAGGTCTTCTGTAAGGAGGAAGTACTTCTCCGGTTGGGCTGCTCCAAACTCAAACGTGATGGTACTTCGCTGTGCCCTAACTCTCATTGTTGGACGTAGTTTAAGGACATACCCGGGTCCAAAATGTAACGTTACATGATATAACGGACCAATATTGGATGCTTTTAAGTTTATTTATTTTGACCATCACTCATCACTATTTCTTGTACTACTAGACGTCTACTACTAGATATAGGCCTCCCCCAAATATTTTATTATTATTTGTATGTCTCTTCCGTACACGGAACAATGGTGTTCCGGACATTTGGGAGGCGTACGCGGAGCCAGATCGAGCCAACGCGCAGAGGCCCTTTCGACAATTTAATGAAATGTAAGGGGTACACTAAGCGGATGTTGCCCCTGTCCGTATCATGGGACGCGCACAGAGACAGCACCCGCCATGGTGTAAGGACTATTGAGTTATAATGGAATCTAGAATGTACTAGGCTATTGGGTGGAAAGGATGGACTAGCTACTGGGCTATTGGATAAAAAAACCGGACGTCTGCCTAATAAAATGGTATTCAATTTTATTTCCGGCAGACGGTGACTCGCCCTATGCGAGATGGGCCCCCACAAAAAGCGACATCAAAGATGGCTCAAGGGCAACACCGGTGCATAGGGCTAAGGGTAGAGAGGTGTCACTGGACTTTAAACATATAGCCAACTCGCCACTTAGGTTTCCACATCTACCCTCGAGAACGCAGCTCTCGCGACCCCACTCTGGACGGCCGGTGAAGGCAAGCCAGAGGCAGGGGACCTGTCCCACCTGTCCGACAGGGCACCCCAGGGGCACTCAGGTACGTGGAGTCGCTACTCCCCAACAGCTCGCCACAAGCTGCCCTGCATTGACTGATTGCACTGGAGAAAACCAGTGGGCGATGGGGTCGTCACATCCCTACGCCTTATTATTATTATTATTTATGTTTGTTTTTAATTATTCTCTCCTAAAGGAGGAAGTTTTACTTCAACACTTGCGGGCTTTTGGCCAAACAAGTATCGAAGGTGGTGAGAATCATGTTGTTTTATTGTGTTTTATTCCAGGGAAAGAAATTTACGGACTATTCTGCATGTGTTCATGATAGCAGCTTTTTGAAGAAGTATGTATGTAAGTGGTTGAATGTCAAGGGCTTTGAGGCTTGTGTGTAGAGTGCGGGGTATAACACCCGTGGACGAGATTATGATCGGTATAGTCTTCACGGTGCTCACTCGCCATTGGTTTTTTATTTCTATGGATAGGTCTGTGTATTTACTTAATTTTTCGGTGTGTGTAGATACAAGATTATGGGTGTTGGGTATAGCTATGTCTATAAGATATACGGTTTTAGCGACTTTGTCGAGGAGTGTGATATCGGGTCTATTGTAGTGTACAGTTTTATCAGTAATGATTGTTCTGTCCCAATAAAGTTTGTATTCGGCTGATTCTAAAATAACCTGCGGTAAATATTTATAGTAAGGGGATCTTGTTTCAATAAGATTATATTTAAATGCAAGGAATTGATGCACTATACCAGCTACTTGATCGTGTCGGTGTTTGTAGTCAGTTTGCGTGATGGATCGACAGGCTCCTGTTATGTGTTGAATAGTTTCCGGGGCAGCATGGCAGCGTCGGCATAAATCTGTTGTTAAGTTATGGTCACGAATAATATATTTTCTGTAGTTTCTGGTATCAATAATTTGGTCCTGAATAGCAATCATAAACCCTTCAGTTTCGGGGAACAACTCACCTTTCTTGAGCCACATGTTTGAAGCGAGCTTGTCAACGGTAGGATTTATTAAATCGTGCCTGTGCCTCCCATGGAGTGACTTTTGGGCCCAATTTTGGAGTTTTTGTTTAGGGTCTATGATCTCTTCGTTTTTTTGTGTGTTGCGGTCATTCAAATTTAGCGGAGTGTATTTACGGTCAGCGGAAACTACGGCTTGGTGTATCACAGAACGGGATGATCGGTCATGGAAGAACTTTCTTAAGGAGCTTACCTGCTTATTGTGAAGATTTTTAATATCTATGAGTGCTCTACCACCTTCTACTTTCGGTAGAGTCAATCTCTGGGTGCAGCTTCGCGGGTGATGTTTCCGATATTTAGTCATTAGGGTGTTGATTAGTCTTTGCAGATTACAGAGATCAGTTTTCGACCATTGTATGACACCAAAAGAGTAGGTAAGTATGGGTATAGCGTATGTGTTTATAGCCTTAGTTGTGTTGCGTGCATTGAGTTGTGTATTTAAAATTTTATGAAGTCTAGTCGTGAATTTTTGTTTTAGCGTTATTTTTGTCGTTTTATGATGGATTTGCTGCGTTTGCTGATAACCCAGGTACTTGTATCCAGTTTCCTCATCTACAGGGTCTATTTGCTGGCCATCTTTTAGAGTGTAATTATTATCTACCGTTTTACCTTTTCGAATGGATTGAATTTTGCACTTGTCAATACCAAATTCCATATTGATATCCGACGAAAAATTTTCTGTAATATCTGCGAGCTTATGTATGTTTGATAAATTACTGCTATACAACTTAATGTCGTCCATATACATTAAATGTGATATAGTTTCCGAGTCACTATTACCATACTTCAATTCAAATCCAGATTGGCTCTTATTTAGTAACCTAGAGAGTGGATTAAGTGCAAGACAAAACCATAGCGGGCTTAAGGCGTCGCCTTGAAAAATACCTCTGCGGATCTTAATAGGTTCTGTTTCAATGAATGTATTATTGCTAGATAATTTAAGAACTGTAGACCAGTGTAGCATAGTGTTTTGTAGGAATCGTATGATAGTGTCGTGTATTTTGTAGTGTTTAAGAATGTAGATTAGCCAGGTGTGTGGTACTGAGTCGAATGCTTTTTTGTAATCGATGTACATAGTATAGATATCCGTGTTGGTACGTAGCGCTTGTTTTGAAATAACGGCGTCTATAGTCAATTGTTCTTTACAGCCTTGACTATTCTGGCGGCATCCTTTTTGTTGTTCAGCTAATATGTTGTGAAACTCAACATGTTTATATATAAGTTTGCTAATGCATGAAGTTATTATTTTGTAAATATTTTGTAAGCAGGTAATAGGTCGATATTTAGCGGGGTTTTGTGTATCGGTTTTATCTTTAAGTAGCATATATGTTGTTCCTTGCGTGATATAGTGTGGTAAGGTTTCAGGTGCATTAATGAATCCGTTAATCTGTCTCAGTAAGATGGGGTGTAAATAAGTAAATTTTTTGATCCAGTAATTATGAATTTTATCTGAACCAGCAGCTTTCCAATTATGGGTTTTGGCTATGACGGATTGTAGTAAATCAAGGTTGATTTGTTCAAATGGCATATCGTCTACGGGAATAAGCGTTTCTTCATCATCAACAATCCATTCAGCGTTCCGGTGTCCTACAGGCTTAGACCATATTTCTGACCAAAACTGATGCAGACTTTGTGCAGTGGGGCATTCAAGGTTTCTATTAGAGTTTTCGTCGGATTCAGAAGTGTGTGAATCTTGTAAATTTCTGTAAAATATCTTTTCATTATTTAAAAACTGCTTATTTTGTGTTTTACGTAAGGTGGTTACTTTATATCTGCGCAGCCTATTACTCAGCGCACTTAGTTTTTGTTTTATAGTATCAAGAAAATGGGTGAGATGTGTATTTTCGTGTTCGTGTCGTGAATGAATTTTATATTGACGTTTGATATTATTTATATGTCTGATAAGTCTAGGGCTAGTATTTCCGTTGATGAATTCTGTAAGTCTACCTATTTTTATTCTCAGATCTGCAATTCTTTCTTGTAATCTTTTTTGCCAGTTGGGGATTTGTTCTATATATCGGGTTTCGCAGTTTGTTTCTCTTATTTTAGTGCCGTTGTGGGTGGCTGCCGTGAAAGCCGCGCAGTAAAGAGTAGTGTGTGTGTTATTAAAATTAGCATCAATACTAATGTACTTGGGCAGAACGACAGTGTTAATAAATTGAACGATAGAATTTAGTTTTTTAGATGGGTTCTGCTTAGGTATTCTGGGTCTACTGGTTGCTTCCGTATATTGAAACTTTTCTTTGACAAATTCGAAGGTTTGTTCGATTTCCTTTTGAGTTGTTAGTGGAAGATTACGCTGTTGCATTTGGCTTTCAGGGAGCCTCATGCTTTGTTGTTGAGTTTCAATGTTGTTATCTGTGTGGATCTGGGTTTGAAGAATTTCATGAGATGGGGTATTTTGGAAAATAATAGCCGTGCTATCGACAGGGGATAAATTACTACCAATATTTGGCGTACTACCATTAACTGATGTTAGTTCAAAAGAAATCTCATCTTTTATCTCCTGGAGCCTTTCTTCACTCAAGTACTTATTGTTAATAATAGCTCGTCGTTGGTCTGCTATTCTTTGTTCAGATATGTTTGCAAGTTGGGGATGTTTTACAATAATTCGTTCATGGAGTGGTTTTCTATATGCTGTTGTGTTTGTTTCAAGCTGTGTTATCCTGTAGTACTCTCTTATTATCGATTCATTAATTTCGTTAGTCCAACTCATTCGTTGATTAGTATTTTGCATGGTGGCGAGTTGTCCTTGATGATAAGATGATGGCGAATCTTTCAAGTCATTCGCTGCTTGTTTTCTAATATCGGCAATATCTGCATCTGACAGTAATTTATTTCGTACGATGGCTCTACGTTGGTCTCCTAACCGCTGCTGGCTTACTTGAAATGTTGGAAATCTTTGGCTGAATTCAGTGTGTAGTTGTGGTAAGTATTTTCTCGTTTCGGTTTCAAGGGAAGTGACTCTAAAGTATGTGCGTAAGATAAATATATTCATATCTCTTGACCATTTCTTACGCACATTTTGACGAACCTCGGCGGGTGCAGGTTGGTTGGCAGAACTTGCCTCCTGCACAACGTCCTCGGCCGTAATAAAAGATGTAGAAGATGATGTACGTGTCGACGTTCTTTCGGTATCTGACATATTTAAGTAAGAAGCTGGTGATGAAGGAATCGAGGAGAATAGTGAAGCTGACGACGAAGGGATTGTAGGAGACAACGATGAGGGAGAAGATTCACGTGTCAGCTGATTTGCGGCTGTAGTATATTTTTCGATGGAAGCCCGCCTGCTCAGCTTCGCATCGCCGCTGGATCGCATGCTGTGGCACCCAGCAGCGGCTCCAGATGCGCCCCGACGATCGCCCTCGGGCAGCGGCCCGACTGCGGCTGTAACAGATTCTTCGATGGGAGCCCGCCTGCTCAACTCTGCATCGCCGTTGGATCGCATGCTGTGGCATCCAGCAACGGCTCCAGATGCGCCCCGACGATCACCCTCGGGTAGCGGCCCTGGACGTAAACTTCTCGAACGTAACTGCATGCTAAATCTTCCAGGAAAGGAAAAGAAGAGAGATAGGAAAGATTGGGATCTTAGTTTGGGAAGGGTAACCTAGCTGTTATTGGTTATTTTTTTTTGTGTCTCCCGATTAGGGGTGCGGTCTAGGTGTTTCGACCATTAATGTGGTAGTATCACCAACCCGTAAGCCCCCCCACCACGTCAAGGTTAATCCCTGGGGGGGTTATTATTATTATTATTTCGGAAAACCAACAGATTTGGAAACTAAAACTAAGTTACATAAAAATGTATCAGCGACGCCAATTACGGGTTTCCACAATTAGTAAAATATGACTTTTTATCGGGGTTGCAATAGCCGCCACGCTTGGCAGGCGGGTTGATTTTCGACGACATTCAGTTTCGACGGACGTGGGAAAAGATGGGGTGCTACGCTCAGCCCTCACTTGCATTTTGCTACCGGAGATTTAATTTACTAACCGTAAAAGTTCTTCACGGATAAAAAACGTTATGAGTTAAAAGTTCAGCTCATTTTCCGAGAATCACAAAAAGTACTTGAAGTTGAAGGCAGGATACAAGGAAACTTACTTAGCTTGAGAATCATCTTTAAAGTTATTATTATTTTATTACTTTCTCACTTGTGCATAGTTTGACTTTCACCATATCATATTTATTCCTTTCTCATTTTCTCATAGCTAGGTTAGCTGGAAGAGATCCCATTTAGGGATAAGCTCGCCTTTGTGCATATCTTTTACATTCTTCACTGTTGTTTTGTTGTTTCATTTGTTTATGTGCAATAAAGTGATATATACATACATAAAGCTCATAGTTGATGCAACCAGGCTGTAGAGTCGCCGTCAGATATATTATATCGGAGCTGTTGTGCTGATCACAAATATCTGAACAACGCCTCTATTGTCAAGGCGATAAAGTGCTTGTTCAAATATTTGTGACCACCTCCACAGCTCAGATATATCTGATGGCGACTTTACATAATAGAGGATTAAAAATCTTTTACAAAATGATTTTAGTCCAAGTATTTCTATTGCTTTTATTAATTGACAAGACGATGTAGAAGAACACATACCTAATCAATCGCCTAATACAACCGTGGACATTATATCATGGACTTTGGATACAAGGTTGGGTTGGCTGTAAACATCGTATAAGTACAGTCAGCAGCAAAAGTTGCTAAGCGTTTGAAGTGTTCAAAATGACCTACACGCGCTCTTATTCTCTTGACAATAGAGACGTGTTGACCTCATTTTGAACACCTCAAATGCTTAGCTACTTCTGCTGCTGACTGTACTATTTATTCACTAAATAAATTGCTTACAATTTTTAGTTTACCCCACTCTGGACGGCCGGTTAAGGCAAGTCAGAGGCAGGGGACCTGTCCCACTTGTCCGACAGGGTACTGTAAGGGGGGTTTCGCGCCTAGATGGAGAGCTGATAATAAAGATGATTGTTAGGTATGATAAGTAATATTTTAATACAACACAGTCAAAGCGAGTAGTTGATTTATCTTGTATTTAAAGAATAAAATAGTACATATCATAAAAATCATCTTATTTAACAGCTTTCCATTTAGGCGCGAACCCTCCTTACAGTACCCCAGGGGCGCTCACGTACGTGGAGTCGCGAAAGTATAATTATTGTTAACATAAATAAATGTTGATATACATATTTTAACTCACATTTATTTCGCTGCATACATTTAATAATTTAACTTTGCTCTATGCCAATAAATAACACAGCAAGCGTCGCAGATGCTCTACTCGCTTACAAACACTAAAAAGCATATGTGCCTATAAAATTCACATAGAGTTACAACGTTTCGGATGTAGAGGGGTTATGTCAGTTTAGGCACACGGCCAATAATGTGAATGTCGTCGTGATATCATAAAGCTATCATCTTATGAAATTTAATACGTTTTGAGGTTATGTGACCTTGACTGTGTCTCTGAGAGCGCTGGTGGCCTAGCGGTTAGAGCGTCCGACTTGCAATCAGGTTTAAACCCCTGCTCGTACTAATGAGTTTTTCGAAACTTCATCATCATCATCTCAGTCATAAGACGTCCACTGCTGATCATAGGGCTCCCCTTTGAACCTCCACATGTACCGGTTGGAAACGACCTGCATCTAGCGTCTTCCGGCGACCTTAATGAGGTCGTCTGTCCATTTTGTGGGTGGACGCCCTACGCTGCGCTTGCTAGTCCATGGTCTCTACTCGAGCACTTTTCGACCCCATCAGCCATCTTCTCTGCGTGCAATGTGGCCTGTCAATTGCCACTTCAGCTTGCTAACCCGGTGTTTTTGAAAGCTATGTACGTACTATCATTTGATATTTACCAGTCGCTTTTCTGTGAAAGAAAATGTTAGGAAACCGGACTAATCCCAATAAGGCCTAGTTTCTGGTTTGGAAGATCAGATGGCAGTCGCTTTCGTAAAACTAGTGCCTACGCCAAATCCTAATATTAGTTGCTAAGCGGACCCCAGATTCCCATGAGCCGTGGCAAAATTCCGGATAACGCGAAGAAGAAGAGACCTATATGGACTTGGTCTCTAAACCGGTTCCTATTTAAATCCCAAATGGGAAATTCTGCAAATAGGCAGAATTCCGTTCGGGAAAAATGCTATTAAGAAACATTAATGTGGCAAGATATGCGATGGTAAGAATCTCCACTAGGAAGAATCGATTTTATGCCGGTCCCCCACAAGGCGGACTGACTGTATGGTAAAGATCGTGGGAATCCACTGGATGCGGGTGGCGCAAAACCTGTCACTGTGGGTCGCTTTGGGGGAGGACTATGTCCAGCAGTGGACGTTTTTCGGCTGATATGATGATGATCCCGTCCCTGTCCACATGCTTAGCAGCGGCGATGTGTCCATACAAGCAATCTTACACAAATCGACCTAGTCCTACAGTAAGCTCAGTAAGGCTTGTGCTGTAGGTACTAGACGACGATATATATAATAGATAGATACATATAAATACTTAAATACATAGACACCCAAGACTCAGGAACAAACATCACTCATCACACAAATAAATGCCCTGACTGGGATTCGAACCCAGGACCATCTGCTTCATAGGCAGAGTCACTACCCACTAGGCCGGACCGGTCGTCAATATATCCAGTAGTGGACGTCCTTCGGCTGATACGGTGATGATGATTCCTGTCCTCATGCTTAGCAGCGGGTGTCCGTCCATGCAAGCCGATTCAGCCCGGCTTTACTAACATTTCAGGTCAACAGTTTTATTTTTACTCACGAAGAAAAGGCAAAGCTATATTGACTCCATCTTGTCTAAAAAAATGGACGCACCGCCACTGATGCCCAATACAGTCAGCAGCAAAAGTGGCTGAGCGGGTAAAGTATTCAAAATGACCTACACGCGCTCTTATTCTCTTGACAATAGAGATGTGTTGACCTCATTTTGAACACCTCAACCGCTTAGCCACTTCTGCTGGTGACTATAAAGTCGCAATCAGATATATCGGAGCTGTGGAGGTGGTCACAAATATCGGAACAACGCCCCTATTGTTATGGCAATAAAGAGCATGTTCTGATATTTATGACCACCTCCACAGCTCCGATATATCTGATGGCGACTGTACCACATTATTATCATAACGGGCTGATCGGCGCTCTCGTGTGGAACGACGCGGTTCACTGAGCACCGCACTGCGGGGGTCGGTTACCGAATATACGGTGTCACCCCAACTAACTTCTTGTAATGTGGAACACAATCAAATTGAATATTTTATGTTTTTAACCGGTTTCTAATGGGAATATTTTACAAAAAACTCTTTGGTCCGTATGCCACCGGACGTCCAACTAGCCTAATATGGTCGGGTTTTTATCACTTCTCACAATATCTGTCACGCTCTAACAAGTATGTGAGTGCAAAAGTGACGGATAGCGCGATAGATGATAAAATGTAAACCATCGTAGATGTTCAGGGGCCTATTTCTCAAACACTTGTAATACAAGCGGAAGTCTCTTTCTAACAACAGGTGTCAAAAAGTGACTTCCGCTTGTAATACAAGTTACAATTGTCCGAGTAATAGGTCTCAGGCGAGGGGAGCAGTATTTTTTTTTTATGACATAAGCGGCAAACGAGCAGACGGATTGCCTGGTGGTAAGCAATTACCGTCGCCCATGGGAAACCGCAACACCAAGGGAGTCACAAGCGCGTTGCCGGCCTTTAAGGGGGGTTAGGGCTCTGGGAACCTTACTGGTGAGTAAGGTTCACAACACTACATACCTGAATGGTAGCAGTGCTATTATGGCTGTGGTCTTCTGTAAGGAGGAGGTACTTCCCCAGTTGGGCTGCCCCAGATTCAAGCGTGATGGTCATCGCTGTACCCTACCTCTCATTGTTGGACGTAGTTTAAGGACATACCCGGGTCCAAGTTTCATCCTTACGTTGTGAATAATCCCTGTTTCGCACGGAGCGATTCGCATCCCATAGCAGACAGCGGCACTTCACCCAAAGGAATCATGGTAAGGCCACCCGGTTGCTTCCCATCCACACGGTTTAAGCCTCGAGGTTCCAACATACGTTTCTGTGTTTTACAGGATACATTTTGGAGAGTGTGCTCAGGAATTGCACGATTTAATTCCGCCATCTCCGTTCCATCACCGGACGTCCAGGCGAGGGGAGCAGTTTCATCCTTACGTTGTGAATATTCCATTCATTCGCACGAAGCGATTCGCTTCTACCTTCCTAATGCGGACTGCTAAGGAATGGAATTCGCTCCCTTCGTCTGTATTCCCGGCAAGATATAATTAGGGTTTCTTCAAGTCAAGAGTGAATAGGCTGTTACTGAACCAGCGTGCTACACCTTCGACCTCGTCGTCACTTACCATCAGGTGCGACTGAGGTCAAACGTTGGTCAGTCTTGCCAAAAAAAAAAAAAAAATACGGCACGTTGGCCGAGACCATGGTGCGATGTATAAGCTCATTTATCGCATAATGCCCAGAGCGGGAACAACTGAGCCCATGGTGACCATTGGCCTCTACCGGAGTTCCAGAAATGAAACGATGAGGCTCAAAATTAGAGCTTACTAAAAATATTGAAATATGAAAGTAATAGTAGTTTATGTCTTGAAAGTAATAGTAGTTGACGACCGGTTTGGCCTAGTGGGTAGTGACCCTGCCTATGAAGCCGATGGTCCTGGGTTCGATTCCCAGTCAGGGCATTTATTTGTGATGAGCACAAATATTTATATTTGTTCCTGAGTCATGGGTGTTTTTTATGTATTTAAGTATTTATATGTATCTATCTATTATATATATCGTCGTCTAGTACCTACAACACAAGCCTTATTGAGCTTACCGTAGGACTAGGTCGATTTGTGTCGAATTGTCCTGAAATATATATTTTTTTTATGTATCTGTGCATAATGCCTAATTATGTATAGTTGCATACACTACTTTATCTACACACATATCATAAGTGTTTTAAGATGGGTTCAGGAACCGTAGGTGACCTGCATTATTACTAATGCTACTTGTAAACATTAAAAAGTCAACGAACAAAACAAATGACAGCTTGGAATGGCGGCGTTTCGTATTTCGTATCTCAGTCAAATATTTTTTTAAACCATAGACAAGCGAATGAACTCCCTATTCTATTGTCACTCGAGTTCAAATGTCGTTCGATTTCTATTAAAAACAGATAGCGAATTGGCGTTTCGTATCAATTACTGTTTTAATATCTATAGATACTAGAATAGACACCCTACTTGAATTTGACAGCTGTTCCAAATTTAAACTCATAACCTACTGTTTTCAGGAGGTAATTTTAACTTTACATCTCCATTAATTTCTGATGGTTGGTAATGCTGGTCATTACCTACGGTTTCTGGACGCATTTTATGCAAATATTTGTATGTATCCTCACCTGCATAATGATATCCAGGTCTATGTTATCACAGACCTCATACTCCGCGGTCAGCCCAGCTTCCTCCACCAGGGCATCAGCCGCGTGGAACAGCCCCTCGGCTCTCAGGTAGCTGTGGACCAAGTAGCGAAGGATCCGCTTCCGAGTCCGGAAGAGAGAGTCTTTCTGATGAAGGACAAAATAGGTTTAGTCACTTTATCAGAATTCGAAAAGAAGACGCAAGCACGTACTGCTTATCCTAAAGCCCCATCTAGACCATGCAAGAACTTGTATACGATTTTCATTACATTGCGGGGTTATATAAAGGGACCGAATTCGCCGTACGCCGATAGCCAGCAATGTAATGAAAATTGTATACAATTTCTTGCCTGGTCTAAATGGGGCTTTAGAGTATATGTAACGGTGCTTAAAACCCCTATTCCACCACAGCGACAATTCTCACTATTCCCGACACATGTAAATTGCTGACGTTGCAGGTGTCCATTGGCAGGTGTTCATTGACCGCTTACCATCGGATGGGACGTGTGCTTGTTTGCCACCAAAACGTTTATACAAAATTAATATTAGATGATATGACCCATCTTCTTGGTCCTATTTATTATTTAATCCCACAATACCCAAGCTCTTTGGTCTGACAAATCTAGTGAGAATTCGGATAAATTAGGTCACAGCACTTTCAACGTCTACAAGTATTTAGTACTTACTAAATATAATTCATATAGAAAAATCTCAGATATACCTACTTAAAGCCAAGAATCACAAAGAGTTTTTTAAGAAGCTTAGAGGCCATGCCAATTTTGTAAGTGCCTTTTTTGTATGTAATTTACTTTAAATACGTTTTATGTTGTTAATTATAATCATATCTATCATCATCATATATTTAAGAGCTTGGCTCTTGTCGGTGGAGTAATTTCCATTCGCGTCTATTCTCTGCCTTTTCCTTCAATCATATCTAAACAAAGTTAATTATAATACGACATACCGTCTCCATTTTCCGCATTTGACTCATAGGTCTGTTAATAACACCCGACATTATTACAACTCACCAAATAAATATTAGTAAAATAATAAATAACAAGTGTAAACGATTATTAATTTATTATTGACAACGTCACCAAAACCAGAGAGAATGTAAACAAAGAGAATATAACCTTACGGAAAAGTCTCAATTAGAAGTAGTTGACCGGTTGCCAGGGGTTGTTTGGTAACCTAGCAACCGCTAGGGTTGATGCACGTAATTTGAATTGTCTTGCGTCAATACTAGTCGATACTTTCGCACAGTCCCACATCCAGGCGACGCGCATGAAGGCCGGTGCTGCGGCTGACCAGGCCCAGGTTCTCAAACGCCGCAAATACTCGTCCTTACTTAAGGATTACGTTCGCGGCACTCGCAGTTGAGACCCTGGGTCAGACGACAACACCACACCACAGGGTCAACACCACAGAGGACCCAAAAGCTGGCTTAAGAGGTAAGCCTCTCCCAGCGTATCACCTTAGCGGTACAGAGAGGTAACGCAGCCAGCGTAATGGGGTCCATGCCGCAGGGGGACTTGCTGGTACTCTTTTTATAGTTATTTTAGCAGTAAGTATTTATCTTATTTGTATGTCTCTTCCGTACACGGAACAATGGTGTTCCGGACATTTGGGAGGCGTACGCGGAGCCAGATCGAGCCAACGCGCAGAGGCCCTTTCGACAATTTAATGAAATGTAAGGGGTACACTAAGCGGATGTTGCCCCTGTCCGTATCATGGGACGCGCACAGAGACAGCACCCGCCATGGTGTAAAGACTATTGAGTTAGAATGGAATCTAGAATGTACTAGGCTATTGGGTGGAAAGGATGGACTAGCTACTGGGCTATTGGTTTATCTTATTTTACTAGCTTTTGCCCGCGGCTTCGCGCGCGTTAGAAAGTAGCCGTTGTCACTCTCCATCCTTTCAAGTAACTCCACTTAAAAAATCACGTCAGTTCATCGCTCCGTTTTGTAGTGAAGCCGGACACTTTCGCATTTATAATTTAGCTTTTACATACCTGCGGCTTCACTCGAGTTAATTCGGGGTAACACGGTTCCCCTTTCCTGATGTAGAAATCGCAACAGATTATTATTTTGATACGCTTCTGTAGACGATATTATATGTCTTACCATTTGGGGATAGAATGTAAAGATTTTGGGCATTGGCTACACGCGAACATGCTACATACAATTGTCCATGGGAGAAGCACGGCTTTTCTAAGTTCACCCCAGCCACCTTTAATGTTTGTCCTTGCGCTTTGTTGATAGTCATTGCGAAACTAAGTTTAAGAGGAAATTGTAGTCTTTTAAATTGGGACGGGAGATCTGTAGGAATTATTGGGATTCGTGGGATCATCACATTTTCACCCTTTCCTACACCGGTTAAGATAGTGGCGCTAATGATATTGCGGCCAAGTTGTGTGACAAGAAGTCTCGTCCCATTACATAATCCAATACAAATGGTAAGACATATAATATCGTCTACAGAAGCGTATTAAAATAATAATCTGTTGCGATTTCTACATCAGGAAAGGGGAACCGTGTTACCCGGAATTAACTCGAGTGAAGCCGCAGGTAAAAGCTAAATTGTAAATGCGAAAGTGTGTCAGTCTGTCTGTCTGTCTGTCTGTTTGTTTGTCCGGCTTCACTACAAAACGGAGCGATTAACTGACGTGATTTTTTAAGTGGAGGTACTTGAAAGGATGGAGAGTGACAAAGGCTACTTTCTAACGCGAGCGAAACCGCAGGCATAAGCAGTTGAATCAAGAATATCAAGAATATAAGTGTAGGTATATTACTGTTAATCAATCGTCAAATTCAAGTAACAGAGTGTAGGTACCGTATGAACTGTATAGCGAAGCGCGAGCCGATCCCCCCACTTAAGTACAAATCGAGAGCACACAACGTTAGCATGTTTCATAACCCTATCAGTGCCATCTATTGGGATCCATGAGAAACACTTATTTATATTTCCAATGTTTTTTTTTTCTCAAAACCTGATTGATTTATGGTTAAATAAATGTAATGTTGATATTTTAAAACTAAATAGTTAGCGCGAGAGACACTTCCAAAGTGGAAATAAGAGTCCCCCCTCCCCTTTGCGGAAAGCTCCGTACAAACTTCCACCCCCCATTTTAGGAAAGTGGGCTGTTACAAAGGGACAAAAAGTTGCCTATGTCACTCTCCATCCCTTCATCTACCTCCAGTTTAAAAATCACGTCAATTCGTCGCCCCGTTAGACCGTGAAAGACGGACAAACAAACAGACAGACAGACACACTTTCACATTTATAATATTAAGTATGGATTATTACTTAGTAAAATTTGTTTTTATTTTTGTTATTAGGTATTAATATTACTATAACTTCCATTGTTATCTACTGGGTGTTACAAGATTATCAAACTGGCATCTGGGTTCATGATTTTGAACATCTTTTACTATGGGGTCAAGTTTGTAAAATTAAATAAAAATTGAGCTGTTCCATAGAAAAGGTCAAGTATAAGTTGACGAAAATGTATGAGAGAGTTGTTTTTTTCTTGCAATTTACAAAGTTGACCCCAAGGTAAAGATTGTTCCAAATCATGAGCAGATGCCGGCTTGATAATCTTGTATCACGTTTTTTATAACACCCGTTATACAGGTGAACGAGTTATACAGAGTTGGCGGCTTCCTCGCACAGCTTACCAGCATTGCCATACAATGAGGGAATGCCGCTAGCATTCTTGGAACAACGCCTCAAGGGCCTTTTTAGATTTAATTATAATATTGTAATTCTATACAGGTTGATATTGGGGTCGTGGATCAAAAAAAAGGCATGACATAGAATTATGAAAACATATTTCTTTATTATCAAAATGGTGGTAAATAGAAAAAAAAATATACTTGCATACAATTCGATCAATGTGATGTCTTGAGCTTCCCATACTGCGTATTATGCCAAAAGGCATAGGGTGACTATGATTTGATTATTTATTTCTTTTTTATGACAAAGGTGGCAAACGAGCCGACTGCCTGATGTTAAGCAATTGCTGTGGCCCATGGGCACATGCAACACCAGGGGAGTCACAAGCGCGTTGCCGGCCTTTAATGGGGGTTGGAGCTCTGGGAACCTTACTCACCATCAGGAACCCAACAGTACATACCTGAAAGGTGGCAGTGCTATGATGGCTGTGGTCTTCTGTAAGGAGGAGGTACTTCTCCAGTTGGCTTCTCCAGATTCAAGCGTGATGGTACTTCGCTACTCATTGTTGGGCGTAGTTTAAGGACATACCCGGGTCGGGTAGTTTAAGATTATTTCATTATTTTGATGATAATTAACGTCGTTTTGAACAAATACTACCATAATACAATATTGACTGTCACTGAGTTAAGAAAACTGGTCCCTGATTACGACTCAGAAACAACCCTGTATAAGTATATTAGTTAGGAACCCTAACCGTAGGGCGCTAAGGGGTCAGCGTAAAGAGCTAAAAAGTTAATTTGTATTCAGCCGGCGCCGAACTCACTGCCTGCTGTGTTTTATTACCAACGTAACCAACCTTCCACAAGGTCACGTGGCACCGACATAACTTAACTTGCAGACTATAATTAAAAAATCTTTATTTTTCAGACAACTAGGTCCATAGGTTGTTAGTAAACAAATTTGAAAAAACATACAAAACGCGAACTAAACTTACCGCCATAGCCCACCGGGTTAGCAAGCTGAAGCAGGCCACATTGAAGATGGCAGATAGGGTCGAAAAGTACTCGAGTGGAGACCACGGACTAGCAAGCGCAGCGTAGTACGTCCACCCACAAGATGGACGGACGACCTCGTTAAAGTCCCCTTAAGACGCTGGATGCTGGTCGCTTTCAACCGGTAGGGGAGATTAGTCCAAAACCGGGTATGGGGGTAAAACCGGGACATGGCTGTTTAGTTACTTTTACAGTTACAAATTTAACACTGCTGTCAGCCATCTTGGTTAGTTTGTCAACAAAAGTTAAAAGGCGTACGTGCCGGCGTATTAAAATAAATCCAGAAAATAGTTTTTAAGGGTGTTTGATGTAATATTCCATAAAAATCGTAACCATACCAATGATTTGTATCTTGAGGTAAGTACAATTAATATTTTTTATGCTATTAGGCATATATTAAGGTTTAATAAACAATGTTTCTATTGTTATTGCATCATGATTTCAGGTTAGTAGATTTTTTTATCTCTCGTATGTCCGTTTGGGTCAAAACCGTAAGGGGTAAGACCGGGTAGTACCGGTTTTGTACAAGTGTCTTCTTTTGTGTAATGTGTTTTTACAACTTAATTTTATTTAAATTATTGTTAAAGTTCTAAAGAAAATGGCTCGAAATTATAAAATAACAACAAACCGAGGCCAGTTATCATTGCTAAGGGACAAAACCGGGTATGGATGCTTGTCCAAAACCGGGTATACCCGGCTTTGGACTGACCATGGGGCAATACCGTACCTAAATAATCAACATTTAAAAGTTGATTGTATTTTCTTCGTGCGTTAAGGAAAACAGTGATCTCGCCTAATAAATATGTTGTTAATGAGGTAAATTAAAAAGAGAATAATATAGATCGTTAATTTTACTAAAAAACAATAAAATATCGAATACTTTCCTTAACGTCCCGGTTTTACCCCACTTTCCCCTACATGTGGAGATCCAAGGGGGAGGCCTATGTTCAGCAGTGGACGTTTTATGGCTGAGATGATGATGATACAAAACGGGCACTAAAAATCGGACTATCCTGTAAAAAGTTATGCGTGTTCATACATAAAAAAAAAAATTCGCACAAAGCGATTCGCTTCTATTGCGACCTAATTGTAGATTAAATCCTTTGATTTTGACCCTATACTGCGACCAGAAATCACTGGAGGTCATGCAATTCAGTACATGCTAAAGCTACTGCGATCGCCAACCCGCCGGCCCAGCGTGGCCATTACATTGCATTGTTCCACCCATGCTTAGAGATTTCCCTGTGCCGGTGGCCTCAAATACCTGTATATGTCATAAAATTACTAGAAATTCTGGTTCGGCTCAGGGGCGCATATTCGTACGGATGATTTTCTCTGTCACTCTCATGACACCTTAATTGCAGTAAATGAAAAAGATGGCCGAAATGTGAACTTCGATGTTCGCGGTACCGCTCCTGTTGATTTCAGATTAGGAGTCATTACTTTGGCATCCACACTCATAATTAAAAAGGCGGCCTTACACCCAGTAATAGAAGCTTCATTACCAGTTACAGAACATTTCCTTTAATTAAACTCGGCATTTAACACTCGAAATATTTTAATTAAGATAAACTGGAAGCTTTTAGAAGTGATAACATTTTCATTCACTGTAAGCACCAGTTTAAAAATTCCGTTGAACGGATATTTTGAGACGGTTCAGTAAAAAATGGCCAAGCGCATGTCGGGCCACGCATAGATAGATAACTTATTAAAACTTAAAACACGTAATAGTACATTGTGCAACAAGGATGGTAAGTAAGGTATAGTAAACGCAAGTCTATTAGATTTCTTTTAATGACTCAAGTTTGTTATACACTTACCACCCGTGGTACATACAATGTTTTTCATCACATTTGCGAGGAAATAAAATAAATTCGTTGGTAAAATATTAGTTACTAGTGTAGTGTAGTTTTACTTATCAGACCGCATCCACTATAAAAGATTGTCAACAATGTCAACTTTGTTCAATGTCTTCCACAGATAATGTTAACAACTGCGTTTTGTTATGCCAAATAGTATCAATTATCAAAATCAAATAGAAAACAACTATTTTTAATAAATACTAAACATTAAATTGCAGTCAAATTTAATATAAAGATATGTTTTATACATATTAAAAGTTGGTTGTAGCAAACTTTTGAAGATATGAAATACACATTGGCTGTTTAGAAACATCCTCAGTCCAAGTGAAGTACAGGTTCTGTATATTTTTAAAACTAAACTTAACAGCCCGTGTGAGCTAAATCGGCTATAACTGCTCTGTACTCTCGCAAGTAACAACCTCATTGACGAGAAAGTGTGATGAAAATAAAATTTAACCACATTTTTGTCTTATTAATTAAGTAGACGTTTTGTCTTCTAAGTAAGCGTTTAAATAGAAGATAATTTTGATTGACCTTTTCTAGTGGAAACTCTCCAGATATGAAGAACTTCTTAGATGCTTTATATTTGTAGGCAGAATATAGGTATCCTTTCCTACCAAATGTCGAATATGAAAATCAAATGTAAAACGGCTGTTTTTGTGGTTTTCGGGGTTTGACTTGGGGGGGAAGAATCCATTTTAGTTCTTATAAAATCCGACACCCAACAAGTGGGAACGAGCTGGAAACAGATAACGATATACAAAAGAAAAAAAAACAGAACACAGTTGGCACAGATCTTAAAAAATACCTAATAAGTAAAGCTTCTTTAAGCATTTTTATAATATCATGACTCTCCCTTAAATATTTAATTATCTACATTGTTATAAAATGTAGACGGATTTTTAATTTCAAGCTGTATAAAGTACCTAATTAATATTTAAAAAAAAGTTGTAACTTTATCCGTTTGTAACTAAGTAGGACCTAATTAAGTTTAAAAATCGAACGCTCATAAAAGAATTGACACCCAGGACCTAAAATTAAAGTGAAAATGTGCCAGCAATAACCTGCAGACGAGGGCATATATATGTATACACTATCTCGCCTTATGGCAAAGCCATAAGGTGGATAATTGTATACGTATTTATGAATTCGACTGCTCCTAAGCTTAGCCGCAAATTGTACACCAAATAATTCCACAACATCGAATCTCAAAACTTCATCATTGAAATCTGAACCTAAACTCTTAGAGCATAAAGTACATTCTTCAAGCCGCACATGAAAGTAGATATGATGTTATGAAAAACAGTGATCTTGGATGTACAAAGTAACAAATGCCGTTGTCTGAGACGCAATTGCCAATGTTCATTTTTCCCAAGCGAGTTTTCCATCGGCATAAACAAGTTGGCGCTAGTTCCAAGAGTGAATTGGCACTTTTCCCTATTAGAAAACATTTTTAATCGACTTGGGAAGCTTTTATTAATTTTAGCTCAATATTGTGAAATATTGACTGTTATGTTCATAGTGATGATGAAAATTCCGAAACAAGAGAATAAAGCTGAATTGTCCTTAGGCAGATAGGGTACTTTGCTAGTTAATAGTTATTAGCTGACTACGCCTTCCAGTAAATGGCCACAATATACCAAAAATGAACTCTGTTCATAGGTCAACAAAATTCATTTTAGTATGGTCATGTACCTAACTTACGCATAAAAAAAATTAACGGTTTATAAATGACTACAATTCATTTTTAGTATAAGGCTGCGTTTCCACTAGAGATAGGCTAGGATGTGTAGCGAGGAATGCGTTTTATGCGTTATATATAATATAGTTACTACTTTTTTCGTTGACCCTAAAACCGTTATATTTTAAAATCTGGTCATTAATTAAAGTTGCAACTTCACACAGTTGGTCAGAATATTAGGGGCTATATTTTTACAAAATTTTAGCCAAATCGACTGAACGGCTTTTTCTGAATATTTTGTGCGGGGTTCTTTTTGAATCTATGAAATATCAACATAAGGGCTTGCACACAAAACTGCAATGCAACGCGATACGAATTCCAGCAAGGAAAACTTACTTAATATTACTATAGTTATTTTTACGACGCATCGCAGTTTTGTGTTTTTTTTTTTGTTTTTTTTTATGACATAGGCAGCAAACGAGCAGACGGATTGCCTGGTGTTAAGCAATTACCGTCGCCCATGGGCACCCGCAACACCAGGGGAGTCACAAGCGCGTTGCTGGCCTTTAAGGGGGGTTGGAGCTCTGGGAACCTTACTCACCATCAGGAACACAACACTACATACCTGAAAGGTAGCAGTGCTATTATGGCTGTGGTCTTCTGTAAGGAGGAGGTATTTCCCCAGTTGGGCTGCCCCAGATTCAAGCGTGATGGTCAACGCTGTGCCCTACCTCTCATTGTTGGACATAGTTTAAGGACACACCCGGGTCCAAAACCGCTCCCCCTCTTTCGTAACACTATACCACACAAACCTAACTTGAATTTATTGGAGGTTGCATATACGTATGCTGGTTTTATAATCCGTACGACATTATCAAGCATAACTTTGAAATGTTCCATAGAATAATTTAGTATTGTTTTTCCCTTACAGTGGCTAAAGTGTTCAAAATGAGATCAACACATCTCTACTGTCAAGAGAATAAAAGCGCGTGTAGGTAATTTTGAACCCTTTACTCGCTCAGCCACTTTTTCTGCTGACTGTCCACGGAACAATGGTGTTCCGGACATTTGGGAGGCGTATGCGGAGCCGGATCGAGGCAACACGCAGAGGCCCTTTATACAAAATGTAATTATCATGGCCTCATGGCACACACACAGAGACAGCACCCACCATGATGTAAGGACTATTGAGTTTAAAAGTAGTATTGTTTAAATATCGAAGATATTCCCTAGCAGACGTTTCAGCATAATAAAAAATAATTTAGAATGGGCTAGCACATTGTTATCGATGAATTCTCAATGTAAATTGAGACTCGTTAAGTGTTCAATACGCTGACGGTAGATGTGACTACACGTCACCCATGATGACGTATACCACGAAGGATAAGATAGAAAAATTTAACAAGTCTAAGCGGCACTCGGATAATACAATTGGAAGTGCACTGGGCTAGTGATCCAGTGGTTGTGGGTTCAACTCCCGCTTCGAGTAAATTTTTTCTATTTTTCTTTCGATTTAAATATCGAAGATATTCGCTAGCAGACGTTTCTGCATAATTTAAAAAGAAAAAAATAGTAATAATAATTTAGTGTTGGTTGTTATTATGTCATTGGAAATGATCTTTCACCACAAAAACTCGTTTTCATTTTTCACTAAAACACACAAAAGCTATCGTTCACTAAACCTCTGCTGAAGTCCTGGCTCTTTTTTCCAATAGTATTCACATACGCCGTTAACTGTTGACCACAGATAATCAATCAGTATGACCAACTGAACGAAACAAAATAAATAAAACGCAACGCTTTTGCAATTGAAAATGGTTTACATTTAGAGTAATTGGAGCCGCAGGAATAAAAGGTTCAATCAAAACAAAATTATATAGAGAAATCTCTGCAAGTAAACGGAATATAATACAAGGCGCTTGAAAACTGTTTTAAACAAATACAACACAATATCACAATATAGTTCTTAAAGGGTAGGCAACGCGCATGTGAATCCTCTGGAGTTGCAGGCGTCCATAGGCTACGGTAACTGCTTAACATCAGGCAATCCGTCTGCTCGTTTGCCACCTTTGTCATAAAAATATATATACATTTACATTTACTGGGATTTTCATCATCATAATCTTGATGACCTGTCTGGTCAAGTGGGTAGTGGCCCTGCCTATGAAGTCGATGGTCCTGGCTTCAAATCCCAGTCGGGGCATTTATTTGTGTGATGAGCACAGATATTTGTTCCTGGATATTTAAGTCGAAAGAAAAATAGAAAATTTTTTCGACTCGCAGCGGGACTCGAACCCACAACCACTGGATCACTAGCCCAATGCACTACCAGTTGTGCTATACGAGCGCCGCTTAGACGTGTCAAATTTTTCTATCTTATCCTTCTTGGTATATTTGTTCCTGAGTCATGGGTGTTTTCTATGTATTTAAGTATTTATACGTATCTATCTATTATATATATCGTCGTCTAGTACCTACAGCACAAGCCTCACTGAGCTTACAGTGGGGCTCAGCCAATCTGTAAGAATGTTCTGTAATATATATTTATTATTATTTATTTATGTTAGCTTAAAATCGTATATACAAAATATGTCAATGTCAAACCTGTAGTTCCTCCACCCGCGACTTTTCCAAACTATATCTACTTCATTTCCTCCCGTTTTCCGGACCCGTCATGTCCAGTGTCCAAAATATATATACACTTTTGCACTTTATTGAAAAGGAGGAAATACAAATATGTATACATACTTTTGACGTCGGCTATAAACCCTTTGGGACATTTTATTACGTGTCACGCCTTGCCGCTCGGACTATAACCAAGGTCACTGGAGTACCGCAAATATCATCGTTTTCCTCGCATGGTCTCGGCATTTTGCTACGGCTCATGGTAGCCTGGAGTCCGCTTGACTAATCCCAGGTGGTGCAGGCTAGTGCGTAAAACTAGTGTTTTATGAGAGGTAGGGCACAGCGAAGTACCATCACGCTTGAGTCTGGAGAAGCCCAACTGGGGAAGTACCTCCTCCTTATAGAAGACCACAGCCATAATAGCACTGCTGCCTTTCAGGTATGTAGTGTTGTGGTCCTGATGGTGAATAAGGTTCCCAGAGCTCCAACCCCCCTTTAAAGGCCTAGTGTTGCGGGTGCCAATGAGCGACGGTAATATATACAATACATGTAACACATAACACAATAACACATAAGTCACATAACACATAAGTTCAAATTAGAACCGTTGAGTACCTAAGTTTATTTTAAATTTCGGTTACCAGCGCGTCGCCAACAAACTGTTTATTCAGTTTGTCGAAAATTAAATTTAAGGTACTTTTGTATATTTTTTGGTTTTTCAATATTAAAAAAAAAACATTTAAAGAAAAGCATTGCAACTAACCTACGTATTATATTACACATCGATAGTCTTTTTAGCTCAAGCCTAAAAAGTAAAGTAATATGTAAAAACTATTATTAAAAGTCGAAAGCCTCTGCTTAATGTGACATACAAAAATACGTGCCAATTAGGTTTATAGGTTATAGTAGGGTAAGTTTCAGAAATTGTACAGAACCTCTACAGAGCAAGTACCCACTGTCCTGATATTTTTTACGTAGCACTAATATATTGCTAGTAAAATTGTATGCGACCTTAAACAGTTGAAACTAACCTACAAAACTTTTATATGATCGTGTATCGCAATGCGGCGCTACCGCGAAAAACTATTTTCGTTTTCGGACGATTGTCACTTCATGACGCCTTAATTGGAGTAAAAGGGAAAGATGCTCGAAATATACGAACTTCGATGTTTGCGGTACAGTCAACAGCAGTCCTAGCTATACATTGGTAGACCTTATTATATAATATAAGGCATAAAGCTACCGATGTACAGTTTTTAAGAGTGTTGCTGTGTGTACCGAGTCTGATGTGTTGTGTGAGGAAGCGGACAGCTCTTCGGTTACCAGCTGAGCTCGGAATTCGTGTAGCACTTTTGAGCTGTCATTCCTGCTCGTTTAGCGTTCATACGACGATAAACATACTGTATATCGATAAATACAGAATACAATATGTAAAATATGAATACAAGTAGAAGTAAACAACACTCAGTCTTATCGTGAATGAGCTATTGGAGAAACCTTTGAATACCAATTTCTAGGAAATCATAAATATCAATTAATATAATAATGTTTTATTGTTTCTTATAAATCATTTGTGTATTTCATTGTTTCTTATAAATTTGATGAAAGACATTTCAACGTGAAAAAATAATCGACAAATAATAATCGGAAGTCGATAAACGGGGAGTCCCTATAACAAGCTCAATAGTGCTTCGAAAATTCCGGGCTCTGGTCACCAGTTAATCCAGTTATGCCAACATTTTCTGCGAAATTAGGTGAAAGTTCTATTCTGGAATTTACATAATAGAACTTTCAGTTTCTGCTAGCCATGGCAATATTCTAATAACTGGTTGTAACATGTAATGACGGATTGATTAGGCAACACGCGAACGTGTGACATTGACACGCCATGTCCTGCCCTTATAGGTGAACACGCTCACTGCGGGACTTCGGACTTAGGACGAGGCTTACGCCATTTTTGTTTTTGTCCACACAGCTGAATTTGATCACATTCGTAATGCTTCACAGTCCTTATTTCTACGCAATCTTGTATTTGCCTGTTCGCGACTCTGCTCAATATAAATTCCACCGACATCTACAGATATAGTGAGAAATTATATTCCTTTGGGAAAACTAGGAGCTTTGTCAGAATACGATGACACCCGAACTGTTCTTCTTTTAAAAAAATATGGCTTACATCAATAATACAATCGATAATTTCGCCAATGTCAAGTAAAATGACAAATCAGTAGAATAACATATAAGTAAGTTTGCCCTTAGAGCATGACGTTGTTCGGTAGTAGGCCTTGCGTTTTGTGAAGTGGTAGCTGGACTGCCGGGTGATGACCAAAATAGTGGTGAAACGCGTTTTGAAATCAATTCTTCATTAGCTCACAATTCTGCGTTAGATCACTGCATAATAAGCTGTCAATATTACACACTAAACTACGTTTGAACAAAAAGCAAAAAAAAAGTTTCTATACGACTTCGCCATTTTGAGGTTCAACCGTCAATCCCACCCGAACTGTGAATGAATGATCATGATCGTATTAAATGAGTGACATTTTCATATCTATTAACGTCAAATATGAGTGGGTTTGAAATAGTCACTCATTTAATACAATAATTGATTGACAGTTTGGGTATTATATCATTTTTGACGACCGGTCTGGCCTAGTGGATAGTGACCCTGCCTATGAAGCCGATGGTCCTGGGTTCGATTCCCAGTCGGGGCGTTTATTTGTGTGATGAGCACAGATTCATGTTCCTGAGTCATGGGTGTTTTCTATGTATTTAAGTATTTATATGTGACGGCGACCACTTTATTGGCTCTGTTGTCGCTGGTGAGCTTGCATGTGGCTGATGTAGCCAATTTTCTTTGAAAATATCCTGGAGCATTGCGGGCACGTGAGCTCACCATTGACAATATTATATAAAAAGGCCGCAGGTGTTCGGGCTTTTAACTCATCGCGCTTGGCGTCGAGCTCAGAGCGCCTCTGAATTTCAAAGTCGCGAACTTTGGTTTGCACCATCGTCCGCCACTCGGGTCGTTTAGCAGCTTGCTGCTCCCAGCAAGACGGCTCAATGTCACATCTCTTCATATGACGTTTGAGCACATCTTTGAACCTGAGGAATTGTCGGCCTTGTTTACGCTTTCCCTCCTCAAGTTCAGAATAGAAGACGCGCTTCGCTACTCTTTGATTTGACATCCTGGACACATGACCGCACCACCTAAGCTGACGCCGCATTATGTAAGCCTCAATGCCACCTACATTGGCTCTGCGCAGCACTTCAGTGTTCCGCACACGATCAGACCATCGAATCCGGAGTATTTTGCGTAGACATCTGAGGTGGAATCGGTCTAGCATGCGGATGTGTCGACGGTACAAGGTCCAGGCTTCAGCTGAGTACAAGATGTTGGGAAGCACGATCGCCATGTATACAGAGATCTTGGTGGCCAGTTTCAGATCGTGTGAACAGAAGACCTTGCTATCCAGCTTACCGAACGCCGCAGCAGCAGCGCCGATCCTGCTGTTGATCTCCGCGTCAAGGTCGCACTTAGATGTAAGCGTGCTCCCCAGATATCGGAACTTTTCGACCTGCTTCAGCTCGTTCTCGCCGAGTTTAATGGTCAGTGCCTGGTGACCGTCGATGTCTAACGACATGACCTCCGTCTTTTTGACACTCACCTTCAGGCCGAATTTACGGCAAGATTTGTCGAAATCAGACAATAGCTGTTGCAGGCCGTCTGGGGATTCTGTCACGAAACATAGGTCGTCAGCATACAAGATCTCAGTTATCATGTCACAGGAAACTTTTGTACGGGCTTTCAGTCTCGCTAGGTTAAAAATGTTGCCGTCTGTGCGGAAACGGATGCGAACACCTTGAGAAGAACTTTGTAAGACCTCCCGAACTACAACTGCAAAGTACAACGCGAACAATGTGGGCGCTAAGACGCACCCTTGCTTAACCCCACAGGTGACGGGGAAAAAGTCCGATTGCTGGCTGTCGACAGCGACGCAGCATTGCATGTCGTCGTGCAGGAGCCTAAGAAGTCTCACAAACCTCTCCGTGCATCCTATCTTACGTAGCACAACCCAGAGGGCTTCTCGAGGCACGCTGTCAAAGGCTTTTTCAAGGTCGACGAAACAGGAGATACATGTTACGACCTTGCTCTCTGCTCTTCTCTTGAAGTTGTCGTATTGAGAAGATAGCCTCGCAGGTGCCTCGATCAGGTCGGAAACCAAATTGAGTCTCCGGCAACAATTTTTCTGATAGCTTAACTAGGCGGTTAAGTAATATTCGGGCAAACACCTTCCCGGGAACTGAGAGCAGCGAAATACCCCGGTAAGAATTACAATCAGAACGATTGCCTTTACTCTTATATAGGGCCTTTATGCGTGATATTTTAAAAGAAGATGGCACTTGTTCATTTATCCACATAAGATCAAAGAGCTCCCATACAGCTGAATGCAATTCGTCACCGCCGTACTTAAGCAGCTCACCGGGTATGGTGTCAACGCCCACCGCGCGTTTATTTTGTTGTTGCTTGATGGCAACAACGACTTCGTCACGTGACAATGGTTCATCCAACTCGATCGCAGAAGGGAGTTGAGGAATTGAACGCACGTGTTCCAGGTCAGCGGACCGGTCCAGATTGAGCAGAGTGTTGAAATGTTCCGCCCATCGTCTTAGGACTTCCTCTCTGCTTTTAAGAAGGCCTTCGCCACTAGAAGGCTTGAGTGGCACTTTAGCATGATGAGTCAGTCCTACCAACTTTCGAACCTCGCTGTAGAACTCCCCGAGCTGATTTGTATCTGCGAGCCACTGCACATGACGAGCTTTATCTTGCCACCACTTATCTTTAATTTCCCTAGATAATTTACGCAGCTCCAGGTCACTCTGCTTGATCTCCGCAATACCTCTTTGATTTGACTGTCTATGCTGCCGAAGAAGACGACGATGTTTGTCAATTGCTTCTCTAAGGACTCCATCGTTCTCATCGAACCAGTCCACGTTTTTACGGACTTTTAGGCCCAAAGTAACTTATTTATATGTATCTATCTATTATATATATCGTCGTCTAGTACCTACAACACAAGCCTTCCTGAGCTTACCGTAGGGCTTGGCCGATTTGTGTAAGATTGTCCCAAAATATTTATTTATTTATTTATTTATTTTTATTTTTATTTATTTGGATCGAGCCAAGTTTATATTCAGTGTGCAAAGATGACTCGGGCCCTGAAGGGAAACTACTTAAAATCCTTAAGCTAACTCATTTTACTTAAAGGAGACATTCCTTTATTTTTAAAAAGAAACAAAACTGCATTCAAAGATTTTCTCAAACTCGCTTGCCTCGCCCGGGACTCGAACCGTCCAAAATTAAAAAAAATCAAACAGTATTTTAGTATACTAATCGATAGTATTAATATTCATGATTTGTGTATGGTTGTCTCGAAATATATATTATTTATTTATTTATTTATGAAAATCCATAAGTTTTACTTTACGCTAAAGTACTCGTACAATATTAAATATTAAACGAGAGCTAAAATGGCAGAGATAATAGAATATAGATATAACATAGGAAAACTAAGCAGGTATTATAGACCTACCCGCCTCCAGGCACCAAAACAATAAACATTTCATGATTAATAACACATATGAAAAGAGTCTGGTATCACACACAACGACGCACAACGTATCAGCATTGCGACACAGCTAGGAAGCCGCCAGCATCCTTGGTACAAAGCCCCAAGGGTCTTCTTTAGATTTTAGGTAAAAAATTTGATTCGTCAATAAAAAAACTAGGTACATACATGAAAAGCCTTAAATCCGATCCTGTTTACTGTATATTTGATCACAGGAATAGTAGACGTGAGGGCTGAATTAATAATGTTTAATAGAAAGGGCACGTTCCGAGGAGAGGTCTCCAGAGGGCGTTTACTGCACAACTGGAGACAATCTGGTTGATGTTTCTATTCTGAAACTTGGTGACACTGTTATTGCTGACTGTATAGTTAAGTGCCGGGGGCAGTTACTAAAAAATACTATCGAACAAAGTGATTCATGACCCACCTAGATCGAAAACGGTTGAAAGTGTCAAATCAATTTAATGACACTTTCAAACCGTTTGTCGGCTAGTTGGGTCATGAATCACTTTGTTCGATAGTACATCCAAGATCTTGGTGGTATACAATTGTTCGCCCTTTGTTTAGAAGGTGAAAAGTTACACGTATCTAATATATTGGGACACTACTGATTAATCAATTTGCCCATTGATGTGCCCATAATATGCTAGGTATCACATTTTTTTTTATTATAGTTAACGAAACATAATAAACTTAATAAAAAAATGTATATTAAATTAATGTATTTCATATACACATTTTTACAAAACTAAGAGTAATGCTAATAAAACTGCGACTTAACTGCATTTATTACTATACAAATTACGAGATCAAGTGCGGGTAGTTCGAAAAACTCGCGCAGCTAGATTGTAATGTCAACTTTAGCCAGTCTTCGTCCGAGACCACGAGGACAACGTCATTTTCGAAACATCGGAGGTAATTTTTAAAGTTAATTTACGCGGTTAAGACCCGTTTAACAATAATATGGGTTTGTTATGCTGCATGTTTCGTGTGTTAAGATTTTCTAAACAAACTAATTTAAAAAATGCGGTTTAAGCTAGTAATAGTAGAAGAGAAAAACAATATTCAATCTATTTTTTATTGTCATCGGTTGGCTATTATTAATATTACTTTACTCTTTGTACCATCTGTATTTAACGGTTTCCTAACTTTTTAAGGTGTACACGACGGAACAAACACTAAAAAGAAGCACTGACGTAAGAAAAAGACAATATTACTTCCTGTCACTCTCTATTCTTATTATAATATTCAAACAATACTTTTTAAATACGGAACAGGACTCTAACCGTAAGTTGCCGGGTAACCCAGTGCAAATGCCGCATTCGGGGGCGCGGGGCAGCAGTCTGCGGACGGCATGCCCACCGCGCAGTCATGGCGCGCGCCGTAGCTTTCGCGGTGTCGCTTCTCGCTGCACTGGCCGGTGAGTTTACGATTTAAAAAAAAATAATGTTCTTTTTTTGCGGTGCGTTCCGAATTTGAAATTTGAATTTAGGTGCGATGGAGTTTAATGAAAGAAGTATTAATATATTTTTGTGTTGTTTATAATTGTGATTTCAGTAATGTTTTTCGTTCTTTACGGAGAAACGTGGAGTTAATTATTTAATAGGAACATTGTGAAAAATAAGGTGTAAATCAAAATGAAATAAAAAATAACAGCATCAATAAAAACTGTTTACGATATAAATCATAGGCGTTTGGATTAAGTGTATGATACGTTCGCGATAGTTTTAGTACCACGTATTTTTAGTACTTGTATATTTCTATTAATACGTCATATGATTTGCTATTAATTCGCAAGCTATATTTAACACGATTATCTTTCACATGTGTTTATTTTATTGTAAACTAAAACTATGACTAAACACCACAAACAGGCATTATGAATGGTAATCGGGTGGAAATAATTACAAATGTCCTGGCATCCCGGCATGACCTAAATACGCAGTGTCTTGCACAAATATCTCTTTATTGTGGCAGCGACGTCATTTGCATGTAAACGATTTGCAACCTTATCCAGTTGGAATAAGGAGGAGATTGTACACATGTTTTTGACCGCGGATCGTCACGAAGCGAGCCGATATTTAATTGTAAAATTTGTGTTTCATTTGTTTTCATTGAAATCAAGCTTTTAAATTCATTATAGGTTTGAATTGAAGCGTTGTGGTTCGCTTTCTGTTTTTGTGATATTGTCGATACTGACTAATGGAGATTAATGCTTAGAAATATTTAAATTTAGTTTTTTAAGATAAAATATGAATGAATGAAATACTCTTTATTATACACCTCAAATGAAACATTACAAAGAAAAAAAGTAATAAAAACAACAGTAGAGGTTAACAACAGGCGGTCTTATCGCTAATAAGGCAACCTTTAGGTAGCGAAATTAATAAATAAATTATAATATATAAATATGATTAGTTTAGAATTAGTAGTATTTTATTAGCCGGACTTTCGAGCGTGTTTCAGCTATAAACTTTTTATTAGATGTGAAAAATTATAAAATTACTATTAGGTGTATATAGGTATACGAATAGGCCTCTGGCTTATGTAGTGGTTACATGTCGGCGTTCTTTATTCAAATTTTGACGTAAGTTCCATATGAAATCTCTGCACAACTACATAGACATGGTCCTTCAGTTAAGTGTTTCACCTATAAAAATGTATGTTTATATTTATTTTTATTACATACACCCACAGACTTTGTCCAGTCTTAACTATGAATTACCTGTGATGTGTTTTTTACATCATCTTTGACGATATTTGCACGCATTCCCTCAATGTAATATCAAAAGCGAAAATGTTATATTAAAAAAAGTTTAAAGTGACAAAAGCGCTAAGGTTTCATTACAAATAGTTTAAATATGGTGGTTAAGTATTTATAAACTTTCTAAATTTTCGTGCAGTTCTTATTTTTTGTCTTTAACAAGAACCTTCAGACAATAACAAACACAACAAAAAATAATTAGCGAAATCGGTCCAGCCGTTCACACGTAATGCCGTGACTATGGGAATAGGTATTATTTTTTAAATGTTTGTATGCATTATATAGATTACGATGTACAGTCAACAACAGTCTTAGCTATACAATGGTAGACCTTATTATATAAGGCATAAAGTCCACCGATGTACAGTTAAGAGTGTTGCTGTGTACCTACACGTTTACCTTCACTGACGGAAAATTATAATTAACTTATTTTTAAATTGAAATAGATGACATATATTTCAGAAAAATATGACATATATTTTTATTTAAACGCAACTCCACTACGACAACAAGTATATGGCGCGTCTGATCGTAGGCAGTCCCCGTAAGTCCGTAAGTCTCTATGGACCTGTAAGTCCTGTAACTACAGATGATATACGAGTGGACTTCAACAATCAACATTAAACCATAATTTAACTGGATTACATATTAAAAATCAAAGCAAAACCAAAATATATGTCTATTTTGTGAAGTCAAATTTGTTTATACTTACATTATTATTTTTACTTATATATTTTAGTATTTTCAGTTAAAGTCTTGTAATAAACTGTTTGATATGTTTTCTTATCGGACTACGCATAATTATGTAAGTACTTTAAGATTTGATGTATCACTGTATTGAAAAAATAAGTCCCGCCGTAGTTTTTTGCTGGTATCTTCTCGGGTCAGAGGTGTAGGGTTTGAACCGGTGTAGATTTTTCTTTGACGTAAAAAAGTGCATGTAATGTGCCTAAATAGAAAAGAAAAAAAAAATTGATATAAATTAATTCCATTATTCTTAAGCGTATAGAACAGCCATTTTCTACATATTTTACCTATAAGTACATATGGTTTTTAATATACGTAGATACACAACATAGCTAGGTAACATGAAACCGAAATCAATGTCAAATTTAAATGTTATGCGGCTCGCCCGACCTTAACCACTGCAGTTGACACAAATGTTGCTGTTATGATACTACAACGTTTTTAGAATGTATGAGTTTATTGAGCTTATGGTGTTATAAATGTTGTAATATACACCGGATTGACGGGGGCAAAACTGCACCAGTGCTAGTGATTAATTAATTATCGACTAAATCTATCGACATCGTAAAAGACTATTTTATCCGTCATTATCAAAATGGCTAATAGGTAATTTTGAATACATTTATTTTAATTGCGTGCACGCCTCTTCCATTTATACTTATCACAAGTATGAACAACCGATATCAGACATTGACGGTCTCGAGTAACTTGTTACAATTACTGAAATTACATATAATACTTAATTCAGTACAACAATATTATTTAGCATTCCGATTAATTACGCCTACCTTTTTGTTTTTTTAAGTCGGTAATAAATGCATTCTAAAAATTACACAACGATTGTACGTCATTTATATCGATATCAAGTAATAAAATTAATTTAATTTGTCCTCGCACTATTAAACGTCAGTTCAGATTTGCCCCCGTCAATCCGGTGTAATAATTATTAGAACGCTCCCACTGTTTGCTTTATAAAACAAGTGTAACATGATTCCTTTACGATGGCACAATAATAGCATCCTTGTTACACTTGCACTGTGTTTTATAACGTTGTGTAAATCTCATACGGGCGAATCTCTTAACGGAGGATAGAATAGGACATAAGAAATATATTTAGATAACTTTTGCTTAGAAGTACAATAAAAAAATTATCCATATAAAAAATTCGGCCCGCAATGTAATGCAACACGCTCGAGTTAAACACTCGTTGACAGTTAGTGTCAAAATCTTATATCGCGTAATGTTCGCAGTACATTACTGCTCAGAAATTTTACATAAATTACATATGTATAATAGGTATAATTAAAGAAAAACCTTTTGGTTAATGATTATACTGGTAAATCCTATGTCTGGTTTAATTCTTCGCCCGTATTAGACTCACACACAGTAACAGCCAGTGTGGGGGCACCATTACTCTGCGACTAGGACGATTTTAATTTGTTTCAATAGTTATTCGTTTTGACAAGGGAAATGAAATGAAATATTTTATTAGCTACAATACGTACAATAGGTCTAATGATAGTTAAGGAACAGTATTAAGTTAACATAAAGTCAACATGCAAAATATTCTTAAGTTATATTTTGCTAATTATGTCGTGTTAAACAAAGGCACAGCAAAGCAGGCAGGCGATTTCGTGAATTAAATGCAGTTTTGGTATGTAATTAAGAATAAAAAACGGCTTTTCGTGCTAGTGAGGCGAAAAATAATTATTACTTTATTATTATCTATGGCCGTGTGATGCCGGCTGACTAGAATAGCACCACCACATCTCCTCCCGCAGGTGTCTTAAGAGGCGACAAAGGGAAAAATACTACGGACGGGCAGCGTCTGTCGAAACCGAATCTACAGCTACTGCGGTCGCCAACCCGCCTGCCGCGTGGCCGACTATGGCAACTACCACCCCCAAGATGATACAAGTAATATTTGTGGGAGGCCTATGTCCAGCAGTGGACTGCATACGGCTGAAATGTATGTATAATATATGTGCGAGAGCCAACAAGAAAGTTTCTCTCTGGTATACCGAAGTCTAGAATTTCTAACTCGAGTTTTGTTTTTAATTTTTCTTGTAATTCCAATTGTCTTTATAGTTGTGGTTTATTTAAATGACCTTCAATAATTCATTCAGTAAAATGGAGTGTTATTGCGAGCTCTTTATATAGATTCAGTGCTTATTTTTATAAAATGTCTGGATTTTTTATTGCCTAAGTAGAAACGTTGCTTGTGGTTAAGAAAAATAGATCTAGTTGCCTATATATTAAAGTTGATTTCGTTGTTTCAAATTGATGTTGATTCAAACCACGGATCGTACCAATTAGTTTTTTGGAACTTATGTACAGTCACCAATATGACTATTTTTTGGACCCGGGTATGTTCTTAAACTACGTCCAACAATGAGAGGTAGGGCACAGCGAAGTACCATCACGCTTGAATCTGGGGCAGCCCAACTGGGGAAGTACCTCCTCCTTACAGAAGACCACAGCCATAATAGCTAGCACTGCTACCTTTCAGGTATGCAGTGTTGTGTTCCTGATGGTGAATAAGGTTCCCAGAGCTCCAATACACTTATAGGTCGGCAACGCGCTTGTGACTCCCTTGGTGTTGCGAGTGCCCATGGGCGACGGTAATTGCTTACCATCAGGCAATCCGTCTGCTCGTTTGCCACCTTTGTCATAAAAAAAATGACTTATAGGCCACTTCGTTCCTTGTCACTGTTGTCACACTGAAAAATCTATATGAAATAATAAATAATAAATAATAAATATTTCGGGACAATCTGACACAAATCGACCTAGTCCTACGGTAAGCTCAGTAAGGCTTGTGTTGTAGGTACTAGACGACGATATATATAATAGATAGATACATATAAATACTTAAATACATAGAAAACACCCATGACTCGGGAACAAATATCTGTGCTCATTACACAAATAAATGCCCTGACTGGGAATCGAACCCAGGACCATCGGCTTCATAGGCAGGGTCACTACCCACTAGGCCAGACCGGTCGTCGAAAGAAAGACGCAAGAGATCTCTTATTATATTATCTTATTAACGTCACTGTGACAAGGTTCGAAGTGGTCTAGACATCAAATTGGTTGACTATACAGTCGCTATCAGATATATCGGAGCTGTGAAGGTGGTCACAAATATCTGAACGTTTCTACTGTCAAGGTGATAAAGTGCATGTTCAGAACCACCTCCACAGCTCCGATATATCTGATGGCGACTGTACGAAATATCAGCTCATATTTACCAGTCGCTTTTCCGTGAAGAAAAACATCGTGAGGAAACCGGACTAAGCCCAATAAGGCCTTGTTTACCCCGTGGGAAGATCAGATGGCAGTCACTATCGTAAAACTAGAGCCTACGCCAAATACTGGGATTAGTTGCCAACTGGACCCCAGGCTCCCACAATGCCGGAACAACGCGAGGAAAATGAGTTAATAACATCTTGAATAAGTTGTGTTTAAAACTATACTGCTATATTTAGGTACAGTCAGCAGCAGCTAAGCATTTGAGGTGTTCAAAATGAGGTCAACACGTCTCTATTGTCAAGAGAATAAGAGCGCGTGTAGGTCATTTTGAACACTTCAAACGCTTAGCAACTTTTGCTGCTGACTGTACAAGAACGTTTTGCTTAACTACAAAAGAAAGCTGAGACCTCTACACGCCACTGTTGTTAGCGTAGAGGGTCTACGAAAACCGTAATTGCTACGAGACTCCGCTACGCCGTAGCACGACTTAACACTTTCGCTACCAAGAACTCGCCTGTCAGGGACACCGCTCGTAGGCGCGTAGCCGATTACATTGGGAAACCCGTATGTAGGTTTCGAAAGTGTTAAGGTGCTAGGCAAACACCAGAGCGTAGCTTCTCCTTATCAAGGGTTATAAAAAAAATTTGAAAATATGACATGGATTTTCGATTGAGCTGTCATGACGATACATTTATTTTTGTTTCTAATTATTTTTCTACAAGTATATTATGGCTGTGGTCTCCATACAGAAGACACAATAATACACAGCCATAATAGCACTGCTAACCTTCAGGTATGTAGTGTTGTTCCCGATGGTAAGGTTCCCAGAGCTCCAAAAACTTTTAGGGTAGGCTACGCACATGTGAATCCTCTGGAGTTGCAGGCGTCCATAAGCTACGGTAACTGCTTACCACCAGGCGGGCCGTATACTTGTTTGCCACCGTCGTTGTATAAAAAAACCATCGACGACAGGTTTGGCCTAGTGGGTAGTGACCCTGCCTATGAAGCTGATGGTCCTGGGTTCAAATCCCAGTAAGGGCAATTAATTTGTGTGATGGGCACAAGTATTTGTTCCTGAGTTATGGCTGTTTTCTATGTATTTAAGTATTTGTATATATTTTTTTTTTATGACATAAGGTGGCAAACGAGCAGACGGATTGCCTGATGGTAAGCAATTACCGTCGCCCATGGGCACCCGCAACACCAGGGGAGTTACAAGCGCGTTGCCGACCTTTAAGGGGGGTAGGAGCTCTGGGAACCTTACTCACCATCAGGAACACAACACTACATACCTGAAAGGTAGCAGTGCTATTATGGCTGTAGTCTTCCGTAAGAAGGAGGTACTTCCCCAGTTGGGCTTCTCCAGACTCGAGCGTGATGGTACTTCGCTGCGCCCTACCTCTCATTGACGGACGTAGTTTAAGGACATACCCGGGTCCCGGTATATATATCGTTGGCTGAAGTCACAACACAAGCCTACTTGAGCTTACCGTGGGGCTCAGTCGATTTGTGTAAAGATGTCCAGTAATATTTATTTATTTTATTTATTTATTTATTGTATCTTGGCTGCGTGATTGATGATGACGAGTTTTACGTCAGATCAAAAGTAATTTCAGAAAACTCGAATACGGTTCTTACATTCTACTTTACACATTCTACTAAATTATTCTTACATAATACATAACAATTCTTACATTAATACATAATAGATTTGCGATTGATTACGATGATATCAAATATTGATAAGCTTTCGTTTTATAGTTCTGAGAAGCATCGCCTACAATCTTTTCCGTTCCAAAGATTAACTGGTAATAATTATTTTTCTTTGGCCTTAATACAGAATATCACCTTCGTCTCGTTGTCACGGCATTTTGCCATGGCTCATGGGAGCCTATGGTCTGCTTGGCAACAAATCCTAGGATTTGGCATAGACATTAATTTTACGAAAGCGATACATCTGACCTTCCAACTCAGAGGATAAATAGGGCTTATTAGGATTAGTCCGGTTTCCTCACGATGTTTTCCTTCACCGTAAAGCGACTGGTAAATATCAAATAATATTTCGTAGACAAGTTCCGGAAACCCATTGGTACGTGCCGGGGTTTGAACCTACGACCTCGGGATTACAAGTCGCACGCTCTTAACGCTAGGCTATCAGCACTCTAACAAGATATAACTAAAATACTAAAATATAAAAGTAAAAATAATAATGTATAAACAAATATTTGTGGCGTATTGTATATTAAGGCAAGAGCGCTCTTGCCTTAATGCATATTACGCCACAAAAAAATAGTAATCACAAATTACTTATTCCGCTTCAAACCCCATCAAATATTTTCTCTACAAACACCCCATATGTCACAAAACGACACTAATTTAACACTCACTTTCGCCTAATGAATTTGATCTCTGCTACATCGTACTAAGGTCCAAGATTGCGTGAAAAAGTTATCGTTAACAATTCTTTGTTACCCAATTACTTATGAGATATCGAACGATGGCGGAGTGCCAAATGGGACAGTCCTTGCTCATTCGTGAAAACATTTTTGTAACGCAAAGCCTGGTGTACGTTTATCCAGGTCTGATAGACCCCTTGAACGCCAGAATGTCGTGTGATGCCGGCTGACTAGAATAGCACCACCCCATCCCGCGGGTGTAAGAGGCGACAAGAAAATCCTACGGAGGGGCAGCAGCGTCCGAAACCCAATCTACAGCTACTGCGGTCGCCACGCCTGCCAAGCGTGGCGACTATGGCAACTACCCCCAAGATGATACCAGTCATATTTGTGGGAGGGTCCAGCAGTGGACTGCATACGGCTGAAATGTATGTATGATAGACCCCTGGATATCGCGCTGGTGCCATCGCCTCCTGTAGAGGGGTCCCTAAAATTTCCTCGCTACTTCCAGGACCCTATTACACCAAAATGACAGTTTAGACATATGTCAGCATCATAGTTTCTGGCGTAACAGGCGTTCATAGGCTACGGAGACGTCCCATTATGCCGGCTATATGTTTATTTGCCATCAATGTGATGTTTAAAAATAAACTTCATAAATTATCCACAATAACTAATACTTTGTGAAAATGCTTTTGACCATGTCCAGTAGTGGCCGTGTTTCAGCTGATATGATGATGATGATGATTGCTATGTAAATTGTAGTGATGTATTTGACCACCTTGGTTGAGTAGCTAGTCCCCCATCGGGCCCCATCTGTACCCCAAACGCGTTAGTTCCGCGTATCATAATACCCAGTCACATTTTTCCCTACTCGAGTATGTTTTCATTTATGCATGTCACCATTCACATTTTTCCCCACCAGAACTTCTACACATCGGGTTTTGTATTGTTATTTTTCTATATTTCTTACACTACACATTATATTTCGTTCGCTGTATAAGTCAACGGAGCTCCGCTAAACGGGGCTCCTATTTCTAGCTGATCTGCGCTTCGGGCATCTAAAGCTACAGTCAGCAGCAAAAGTGGCTAAGCGTTTGAAGTGTTCAAAATGACCTACACGCGCTCTTATTCTCTTGACAATAGAGATGTGTTGACCTCATTTTGAACACCTCAAACGCTTAGCCACTTCTGCTGCTGACTGTATCTAACAAACCTAACCTGCCCATTGTTTAGCTATATATTACGTACTTTATTTATTTATCAGTGACAACATCTGATAAAAAGCATTATTTGTCGCAGTACACTGGTCGGTTTAGCACAGCGAAAGCTTTGAGAATAGGCTTTGTTAACTGCGGAGGTAACAACAAACCGAAATATAGGTCAAACCAGCTGTGTTCTTATGAGCGTCAGAAAGTTTGGGAAGCATGCCATTACGAGTCTTTTCGGCGGCGTGACGTCACAAACAATATGGCTGACAGCGGATAAAAACAATTTGTTTATAGATACAAAACTTAACTGAAGAACTTCTATGTTGTGCAGAGAATTAAATGGAACTTGCCTCAACATTTGAATATAGAACGCCGATATGCAAGTACACACACGTTACTATTACATAGGCCCTGGCCTTAGAACACTGGATGCCTTAAGACGATAGAACACTGCGATCGCTAACCCGCCTGTCAAGCGTGGCGATTATTCACTATTTGTTCAGCAGTGGAAAACCATAAGCATAACTGCTAGTATAGGTAGTTATTTTAATCTTCTACTATAAACGGATAAACTCACGTGTAATTATATCGCACTAGGCGACATGCTTCGGGTAAGCAGACGTTCATAGGCACGGTAACTGCTTACCATCAGGCGAGCCGTATGCTTGTTTGCCACCGTCGTTGTAATTTTTTTTTTATCTATTTGGAACTGTTATCCAGGCCCCATTAAACCGATAATGGACTTGCCATTTCTGGTGCTCTGAGCCCTGAGTGTAAGTTTTTAACGTAACTTTACGTCACGAACGCGTTTGCGTTTCCCATATAACAAACATTATCATTTACGCGTTCGTAAACGTTTTTTTACGTCAAAAGAAACTTACACTAGAGCCTTTGGTAGTAGAACCCGGGTATGTCCTTAAACTACGCCCAACAATGAGAGGTAGGGCACAGCGTTGACCATCACGCTTGAATCTGGGGCAGCCCAACTGGGGAAGTACCTCCTCCTTACAGAAGACCACAGCCATAATAGCACTGCCACCTTTCAGGTATGTAGTGTTGTGTTCCTGATGGTGAGTAAGGTCCCAGAGCTCCAACCCCCCTTAAAGGCCGGCAACGCGCTTGTAACTCCCCTGGTGTTGCGGGTGCCCATGGGCGACGGTAATTGCTTAACACCAGGCAATCCGTCTGCTCGTTTGCCGTCTATGTCATAAAAAAAAAAAAGAACAGGGAACTCACAACAGTCACAGCCATGTGAATAATTTGTGAATCGCTCGGAGTTAAGAGAAGGTCATTAATGTCATAATGAACGTTAATTAATATCACTTGATAGAGGTCGGTGGGGAATTGAACATTTCCGGAGCTCGGTTAAATATATTTTACCCATTTGTTACAGAGGCCCCGTTTAGAAATAAATTTAGTAATTATTATTTTGCACTTCTTCTCCGTACACGGAACAATGGTGTTCCGGACGTTTGAGAGGCGTACGCGGAGCCGGATCGAGCCAACGCGCAGAGGCCCGGGTATCTTTGGACCCGGGTATGTCCTTAAACTACGTCCTACAATGAGAGGTAGGGCACAGCGATGACCATCACGCTTGAATCTGGGGCAGCCCAACTGGGGAAGTACCTCCTCCTTACAGAAGACCACAGCCATAATAGCACTGCTACCTTTCAGGTATGTATTGCTGTGTTCCTGATGGTGAGTAAGGTTCCCAGACCCCTAACCCCCCCTTAAAGGCCGGCAACGCGCTTGTGACTCATCTGGTGTTGCGGGTGCCCTTGGGCGACGGTAATTGCTTACCACCAGGCAATCCGTCTGCTCGTTTGCCGCCTATGTCATAAAAAAATATATATATATATATATATATATATATAATTAATGAAATGTAAGGGGTACCGTGTGATGCCGGCTGACTAGAATAGCACCACCCCATCTCCTCCCGCGGGTGTTGTAAGAGGCGACAAAGGGAAACATCCTACGGACGGGCAGCAGCGTCCGTCGAAACCCAATCTACAGCTACTGCGGTCGCCACCCGCCTGCCAATCGTGGCGACTATGGCAACTACCCCCCAAGATGATACAAGTCATATTTGTGGGAGGCCTATGTCCAGCAGTGGACTGCTTACGGCTGAAATGTAATGTGTATGTGATGTAAGGGGTACACTAAGCGGATAAATATGTACTATTAATTATGAAAACAATTGTTCAAACACACAAAGTTCAAAATTTATCCGATGTAGGTACAGTCGACTTCAATGATATGTTTACACTTTTTCATCTTAATCCTTTTGTAATAAGGTGCAAAAGTGTAAACATATATTTGACGTCGTCTGTACAACTGGAAACAAATTAATAGTTTATTTGTTTCCTTTGACGACCGGTCTGCCCTAGTGGGTAGTGACCCTGCCTGTGAAGCCGATGGTCCTGGGTTCGATCCCCAGTCAGGGCATTTATTTGTGTGATGAGCACAGATATTTGTTCCTGAGTCATGGGTGTTTTCTATGTATTTAAGTATTTATATGTATCTATCTATCATATATATATCGTCGTCTAGTACCTACAACACAAGCTTTACTGAGCTTACCGTAGGACTAGGTAGATTTGTGTAAGGTTGATTTGCTATTAAAAAATATTTATTATATTTATTTATTTATTATTTGTTATAGAAGGGATTGAATTTTGTGTCTACCTTGACCTTCTATAGTTTTTTTTACTTATAGGTACTTAGTTAAAAAAAGGTAAACAATCTTGACATGTCTTTTTATTGAAAATCAGTTTTGAAAAATAAATCATGACAAGTATGTGACAATTATGTATCACATATCACTGATTTTTAATAAAAGTTTTTCAATAAAAGACACGTCAAGATTGTTTACCTTTGTCGACGAGGTTTTTATACTTTTCATATTGTCGCTGGTTTTGTAGTCTATATATTTTTGTGATTCTATTGTTTTACAGTTGTCATTATATTTTTCAACCACGGTCGCCTTTTAGTTTTTTCAGCCCATTGTTTAAGCTATCGAATTCTCTACAACCTTTTTTTAAATACCTAAAAGTATAGGCTATAGTGTTAATATTGAGCATTTGTAGGGTTTCAAGGCATAGGGGATCAAACTTTGCTACCGAGTGACACAAAATTTTTCACCTCACTACCACGAGGACAAAAGTAACTAATTAACTTGACTACAAGAATGCAAGTATTATTATATTTAAATCTAAATATAATATATAATATATATAAAAGAAAGTGGGTTTGTTCAACCGCTTATAACTCGAGAACGGCTGAACCGATAAAAAATATTTTGGATTGGTTGGAATCGTCACAGCCCCGATTGAGACATTAAGTATTAAAAAATTACAAAAATCCCGTGATTTTTGAAACCTATCACTACTTTTGTCGCTTTTTAGGCGGTACGAAGTTCACCGGGTCAGCTAGTAAAAAAATATATCTCAACTGACTTTTTCTGAGCTTTGAGTACACGAGTGATTTATTGATATATCGATAAACGTTATTAAGTATATGTCGTCTATTTCAATTCGTTCTTTCTAAAAGGCTCGTCGACTGCACTAGTGACCGCAGAGCTGGCAGCTTCCTCGCGCGACGCATCAGTATCGCGAACGGGGGAATGCTACCAGCATCCTCGGCACCATGCCAAAGAGGGCCAATTTAACGACGTTTTTTAAGTATCTATTAATTTTTCTTTAGTTTTATTTTTGGTTGTTTGTATCTGTAAATTGTTTTAAGTTGGTCACAAATAAATTCCTATGGATTCTTTCAATTCATAAATACGATTTTACAATTAAAACTGTTGTGAGCCATGTTACTACTTAGTTACAAACGGATAAACTCACGTGTAATTATATCGCACTAAGCGACATGTTTCGGGTAAGCTCTGGTACCCATCTTCAAGCCGAGTCAGGACACACCGCTCGCGTTGAGGGTGTAGCGATACACCGATCGCGAGTTTATCCGTTTGTAACTAAGTTTACGATTTTGTTCATTTCATATGTATATATCCCCTTTATCTTTTCCTACACGCTAATAAAAACCTAATCTCCTAAACGCTAGGTTCAATTTGCATTACACATTCACGAGTGAGCAAGCGTCAATGATGCGTGACGACAGAGTGAAGGGACAATGACAGTAGGATTTATTATTTGTGAATTCAGATAACAACCCAACAGAACTTTGTATAGAAGCGGGTAACCCACGTTTTATGTGTAAAATACTGCTCGGCATGTTCCACTTCGTAACGAGGAGCTCCGAACGGCTCATGATCTCGGTTAGCTACACATCTCGGGGGGGGGGTAGTTGCTATAGTCGCCACGCTTGGCGCACCGGCAGTCGGCACACCGGCAATCTACAGATTTTAATGTAATTAATAACACACTAGCTGATGTTCTCAACTGGTTTACTACTAACAATCTGTTGCTTAATGCTAAGAAAACAAAATGTGTTAGATTTGCTTTGCCGAATGTTACACCGGTGGATACTAGAATACTTTTAAATAATGAATGCTTAGAGATAGTAGATAAAACATTGTTCCTTGGTTTAACATTGGACAAAAGTCTACAGTGGAGTCCTCATATAACAAAACTCGCACATAGATTAAGTTCGGCCGCTTTCGCCGTTAGGAGAATTAGGCAACTGTCGAATATTGAGACAACTCGATTAGTTTATCATAGTTATTTCCATAGTGTAATGTCATATGGTATTCTGGTTTGGGGCAAAGCAGCTGACATACAGACTATATTTGTATTACAAAAAAGAGCCATTCGTTTTATGTATAACCTAAGAGCAGGTGCATCTGTTAGAAAACTATTTAAAGAAATTAATATATTAACTGTAGCTTGTCAATATATATATGAAAATATTATGTACGTTATTAAAAACCTTCAGTTGTTTACCAAAAATTGTGACATCCATACCTATAACACTAGAAATAAGAATAAGCTTGCTATTAGAAAGTGTCGTGTGCGTAAAGTGTATAAATCATTTTTTGGGCAATGTATTCATTTATATAACAAGTTACCTGATGATGCCTTAAAATTACCCTTCCCAATACTTAAGAATTACTTAAAAAAGTCTTTGATGTCTAAGGGCTATTATAGAGTAGAGGATTATTTGACAGACAAACATGCATGGCCCAAACCAGAAACTAACAAAACCGCCTAGCAATTAATTCAACAATTGTATGTACTGCCAGATAATGTAAATGACACAGTTCAGATAAGAAAGCATATTAAAGTATGTCTATTTTGTGAAGTCGAATTTATTTGTACATTATTATTTTTACTTTTAAATTTTAATATTTTTTTTTATCTTGTAATAAACTGTTTGATATGTTTTCTTATCGGACTACGCATAATTATGTAAGTACCTACTTTAAGATTTGATGTATCACTGTTTTGAAAAAATAAGTCCCGCCGTAGTTTCTTGCCGGTATCTTCACGGGTCAGAGGTGTAGGGTTTGAACCGGTGTAGATTTTTTTTTTTTGACGTTCATAAGTGCATGTAATGTGCCTAAATTGAAAAATAAAGATCTTTTATCTTTTTTTTTTTTATCTTGACAGGAGGTTGGGCGACCGCAGTACCTGTAGAATAGGTTTTGATAGACGGGCAGCAATGGCAGCACCATCCGTCGGTCTTTTCCCTTTATCGCCTCATACGTACTCCCGCGGGAAGAGATAGCGTTGGACTATACCGAAAATTACATATCTACTTTTACTAACCGCCACAAAATTTGTAAAAAGTAAAAGACCTATGAAAATAGACTACTGTATACAGTGTGTGTCTACGACCCGGGCTTTTATAAAGACTGATGATAATATGCTTCGTTAACATTCGTTTGCACGTATTAGTGGATCATAATTATGTTAATTAACGCCACAATTAAATTTTCTAAATCCGCAACTTAAATGTAGTAGATGTACTGTGTAATTGTCGTAATTCATGTCGTTTATTTACTTGGTACAAGGCATGTCGTGGTACGGGGGTGAAAAACTGTGACAGCTAGCGTAGAACGTATTGTCGTCCTTTTCAATGCGTTTATGTATGGAGGTTTTAAATTAGGTGACCAGTTTTTTTTATTAATTATTGACACAACAATTTCAAAACTCTTTACATCGGATTGTCAAACTACAGTCAATCAATCTTTGTGTTATGGCTACAAAAGTAAATTATGTCAAATTTGATATTCGTTTTACTGCAAAATGGTTTACGATTCACGGGAATTGGCCGACATGCTTCTAATTTACGGCAAAACACGCGGAAATGCAGCTCACGCCTTAAGACTTTATCGCGAACGCTTCCCAAATAGACAACATCCACACAATGCTCAAGTGATAACAGCGGCTCTACAGCGAGTGCGTGATAATAAGCCGATAGTCCCTGGTCAGCCTGAAGGGGCAATGAACACAATTGTGCCAGTGCAACTTGAAGAAAGGATTCTCAGGCACTTTAGGCAAGTCCCAACGTCAAGTACTCGTGTCGCGGGCCGAATGTTCCGTAAAGGCAACAAAACTGTGCACAGGGTTTTAAAAAGGAACCGCAAACATCCTTTCAAGTTTTTAAAGGTACAAAAATTACTCCCTAGGGATTTGCCAATAAGGCAACATTACTGCAGACTGCTTACTGTAGACATTATGAAAGACAAAATAACAGCAGCTTTTCAGAAACTGCAAGAAAGTCATACACTGCAACAATTCATAATTCAATTACAAGACGTTATGAATTGTGTCGTAAACAGGGTGGCCGACACATTGAACACAGAATAAACAGAGTTTAGCTGAATTAAATTTAAATGATATGTTCGTATTTAAGTTTGATTGAATTTGTAGATAATAAAGTTTTTATCAAACGTGTACAAGTGCTATTTCTTTGCCGTAGTTATCTTAAGTGCAGTTATACTTGTATCGCTAACTGTTGAAATAGGTACTCTTCATAATAATCAAAGTATCTGTTGACTGATATTTACACCTAGTTACCACTTTGACAAGTACGTCAAATTACTGTGCTTTACATTGCTGGCAATTAAAATTTTGTTAGAAAATTAACAAAGTCTGAAATTTAGTTTATAAATTAAATTAATATCATGGTTACATCATAAATATACGTTATATTAACCTCCTTTAAAAAAAGCCAGGGTTGTAGACACATACGTATAGTATTTACTCTAGTAATTAATTTTGGTTTTCGTAGCCCTAGGGACAGAAGCAATAAGCAAAGTACTTAGTGTTAAGGGACCAGGTTGGTAGGTGTACCAAATGTAAGTGAATATGTAATTGTCGACTGTGGAACTTTCGAGTAGCTTTTATTGCACAAGAGCATATACAGTGGCGCTACCGCGAACAACAATATTCGAAAATTTCGGACGATTGTCTCTGTTACTTTCATGACAGTTTAATTAGAGTAAAAGAGAAAAATGCCCGAAATATACAAACTTCGATGTTCGCTGTACCGCTCCTGTTTTATACCCAGGGCGGGCGTCCCAGTGCTGCAAATCCTTGGCGACGGAGCGTCAACAAGAGCGTTAACATTTTTTCATATTTTTTTAACCGACGAAAAAACTGAGGAGGTTCTCTATTCGACGCGTATATATACAAGACCACGTTGTGTATGACCATGCATAATACGGTAGTCCGATTTTGATAATTTTCTTTTTTTATTGGAAAGGGTATACCCTGAAGATGGTCTCATAATTACTAAAAACAACCTTAAGGGTAGTTTTATACAAGACTAACCAGCGTTTGACCTGAGTCACACCTGACGGTAAGTGTCGACGAGGTCGAGGATGTAGCACGCTGGTTCAGTAACAGCCTATTCACTCTTGCCTTGAAAATACCCAAATTATATCTTTCCGGGAATACAGACGAATGGAATTCCATTCCTTAGCAGTCCGCATTAGGAAGGTAGAAGCGAATCCATTGGTGCGAATAAATGGAATATTCACAACGTATGAATGAAACCACAAATATAATAAATGTTATCAAGACATGTGACTGATCTGATGCTGGAACTGCAAGGCCGTAGGAACTGTCATAAAAATGCCACCTGCACCACATTGTGTTTGGAGTTTTTAGAATCGTCTCGATGAGTATTAAATAGGAAATCGTCTGTGGAAAGAGTACAATGGTAGAGGATCCTTACACCAATTGACTGAGCCCCACGGTGAGCTCAAGAAGACTTGTGTTATGGGTACTCGGCCAACGATATATAATATACAAATACTTTATGCCGGTAGTCACGCATTAGTGTATCTAGTATCTCGGCGCGTGATAAAATACTATCAACCTATCGTCACGCGCCGAGATACTAGATACACTAATGCGTGCCTACCGGCATAGTATTCCCCCCCAATACTATCAACCTATCGTCACGCGCCGAGATACTATTGCCGTGTGATGCCTGATGACTATAATAGCACAGCCCTATCTCCCACGTGTGTCGTAAGAGGCGACAAAGGGTAAAATCCTACGGACAGCAGCGTCCGTCGAAACCCAATCTTCAGCTACTGCGGTCGCCAACCCGTCTGCCAAGCGTAACGATTATGGCAACTACCCCCAAGATGATACAAGTCATAATTGTGGGAGGCCTTTGTCCAGCAGTGGACTGCATACGGCTGAAACGTACTTGGATATCAACCTAAGACCGTCGGCTTCATAGGCAGGATCGCTACTAGGCCAGACCTGTTGTCAAAGTCAAGTAATGTTTTCCTTAAGCCCATAAGTCTCGTGTAACGCCACGGGAAAGAATATAATCCTATTAAATTAGAATTTAAACCAATTACACTTAGTAACTGTTTACTGCCTATATTGGATTACACGCGAGTCGCCTTCAGAATTCATTTATTTATTGCAAGCCTATTTACAGATGCGTAATGATATTAATGATTGTCCATTAGCAAAACTTCCTTTGGACCCGGGTATGTCCTTAAACTACGCCCAACAATGAGAGGTAGGCCACAGCGATGACCATCACGCTTGAATATGGGGCAGCCCAACTGGGAAAGTACCTCCTCCTTACAGAAGACCACAGCCATAATAGCACAGGTATGTAGTGTTGTGTTCCTGATGGTGAGTAAGGTTCCCAGAGCTCCAACCCCCCTTAAAGGCCGGCAACGCGCTTATGACTCCCCTGGTGTTGCGGGTAACCATGGGCGATGGTAATTGCTTACCACCAGGTAATCCATCTGCTCGTTTGCCGCCTAAGTCATAAAAAAATAACTCGGATCTCAATCGAAATACGATGCCACTCGGACTGTCAATCAATCAACTTCCTCGCGATGTCCCGGTATTACCACGGCTCATGGCAGCCTGGGGCCCGCTTGGCAACTAACCCAGGATTAATGAATAGCAGTGGCAGTGGGCGAGGCACATTGCGTGAAGAATCGATGGCCGATGGAGCGGAAAGGTTCTGAAGGGGCTACCACGAACTGGAAGACGCAGCGTAGGTAGGCCGCCCACAAGGTAGACCGACCTGGTGAAGGTCGCGGGATGCTGCTGGTCATGAAAGGCGCACCGGTCTTTTTGGGTAATTTTGTGGGAGGCCTATGTCCAGCAGTGAACGTTTTTCGGCTGACATGATGATGATGATGACTATTTACGAAAATCTAGTACATACGGTCACTCCACCCAACTCCCCCATGTAAAACACACGAGTGTAATAAGGCTATTAACAAAACTAAATTCTACACAATTTTACTAATGAACACAGCCACCCATTTGGGTAATATTGGGGGAGGCCTATGTCCAGCAGTGAACGTTTTTCGGCTGACATGATGATGATGACTATTTACAAAAGCAACTGCCATATGACTCAGAGGTTAAACTAGGCCTTATTAGGATTAGTTCGGTTTCTTCACGCTGTCTCAGCCGGCACCACATGGCACTTCTATTTGAATAATGACAACTCTAGTTATTTATGATTAAAGTAGTCAGTGGTCAAATATATCGCTGATCTTTATTTATGTAGCAGTTAATATCTGTATCGATTTATTTGGCCATACTGACTACAACTAACTATATAACGCTGACTAGTACAGGAGTGGTACGAAAATTTGTAGGCGAGGGTCAAAATAATTCCCACAGAAGCGGAGTTTGTTTTTTTTAGTTCTTTGTATGCATCTATTTGACATACTAAAAATATAGAAAAATACATGTGTGCAAAATGTGATTTTTCACACGGCAAAGATTTGAAAAACTGATTATTCTCCATATAAAACTCATATTTTGTGTGGTCTCAAATTACAGGAAATGACACACTTAAAAACTATAATAAGGTTAATTTTATAATATAAACGTAAATAACAAAGTGGTGAATAAAAAAAAAAAAAACATTTTTCAAGCAAAATTTTTTTTTTCTTCAAATGTGAAAATTAAACTTTACCTGTATAGACTACACTCATCAATATACGTTATAAAAATAATAGCATGTTTAAAACATGAATATTTCTAATTATACTTATATTATACATAACATATAAGTAGGCTGTATTTTAATTAGCACGAGAAAATATAGACCTCACCCATAAACTGCCACATGGAGCAATCTTCAACATAATGTAGTCACTGCTAGACGCGTTAGCGTTAGTTTAGCGTTTGTGGATGTCCGATATTGCGCTTTCCTAGACGTAGTCGCCACGAAGACTTTTCTGTCTTAACGGCCATCGACTTTCCGAGTTACGTGGCCTTCCCATTGCCACATCAGCAATATATGTGTGAAAAATGCGTTCTTTTGCTCCACAAAAATTGTATCTTCGAAAATTCATAAAATTTATTAAAAATCGTGTGTGGCATCGAATTATAGGAAAATTAATGGTAAAAAAAGGTTATGACGTTTATTTCTAAAATTAAAATTGAATAACCAGATGGTAAAAGATTAAAAATAAGCTTGTGCAGTGTTCAATATATTATATCATCATCAATATTTAAGAATGTTGGTGGAGTCTACTTTTCCCTCTGCTAGCCTTATAACAACAGCAAGAAGGCTGTTACGTGTCTGAGATATGCATATCTTGGCCTTCCTCGGTCTGTCATCCTCTCGATCTTGGTCTCCAAAATTTTAAAATAAAAGGTCTTATACCTCATCAGATGCCCTATCTTTGTCTCACCTTTTATCTGTAATAAACAAATTTTGCAAGATGTCTCCATTAGTCATAATTCCTGTCCAGCATTTGTTATGAAGTTTTTGGTAATAACAAAATTATTGTATTACTGTTAATTTTAAGGCTGAATCTATCAAAGATTTCATCATTTTTAAAGTGTCTGCTGTAACTTATTACTATTCTCTGCAAATGGCGTAATGTCGTCTGCTAATCTTGTCAATTAAATTAAATTTCACAATTAACGTGTTCTTCATATTTAAACTTATATGCTGTTTTAGAATAGGAATTCCGCCACCTACTGCAGCTTTACCATTTGGAATATTCGACATGGCTTTCAAAAACTCTTCTTCAAGTATTATTTTCCAATCTATTACCTATTTTACTAACTATGTATACCTATCTTACTACCTATTCTATCATCTCTAGTCCAGCTGCTCATCTTCCATATCATCTTCATCCAACTCGACAGGACTTATAAAGTTCTTCCATGTATCTTTTCCAATTGTTTAATATTATTTGTAAATCTAATAATCTTAAATCACAGAGCAATAGAGAACATTTAAAACATTCTATGCCATATGTTTGCTGCACTGGAAGATGCCTTTAAGGTACTGGATCAATGTTAACAGCGAACACCTCACTCACCTGCGGTTCCTAGACTATGTCATTGTCATGTCTGAGCACTTCAGGACCTTAGTAGAGTTTCACAACAGGTAGGGCTGAAAGTTAACATAATAGAAGCATCAAAGATGTCCTTGTCGCCATGTATACGATATCGGTTGGGAACGTTGCTGTCGAAGTTGTTGACGGATATTTGTATCTGGGACATGTAGTCCAGTTAGGCGAATTAAACTTCGAAAAAGCAATATCAAACTCGGCTGTGGAGCATTAAGGAAGACTGACCGTGAAGGTAGCGTGCACTGGAAAGACCTATCGCTCGGACTATCGCCACGTAGATGCAGTTCAATGATGTTCCGTAAAAAAAAGACAGAAAAACCGCCATGGCTCGTAGAATTGCACTGTTGAAGTGGCAGTGGTGGTCGATGGCCGTTAGGACAGAAAAGTCCTAGTATAGTGGCAACTACATCTAGGAAAGCACAATATCGGACATCCACAAACGCTAAACTAACGCTGGTAGTCAGTGGCCGCAGTATGTTGAAGATTGCTCCATGTGGCAGTCTATGGAGGAGCTCTATATTTTGTCGTGTTAATTAAAAGTCTATTTTTTGTATTATTTAAGTATAATAGGAAATATTCATGTATTAAACATGCTTTTCTTTTTCTAACGTTTATTTATGTGTATATAGTCTAAGTTTTATAGGTTAAGTATTAAATAAGAAATTGTCTGTGGAAAGAGAGTACAATGGTAGAGGATCCTTACACCAATTGACTGAGCCCCACGGTAGAAGACTTGTGTTATGGGTAGGTACTCAGCCACCGATATATAATATACAAAGAAAATCACATCAAATACTTAAATACAAAGAAAATCACCGTGTTGGCGTGTGATGCCTGATGACTAGAATAGCACCACCCCATCTCCTCCGTGTGTCGTAAGAGGCGACAAAGGGAAAAATCCTACGGATGGACAGCAGCGTCCGTCGAAACACAATCTTCAGCTACTGCGGTCGCCAACCCGCCTGCCAAGCGTGGCGACTATGGCAACTACCCCCAAGATAATACAAGTCATAATTGTGGGAGGCCTATGTCCAGCAGTGGACTGCATACGGCTGTAATGTACTGGGATATGAACCTAAGACCGTCGGCTTCATAGGCTTCACTACTAGGCCAGACCTGTCGTCAAAGACAAGTAATGTTTTCCTTAAGCCCATAAGTCTCGTGTAACGCCACGGGAAAGAATATAATCTTATTAAATTAGAATTTAAACCAATTACACTTAGTAACTGTTTACTGCCTATATTGGATTACACGCGAGTCGCCTTCAGAATTCATTTATTTATTGCAAGCCTATTTACAGATGCGTAATGATATTAATGATTGTCCATTAGCAAAACTTCTTTTGGACCCGGGTATGTCCTTAAACTACGTCCAACAATGAGAGGTAGGGCACAGCGATGACCATCACACTTGAATCTGGGGCAGCCCAACTGGGGAAGTAGCTCCTCCTTACAGAAGACCACAGCCATAATAGCACTGCTACCTTTCAGGTATGTAGTGTTGTGTTCCTGATGGTGAGTAAGGTTCCCAGAGCTCCAACCCCCCTTAAAGGCCGGCAACGCGCTTATGACTCCCCTGGTGTTGCGGGTAACCATGGGCGATGGTAATTGCTTACCACCAGGTAATCCATCTGCTCGTTTGCCGCCTAAGTCATAAAAAATAACTCGGATCTCAATCGAAATACGATGCCACTCGGACTGTCAATCAATCAACTTCCTCGCGTTGTCCCGGTATTACCACGGCTCATGGCAGCCTGGGGCCCGCTTGGCAACTAACCCAGGATTAATGAATAGCAGTGGCAGTGGGCGGGGCACATAACACGCAGAATGGATGGCCGATGGAGCGGAAAGGTTCTGGAGTGGCTACCACGAACTGGAAGACGCAGCGTAGGTAGGCCTCCCACAAGGTAGACCGACCTGGTGAAGGTCGCGGGTTGCCGCTGGATGTGAAAGGCGCAGGACCGGTCTTTTTGCGTAATTTTGGGGGAGGCCTATGTCCAGCAGTGAACGTTTTTCGGCTGTCGTGATGATGATGACTATTTACGAAAGCAACTGCCATATGACCTCACTCAGGGGGTAAACTAAGCCTAATTAGGATTAGTCCGGTTTCCTCACGCTGTCTCAGCCGACACCACACGGCACTTATTTAAATAATCACAATTTCAAACACAAAACTATCGTGAGATTGAAACATATTAATTGTATAAAAGCGGGTAACTCACGTTTTATAAGTCGAATATTAAAACGCGAATGGCTCATGATTATGCTCCTCGTTACGGAGTGAAACATGTCGAGCAATATTCGACTTATAAAACGTGAGTTACCCGCTTTTATACAATGAATATAAATAATCACAACTCTAGATATTTATGATTAACGTACTCAAAATACACAGGCACATTTAAAACGATATTATATTTCACTAAAAGCCGACATAGTGGTACTTAATCATGTGACAAAAGAGTAGCCTGATGCACTGAATATTATTTCTATTTAAAACCGCAATGTAGCTACAGTCCGCGTGGCAACTAAAGTGGTCAAATATATCGCTACAGACCTTTATTTATGTAGCAGTTAATATCTGTACCGATTTTTTTTTTTTTATGACATAGGCGGCAAACGAGCAGACGGATTGCCTGGTGGTAAGCAATTACCGTCGCCCATGGGCACCCGTAACACCAGAGGAGTCACAAGCGCGTTGCCGGCCTTTAAGGGGGGTTGGAGCTCTGGGAACCTTACTCACCATCAGGAACACAACACTACATACCTGAAAGGTAGCAGTGCTATTATGGCTGTGGTCTTCTGTAAGGAGGAGGTACTTCCCCAGTTGGGCTGCCCCAGATTCAAGCGTGATGGTCATCGCTGTGCCCTATCTCTCATTGTTGGACGTAGTTTAAGGACATACCCGGGTCCAAACCGGGTCGGGATTTATTTGGCCATACTGACTACAACTAACTATATAACGCTGACTGTAGTAGATATTTCATTTACAATACTGTCCCGGTACCGCGAACATTTTTCTCTTTTACTCCAATTAAGGCGTCATGACATTGACAGAGACAATCGTCAGTTTACGAATATCATTTTTCGCGGTAGCGCTAGTGAATCTCTGCAGTAGTATTATTGTAATCGCTCGCAAGTTATAGAGATTAACTAAAAATGGCGTTGAAAACCTTAGTCCGTGGGGCCCTGGTGCTCTGAGTCTCTTTAAGGACCTTTCAAAGAGACCAGAGATGCCAAAGCCCGAAGAGCTGGCAGCTACCTCTCTCAGCGCATCAGCCTCACGATTCAGCGAGGAATTGCTGCCAGCGTCTACGGTACCATGCCGCGCCTTATTTATTTACTTTTAGTTGAATTTTACTATTCGTTTTCCGTCGATTTTTTTTCCTTTGTCGCCTCTTACGGCATCCACAAAAGAAGATGGGATGGTGCTATTAAATAATTTGTATTTTTAATCTGTTATCCACTCACGTGATTAAAATTTCTCAGTGACCTTTATTATTATAATAAAATAAGGGTGACAGCTGGTAACTACTCGTACAGCTACCAAAAGCACGTGAGTATTATTTTTTTTATGACAAAGGTGGCAAACGAGCAGACGGATTGCCTGATGGTAAGCAATTACCGTCGCCCATGGGCACTCGCAACACCAAGGGAGTCACAAGCGCGTTGCCGACCTATAAGTGGGTTGGAGCTCTGGGAATCTTATTCACCATCAGGAACACAACACTACATACCTGAAAGGTAGCAGTGCTATTATGGCTGTGGTCTTCTGTAAGGAGGAGGTACTTCCCCAGTTGGGCTTCTCCAGATTCAAGCGTGATGGTCATCGCTGTGCCCTATCTCTCATTGTTGGACGTAGTTTAAGGACATACCCGGGTCCAAACCGGGTCGGGATTTATTTGGCCATACTGACTACAACTAACTACTTATATAACGCTGACTGTAGTAGATATTTCATTTAACAATACTGGCCCGGTACCGCGAACATTTTTCTCTTTTACTCCAATTAAGGCGTCATGACATTGACAGAGACAATCGTCGGTTTACGAATATCATTTTTCGCGGTAGCGCTGGTGAATCTCTGCAGTAGTATTATTGTAATCGCTCGCAAGTTATAGAGATAAACTAAAAATGGCGTTGAAACCCTCGGTCCGTGGGGCCCTGGCGCTCAAAGTCTCTTTAAGGACCTTTCAAAGAGACCAGAGATGTCAAAGCCTGAAAAGCTGGCAGCTACCTCTCTCAGCTCATCAGCCTCACGATTCAGCGAGGAATTGCTGCCAGCGTTTACGGTGCCATGCCGCAACTTAGGGGCCATATTTAGTTAATTTTAGTTGAATTTTACTATTCGTTTTCCGTCGGTTTTTTTCCTTTGTCGCCTCTTACGACATCCACAGAAGAAGATGGATGGTGCTATTTAATAATTTGTATTTTTAATATGTTACCCGCTCAAGTGATTAAAATTTCTCAGTGACCTTTATTATTATAATAAAATAAGGGTGACAGCTGGTAACTACTCGTACAGCTATCAAAAGCACGTGACTGGTTATTCAACTAATTAAAAAACACTGACTCCTTTTGTCTCACGCTCGATAAAAATACTTCCTAATTGTCTCATATGCACCAAAAAACATCCACGAAGCGTAACTTAATATACAAAACTACAATTACAAACAACAGCAGTTAAAATAAATGCAGTAATGTCAAAACGACGTCAAAGCATTACAGCTACCCAGGACATTCGACCTTTTAGGACTGGGTGGGTTGTATTCATTAGTAAAATAGTGGAGAATTTAATTTTGTTAATTGCCTAATTACACTCGTGTGTTATACATGGGGGAGTTGGGTGGAGTGACCGTATGTACTAGATTTTCGTATAATTACCACTTACCAATTACCAATTACCAATACAATTACACGTACAATTATCAATGTCTTATACTAGGTATATGTGTGCCACAGATGTCCACTGATGGACAGCGCAAGATTTCCCCCAAGGCCTTGAAGGTCCGTGCTTAGGGGACCCAGCCCCAATAGGGGGCAATAAAAGGGCCCTACGTAATGTCAATTGTTGACGTTAATGTCAATTGATAACCCGCAGAACTATCTCTTTTTGTGAAGCAATTAAAAAACTACACACAGTTATGGTCCTTCAGTTAAGTTTTTCACATTTGGTGGACGTCCGAGGTCCGTGAAAAGTTTGAGTCATGTCTACATATTATTTTCGTTATGACTTATGTCACATAACTATATCCCCATCTCCTCCCGCGAGTGTAAGAGGCGGTAAAGGGAACAAACTGACGGATAAAAGCTACTGCGGCCGACAACCCACATAGTTGTTGTTGTTGTTGCCATAGATATGGCAACTCCTGTCCAAGATGATACAAGTCATATTTCTCGTCTATACGTCTTACGGCTAAAACGATGATGATGGTATTCATATAAAATAAATAAATATTTCGGGACACTCTTACACAAATCGACCTAGTCCTACGGTAAGCTCAGTAAGCCTTGTGTTGTAGGTACTAGACGACGATATATATAATAGATAGATACATATAAATACTTAAATACATAGAAACCACCCATGACCCAGGAACAAATATCTGTGCTCATCACACAAATAAATAACCCTTACTGGGATTCGACCCCAGCACCATCGGCTTCATATGCAGGGTCACTAACCACTAGGCCAGATCGGTCGTTATCAGTTTTGTATAATTAAAAAATAAAGAAAAACGTTTTTCAATAACCGCTTCTCTTCAGCCGTTATGACTGCATGAATGCACCTGGGTTCCTACATAATTACTTCACTACACGGATCTAGATATGAGCAGGATGGTGCTATGTTCTCACTCTGTATAGGAAACTCACTCTGTATAAAACTGTGTTCTCACTCTGTATAGGAAGCGAAATAAAACTATAGAAAAACATCTATACTAATACTGGGTGTAATAAAAAACGTGATACAAGATTATCAAACTGGCGTCTGTTCATGATTTTGAACCTCTTTTACTACGGGGTACGGGGTCAAGTTTATAAAATTAAATAAAAATTCAGCTCCATAGAAAAGATCAAGTCTAAGTTGACGTAAATATATGAGAGAGTTGCTTCTTTCTACAATTTACAAAGTTGACCTCATAGTAAAAATTGTTCCAAATCATGACCAGGCCCGGTACCGCGAACGTCGAAGTTCGTATATTACGGGCATCTTTCTCTTTTACTCCAATTAAGGGTGTCATGAGAGTGACAGAGACAATCGTCCGAAATTTACGAATATCGTTGTTCCCGGTAGCGCCGCAGATGCCGGCTTGATAATCGTGTATCACGTTTTTTATAACACCCGGTATTATAAAGGCGAAAATTTGTGGGTGTGGGAGTGTGTATGTTTGTTACTTCTTCACGTCTAAATGGCTGGAGCAATTTTAATAAAATTTGGTATGGAGTTGGCTGACACCTTGGATTAACACATGGGCTACTTAATAAACCGCGGGGCACAGGTGGTACGATATAAATATTAGATGACATCCTTACACAAATTGACTGAGCCCTGCGGTAACCTCAAGAAGGCTTGTAGGTACTCAGCCAACGATATATTTAATATACTTACTACTTAAAAAATATACACTACATTCATGGCAGGAACAAATATCTATGCTTGTCATGGATTTGAACCTGAACCTTTAAATCGGCTTCATATATCACTAACCACTTAGCCGTATCTGTCATCACAAACAATAAATATTATAATAAGTTGTATCAAAAAGTAACACACGCTTTATAAGTCGAATATAGCTCGACATGTTTCACTCCTTTACGGGGAGCATAATCATGACGAAGACGCCTCCGTCCGAAAACCGGCTCCGACCGAAGAAGGGCTCACGATTACGAGTCTTACGGTAGTTTAGTATTTCTTGCTAGCTCTGGTCTCAATAGTACAAGAGGGTAAACACTCATTTTGCAACCTTGTAAAACAATAGTACATAGCTCGGGAAATAAGGGTTTGCCGGATTGTTACGAGGCAGACAACCCCTTTTCACGCTGAATGTTAGTCTCAAAAATGCAACAAAATGATTTAAAAAAATCTAATAAATAAAAGATTTATTTTTAGAAAATCTAAAAATATACTTGCCATATATTTAAAATTTTACCAAAAATTGAATAGTTTCCAATGACAGAATATCATAGAGCCAACCAGCAAATGTGACCAATATTTTTTAATGGCCAATCGCCAAGATGCTGTGTCAGAAATGCATGCGGAATAGCAATTAAAAAATTATGAATGACAATATTAACCAAGCCTGCAACACACTTCGAAGGAACATAATGTCGACATTGTAGGGTATGATTCAGAAAATAACTATTGTTCCTCTATCTGTTCGGCATCTATTTAAATTTACAATGCCATCATAGGGTAGACACAGTCAGCGTCATATATTTACTTGCAGTCAGTATGGCCAAATATATCGATACGGATCTTTATTTATACAGGCAGGATGTGTATTATAGAGTACTATACCTTCGATTTAAGTACAGTCAGCTGCAGAGATAAGTATATAAATCCCCCTTTATATAAACTTTGTATGCAGGGGGTATACTTGTCTCTGCAGCTGTCTGTACGTGTATGTATTACTCTCATAAACAGGACAAGTGTGTAATGACACGGATAAATTAAAAGTTCTCGAAAATATTAATAAAATAATAACTTTAGAACGTATGGAGTTTCTTACGGAGAATCAATATTTAGAAGAAATCGGTGGTTTGCCTACATTAGCAGATGGTTTGGTGCAATCCGCCCTTAGTTCCTTACGTACCTTACGTGTGGACAGAAAATCAAAAATTTTGCTAGTATCAAAACTATACAAGGTGTGACCATCCTAAGATTTTATTCATTTCCCGCCAAAACATTGATTATTATTTCAATAGCCAGATTCTATTTGGCCATACTGACTGTACCATCCAGGTTGTGACTATCCATGTTACTCAACTACCAAGTCTTTAAGCCGTCATGACTCCAGTAATCAATGACATACAGCCACGTGGGTATTCCGCATCGCGTGCTTGCTGAGTATCGTCGACGGGGCGAGTAGAGACAAAAGTGACATGACATGATTATTATACATAATAAATGTTCCGCTCCTTTGTATTTTAGGTATTGTATAATTTTGTATCGTTCCATTTCGTAGCTTTAACGATAAATACATAATACAATCGTCTAGTCTGACCCCGTAATTGGAGACCCACCTCACCCCGTGGTGAGTTTGGTAAATTTTGAACATCACAAAAGCTAGATTTATAATAAGGATTTTTTATGACAAAGGTGGCAAATGAGCAAACGGATTGCTTGATGCTAAGCAATTACCGTCGCCCTTGGGCACCCGCAACACCAGGGGAGTCACAAGCGCGTTGCCGGCCTTTAAGACAGGAGTACGATCTTTTCTTGAAGGTATGAGGGTCTTATCGGTCTAGAAATAGACGGCAAATCATTCCAAACAGTTTTGATTCTCAAATGTCTATCCATTGCTTTTAATCTATTGATATAAAACCTAAGTTTATAGTTTTCAATTAATTATTTCCATTTCTAACCAAAACTCACACAAAGTACCGACTACTAAAATCCAAGAAACGCTTTGTGTCATACTAATGAAATCGGTGACAAGGTGCCTTCCAACAAAATGTGACATTTACTATCTCTATCCCTCTTGCGTATACGAGTGATAAAGAAGAGGCAAATAGATAAACGAATACACGAAGTTGTTCGCGGTAGACGTTGTTCGCCGTCAGTACCCTTACCATGATTTGTGACTTTGAGGTTTTCGATAACGAGTATCGAGTTTACTATCTGTGCATCTCGCTTGTACTATTTTAGTGCGAATAAGATGCACAGATAGTAAACTCGATACTCGCGTTATCTAAAACCTCAAAGTCAGAACTCATGGTAAGGGTACAGGGCTCTGAAAGGTAGCAGGCATGGTCACTACCCACTAGGCCAGACCGGTCGTAAAATGGTGCTGATGATGATCGTTAAAGATACAACCGCTGATAGATGCCACAAAAAATGGAACTTGGATCTACGCAGACTAGCCAGCAACTAGCCCTACCAACCAACAGCTAACCAACAGCCCTAGTCCTCATTATGTAGGTATTCCTCGTCAACAAGGCAGCCCTAAAACGAATGGCCGCCATTACTGAAATTACCTTCGCATTATTGATGAGTGAGGTAACAGCGCTGTTAAACTATTTTTTTTTATAAATGATAGGTTAGCCTTTTTGGCCCCAACCTCACCTGATGGTAAGTGACGATGAGGCCGACGATGGAACATGCTTACCTAGCAAGTGCTTATTCACTCTCGACTTGAAGATACCCAGGTTGTATTGCTCCGGGAAAAGATCAGCTGGAAGAGAATTCCACTCCCTGGCTGTGCGAATCAGAAAAGTAGAAGCAAAGCGCTTTGTTCTGGTTGAAGGAATATCCACAACATAGGGATGGAATCTCAACGCACGCCTCGTCCCATAATATTTAAATGGAGATGGTGGAATGAGTTCATGCAAACCACTCGCACACTCGCCGAAATGTATCCTATAAAATACCGATAGGCATGCGACTTTCCTTCGGTGTTCGACGCTTTGCAGCTTTGCCCCCACCAGATCAGGATCGTCAATGAGCTTCTTGGCACGTTTATCTATTGAATCTAAGAAAATTTGTTTAAGAAAATTGCCACTAAAGAAGCAATAACTGAATTCGGTGGATATTGAAAAAAAATTGTTTGTTTATTGAGCATCGATGAATAATAAACGTAGATTCACAGTCAGCCCCAAAAAATGGCTCTAAAAACAACCGCTCGAACAACTAGAGCGGCACATTTAGTTAGTCTTCTTTGAACCACTGTCAGTGCAAGTGTCAACAATGACTGAAAAGTTATTACTTTATCAATAGTGAAGTTTGATACTCAATAATTAGAACACTGAACTCTTTTATGTTTGTTTATATTATCTATAAGAAGACTATAAATTAGCATAAACTGGAGCATGATAGAAATGTCATTTAGTGCCATATTTTTGTACATAATTTGTTCGCGTGTAGGAGTCTATTTCTTTATGTCAGTGTTATTGAGTCAATACTTCTGGCAAAGGCTGTACTTATTTTGTACGTGTTTGTCAGAATATTTCGCTAAATAAAAAATAGCAGTTCAGTAGGTTTGCGTGTTGGAACCTAATCGCTCCAGTAGCTCGAATTATTATAGAATTATAAATGAGAGAGGTACCTAATATCGTTGTGGAACTACTTAATTATGTTCAATTAAAAAGATACGTTACCCAATGCTTGTGGGCTATTTTATCAGTCAGGAATCTCGCCTGCTGGGGCCATTTTTTAAGAGTAGCAAAGCCCTGAGGAAAAGTTTCCGAAATTGCCATAATTTCTGCCCGGAAATTCTCAGAATTTAAATTAAACAAATTAAACGTAACAAATATAAAAGCCTGGGCAGAGAGTACCGGAAAGAGAGCCATTTTCTTTCCGGTGCATTCGAACCTAAACTCAAATTACCCTATTGCGCAGTACAGCAGATTGTCGAGTACACATATTCTCATATAAACACATATTTAAAATAACCTAACCCCAAAATACCCAAGTCTCAAAACACCCTAACACTCTAAATCCAAAACGAACTTATCTCTATTAAGTACTGTTACTAAGATAGCCTACTGCCATAAAAGCAAAAGGTCAAGACAAGCTATTCTCGTTATACACGATTCATGTTAATACACTATTTTCAAAATACAACAGTTTTAAGACACCCTAGTCTCAAAATACCCTAAATGCCGCAGTTATAATTATTTTTTGTGGACAAATTAAAACCTTCACCATCAATGACGGATATCATATATTTAAAAATATTTAAAATCTGTCCCAGTTAGTCCAGTTCTTTACATTGAATACAATTGTATTGTAACAAGAGCGAGAGAAAGAGAGAGAGAGAGAGAGAGAAAGAGAGAGAGAGAGAGAGAGAGAGAGAAAAAAAAATAGGGTGTTTTGGTACTAGGGGTTTTTAAGACTATTTTATTTTAGAGAATGGTGTATTTTAGGATTAGTATATTATGGGATTAGTTTGATCTGAGTTTCGACTCTTATGACATTAGGTGAAGCGGGAGTAGTACATAATAATAAAGATAAGTGCGTTCTGTTTTTAGGGTGTTTTGAGACTTGAGTATTTTGGGGTTAGGTTATTTTAAATATGTGTTTATATGAGAATATGTGTTTTCGACAATCTGCTGTACTGCGCAATAGGGTAATTTGAGTTTAGGTTCGATTGCACCGGAAAGACCATTTTGTACCGTTTGGCGTAGAGACGCTAGGTCCATGGGGTCCCAGCGCGCACAAACTTTTTGCAGAAATCGCGAAGCGTCTGGTTGATGTAACTGGTGACCGAAGAGCTGGCGGCTTCGTCACACAACGTATCAGCATTGCGATACAACGAGGAAATGCCGCCAGCATCCTTGGTACAATGCCTTTTTTAGATTTTATACTGTAACTAGTAAAGTACTTGTAGTTATCATAATACGATTGTAATTTCTGTAAATAAATGTATTTTAACACCAACAAATTATTAAACAGTATATAGAAGCAAGAAGCAATAAGTAAGGGGTTGGCGGCCGAGTAGTTATGAGGCCGCCAACCCCTTTTCACGCAGATGAATATAGGTGAAAAACTTAACTAAAGGACCATGTCTATGTAGTTGTGCAGAGAATGAATATGGAACTTAGGCAAAATTTTAATATAGAACGCCGACATGCGTGTACAGATACGTTAGTACTACACAGGCCAGGTGCTTTAGCTAATTTTTCACCTATATGTAGGTATAGTGCTTTTCTCAAACATGTATAATGAAAATAAAAAAATAAAAAAATTATAGCCTAATACCATGATGCTATGTCTCACCTGTGAAATGGAAATTGAAAAAGACCCACATCAGAAAGAAAGAAGAAAAGAAAGAAAAATTGTTTATTTGGCGAAATAAAATTAACACAGAAAAGAACATTACAGGATGTGACTACAAATAAAACACCAAACAGGATGCCACTCAGCATGAGTCGTCACATGACTGGCCATGCAGCGACGCTGATTTTCAGTGCACCCCAAAAAAAAACAGAAATATAAAATAATACACATAGTAAAAAGTATTATCACTATGACAAAAGTAAACATTATATAAATTTCAACTTACACATCTATAAAACGACACTGAAATAAATGTGAACATCTGAACATAAAATACAGGTAATTATGTAGGTAGCGAATGTAACAGTAGTAGAAACTGGAAAAATGAATTAAAAAAACTAAACAGGAAGGAAGTAAAGCTGAGTAGGTACAAACACGTCCACTTAGGTATTAGCAGATTGCTGTAAGGTTAAATACTTTTTAAGATTTTTCTTAAAAGAGACTATGGACTTACAGTTTCTGATTGGGGGTGGTAAGTTGTTCCAACATTTCGTAGCAGCATATTGAAAGCTGCCACGAAAAGCGGACGTACGGTGTTGTGTGCCTATAAGCCTAAGCGCACCTCGTACTAAACACTTTGAGAACTTAAGTTTAGCAAATAGATATGACGGTTCTTGTTTATGAATCACTCCAAATAGAAGAGAAGCAAAGTGCGAGGTACGTCTGGAGGCCATATTCAGCAATTTATGGTTATTTAGAAACGGAGTGATGTGAGAGCGTCGAGGAACAGTGAAGCAAAAACGTGCGCAAGCGTTTTGAACGCGCTGTATTAGGCGGGAGGTACGAGCTAGCAAGCATCCACCAAAAACAGCATCGGCATAACTTAATTTAGAAAGAATAAGCGTGTCACAAAGATTTATGCGCAGGTCGACGTTAATAAAATCACGTACGCGATACAGGACTTTGAGTCTATAAAAACAGTTGCGGACAAGATCCGCCACGTGTTCTTCAAACCGTAACTTATTGTCCATAACAAGACCGAGATTACGAGCAACGGAAACGTATTCTAGTTGTTCGCCCATGATTGAGACTGGCGGCGGTGTTAGATCATGTAACAGTTTATCTGGTCCAAACATTATTAACTTGGATTTACTCGAGTTCAGAACAAGATTGTTTGCCTTACACCACAGAGCAATGTCTTTGAGGTCGGAATTCAGATTATCTACTTTAGAGTTCAATTCATTATGTTTAAATGTGATATATATTTGTAGGTCATGAGCGTATTGGTGATAGTTACAGTAATTTATATTTTTTGTGATGTCTGCACTGTATATAATGAAAAGTAACGGACCTAAAATAGAGCCTTGAGGAACTCCTCGTACAACAGGCAAGGAAGTGGATAGTGATATTTTACCACTTTCATCTCTTAGTTCGACCGATTGAGAGCGTCCGGTGAGATAACTGGAAAACCAATTCAAGGAACGTGAGTCAAATCCGTAAAATGATAGCTTAGATAATAGGAGTGTAGTGTTAATGGTATCAAATGCACGAGAAAAATCTAATAGCGCCAGCATGACATTTTCACCATTGTCTCGAGCAGCCAAGATATCATCAACCACATCAAGCAAAGCAGTGGTTGTGCTACGAGATTTTCTGAAACCTGATTGCTTTTTAGGTAAGATGTCATTAGCTTCAATATATTCTGTTAATTGTAAGTAAACAGCTCTTTCTATAATTTTTGACATAAAAGGCAGAATACTAATTGGACGAAGGTCTTTAAAATTGACTGGGTTAGGTATTTTTGGTATCGGTTTAATTAAGGCTGACTTCCATGATTCGGGAAAGGTACCAGTTTCAATAGATTTGTTAATAATGCTAGTAATTAATGTAAGCGTGTGAGGCAGCGTTAATAAAATCATATTCAAGCTAATGCCGTCAGTCCCCTGCGCGTTAGTGGTAAATGACTTAATTATATTAAATACGTCTGTTTCTGTTATTGGTCTGAGAGAAAAAACTGTGGCACCATGTCTATCAAATTCATATTTTGTTAAAAGGGAAATGTCTACACTGTCATCTCCAGGTAGGGTAAGAAAGTGTTCATTTAGCTTTTCAGGGTTACGTAAATGTGCTGGTAAAACGGTATCCTTTTTCTTAAAGTTAACTACGTTTTTTATTTTATCCCATAAAAGACGTGGGTTTTTAAGATTACTGTTGATATTTTGATTAAAATATGCAGTTTTTTCGCTATTAATTGCTACATTAACAATATGTTTTAAATCCTTGTAATATTTTATGTGGGAATCTGTCTTAGTCGTTTTGCACCGCGCGTGCGCTTCGTCACGAAGCTTCATCATATTTTTAACTGTGTATGTAATCCAGGGATATGATTTCATATTCATTCGAGTAGACTTTACTGGAGCAAATTCGTCAAATAGCTTTAACGTATAAAAGTTCATAATATTTACCATGTAGTTAACATCATTTATTGCAAAGCTGTTCCATTTAATCGAATCTACGCGCTTATTAAAAAGGGTCATATCAATGTCTTTAATAGGTCTATAAGTTATTGTACAAGATGACGGTTTTTCTTTTTTAACGGTTACTTCAAATGTGATAAACGCATGACTACTTAGATCGGGAATATGACTAACGCATAAGTCGGTGACACGCATATTCGAACAAACCAAATCGATAAGGGTTTCGCTATGATCAGTGAAATGTGTGGGCTGGTCAGTAAATTGAACTAGGCTCATACACTTAAGAAAATCTAGTAACTTTTTCACGTTCTGATCTTGCACATTTAACAAGTTCAAGTTAAAATCTCCAACTAAAACAATATTGTCATATTTAGCCAATGAGGAGATAGATTCCGTTAGGCCATCGATAAAAGTGTCGACATTAAGCCACGGCGGTCGATACGCAGTACCGACTGCTATTCTAGTACCATTGGCAACCAGACTGATCCACATTTGTTCTACAAGAGGTGTCTCCGGGTGCGAGATGAGCCGTGCGCTAATACCCTGTTTAATGTAGAAACCGACATCAGGATGTGAGTCTTTTTCAATTGGCCTAAATCAAGATTTAGGCCTGCAACTTTATATGAAGATTTATTACAGACCTCTCGTAAACAAACTTCGAGATGTGATCCCAGCCTGATACAAAGAACAATATTTCATTTCCAAGACATATAGAACGTATACTAAGTGCATTATCAATTTTTTTAAACACTTATAAAAAACTAAAAGATAAGAATTTTCTGATTTTTAGGAAATTTTCTGTATTGAAAATTATTTTAAATTCCCGTGAAACGTTTCGGAAACTTCCGAGAACTATCTCATATTTTTGAGACTGTACAGACATCCCAAATATATTCTAAATGGTTACGTTTTGTTTTTTGAATAGAATTAATTTTAAGTATTGCAATTCAGCGGGGTAATGCTGCCAGCATCTACGGTACCTTGCCACGGGGTGAATTCTTAATTTAAGTCTTATAGTTCTTAGTTTAGTGTAATTTAGAATAAGTAATTTTAATTAATCATGTTATTTTGTTCCTATAAATATATATATATATATAAATTTTTGATATAGTCCAATCTAATAGACCCTTAAAGTCGAATTCTTGGGTCGACATTAAATTGAGACGCATGTGGTCAAGGAATCTCACTATGTCTAGAATAGGCATACCCCTCACCTCACCTTAAAGAAAACCAAGCTTAAATACCACTAAACCCTATTCATAATAATATTGTGTTTCTGTCAATTCTGTCTGTGAATCAGCTCGCCAGAGAGCTAAGAGCCCTGAGTGTAAGTTTTTAGCGTAACAAAACGTCACCATCGCGTTAGAGTTACCCATAGATAAATAACATAATCACCGACGTGTTCGAGACGTTTATTTACGTCAAAAGAAACTTACACTAGAGCTCTAAAGGGTAGGCAACGCGTATGTGACTGCTCACCATCATTACAATCAGCCTCTGAGCTCTAAAGGGAAAGCAACGCGCGTGTGATTCCCAGGCTGGTCGTATGCTTGTTCGCCGCCATCGTAGTAATAAAGCAGCCAACCATCTATTTAAAGATTGCTTGTCATATCGCGTCAGTGCGGCGATCAATCTTGTCCGTCCATCCATCTTGTTAAACACATAGTTGCTTTTATTTTCCCCGCCTTTTATACTTAAAATGACGCTTTTGTCTTTGGCGTGTCAACTCCACTTAACCCTTTAGCTGACTAGGGCACATTAAATTGAATAGGGCTCTAAAGCTGTTAATTGTTTGGTAGCGGAGTGCCTTACTTACTTACTGTATAAGGTGAAACAATTAGGTAAAAGATAAAAAGATAAAAGATAAAAGATCTTTATTTTTCAATTTAGGCACATTACATGCACTTATGAACGTCAAAAAAAGAAAAAATATATCTACACCGGTTCAAACCCTACACCTCTGACCCGTGAAGATACCGGCAAGAAACGACGGCGGGACTTATTTTTTCAATACAGTGATACATCAAATCTTAAAGTACTTACATAATTATGCGTAGTCCGATAAGAAAAAAAGCAGGTGCTGTACATAGGGGCACACAGGTTACTACTACATAGGACTGGTGGCCTAGGCCAGGTGGCCTATGTAGTAGTAGGTCGGCGTTCTATTTTCAAATTTTGACGTAGTTACCATATTAATTCTCTGCACAACTACATATCATGGTCCGTCAGTTAAGTTTTTCATCTATATATTAAACTAGCTTTAACCCGCGGTTTCGCAAGCGCAAAAGAACCTTCTTTTTAACCAGTTAGGGAATACATTTCAAAAAACGCTGAAATTACTTTTCTTGTATTAGAATTTAAAGCGCACTTGAAATTTTACGCAATCCCCATACAAACTTTCAACCCCCCTTTTACCCCCTTAATGGTGGAATTGCCATAAATCACTTCTTAATGGGTCGTTACGGTATATAAACTACCTATTGTGAAAAAATGAGCTATCTAGGTTAAGCGGTTTGGGCTGTGCGTTGATCAGTCAGTCAGTCAGGACGTTCACGTTTATACAGGGTAATCAATGACCCATTTGTCAGTGGGAGGAAGTCAGAAACTATGAGAGATAGCGAAATCTGTTCTTGTAATAATAATGGCATTCGAATGTTTTTTAATCTCTCATACATAACCGGGAATCGAACCTGTCAATATTGATGATGATGATGGAAAATGTATTCATGACTCGTGAATTTACGTTTCGTATCGTAACAACGAACATAACGAATCTTTCAGATTTACACCTAACATTGTTAACAAGACTTCGACCAGGTTCGATTCCCGGTTATGTATGAGAGATTAAAAAAAGTTTGAATGCCATTTATTATTAAATCTGAAATCAAAACCATGGTTCCTAAGATTCCATGGTTTCCGACTTCTCCTTACTGACCTTTGGATTGTACATTGCACCCGGTATATAGATTTAAATTTCATCTCTGAACCTAAGATTTGAACTGCAGTCCAGTATTAGATTTCATTCGCGCTGATTTATTCTCTATCTTTATTCATTCTAGTTAAATATATCGTTCCCAAAGGAAATTATCTTTTACCGAGCGTTAGGAAACCAGTTATATGTACTCAAATAACGGTTATGGAAACATGAGTAGTGATGTAATTTGCAATGTACCTACATAAGTTAGGAAATAGCTCTGGTAGCCTAACGGTAATAGTGGACTAATCCGGAGTAAAAATGTGACTAGACCAGAATCACACTTAAAGATGACTCACGTTACACCCTCGCATCTCCTACACGTCGTCAGCCCGAGCCCGAGCCTTCAGTTGACCCACCGGGCACTCACCGGGGCGGCCCGGACCCGAGCGACACGAAACTCGAATATTCACAATAACTCGAGCGTCGTTCCATGCAGCCATTTGTTGCGAGTAGACGACCGTCACACGCACGTCGATATCACGTTGCCTTCCCATCACCGGCACCGGGCCGAGCCGAGCCTTTTTACATAGCTATAACGGCCGTCGCATGACCGGCCCGAGTCCGGGCCGAGTGGCTTGGAGGGCTCGGTGATCACGTGATTCCATACATAATGTAGCGACGGCGGCGTCGGCTCGGAGACGGGCCGCTCTAACGTGAGTCTACCTTTACTCAGATTTAGACCAAACACTCAATTCTCGTACTTGTCATTCATAAACTTATGAAATGAAACTCGAAAGCACTGTTCTCTAGAGTGCACTATGTGAATATACAATAAATACATGTGTCAACACATCGTTAAAATGAAACTATGTTTGTTTAGGCTCCACGCTCTTAACGTGAGACTATTTTTACAACATCATACTCCATATGCAAAACGTCTTAAGTAACAAGTATTACGTATCGACATAAGACCTCTATAAATGTTGCAGGATCTTTTAAGAGCACTTAAGGTTAACGCTGTTTTAGCATTAATTAAAGTTTAGGTTTGTGGGTTAAGTGGTGATTCGTCCTAACTGATAGGGCTCTTGAATAGCGCATATATAAGTCAGCTTAAAATATTTTGGAGAGTGTGCACAGGAATTGCACGATTTAATTCCGCCATCTCCGTTCCACCTCCGGACGTCCAGGCGAGAATGTGAATATCTCATTCATTCCCACGAAGCGATTCGCTTCTACCTTCCTAATGCGGAATGGAATTCGCTCCCCTCGTCTGTATTTCCAGAGAGATATAATTTGGGTCTTTTCTAGGCAAGAGTGAAGGCTGTTGCTGAACCAGCGTGCTGCACCCTCGACCTCGTCGACACTTACCATCATGTATGACTGAGTTCGAACACTTGTCTAAAAGGTCGGTCTTGTATAAAAAAGAAACAACAATTGGAAGACTTTATGCTTGCAGCATAGTCTAGTCGGTAATGAATCTACTCGTACCAGCAGGAGGACCTGGGTTAGTTTTTATTAATATTAATGGGAGGGATACAGATAATAATCTGTACAGAATATTCAATAGAATGTGTACACTTTATTTGCAAGAATATCAGCCACCAAGGGCCAGGAAAAAGTACCTACAAATGTACACCAAATAAGTCAACCAGACGCTACGCGATTTCTGCCAAAAGTTAGTGTGCGCTGGAACTCAATGGAAGTATAGTTTCTATGCAAAACGGTACAATAGTTATTTGTTATACAAGGGAGCAAAGTTAGTATTTACCTTCTCGTGCTAGTATTGAGACCCGAGCTAGCGAAAGATTCCAAAATTGGAAAAAAGTGGAATTTTGAGCATTGGGAGGATTTCAAAGCTAGGGAGGGGAACGCGCTTTGCTACCGAGTGAAACACTCAATTTTTCACCTCACTACAGCGAGGAAAAAATAACTTAAAAATGTACTGAAAATTATTAGCATCCATCATTCAAAAACATCAATAAAAGAAGAGGTACAAGAAGAAGAAAAGAAAAATTCGGATGCGAAGATGGCAGCGGAATACCCTTCCTGAATCTTTAGATTTCTATTCCTTTTGTGCTATATATGTATTTTTGTAATATTTAATATATTAGGTTCATTTTATATTATATTAAACTCGTGAGTTAGATTAAATAAAAGAACATCCAACGCAAATCAAAAAACGCTAGATTATTACTAAACAATTTATATGAAAATTACTTTACACTATTGTGAATAGAATGCAACTTTGTGTGTCTGTTTTTAAAGAATAATACAGTTGTTTCCGAGCTGGTGAGGTGAAAAATATATGTAAGATGCCTTTTAAAATGATGTATTTATAAATAGAGTAGTCCTCTGGGTTGCAGTTATTACAGCGGTCACTCCAATTCCGCCCGTCTCCGTTCCTAGTTCACGATCAACTATTTTTGCCTCGAACGGAAAAGTCTAAAATAGCCTACCTACCACTTTGTCGCGCCCTTGTATAAATATTAGCACACTACCTAAATAGGTAAATGCATAGAATATAACATGTGGAGATCCAAGGGGGAGGCCTATGTTCAGCAGTGGACGTCTTATGGCTGAGATGATGATGATGATGATAGAATATAATAATGTTATTATTGTTTATGACTTTATGACGACCGGTCTGGCCTAGTGGGTAGTGACCCTGCCTATGAAGCCGATGGTCCTGGGTTAGATTCCCAGTCAGGGTATTTATTTGTGTGATGAGCACAGATATTTGTTCGTGAGTCATGGGTGTTTTCTATGTATTTAAGTTATATGTATATCTATTATAATTATATATAATATCGTCGTTTAGTACCTACAACATAAGCCTTACTGAGCTGACTAGGTGGATTTGTGTAAGATTGTCCCGAAATATTTATTTATTATTATATTATTTTATCTTTTTATTTATTAAGATACAGTCGCCATCAGTTATATCGGAGCTTTGGTGCTGGTCACAAATATCTGGACATGCACTTATATTAAATTTACTTTAGATTTGAAGTAGAGTAGTTATTGTATTGTATTGTATTTTAATGCCTAAGATCGTATATTATTTGAATTATTATACGGCATTATATGCCAGCATTCGGTCGGTATTATGAAGCCAGAAATAAAATCAAGCTTTTCAACTACACTGCCCGTTCTGCGGTAAACGCGTACTGCCGTCCTCGTTTAACCTGCACTGCGCTAGTTCTTGGCTGGAGTACCCTTGCCAGGAAAATGCTGAGTTTTCTTTTATACTGTGTGTAAGTCTAATACGGGCGAAGAATTAAACCAGACATAGGATTTACCAGTATAATCATTAACGAAAAGGTATTTCTTTAATTTTACCTATTATACATATGTAATTAATTCTTGTAAAATTTCTGAGCCGTAATGTACTGCGAACATTACGCGATATGAGCTTTTGAAACGAACTGTCAACGAGTGTTTAACTCGAGGGTGTTGTATTACATTGCGGGCAGAATTTTTTTATATGGATAAAAAATTTATTGTAATTCTAAGCAAAAGTTATCTAAATATATTTCTTATGTCCTATTCTACCCTCCGTTAAGAGATTCGCCCGTATAAGAATTACACACTGTATACGCGGAATTAAAGGCATTTTAATGCCTATACTAGCTTCTGCTAGTGACTCTGTATACGTACTTCACTATGAATACGTACAAACCGTGAGGATGGACAAGTATTTAAATAAAAGTAGGTACATTAGCCTCTAGCCGCCTAGACATCAAAACTTGCCAAATGCAACTATGGTTGGTAAGAATTAAAATTCAAAATAGCATTCAATGGGAGACTTATTTATATTTTTTAACGACCGGTCTGACCTAGTGGGTAGTAACTCTGCCTATGAAGCCGATGGTCCTGGATTCGATCCCCGTTAGGTAGGATTTGTGATGGGCACAGATATTTGTTCCTGAGTCATGGGTATTTTCTATATATTTAAGTATTTATATGTATCTATCTATTATATATATCGTCGTCTAGTACCTACAACACAAGCCTTACTGAGCTTACCGTAGGACTAAGTCGATTTGTGTCAGATTGTCCCGAAATATTTATTTATTTATTTATTTATTTATTTATTATAGGTCTCCGGGCGGCTAGAGGTTAGAAACTTATCTAAACACAGTATATGGCCAGCATAAGCCGTTAACACGTTCACGACGGCAAAGAATTTTAGTGACTTTCCCTGGGTACGACATGGGGTCTTTTAGATCTGATGCATAACTATATTCTGGAGCGTTAGCGGGTCGAAAAGATCTGTAGGGTATGCACTTGTTTAATTGTCATTATCTACGTAATTATAATGATTCAATGCGTATGTTTTATAGTCATATATTCTTAATTAGCCAAAGTAGGTTACCTTGTAGTCGCAGGTTGATCCACTTTATGGTTTGGTTACAAATAAAGAAACAATCTGTCGGATCTTCTCGATCCGCTATCCGCACTAGACGTTAACAGTGTCGATAACTTTTTAGTGTTGGTGGTAGAAATAAAATATCGATATCGAAAAATAGTAATTCTAATATGATAATTACACTTACGGAACTAATATTTGAGACTTTCACACTATATATACACACTTATTATCCACTATTTTGCTTCACTAAATGCCTTTTTACTAATTTTAATGTATTTTACGCTATCTCGCATTTTGACGTCACAACCACCTACACACTTGGACTGCACTAGTTAAACTAATCTATCATCTGGTACGGCTATCGGGTTACCGGGCATCGGGTCTTTTGGGTTCGATAGTCGTACTAGATGAAAATAATTTCGTCCTGGTCGTCAACGGGTCGAAAGTACCCGATGTGCTTTTTTGTGTAAATTGTCTATATTCAATAAAACATTGACAAAACACAAACTGTCTCTCTTCTACTCCTACAAAATTTAAAGATATCTGTCCCGTACCAGCGTTCGGAACAACAATTTCTTCCCCGCACCGGAGGAACGATCTCCGTCGGATACATTCGATCCGATGCCGTCGTGAACGTGTTAATCATGCAGTGATCCCATTCGGTGATAGAATAGAACACATTCAATGTAGTAAATAGTTTCATAAAATTGTAAATAAAGATTTTGTAAAGAAATATATTTATAACCAAATAAAAATTAATCTTCACTTGCTACACTATACATAAATAAATACAAAAACAAAATATCAAACATATAAATACAAAAGACTACAACAAAATTATACAACAGACATTCCTTTTTGATACAATAGTTATTTGTTATACAAGTTTTGTGTTACACACGGGTGCAATTGTAATTTAATTCTCGTGTATTGAAACACTCGCTACGCTCAGGATTCTATTTTAAAACCACTCGCTTTGCTCGTGATTAAACTATAGAATCCATTCGCTTGCTCGAGTTTCAATCCCACACTCGCAGTTAAAATACAATTGCACCCGTGTGTAACACAAAACTTTTCCCCTCACTACAGCGTGGAAAGTGAAACATGCAAAAAAAAACGTTTTGAAATGGCATTAACTTTTTCTTTTCGTTTAGATACATTCAACATTTTACAAAAGGTGCCTTTAGCTTGGTTAGCTTGTGGTGGCCAGTACGATTTTCGAATGTTCTACATCGATTTTCAACTCAGTGCGTTAGCGAGGCTCGCCCGCGCCCGCCGCCGCCGCCGCGGGGGCAAGTGAGCTGTACTTCGCGAATTTAGACTTTAAAACTATAGCAATAAGAGCTATTAGAAGTCAACTTACTTTAATCACTAGTGGATAAAATGCGTTTTTACCCTCTCGTATTAAAGGATAAACAAGGGCTTTACGAGCTAGTGAGGGGAAATAGTTATTTGTTATGCAAGGCTGCAAAGTGGTTATTTGGCGTTAGTGTTGAAATTGAGAGCAGAGCAAGCGAAGGAAGCTATGATTGAACCATGAGCGAAGCGAATGGTTCAAAGATAGATTCCTGAGCGTAGCGAGGCTTTCAAGACACGAGACGCCAAATAATTTTGCAGCCATGCGGAACACACATCTTTTCACCTCACTACAGCGAGGAAAATTCGAGCGGGAAGAAAAACAATAAACGGAACATATCGCGCGATTTTTCAGGGAAATCATATCGGCATCGCTGCTAGAACCACACATTTTTATAGCTTAGCACAGGACAAATCCGACAAATTTGCGATTACGTGAAATGTGATAACTTAAAACTTTTTAAATTTTTCTTTTATTTCGGTTGCGTTCAGATATTACAATATTAAGTACATGTAAATTCTTTATCAAATAAACAATATAATTGTGTTTTATTTAATGGATTAATTAGCCAAAATATGTAAATTACATAAATACTATAACAGAAATACTATTAGTATTTACAATAAAACCAATTTGAAATAAAATATTAGTATTTATAATAAAACCTATTTGACATAAAATAAAGTGTAGATAAAAATAAAGAAGTTAAAAATCTGTAATCAAATCAGGTTTCTGATTGGTTATTATCTATGGTTAATATGAACTCAGGCTCGGTACCGCGAACATCGAAGTTCGTATATTGCGAGCATCTTTCTCTTTTACTCCGATGAGAGTGACAGAGACAATAGTCCGAAATTTACGAATATTGTTTTTCGCGGTAGCGGCGTCAGTCACGCGTTGAAGGAGTTTTATATTTAAAAAAAAGTTATTGCACCACAGAGAATTACAACAATCGGCTTCGAAATTCGAATGACTTTTCCACGCTAGCGGATAAAATAAGCTTTTCCACGCAGATTTCGCGCTATAAACTAAGGTTTTCCGAGCGAGTGAGGTGAAAAATATATTATACGACAGGTTTGGCTTAGTGGGTAGTGAGCCCGCCTATGATCCTGGGTTTAAATCCCAGTAAGGTCATTTATTTGTGTGATGAGCACAGATATTTGTAGATAACAGATCTTTATTTGCAACACAAAATACATAAATAAGTACTTGGACCCTGATAGGGCGTAGAAACACAGGTGTAGTATAACAAGTGCAGTTAACTAATTGCTGTATAGACCAACTGGCTTGTGTCCCGGAATCGCAAGTTCGATTCTTGCCCACCAAGGCAGTTGATATTTTCCATTTTTCCTTTATTAACCGACTTCAAAAAAAGGAGGAAGTAATCAATTCGAACTAATTTATTTTTTTGTAAACTATTCATCACACAACTACTAAATAAATACGTACGTACAGTCAGCAGCAAAAGTGGCTAAGCGTTTGAAGTGGTCAAAATGACCTACACGCGCTCTTATTCTTTTGACAATAGAGATGTGTGTTGACCTCATTTTGAACACCTCAAATGCTTAGCTACTTCTGCTGCTGACTGTACATACGAATGTTGAGTTTTTAAGTACCTAATACGTTATTGCGGTATTAATATCGTCTGTGGCAAACACGGATCGACTAATCGTGAATTCTGAAATACAAATTTCAATTCGGACACGAAAATGGAAGGCAATTGGTGCTTGAATTAATTATTTGTGATACAATTCTCTAATTCCAGTCGGCCATTGCCCTGGATCCACGTCAAGTATACTGGCTTTTTACTACCTACACGCTTATTAAGGTTTTAAGTACCGGAAGGTTTTAATCGGAATCAGAACCTTGACACACTTTTTCGTACATCTCATTTTGTGGATGGGGCGTGGGGCAAAATTAGTTTATTAAAATAAATGGTAAATATGAAATGATATTTCATACATATTTAAATTCAGAAAAACTCATCATTGGTAAACAATCTGGGGTTTAAACCTCCGGATCCTCCTGCTCCTCCTGCTACCTCCGGATTGCAAGTCGCAAACTACAGTCGGTCCCAATTTTCTCATTGTTATTTTGTATCGTAATTTTCGTACCGTTATTTATTTATTTATTTATTAAGCCCCAATTAAATTGCATCGTTTTTCAGAAACGTTCGAAATTATCATTTGCGTTTTTTTTTTAAATACAACCACCAGCGTTTGACCTCAGTCACACCTGATGGTGAGTGACGACGAGGTCGAGGGTGTAGCACGCTGGTTCAGTAACAGTCTATTCACTCTTGCTTTGAAAAGACCCAAATTATAACTTTCCGGAAATACAAAAGAAAGCGAGCGAATTCCATTCCTTAGCAGCATATTAGCTATTCCTTAATTATATCTAACGGAGAAGTTATGGTATGCACAGTTTTTTTCTCATGTCTTATTAATGCTTAGTTACAAACGGATAAACTCACGTGTAATTATATCGCAATAGGCAACATGTTTCCAGTAAGCTCTCTGGTACTCATCTTCAAGCCGAGTCAGTACCCTTACCATGAGTTGTGACATTGACATTTTCGATGACGAGATGCACAGATAGTAAACTCGATACTCGTTATCGAAAACTTCAATGTCACAACTCATGGTAAGGGTACAGGACATATCGCTTGGAGTGAGGGTAAACCTAGCTACCGCTACCGCTAAGTAGTAGTAACATGTTACCCTACGAAGTATAATTGGAGTAACTCCGTTTAATTTTTCATTCTAATATGTACCTTACTGTTTTACGGGAAAGTAAGTAATTGCACGAGATTTCAAAATTAGTTACTACCCTTATGCTTAGTAGGACATGGTTCACAACAGTTTTAATTATATTCATGTCTTATTAATGATTAAAGAACGAAGTCCTAAAATATATTCGGATCGTTATAGTGGGTTGGTAACCTAACTAATTTACGTCATAAAGCCAGAAGAGGGAAACAAAGCCGAAAAAAATGGTTCTTTAAGAGAGTTCTGAGGGCTTTACTCGTCCGTTAATTAATCCTACATAAAGTTGTGTAAAGGCCTATTCGAACAAGAATAATTAGACTTGATTTTGATAAATTGAAATAGATATGACATACCTTATAAAATAAAACAAAGGTGAAGTTTAATAGTAATATATGCGATATAATCCGTTTCAGTTATTTTATTTCACGAGTCATTATTTAATATTGCAGGACATGCTTACACAAATTGACTTAGCCCCACGGTAAGCTTAAGAAGGCTTGTGTTTTGGGTACCTAACCAACTATATATATACGAAAATACGTCTATAAGACACCCATGTTTTAGGACTGTGCTCATCACACTGATAAATGACCTTACTGAGATTTGAACCCAGGACCATCAGCTTCATAGGCAGGGTCACTATCCGTTCGGCCAAATCTGTCGTCAAATATGTCGATAATATATTATTACCGACTGTACTTATTATACACAGGGCGTCCCAGCCACGGCTACGCCACGTGGAAGGAAAGTACCTTGAATATTATAGATGGAACATTTTACTGAAAGAAGACATTATTTTAATTTAAAAATCAATTTAAACTGGATATAGATTTTATTTTTATTTCATGATTGAACCGGGATTTGAAGCCGCTACAGCAATAAAAATACCCTGTAGTTTTATAATATTTTTTTTAATACTAAACTAACCGTTTCACCTCAGTAATGACTAACTGATGGTAAGTGTTGACGAGGTCGAAGGTGTAGCACGCTGGTTCAGTAGCTGCCTATTTACGCTTGCCTTGAAAATACCCAAATTATATCTTTCCGGGAATACAGACGAAGGGAGCGAATTCCATTTCTTAGCAGTCCGTATTAGGAAGGATTTCTTTTATTATTTTTATATTAAGCAGAAACGTCTGCTAGCATATCAAAGATATTTAAGTCGAAAGAAAAATAGAAAAATTTGACTCGTAGCGGGACTCGAACCCACAACCACTGGATAACTAGCCCAGTGCACTACCAGTTGTGCCATACGAGTGCCGCTTAGACGTGTCAAATTTTTCTATCTTATCCTTCTTGGTATATACGTCATTACGGGTGACGTGTAGCGACATCTACCGAAGAGTATTGACCCTTTTTACGGCATTACGGATTTCTTTTAAATCAAGTTGATGTTTTTAGAGTTACCATCGGCTGCTAGTCGGCCCAATTATTGTTGAATACGAGTATCTTGTTCATACTTTCCCTAGTTTAATTTTTTTATCTAGTTTTATTTTATTTATTAGAACAAACAGAGACAAATATACAAAAAGTTCCACTAAAAGTAACTTATATAGTATAACATGCATTTTCATCCACAACAGTCTTAATAGAGATACATCCAGTAAAATTAACCCTGTATAAGGTAGAGGCGATATATCGACCATTGACGGAAATTTAACCATACTGTCTTTATATTATGGCACAATGTCGCTTAAAAGTACTTGTTGGAAATTTAACTTGCTCTTAAAATAGGCTTTGAATTGTAGTCTTCCGATAGCTGCAACGAATTCTGCGATACCATGTCTCAGTCAATGGGGCCTTATAAAGGGTTAAGTCTACTAATTATAATTATTGATATGTAATATATGTATATTATATTTTCTATTGACTCAAAATATTAAAACATAAACAACCAGTTTCCAGCCTCTGAAAATTGAGGCCAATTTCCCTACGGTTTCTGAACCCATCTTAAAACACTTACTTAATGATATGTGTGTAGATAAAGTAGTATATGTAACTATACATAATTAGGCATTACAACAATCGTGTGATATTATTATGATTATGAAACTCGCCTTCGGCTCGTTTCATAAACCCACACTCTTGTTGTAGTGCCCTTCATTATGCACAGATACATAAACTACTTACTATTAGTATATTGGGCGTTATGAAGTTAAAATATCTATATTCAAAGGCGTTCTATATTCAAAGTTTGACGTAAGTTCCATATTAATTCTCTGCACAACTACATAGACATCGTCCGTCCAGTTAAATTGTTCACCTTTATTGAGCATATATCCTCGTAAAGCCCACAGGCCTTTCTGTAGTACTAATTACTTTAAAGAAATTTGAATTTAATCAAATTGGAACAGAGTTGAATTTCATTCGTTGCTTTCGATTTTGACACAAAAGAAATTATACTTCATTTCCTACACTATAAAGAACAAATTGAAGTAGCGTTTTACTAGTATTGTGGGCCTTAGGAGGATATATTTGTTACGTAGTTTAGTACGTGTAGAACTCGATTTCAAGACTTGATGTTACATAAACTGCCAAGACAATTGAAATGAGATTAATTATTCATGCGGAGGGAAACTTGTGGGACTCGGTCGAAGTTCGCGCTAGTTCGCTAGTGGAAAACGGTGGTTTGTTTTGTTATGAACAAACTGGAACTGTTACTACACAATTATATGGCAATTAAAGTATTTAACCATCTCCCAGATGATATTAAAGAGTCTGAAAGCCTGAAGGTATTCGCGAAGAATCTAAAAAGATACCTGGGTACGAGACCCTTTTACAGTCTTGATGAATACTTTGGTAAATTAAATGAAATTATATGACATTTAATGAAATATAATTATACTATGTTACAAAATAGCTTTACTTCAATATGACCTCATCTATTTCGCTTTTGTAACTGTATTTTGTTAATTGTTTAATCTTAGAATGATCGTTAAAAATGAAAAAGTAATATATATCTTTAAATGTTACATCTTCATAGAAAAGTAACTTTATATATTTATTAGTCGTAGGTAAAATGTTATTTTGAATATCATTTTGAATGTTATGCATGATTTAGGCTAAGTTTAATATGTTGTATACAATTTTGCATGATATTTGTATCTTTTGAAGCAAATAAAGAACTGAACTGAACTGAACAATCGATCAATAGTATATTAACATTACTTGAACCTTAAACTCTGACGGGTACTGTCACCAAACTGCGACAACCGACGACGGGCACCAGCGGCACTACAGCGACAAACTATATTCGTTAACGGACGATTGTCTCCGTCACTCTCATGACGCCTTAGTATGAGTGAAAGAGAAAGATGCTCGAAATATAGGAGCTTCGATGTTCGGTGTGGAAGGTACGGCGATCGCCAAGTCGCCATGTGGCCGGAGTAGTAGTAATAGTAGTGATAGAGCCTAAAACACGTCACTATTCATAAGCTTTCTCGTTTTATGTACGCCATAAACCAGGGCTTCCCAAACTCTGGGGTCGCGGCACGGTCCCAAGGACGTCGCGAGGCGTAGCTTGGCTGTCTAGGGGTTTGACTCTGGGGTTGGGGTCCAGTGAAAATCCGGCAAAATTCGTGCCATAGCACGTATAATGTCCGTAACTTGGTTGGTTTCGAGCTAGAGGACAGCAATCCACCGGAACCCTCCTCTCCATTGTCGTAGTTACTTTTAGGCTAGAGGGGGGCGTCGCAAAAAAATGGAGGATGCCCAAGGGCGTCACATAAAAAAAAGTTTGGGAAGCCGTGCCATAAGCAATGATTTTAGCAAACAGCAGTATACGTCAAATTTCTGCTGGAATAACTAATTTTCCCTCAGTTTTAAAGTTGTCCTTGAGATCATGATGGCAACTCCAAATTAGGTAGCTTTTTCTACGAAAAAATAATACCCACCGCCGCTGACCTGGTACCACGAACATCGAAGTTCATCAAGGAGCATCTTTTTCTTTCACTCCAATCAAGGTGTCATGAGAGTGACAAACACAATCGAGAATATCGAGTTTCGCGGTAGCTCTGCCGATAGGAGTATCTAATATAACGACATTAGAAAAAATCTTGTACAATTCTTATAAGAATACTTTATCATAGGAATTCCATAGTAATAACCGTGACCTTTAACACATTCGCTGCCACCCCCTACAAAAATGTATGAAAATGAACGCACATGTGCGTCGGTGGCAGTGTATGCATTAAATTTTATTTACACATACAAATATTATTAAAATTTTAACAAACTTTATCGTTACCAATAAAACTATACCAAAATACCCGTTGTCGTCACATAACCAAACGCTCATAACAGTAATAATGTCATAAAAGATCTCTCAACCATTCCCTGCCTAGTTAAAATGCGTCGTCGGGTGCCAAATCATATAAAATTATTTTTGAAAGTCGCTGTGTTTAGTCTGAAAATAAAATTCTCACTGAAGTTCGCTGTAGAGACTGTAAAACCACTTAACTAAAGTCCAATAATGCAACTATGATCCACAAGTTCAATTTGTAATTAAGTATCAATCCTAATGACGGCGCCAGTAATGGACAAGGAACCAATTATAAACATAAGTGCTTATTTCAAAGGAGTCAAGTGTTGTGCATTTGTTGGTTTCAACAATGAGAGGTAGGGCACAGCGATGACCATCACGCTTGAATCTGGAGCAGCCCAACCGGGGAAGTACCTCCTCCTTACAGAAGACCACAGCCATAATAGCACTACTACCGTTCAGGTCTGTAGTGTTGTGTTCCTGATGGTGAGTAAGGTTCCCAGAGCTCCAACCCCCCTTAAAGGCCGGCAACGTGCTTGTGACTCCTCTGGTGTTGCGGGTGCCCATGGGCGACGGTAATTGCTTACCAGGCAATCCGTCTGCTCGTTTGCCGCCTGTCATAAAAAATATATATATTTATTCAATTTATAACGTTATGGTTTTTGAATTAAGAATTACGTGTCCATCATTGGTGCCTGTCAGCTATAAGTGTCCAACATTGGTGCCATCACCCTATTTTAGTTATTTTCTTTATTGATTCATTCGTTTTTGAACCAACTTTGTCTTGTAGCTACGTAATTTAAATAATACTTACTCACTAGTTTTGGACCCTAATTCGGTGTTTAATATACTTTTCCCCTCACTAGCTCGTAAAGCGCTTGTTTTTTTATCCACTAGTGATTAAAGTAAGTTGACTTCTCATAGCTCTTATTGCTATGGTTTTAATGTCTGAATTCGCGAAGTACAGCTCACTTGCCCCCGGCGGCGGCGTCGGCGGGCGCGGGCGAGCCTCGCTAACGCACCGAGTTGAAAATCGAATTAGAACATTCGAAAATCGTACTGGCCACCACAAGCTAACCAAGCTAAAGGCACCTTTTGTAAAAATGTTAAATGTATCTAAACGCAAAGAAAAAGTCAATGCGATTTCATAACGTTTTTATGCATGTTTCACTTTCCTCGCTGTAGTGAGGGGAAAATTTTTGTGTTACACACGGATGCAATTGTAATTTAATTCTTGTGTATTGAAATACTCGCTACGCTCAGGATTCTATTTTAAACCCACTCGCTTTGCTCGTGGTTAAACTATAGAATCCATTCGCTTGCTAGAGTTTCAATCCCACACTCGCAGTTAAAATACAATTTTGCACCCTTGTATAACAAATAACGAAATAACTATTTCCTGGTTACTTCCTTACTTCATATCTAATGTGTTAACTTAGTAATATAGGAAACTTATTTATGTATATTAATGTTTACGTATAGATTCTTTGTACAAGTAGTATTGTTGTTAAATAAAAAAGAATGGAACTATACTGGGGTAGTTTTACGGAAATTAGTTACATTTAGGTAAGTCGCACATTGGTAACGCCTAAAGGCTCGTATTGTAAGTACTAGATAGATATATAAGTATGTAATAAACATACGTCTTATACACGTCTCTCGAAAATATATTCGTGATATACACAAATTAATGACATTGTCAGAATTGAACCTGGGACCGCCTGCTTCACGCCAAACCTGGAAATCCATATGATAGTAAGGAAAGCAGTATTTTACTCACAACTTAGTGGGCCCGGCCCGGGTATGTCCTTGGACCCGGGTATGTCCTTAAACTACGTCCAACAATGAGGGCACAGCGATGACCATCACGCTTGAATCTGGGGCAGCCCAACTGGGGAAGTACCTCCTCCTTACAGAAGACCACAGCCATAATAGCACTGCTACCTTTCAGGTACATAGTGTTGTGTTCCTGATGGTGAGTAAGGTTCCCAGAGCTCCAACCCCCCTTAAAGGCCGGCAACGCGCTTGTGACTCCCCTGGTGTTGCGGGTGCCCATGGGCGACGGTAATTGCTTACCATCAGGCAATCCGTCTGCTCGTTTGCCGCCTATGTCATAAAAAAAAACACACGCATAGAGTATTATTGAATAGTAGAGTATAACTATATTGAATTGTTACATTTTGTTCTGCAAAAGCCAAAATATCATTGTCCATTACTGGCGCTCGCGGATGCGTTCTCCATACATTATTCCTCCTAGGTTGAGACGGTCTCAACCGAATCTGAGTTGGTATACTTGTATCTAGCTAACGGGCAATGTATCAAGAAGATTGGTACAGTTAATAAGACGGTCGGACGTCCACAAAAAGTAATACATTGAGATCCTCGCTGATGTACGGTTGATTGCCTACCGTCGTTTGCATAATGGGCCCTCCACAGCGTTCATTTCCTTTGGCTACGATAGAAGTTGATAAATAGTGTGTAAGTACCTTTGCGATTAGGCTGCGTGTGTAATAAGCTATATGATAACTTTATTTCTCTCATCGGTATAAAAGGTGTCTGCCGCGAAACACGATATTCGTATATTTCGGACGATTGTCTCAGTCACTCTTATGATGTCTTAATTGGAGAAAAGAGAATGATGCTCGAAATAAACGAACTTCAATATTCGCGAAGCCGGGTCTGAATATTGGGCGTTTCATTTTACAGGGGTTTATTTGTTTGCCGTTGACGGTAACGAAATATAGTAAATATATATATATATTATGTAAATATATATAATAAGTATAATATAAATATATATTAGATCAAATTCATGTCACTATACCAGGCAATCCGTCTGCTCATTTGCCGCCTATGTCATAAAAAAGCTGTCACATTTATTCTCCCGCTTTTTATAGTAAAACTTAATACTAATAATAGTTCTTTTTCGATCTAAAATATTGTACCCTATTTATTTAATATCTTGCATCCATCATCTGTCATCATAATCCAGCGCGGGAACGCTGCCTGCGCGATGGGGACCCTACCTAAGGGTCCAAATTTAGGTTATGTTTATGACTTTATTTTTAGCTGTTATAAATGAAAATAACGGGAGTGAGTAAGGACTCATGTTTATTTAGACACTCGCGTGGCATGTTGTACATAGGCCACAAGAGCGGCGCCGGCAGTGCGTGACGGGGCGGCGGCGCGCGCGGCGAGGCGAACGGACACTCAGCACTCTTACGACCCGGCCACGACATTGCGCGAATTGCGGCGCGGCAAGCGTTTTATCTGTTCATTGCGTGTGATCCCTAGTAACCGCAGTGCATTGCGCATCTTGAACGCGCAACGAATAGATAAATAGCTTGCCGCGCCGCAAGTCGCGCATTGTCGTGGCCGGCCGTTAGTGCTTGAAAATAGAGGCCTAATGTTCTCCGAAACATGTTACGCGAGTGACTAAATAAACGTAAGTAGAGCTTTTTTTTAATTTATGAAATATTACAATGACTCAGGAATATTTAAGTACAAAAAAAAATTTGCTATATCTATGTTGGTTTTGTTACTCCTTCTTATATGTTTTTTTAATAAACTAATAGATCTTCGTATACATCTTGATTTATTATTTGTTCAGATATTTATCTTCATTTGCAATATTATAAAAACTACGACCACTTAACGAGTTATTGCATTAAATCTAAAATGGCTCCTGAGGCATTATACCAATGATGCTGGCGGCATTTCCTCGTTGTATCGCAATGCTGATACGTTGTGCGAGGAAGCCGCCAGCTCTTCAGTCACCGTCAAATCAAGAGATAATAGGTATTTAAACTGAATATAGATTATATACCTACAACACCTTAGTTGTGAGTGTTAGCCCTGATTCAAACGATAACAGGCCCGGTACCACGAACATCGAAGTTCGTATATTTCGGGCATCTTTCTCTTTTACTCCAATTAAGGCGCCATGAGAGTGACAAAGACAATCACCCGTAATTTACTAATATTTGGTAGTCCACATGGAAAGGTACCTTATGGCGCTTGGCGCTTACGCTATTGTTAATGACGCTTCAATACTAATGTGACACTTTGCAACGTAAGCGCCAAGCGCCATAAGGTACCTAGCTTTCCATGTGGACTACCACATATCGTTTTCTACCGCAGAGCGTAGCGTGGAGCATGAGCGATTACACATCAGTGTGTAGGGCCCCTAAACTCGCATTAGCATATAGACGGGGGCAAATCCCGGCTTAACAGAATGGAATTACGACCAGAGACAAATTACTTTATTGAATAGATTACCTATAGATTTACGGTGTTTAGTAACTTGATAATTTTTACTATACAGACTGATTTTGGGATCGTGGTGCAAGAGAACAAGGCGTGACATAGAATTCATAAATAAAGATAATTATGTGAATCACTAATTATTTATCACCGAAAATAGTAATTATTGTTCAGAAGGTAGGTAGAAAAATATTTGCTTACAATCAAAACAAACGGTCACCCTAGTCAAAGTGGCATCTTGCTTAGTATATGTCCTAAAACGTAGGGTGACCATGATTTGGTAAGTTCAAGATAATCTTAATTGAATAATTAAGAAAAGATAATTAACATTGATCACTCACTGTCATGTCATCATCCGTCACTTTAATTACGCCTTAAGTGGAGTAAAAGAGAAAGATGACCGAAATATTCGAACTTAGATCTTATTTTTCTACTATAAAAACGACGATTCGTAGAAATGATGTTAAAATCATACGCGGTTTGTTTATTTATAATAACGTGTAAAAACCATGAAAGTTTAAATCACTATTAAACTCATTTGTAAGTATTGTGATTGTTTTGTCTTAAATCCACAATTGAACGACACAACAACATTATAAAAAAAACAGTATTTTTCAATAAAATGCTAGAATGACTAACAAAAGTTTAAATACATAATAACATTAAGTAAGTACATATGTGTGTATTTCACCTTCAGTAGTTACTGTAGGGTTTTTTGTCACGTCTCCTCAAATCACCCTGTATAAATGAAACTCGCATGCCCCATGGCCACTCGGATTAATAAGGACTTTCGACTCTATCACGTTAACAATAAAGGTTATAGTAGCATGACGAACTGACGCAGAGGGGTAACCTCCGACTATTTCTGGCGGGTTACGCCTATTACTTACAATAATCTGACGCATTTGTTTTTAAAATGGCCACTTTGTATTGTCCCTTGTGACGTTGACGTCATCATCATCATATCAGCCGAAGAACGTCCTCTGCTGGACCGGTTTACCCGCTGTCAGTGGATTCACGCCATTACCAGGTCGACAGTCAATCTTGTGGGGGGTCTGCCCACGACGCCGCCTCCGGTTCGCGGTCACCACTCGAGAACCTTTACGCCCCAACGGCCATCGGTTCTACCTGAAATGTGCCCCTATCCAGTGGTATATGGTCTTGTGGCATATTCAGTAATCAGTAATTAATTTATTTCATAGGTACACAAGCTATTATAACATAAAGAGAAAGCGCTATTATCATTCGTCCTTGTCACAGTCTCACATATTTTTGTTCCCCTCCAACTGAACGTTTCAGAACTATCAAAGTTGGAGGGGTATAAACAAATACGATTAGAGTTTTGTATTTCAACCGAAGTTGCGATAATTAATAGAGAATAAGCTAATTTTTGTTATAAAGAGTGTCATGTAAAGCAAAAGTATAGTGAACTGTTACATTTTGGGTTGCAAAAGCGAGAGTATATTAGTCCCTTACTGGCGTACGCGGATGCGTGCTCCATTCCTTTCTAGGTTAACTTTCAGTAGCCGTGGTCCGAATCACGCTCACACTGCTCAGCTCACAGAGCTAACAGAACTGACAGCTCAGTACCCTTACCATGAGTTGTGTTACATACTTACAAGTTACATTGACGTATTCGATAACGAGTATTGAGTTTACTATCTGTGCACGCTTGTACTATTTTAGTGCGAACGAGATTGAACTGTAGTCCAAATAATGAATCGGACCGACCGCCTGCTCAAAGTGCTCAAAACGAATCGAACCACGACAAATGTAAACTACCATTGGTGAACCAAACAAAATTAATTGCTCAGTTTTTTTTTATGTCATAGGCGGCAAACGAGCAGACGGATTGCCTGGTCCATGGGCACCCGCAACACCCGGGGAGTCAAAAGCTCGTTGCCGGCCTTTATGGGGGGTTGGAGCTCTGGGAACCTTACTCACCATCAGGAACACAACACTACATACCTGAAAGGTAGCTGTGCTATTATGGCTGTGGTCTTCTGTAAAGAGGAGGTACTTCCTCAGTTGGGCTGCCCCAGATTCAAGCGTGATGGTCAACGCTGTGCCCTACCTCTCATTGTTGGACGTAGTTTAAGGACATAGCCGGGTCCAAAATTACTACATTATTACAGTTATACTATCTGTGTCTAAACGTCTCTCTCTTTCCAGCATGCGTGGAAGAAGACTGCATAGACTGGGAGGGCAAGTCCATCCCCCATGGCCTGCTGTACGTGCCGGGCCCCGGCGTGTGCTCGCTCTGCGTCTGCTACCACTCGGAGCCCATGTGGTGCAAGGCCATATACTGCGACCCTCCTTATGTAAGTTTACTACCGAGTAAATACTGGGGTCATCAACCCGCCTGCGAAGCGTGACTATTGGCAAACCCTCAAAATGATACAAGTCATAAATGGGGGATGCCTATGTACAGCAGTTTACGTTTTATGGCTGAAATGAATATGATGAATCAGTCATTTTTTCGTGGTAAAATAATTAAATACAAAAGAGTTTCGAGTCCTTTCTGGTGCTAATAAGGCTGTATCTAAGACTGTATCCAGCGAGGTAATGCCTCCAGCCTTATGCCCACCTTTGCACCGTCCTATATGACAACAATAAATTCTATGACGCTTGTGTTTTAAGCTTATAAGTACTAGGCGACTATAAACTCGTATAATATACACACTCAGATCAGGTTGAGACCGTCTCAACCAATCTCACTGGAAGCGAAAACTCAATAGGAGTATTCCAGTAGTACAAGTCAAGTCTGGCGCGGAAGGGTCCTGGATTTTCCCCAGGCTACCTTCCCCCCACACAGTCCGCTTGCTCTAAGGCACAACACATGTGCATAAAGCCCAAGTCAGGTTCAAAAAAAAAAAAAAAAGTATAATATACAGTGTGTATATTTCATACGGGCGTATACGTTGTCCACATACAGTATCCAGTAATACGACTCGTATTATGTTAATAATTTTGTTAAATAGTATTATAAAACAGTATTACCCATTTTTTTAAGTCTAACCGGGCAGCAATGTACGCAGTCCAACTTATTTTGACATGACATGTAATACTGACATGACATGACGCATCGGTACGTTAATTATTATAGATGCAATACATTGCGTGCTGAATTATTATATGAAAAAAAAAACCTATTTTTTTAACAAACTGAATTGAAATAGGTTCCGAGGTCTAATACTACTCCCCACTACAATATCCGCCCGTATGAAAAATACACACTGTATAATAGATAGACCTTCAGATATAGCGCCGCAAAGCCTCAACAACGAATTAATATAAAAGCGGCCAAACGATGGTAAGCGGTCAATGTAACTAACGGACACCATATTTAATTTCAGTAATTGTTTGATATGTTTTCTACAGAATAACGCGAATGTATGTTTAAGATTTATTTTGTAACACTGTTGAAAATACAAGTCCCGCCGAGTCTCTTGCCGGCAATAAAAATCAAAATGCTTCTCGGGTCAGAGGTGTAAAGCTAGAACCGGTGTAGTTTTTATTTTTCTCTTCTACTTTTTGTATACTCGACGTGTAACAGTGCCCTTGTGGCCTACTTACTGAATTATCGTTTGAGTTTGAGTTTCTGCAACGTCAGTAATCGTGACAATTGTCGGATTTGTGAAGTACCAGGGGCCCATGGGGCGGCCCAGCCACAAAGATTTTCGAAGTACAGTCGCCATCAGATATATCGGAGCTGTGGAGGTGGTCACAAATATCTGAACATGCACTTTATCGCCTTGACTAAAGAGGCGTTGTTCAGATATTTGTGACCACCTCCACAGCTCCGATATCTGATGGCGACTGTACGCGCCACGAATTCTGTGCGTAGTCGGTAAAGTATTATAAGTGTAAGACTCGTATCGTAATACGTAATTCAAAAAGGGTGTAGAGAGGTTTTTACGGGGTCGGCAACGCGTGAATGATGCCTCGGTATTGTAAGCGCCCATAGGCTGCAGTGACCGCCTACCATCAAGCGGGCCGCATGTTTGTTTGCCACCTTTGTGGTATTAAAATGGGAGGAATATCCATAGTTTAATTACATCTGCAAATCAACTTTATAATTTGCAGATGCAAATGTTAATTTAAATATTCAGCGCAACACCGGCACTAAACTTTCATTGCCTTTCGTTCTACGCAAAGTTGAATAGGACTTGTTTTTCTTGTTCTTAGATGTAGACAAACTACTTATACACCCTGTTTTAATTGATTTCCTTTACTTTTAAGAGTTTATTTTATTAGAAAAACTATAGCTTTTCCTCGCGACTTTGTCAGCCAGTCATGCCCGTCTTTAAAGTGGTTGCGGGCTAAAAAATATCCTATGTCCATTCTCGTAGCTCAAACTCTTCATCCCAATTGGTTCAACTAATTCTGCGCAACCATTAAAATAACTTGACCAAACTATAAAAGCAACCTTATTTCCAGTTCTGCAAGAATTTCCGCGTCGGCGAGAGGTGCTGTGAGTTCGAATGCCTGGACCCGCCGGGCGAGGACACGAGGTACCGCGAGCGGGAGCGGCTGAGGATGCTGATCCTCGCCGGCAACTCCTCGGCGCACCACGTCGCACCCTCGCAGGAACTCAAGTACGGCATGTCCTTGCTGGCCGTGGCTGTAGCCCGGCTCGTCTGAGGATGGGAGTGAGGACACAGGCCTTCTTCTCTCACGAAGCTGTTTAAATGCAACGCGACTGAGACGATCATGGTCGTTTGAGATTCATAGCGAATAAGTGTGGCGGCGACTCACTAGCGCGTAGGATGCGCGTATGATACACAAATCGCTTGGGAATCGCCCCGTGAGAGAATGGCCAAACTGTGTTTGTTGTGTAGCGAGTGAGACTTTCTCCTTCTCTCACGAAGTTGTTTAAATGCAACTCGACAGAGACACAAATCATGGTCGCTTGCGACTCACTAGCGACACCTAGGATGCGCGTCTGAGACACAAAACGCTTGGGAATCGCCCCGTGAGAGAAACTGTGTTTGTTGTGTAGCGAGTGAGACTTACAAATGGAGTCTTGTGATAACACAGCAGTGTTTGTTTTGGGTCTGTGTGGTTTGTAAATAAGCTGGACTTTCTGGACGGTAATAAACTGAGTCTTTTTATAAATGTGAGTTAACACGTATCGAGTGCTAAATTTTAGCTGGTACAATCATCATTCAAGATAGATGGAGTATAGCTCAGGAAAAAATTAGAAGCTATAAGCGGGTTAATAAAAAGGAAACTGTCCAGTCTATATCCTAAGACGCCTGGACTTTTAGGATTGCCAATATACTGTCACATCCTAAAACGTATTTTAAGAAAGTGATGTGCAAGATGCGATATACAACCTTCCTATCCATTCATAGTATTGCGGGCAATTTGCAATGATAGCCGATAAATATTATAGTTTGGATCCACAGTTGTGAGTGTCATAGGCCTTATGTTGGAGGTTAAAACCTTAGGCCTTTACAGTCCGTCAAAGAGGTTTAGTGTTAAAGTGAGATAAGTGTGTACTGTGTTCGTCTTATACAAGTCTACTCAAAGAGGACAATGATTGGTAAAGAATTGTGATTTGAAATAATAGTTATAATTAGAACAGTTTTACATAAATCCCGTTATTCCGAAGTTAGAGTTTGGTCTTCTGTTTTATGTTATACGCGAAGTCTGATGTCAGTATGAACGTATAAACAAAAAAGACTCCAACGTCAACGTTGACCACCACACTACATCTCTATAGTAAGCATTGTGACTCAGACGCTGTGGGCGTCCGATGATGTTAACAAGAGACCATAGCCTCATATTATATGCCCTGACGCTTTACGCAGCGGACATGGTCGAAAGACCAAGAAGCAATGGGCTTATTTATCAGCGGTAGTATAAAAATTCAGCCATGATTGACAAGAAGCATCGAATGTCGAAAAAGGGTTGGTTGAAAATGAATTCATACAAAAATTGTTTTACTTAGTGGTTAATTTCACCAGATGACAATCAAAACTCACTAATTACAAGTTAATAGCCATAGTTATATTAGTATCTGAGTGAGGTTGATTTTAGTTTAATTATTTTTTAGTAGTTACTGAGTTTTGATTGTCATCTGACGATTTAACTATTGTGTGATATTTAGTGTCCGCATAAAATGCGTTTCTGAATTTACTTGATTCTTCTAAAACAATAAAATAATGATTCTTAAATAATTTACCGCAATCTAACCTATAAAATAACTACAATAGTATATGGGCGGGTGTAGTGTAGCTTTGAACAATTTGAACTGAAAAGGAAATCCCAAAGGTGCAAGCTTCGGATTATACAAGTGAATGTTGCGACTGGCGAGGGGAAAATGGAAATTTGAATGATATCCAGTACAATTTTGTTACTCTAGTGAAAAACGATATAAGTGACGAGCAACTAGTGTGAAACTTATACCTTTTCTTACTAGGAACACAGAATACAACATGAAAGAAACTTTAGGCATTGGTCTCACCGCGAACTAGTAAGCTATGAGCTATCAGCTATTTCAAAAGACAAAATATGATAATCTATCTTTTGTATTTAAACTTTCGTGAGATATTAAAAATTAACACGGCTCTACTCACGTTTATTTAGTCACTCGCGCGACATGTTTCGGAGAACATAGGCCTCCATTATCAAGCACTAAGAGTGCTGAGTGTCCTTTCGATTCGGCGATCGCGCACTAGCGCTCCGCGCTGCTCGCGCCGCTCTTGATGTCAAAACCGGTTGAGGACGGTCCGACACCGGAGCCGCTGTAATGGTAGGACGCGGGTTCGATTCGTCCACCAACAACGACTCTAAACACACCGAACTCACTGTGTCCACTAAACTGTTACAACACTCCCTAAGGTTTTGATGTTTGCCATAGATGGCAGGCTTCCATGCTAGCGGTACATCCCAACCACCATCACGATTAAAATTTGGACGACGCCCGATCTCAATCGCTTAATAATCTATCTCGTGTAAATAAAAGGGAGATATATATTTATAGCTCATCGGCCGGCGATGAACTACGATCGCCCGGCTATGACATATATGTCTCTTTTACTTACACGGGAGCGATTATCTTTTGTCCCTTGTAATAGCTGATAGCTCATAGCTTACTAGTTTGCGGTGGGACCAATGGCTTTAGTGTTTCATCATATCGTAAAACATTTGAATTCGGAATGGAAGAAGTTGTGCTTGCAAAGACATATACAGGGTGGAAAAATCGAATGCCACATCATTGCTCTAAGGCGAAAGTAAGGATGGAAAAATGGATAATTCAACTGATGGTCCTGGGTTCGAAACCCAGCCAGGGTATTTATTTGTGTGATTAGCACAGATATTTGTTCCTGAGTTATGTCATGGGTGTTTTCTATGTATCTAAGTATTTATGTATATCTATCTATTTTATATATCGTATCGTCGCCTAGTACCTACAACACAAGCCTTAATGAGCTTACCGTAGGACTAGGTCGATTTGTGTCAGATTGTCCCGAAATATTTATTGGTGGATTATGACAGCTAGACCTATCGCCACGGTGCTGCCATCTAGTCCAAAAGGCGGAAACTCATTCTGTATGTTCTGCACAATCTCTCGACAGTTGCGTCGGCCGTAAACCAAAGAAACGGCAATAAAGTTTAACTACCGGCTCGCGAGCCCACAAATGTATCGTAAACTGATGATAAACGCTCCACAAACTTATCTGTTACAAACATGCGAAATACTTTCCTAATGGTACACTCGGAGTGAAAATATATTTCATTTGAGTTTAGGTAATTTCCCAATCTCGGAGGCGGGATCAAAAATTACCAAACTCGCAGGACTCTATTCTCGTAAGGCCCAATCCATTTTTGGAACAATCACGGGACAAGTGGAATAAGTCCAGACATCGGATTCCGTGGGGCGAAACTTCTTAACAGCTAGGGACTTCCTACGTCAATAAACTCATTTATCGATACTAGTTCTAAATGCTAGTGATCACACAAAGGTTTGCTTACAAAATATGTATTTATTAAAAGAGTATTATATAATAAAATAAGAACTCAATTTTCTTCTTCTTTTTTGAAAACGTTTTTAAAAGTTTACTCGTCACAATTTATTTCTTCATGACAGTCCCATCTATTATTGTTAAAGTAAACCACCAGATTTTTTTTCTATGTTTTCGGGCGTTAAGCGTCTCCGTCTTCTCTGAAAAATCCATTTCAGGTGGCTAAAAGACTTTTCAATTTCTGTGGCGGTTATAGGAGCATAGCAAAATTTCATAAAGTGATCAATGGTATTTCGTTTATTTTTCGGTTGTAATGTAGCTTCTTTACCTTTTAATAACTAGTATCGATAAATGAGTTTATTGATATAGGAAGTCCCTAGCTGTCAAGAAGTTTCGCCCCACGGAATCCGATGTCTGGGAATAACAAACATGTCCTAAAAATAGGACATCATATTGTGAATTTTCAGCTTCCCAGCAGCCCAGTAAAAGATCCTCGTCACTTTTGTGTTAAAGCCAGGGATAGACTAGGGGACAAATGTCCTGCAACCCGTATCGCCAGCGACGTCGGGTGACATAGATCGACGTAGCCGGACACCGCCCGACAAGCCATGACTATGCCTGCAAGTGTCTGGCGAAGTCGCCGGACTTGTCGGTCGAGTTCGTTTGATATCTCGCCGACAATTGTCGCCGGACATTTGTCCCCTAGTCTATCCTTGGCTTAAGTAGATGTCATTTATTTTCAATTAATAATTTTTATAGTAGTGTTACTACTTAAAAATCAAAAATTAACACACGCGATTAAGTCCCGTTTATTTGTCAAAACCTTTCCGTAAATATATTGTTATTCTAATTACATAATAGGTACTTACCTATTACTTAATTACCTTTGACAACAGGCCCGGTACCGCGAACATCGAAGTTCGTATATTTCGAGTATCTGTCTCTTTTACTCCAATTAAGGCGACATGAGAGTGACAGAGACAATGGTCCGAAATTTACGAATATTGTTTTTGCGGTACCTCCGCAGGGCAATAGCTCATTACCGCTGTACGTACTAAACATTATCGATTTGAACTTTTACGCGTGTGGGTTATAAATAAACGTGCCCAATTCAGCGCTAAGGCTGACAGCTGAGGCGTGACGAAGCAAAGATCAGGCTTTTAAGGTATTTGCTTACGACTATAATACACATGTATTTACAAGTTTAACTTCGTCCTTTTCAAATACCTTGAGTTCTGTGGCAACTGTCATTTCATGTGTAATGGGCTATGGCTATACCATTTAACTAGACGGCGCGTGCTAATAATAATACCATGATAGAAAGGGATGCTCTTATGTAACTTTTCATAGGTAGGTATTGCAAAGACAGCGCTAATTTCTTCCATCCTTGTCAGTCTCACATATTTTAGTTCCCCTTCAAACTGAACCCTTCAGAACTGTCAAAGTTGGAGGGATACAAACAAATACAATTGAGTCGCTTAAATTCAAACTCAGGTAAATCCATCTGTCAGATCATGCGATTTTGGTATTAAGAAAAGGTAATAGGGTAGATATTTGCAGAGAGGGTCGAATGGATTTATCTGGGTTTGAAGTTAAGCGACACAATTGGAGTTTTCTTGTGTTTTCAACCAAAGTTGCGATAATGAATACAGAATAAGCAAACATTTTAGCTATACAAGGTTGTCCGGAAAGCAAAGCTATAGTGAATTGTTACATTTTTGGACAGTAGAAAAATGCTGGTTTCAGATGATTAGTTTTTCACTTCAACTGTACTCATATAAATGTGTTTTAGATTGTTGAATTCTCTCTTTAGGTACTCTATTTAATTGATTAAACATTGTGAGCAAAATTTCGGACCAATTTTAAGTAAACGCCGAGTAGTTCTGTGTATCTTATTTCCTTTTAATTTGAAAGTTTAAATGTACTGTGTCCGATAGAATGTATATAATAATATAAAACTGATAACTTAGAATAAACACTTAGGCTCGCCAAACAACAGGATTATTAATTGCCTAGTGCCGTGGTCCGATTCGCGCTTTGAGTCATTGGAGCACGCTCTGTCGGACCGATTCATTTATCTGAACTTACATAAATCTCTTGACAGCGCTTGCGATGCTCACGGTATCCTGTGGCGCTACCGCGAAAAACGATGTTCATAAATTTCGGGTTTTTTTCTCTTTTACTCCAATTAAAGCGCCATAAGAGTGACAGAGATAATCGTCCGAAATTTACGAATATCGTTTTCCGCGGTAGCGCCGCAACATGGGTAATACGAGCGCACAAGTCAAGTTGACACGCGAGTCACACATTGACAGCTGTGGATGGTCCGAATGGTGCTCATGCTCGCCGGTACGAATCAACACGCCATTTTTGGCTTTTAGCGCGTTAACTGTTTCGGACCACGACACAAACGAAATTATAGACATACCAATTTAAAAATATATACATGTATATTGTACAGTGAAGAGCACAAATACGTATATACATATTTCATCTTAAATTTGCAATTAGGTCTGTACATATTTATGTCCTTAACTGTACGTAGAAAATTGCTACATAAACAAAGTTTGTCTATTCTCACTTGATAAATTCGCGGGCAAAAATACAGGCTGTATTTTTGTTTCTCTAACTCCAGAAACAACTAGCAATTGAATGCTAAAACTCTCGCTGAAATCAGACAAAAAAAAACTTTTTTATTTTTGGTAATTATTTTACTTTTATAAGAGCTGTTTTTGGATATTATAACGGTTAATTAGGCTATATAAATTAGTAATTTGAATAGACTGTTTGAATCATGACTATCATTTTAAAAAATTGTGATTTATGCTACTTTAAAAAGTAAATTAATTAACTCTACATTTTATATATCTTATAAAGCTGTTTTAATATCATAATATTCTTTACAAATAAAAAAAAATATGTATATAAATAAATATAAAATATGTCATTTTATTTAGAGTTACAAGCTTTCACTTGCTAGTTGATTATGGAGTTCGAAAAATATATTTTGTATCATGTAAAAAATTACATCCTGTATAAAAGCAAAGTTTTGGCAGCTCCAAGTGCTTATGTAAGTATATTGCTAGGTTAGAAAAACATTGATCGTAAATATATTACCTTAAGGCTTACCGCAAAAATCGACATTCGCAAATTTCGAACGATTGGCTGCCAACATTTTCGAACTTCAATTTTCGCGGTAGGCCGTTCTTAATCAGTATCACAATAGTTTTCACAACTCCTTAGTTAGCAACACAATAACCTAGATAGAAATATATAAAAGTTTACCGTTATATTTTATTCATGAGTACGCCCCGGGCGGTCCGCGAGCGCCCGGTATGAAATTCATTCTTACCTCGTGCCTATCTGAATTCTTGAGACAACAGAAAATGTAGGGACCCTTTTATTTGGAGCTATAGGTGAAAAACTTAGCACCTTTTTTTTATACGACGGCGGCAAACACGCATACGGCCCGCCTGATGGTAAGCGGTTACCGTAGCCTATGGACGCCTGCAACTCCAGGGGATTCACATGCGCGTTGCCTACAGTAAAAGTTGTTAGATTTTCGTGGTAGCCCTTGTGGTCACTAAGCTAAAGTAGGGACACTAGACGCAACTGTACGCCGCCGTTTCGGGAATTTTAACGGACCTTTGTGATTGGTTAGGTATTTATATAATGTTTCCTGCATGAAATAAAAATAATTCTTTATGTTAATTGTCTCTCTAGTTTAGTTTAATTTTAAAATGTACCTTCAAGATTATCCTAAGTGTGATTTATGTTTACACATTATAGCAATAGAAAAATACTTCCAAGTAATATTTTAACCGAAATATCAACTCAAACATGTGCGTCATGAATAAATATAACGATTTACAATAAAATAATTTTAGTTATAGATAAACTAATAAATAATTCTCACTTCTAAATCCTTGACGTTCGTAGTTAGATACCTCGAATGTAGCTTTAAATATCATATCATATCATCCGCTATGTAGTACCAGGTTTTAAGCAAGTCAAAGAGTATGTAATACTTCTTAAATTAGTTTTTTACTAAATCTGCTTTATATTTACCTTAATTATAGTATCCATATTTTTCGTTTTATAAGGAGTGTATGCTCATCGTAACGAAACGTCCTTTTTATTTTTTTTTATTTGAAAAAATATGTAGGTAGTTCTGTTTTTATAGGTACGCGAATTTGACAATAATGAATCACGACGCTATCACATCTTGATTTTTGTTGTAGTTTCTTACTGGGTGCACCCCGGAGCCCCCCCATACCCATATATCGGAGCTGTGGAGGTGATCACAAATATCTGAATTGAAAGTAATGCAAATTATCGCTAAAATATAGGCGTTGTTAGAGCCTTGAGTGTAAGTTTTTAACGTAACTTTACGTCACGAACGCGTTTGCGTTTCCCATATAAATAACATTATCAGTAAGCGGTAGCTTACGCATTCGTAATAGTACATTTAGATATTAGTGAAAAAAAAATTTTTTTCGACTAGGGTGAACGTTGGAGCCCGAGTGAAACGAGGGTGACAATCACCCGAGTCTTAAAGAAGTTTTTACACGAGTATCGAACTTAATTTTTCTTAGCAAGTGCCTTAAAAAGTGAAATTTACGCACGCAAAGCGTGCGAAAAGTGCAATTTTTACGCACTAGTTAGGAAAACGTTTTTTTACGTCAAAAGAAACTTACACTAGAGCCTCAGATAGTTGAGACCACCACAGTTTCGATAGGTATATCTGATGGCGTACGAGTATGTGACGAGTATTTATCATACAAAGTTTGGTTGTAGCATAATCTTAGCAAACATATTGCTAGGTACATGTTTAATTACTATTCGTCATCAATTCGAAAATGGAATTGTTAATTTAAACTTCAAGATTATGTCCAAACCCAAACCAAGGTAATTTTACCGTGAACATGACGAATTTTAATATACCATGAATAATTCCGAATGAATCTATACTGTCAAACTAACATTTGGTACTTAGTTACAAACGAACAAACTCACGTGTATATATCGCACTAGGCGATATGTTTCGGGTAAGCTGCTGTACCCATTTTCAAGCCGAGTCAGGACACACCGCTCGGGGTAAGTGACACACACCCTCATTGAAGATGGGTACCAGAGCTTACCCGAAACATGTTGCCTAGTGCGATATATACACGTGAGTTTATCCTTTTGTATCTAAGTAGTAGTAACATGGCTCACAAGATTTTAATTATATAACATATGGCTGTTGGAAACCCGAATCTCTAGAAATTTAATATGTAGGCAGCTTAGATCCCACTAGCCTAGCCTAATACTATTTTAAGTAGATAGATTAGGCGTGAAGCTCAAAAATATCGATACTGGCAAAGTTCCATAATATATATTCGTGTACTTTAATATCAAGACAATAAGGTGCATGTATACATATTTTGGCACTTTCACCGCATCGATATTTTGACCTTGACTGTACTATAACTAAGGTTAACCGAAGTGATTAAGGGAACACCATGTATTATTTGAATTGGACCATAAGTGTGATGAATTAGACCAGGGGTCTCCAGAACACGCATAGACCAGAGGTATATTTCTCAAACTCTTGCTTTACAAGCGGAAGTCACTTTTTGACACCTGTTGTTAGAAAGAGACTTCCGTTTTTATTACAAGTTACAATACAAGTAGTGTTCGAGAGATGGCCCCAGGAATAGGAGCTACTAAGTGCGTGCACCGCGTAAGGGTTAATATCCAATTTTAAATATCAATAATAAATGTATCCTTGTAATAAGACCAAAGTGTTGAGAATTAAAATCGAAAATCGCAAATTTCGAACGATTGTCTCTGTCACCCTAATTACGGAATAAAAGAGACAGATCGCCGAAATTTTCAAACTTGATTCTGATTTTGCGCCCCTATTTCTGATTCCGCTTTTTGAGCGGAACACGGTAATCCTCAGCTCAAAACCTCAGGTATTTGAGTACTCCAATTAAAGCGCAATTACTTAATTAGAGTGAGAGACAATCGTTCGAAATTTGCGAAGATTATTATACATATAAAGCCAGGGATAGACTAGGAAACAAATGTCCTGCAACTCGTATAGCCAGCGACGTCGGGTGACATAGATTGACGTAGCCGGACATCGCTCGACAAGCCATGACTATGCCTGCAAGTGTCCGGCGAAGTCGCCGGACTTGTCGATCGAGTTCGTTTGAAATCTCGCCGACAATTGTCGCCGGACTTTGTCCCCTAGTCTATCACTGGCTTAAATCTCAGCACACACGCATGTCGAATTCGAATCCGGGTTGTTATGTCAGCGCCGCCTGCACATATCGTGTATTCTCCCTCCCGCTTCGATGAGACCACAGCCAAATACGTATAGTCAACCAATTTGATTTCTAGGCCACTTCGAACCTTGTCACAGTAACGTTAATAACTTAGTAAGAGATCTTTTGCGTCTTTCATATAGATTTTTACTGTGACAAGGAACGAAGTGGCTTATTAATCAAATTGGTTGACTGTACAGCCTTTAACAGTGTCGAGTGGTATCGTTTTCTCGAAAAGTTCTTCATATGTGGTCTAACAGCTAATACCAACGAAGCTGTATTTAACTATACAGGCTTAGTAATAAATTTAATGAGAATTGGAGACCCCTGAAGTAGTTGCGCTAGACGTAGGTACGCGCTTCTATTAGACAGCTTGCCAAGCAACATGGAGTATCCACGGACATGACATCTATTACTTAAAACGAGAAATTACTGCGAGTTTAGTAAGTTAGAGGCACCAATGATGGACGGTTTAAGTTGACAGGTACCAGTGATGGACACTTCATTCTTAAGTCAAAGAATGGTTGACGTAATATTTATGTGTGAACCTTATTTCTTTATAATAAGAGTTAACGTCCGTACGTTTCGACAATTTAATGATATGTAAGGGGTAGTAAGCGGATGTTGCCCCTGTGCGTGTCATGGGACGCGTACAGAGACAGCACCCGCCATGGTCCTTACGTTTTTATTCCTAATCAGTTTGAAAAACACAGGTGTATCCTGTTGATTTTTGGCTTAACCTCTAACCGCCCGGAGACCTATAAAAAGGTCTCTTAATGAATGCCATTTTGAATTTTAATTATAACAAACCGTAGTTGCATTTGGCCTGGCAAGTTTTGATCTCTGGCCCGGTACCGCGAACATCGAAGTTCGTATATTTCGGGCATCTATCTCTTTTACTCCAATTGAGGCGTCATGAGAGTGACAGAGACAATCGTCCGAAATTTACGAATATCGTGTTTCGCGGTAGCGCCGCTGGGCGGCTAGAGGATAAGGTAGAAGTACCAGTGATGGACACTTCATTGTTGACAGTTGATTGACGTAACATTTATGTATGGACCTTATTTCCTTATAATAAGAGTGAACGTCCATCCTTTCTATAGTCTCGCCGATATGATTTAGCCCCTGCACTTCATCGATACACAATAAGGTATGTGATATTTTGCCGGTTGTATGGTTTGCATATTGTATTGATAAGAAAAACAGCTTTAAAGTTTGTTGTAAATAGATTTAAGGTGCAATTTAAAATTTAATTACATAAAGGTCCAATCAAAAATGCTCAGTTTGAATATTCTTAATTTTATAAGGATTGTATTTAGATAGTGACACTTTATTAGACGTCATCGTCTTTATCATAAACATTGCCAATACTGTGCTGTGCTACGTTCATATACGAATCGGCTAAGCTATGCTATGAAGCTATGTGTCTGTATAAAAATGTAGTACAGCATAGCTTCGGTGGAATTTCACCCTTATACCTTCGAGAGCCAGACGGCCCTAGCCTTCAACGCTGACAGCTTAAAATGAGCCTTCGCACGTTCCATTACGGCTCACTTCTCTTATACGAAAAAGCCGTAGCTGTCAACATTGTCTGTGACTGGCTTTCAAACTATTTGAAGGTAAACATACCAGTGCTGGACATGCGACATGGGCGTGCATGTCCAATGGATGACACCATTCTGTCACCTTTATTGACAATGACTTAACAATAAAGTGACATTCATTGGGATGCTGTCAGACACCCGGGCGTTTACCTTATACATAGCCATGATTATTTATTCAATTATTTTAACACAAGTGTTAAACGTGTTAGTGTTGCCATCTAAAAAAATAAAAAATTTCAAAGTGTCGCCATCTAAATATATCTAAAATAATTGTATTTCTGTGTTTGAAGCTAAAAGACCAATTTATGTAAAAATCAAAAATGTATTGAATTATTTTTTAGAATGATTTGCTAATATTGTAAAATGCCTGTTTTGTTTATGTTGAAGGCATTAAATAACTTATTTTGATTAATTTATACATTGTAATTATTAATTAATGGAAATGTAAATATTCTATGCAAATAAATTAACTTTTAACTAGCTTAAAATAAATCTTAATAAAATATAATATTGTTTCATTGATTCTTTCAACTTTTTTTAACTAAGTAATCAATTTTCGTTTTCCGAAAAAAGTGTACCTAATTAGTGGGACTTGAAAAGTTAAATTTTGTGACAATAATTAAGCATTAAAACTGTATATTAGTGGACATAGGCAAGAAATTCCTCCACTAGATGTCCAGGTGAGGGCAGTGGTTTCATCCTTACATTGTAAATATTCCATTAATTTGCACAAAGCCATTTGCTTCTACCTTCCTAATGCAGACTGCTTAGGAATGGAATTCACTCCCTTTCTCTGTATTCCTGGAAATATATAATTTGGGTCTTTTCAAGGCAGGAGTGAATAGGCTGTTACTGAACCAGCGTGTTACACCCTCGACGTCATCGATACTTACCACCAGGTGAGACAGGTCAAATACTTACAATGGAATAAATGGCTATTTTATTTTCTGGATATCTATTTTCATTAGTGGAATTCTCTTTCTAATAATAGGAATTGAAAAGGGACATCCAAACCAACCCCAGATTACAAGCAATAGTGTGGTTTCCAGACCACAGGTAAAGGTTTGACACATGGAGCTCTAGGATTCATCATCATATCAGCTCAGCAGTGGGCGATAAAGGGCTCTAAGATTGCTTTAATATAAAGTTTCATGGATATACCTAAAGCTAGATTCTGCAACTACTAATTTAACACAAGTGTTAAACGTGATAGTGCTGCCATCTAAAAAATTTAAATAACATAAATAAACATCACACACACAGCAAAACTCTGGAATAAATTGTCGTGTGCAGTATTTCCGGACCGATACGACATGCAAACCTTCAAGAAAAGAGCGTATAGGGATCTTAAAGGCCGGCAACGTACTTGTGACTCCTCTGGTGTTGCGAGTGTCCATGGGGGTAGTTGCTTACCATCAGGCAATCCGTCTGCTTGTTTGCCTCCTATATCATAAAAAAAAAAGTAGAGAGGAAGACCATCAAACCCGAATCAAAAACCCGTCGTTAACTTTGTTAAATATATAATATAAAATTTACAAATTATTATTACTTGTACATCTTAAATAATCACTGGAATGTTTTTTATAAACTGAGTCCTTTACTTGCCAAGTCCTTCTTGGCCTCCGCAATCTCTTCTTGCAATTCTTTCGCCGCTTCTTCGCAATTGTTGAACGTAAAAACTCTATACAAGACTACTGTGACTGCATACACACCAAACAACAGTACGAAAATTATAGGCGATATTAATATTAGATTCATGTTGTTCTCAATGACTGGGTGCTTTACGTAGCCGCCCACGAGGGAGTACCAGACCGCTAGGACTGCTGACAGCACCGATATCCATTCTAGGAGCTTTGTCATGGTCCTGAAAAATAAAACTTTGTTGTTACGAAATGTCCAAGCATATCTGACGATTACACTCGTGCTTAGTGACTATTCTGCAAAAATTGATCGAAACCAAAGAAAAGAGATTAGTTGAGAGGAATTGCTTACCTAAATATTAATTTAATATTTGTTTAAATGGGCGATCACAAGCAAAACATAACCTTTTATTGTTTGTCAGTTGTCAAAGTATCGCTGACGTTTCAAGTGAAACGGAACTGGAATAGACATTTTAAAAGATTTTGTATTGGTAATTTTAACGTTTTAAATAGTATCTTAAACAACATTAATTTAAAAGCTATTTGTGCTTTCTGGTTGACTGCATTATGTGAGTAACCAAACAGGCCTAAGCAAGCGGTTTTTATTAAAAGACAGATAGCTTTACTATTTGGAAATGTCATTTTCAATTTGTCAGTGTCAGTGTCATTACCAGCTGACAGCTTGTCATTATGTTTTATTTTATTTGGAGTTGGATATCGCTTGCAGGTTGCATCGCATCTAGCTGTATTTTGTAACACTACGATCAAATTCGCAATAAGTTAATCAAAATTATACGCATCTGAAATAAATTACTATGAACGAGATAGACGACAAATTCTACTATGTGTACAGTTCATCGTTAGATCACAAACTGGAGATAAAAATGTATGACAGCGAAATTTTTCCCTATGTTTACAAATTATCTTTGTTCCTTTCTTGCTCAAAAGCTATTAATACCGTTTTCCGCTGTTTTAGAGGGACTTTAGAGGGTAAACGTGCGAAGCCGGAGTATGACAAGTTGCTCTCAGACCCGATGTTGAAGTTTTCTGGTCTGTACCAGGACGGGTGTTCTGATTTGTATGTGACCTGCCAAGTGCTGAGCGACGGAGTGCCGCTGGCGTTGCCAGTCACTACGTCGTACAAGGCCTTTACTAATCGATGGAAGTAAGTTACATTGACTTATGAAATTATATTATGTTACTACATGTCTAGAATAGATGTATTTTAGATACATAAAAAACTTGCACAAAATGATAATACTACAGATAGGGTATTTGTACGAAATGTCATTTAATATTTACCAGTTGCTTTTTAATTGTATAAAAGCGGGTAACTCACGTTGTATAAGTCGAATATTGCTCGACATGTTTCACTCCATAAAAAGGACCATAATCATGTGCCAGTCCGCGTTGGCTAACCAACGCAGACTGCGGGCCGCAGCAGTTGCTTTTTGGTGAAGGAAAGCAATGTGATGAAACCGGACTAATCCCAATAAGGCCTAGTTTACCCTCCGGGTTGGAAGGTCAGAAGGCAGTTGCTTTCATAAAACTAGTGCCTAAGCCAATTCCTGGAATTAGTTGCCAAGTGGACCCCAGGCTCCCAATTGGCCTAGTACAAGAGGGTTGCAACTCTATGTTGAGCCGAGATAGACTACCTCTGTCTTTAAATAATATAGTTAGAAAAGTCTTGTGCTAGGCCTTGAGGAACCAACGCGAAATGTCAGAACAACACAAGGGATATAATGACTTTTTTTAATTAGAGCATTTGCTTAATTAAAAAAAAAATGTTTCATACAAGTTGTACAGTGAAACCATTTTTTCACATCAGAGTATATAAAGCTTGAGAGATAAGATTCTGACATTGTACAGAAATGATACAGCCTGGAAACTAGCAGCAACAATTGCCCTTGACATTTGAATCATATAATAACCTAGCCTAGGTCACCTTGGTATTAATAACATCTGTAACTTGAGACTCATTCCGACCATGTGTTACTTGTACACCTAGATTCATTTACAATCATTACACCCAGCCGTAAGAAGTCCACTGCTGGACATAGGCCTACCCCAAATATGATTTGTAACACTTTGGTGGAAAGTTGCCATAGTCGCCACACTAGGCAGGCGAGTTGGTGACCCTTTTTTTTTTTCCATACAAGGGTGGCAAACAAGCATATGGCCCGCCTGATGGTAAGCAGTTACCGTAGCATATGGACGCCTGCAACTAAGTATGTTTAATTAAGTTAACCTAAGACCACAGCCATAATAGCACTGCTGGCTTTCAGGTATGTAGTGTTGTTGATGGTGAGTAGGGTTCCCAGAGCTCCAACCCCCCTTAAAGGCCGGCAACGCGCTTGTGACTCCCCTGGTGTTGCGGGTGTCCATGGGCGACGGTAGTTGCTTACCATCAGGCAATTCGTCTGCTTGTTTGCCGCCTATGACATATAAAAAAAAAAAAAGTTAAGTTTCAATTAACATGCACACTAATATTCGGTTAAATAAACGAATTGACTTAAAAATACTCTTAAAACTTTAACTTGCATTGTTTTCTGTTGAATCATATCCATTAATGACTCCTTTACTTTAGCCTTGAACACTTTCAAAGTCTTACATTCCTGTTCCGCGATATTATCTTATTGTAAATGCAAGGGGTTAGGTACCTTCTCGTCCTTTCTCCATAATAATTAACTGCGGGCGGTTCTATGTAAGTTTTACGAGAGGCCAATCTAAAATTAGGTATTTTATACACAGGGTATTTGTACTGATCTATAGCTAGAAGGTACTACAACACCCGTAGGTGTTAACATGCAAATACTAAATAGCAATGAAGGTAATGGCACTAATGTCGGACTCTTTAAGATGACAGGCACCAATGATGGACACTTAGTTCTTATTTCAAAAATCATAAAGTTATAAATTAAATATGTCCCAACAAATGCACAACACTTAACTCCTTTGAAATAAGCATTAATGTTCATGATTGGTTCCGTGCCCATTATTGGTGCCGTCACCTTAAATCATGTCTCTAGTAAATAGTGACTATGTCTGTGTACAGTTGGAACGAATGGGTGACCCTGCCGGTGTACTACAGCGACTTGCCCCGGAACGCAGTGCTCGCCATGACTATATACGACTGCGCGGGCCCCGGCAAGCTCATGGTGGTCGGCGGCACCACCATATCCTTCTTCGGGAAACATGGGATGTTGAGACAGGTACTTTACTTTAAACTTTCGCGTTTATTTAAAAAAAATAAAAAATATTCAGTTAAAAGTACAAAATTAAAAAAGATACATGGAAGGGACTTCCCAGTAAGTATGTATAATACTTGTGATGGGAAATCCCGCTCTCCACAGTTATCTAGTGAGTGAATCACCTATTCATTTTTGTTATTCTGTCCCATCAGCCAGGGGACAACTGAAGCATAGTTTGTTAGAAGAAATGCGCGTTCTACTAACACACTTCGTAGGTGAGCCATTCTAGAAGGGACATATGTATATTTACCTCAAATATGCATGTTTTGTGTGTTTAGCTGCCATAATAATTGGTTTTATGACCCAGGGGATCGTAACCATGGCAACTAGTGACAAAATAAAATAGTAATAAAATAGCAGAAAGACCCTAAGCAATTAATTTATGTATGTATACTAAAAATTCTTCGTATGTATACTAAAACTATAGGTACGGGTCTATCGCGGATAAAAGTGGCGTTTCGACGCAGGTTGTACCGGCCATTACGAAAGTAACGTCGATACTGAAAGTAATTAAATAATAATTCACAATCGACCTGAACAACCACCTATGATGTTTTTACGTCTGCTAGTTTTTGCTTTTTTTATTTTTATTTATTTATTATTATAAGAAAAGGTCCAGTTTTTACAATAACAATATTATTAATATTTTTTTTTATTAGGTAAGGTTAAACTGTTTTGTGGGACACATCCCACAAAACAGTTTAACCTTACCTAATAAAAAAAAAAAAATTAGAGACCTCGAACTCGAGACTCGATATTAAATAGAAATAAGACAACCGACAACAAAATATTTATTAACTGGCTCAATCCACTATTTTTTTGTCGCTCGTTGCCATAGTAAAAGCTACATGTCCCTCCCATAACGGGTCACCTACCAAGCGCGTTAGTAGAACGCGGTGCCACATTTCTTGTAACAAACTATGCTTCAGTTGTCCCCTGGCTGATGGGACAGAATAACAACAACAAGTTAATTCACTCAACTATCGCAATTAGCTTTATTATATTTTATTAAGTAATTTACGTGGGCTCCGAGCTTCAAATAATTCTTAGTAAGTTCTTATCCCTATAGAGATTATACTAATTCCTCAATTGATCACCTAGCATCCGACTTTCCAAAAAGTCTAAATAGACGTACGTGTATTAAATAAATTCTCATAAAGCGTTTTAGTACAGTCACGTCTAATAATATGTATACATTTGAGAAGGTATTTCTGAGGCATAAAGATCAAAATCGTTGACATATTTTTAGAGCCGACCGTACATAATAATTCGCCGGGTTTAGGTCACCGGGTAATACTAGACAATGCGATAGGTACCTAATCTGAATTCTAGGAATGTTTAATGTGAATACAGACAAGTCTGACTGAGGTCAAACACTGATCAGTCTTCTATAAAAAAAACTTTAAATATTACCTCCGACGTTTCGAGAACGACGTTGTCCTAGTTGTCGGTGGTTTATAATAAAGCAGAAACTTCGTGAAGCCATTGATATAAAAAAAAAAAAAAAAAAAAAACATTTTAATTGCAATCGGGTCGATGGTTTTAATTCTAAATTCGAAAATTACATCGTTGTGTTCTACGTATTTTTTATCGATATCAACGAATAAAATTCGTTTAATGTGTCTCGCACTATCAAACGTTAATACAGATTTGAACCCGTCATCCGGTGTTTGGTTCTTATTTATCATGATCAATAAGTCAATAACATAATATTGTTATTATGTAGTAACATGTAAATACACATACATACTGCTACTACTAGATATACAGACACTAGATATACCTATATATAGTAGCTGAATGTTCTGAGGGACCGTTAAAGTTCTGTTACGGTATGTTGAATACCGCGCAGTTATAAAGGTTGGACAGTCGCCATCTGATATATTGGAGCAGCCAAGGTGGTCACAAATATCGGAACAACGCCTCTATTGTCAAGGCGTTAAAGTGCATGTTCCGATATTTGTGACCACCTACAGCTCCGATATATCTGATGGCGACTGGACAACGGTTCGTACAGACATTTTCAATCCAATATGTCTATGACTCGTGCTCGAAAGTAATTAACCTCTTTACCGCCACAGTCATCTAGTCGTGACAGCCAGAAATGCCTCACACGCCACGGTCATCATCGAATGACAAATATGTAATAAACTGTCAATTCGTGGCGTACATAGTACGTCACGTCATTTCTATAATGGCGGTCAAAAAGTTAAAAGTAAGTAGTAAGTTATTAAAGAAATTTTGATACAAAACGACCCGTTTTCAATGTTTATGATGAAGTTTATCCTCCACTCAGTGATATTAACACTACAAACACGTGAAACGAGGAAGCCCTACCACGTCAAAGTGTGTTTTAGTATTTCTAGAATAGTTTTTATAACTTGAGATAGCCGAGTGCGCGACCGGGCTATGGTTCAATAAGTCGCTATAATTAATTGTCGATATCTTTATAGGTATAAGTTAACGGAATCTGCCACTCCCCCAGTACATATCTCACGTCTCAGGATAGAACACGTCTGTTCTTAATTCTTGAACGGATCCAAGAAAACAAAATCAAATATAGTATTCCAAATTTAAAAATATCGAGTGTTTTTTTTAATTATCGATTCGGCCTTGGATGCGTTTGTGTAGTCACATGTTAGTGCCTTGGCATCGTGAAAATTGGCATAAATCTTGTGTCCAAGTGAAATTTCCTTAAACTTTTCTACTGCCGTGTACGATAGCGTTTTAAAAACGCCTAAAAGTTGAAAAGCATATCTCTGATTCGCTGAAACAATGGGCCATTCATTCAGTATTCTTCGCAAGAAATACTATCTGTCATTCAGAGTTAGTTTGCAAAAGTTTTCTTTCTCTTTCAAAAAGGGGATGTTCGACCTCCGAGTGTGGCCCGGCGTGGAGGGGGGGGAGAAGACACCGGGCAAAGCGCCGGACCGGGGCAAGGAGCAGATGCAACGGTTAGCCAAATTGGCTAAGAAACATAGAAATGGACACATGCCTAAGGTATGTTCTAATTTATACTTTAAAATCTTTATATTCTATCTACGACTACTATAATATTATTATTAAAAATTTGTTTTATTAAGATTAGAAAAATAACGGTGGATTTTGCCTACATTTCATCAACCTCCAGCTCAGGATTTTAAATATCTGACAGATGAAGCGAGTATTTATCTGCAGAAATGTAAATGTTGAATTCAGTTTTTAATTTAATTTTTTATGCAACCAGTGTGTACGATAAATAAATTAATTATTTCGAAGATTACAACTCAGTTTATTCCGTGAGGATGGTATATGGTTAAATCTTTAATAAGGTAGCGCAAATTGGAAATACCGGAATGGCAAAATGACACTAAATTATTTATACAGTCGCCATATATGTATCGGCGCTGTGGGGGTGGTCACAAAAATCTGAACTGTCACTTCATAGTGGATCACAAAATAGTGGCGTTCTTCTGGTATTTGATCATATCATTATATTTGATTGATGATGGGAGTATTCTGGAATTCCGGTTTTACATAAATATGCATTGTAAAGCGGCATACGGCGTTCAGGCGTCTGGCACACATTTATCCATCGACGTGATTCGCCGTCTTTGGCGTTCAAAATGTAACTACCCGCGTGTTTTGCCAGACTCCTATTATTTTAATTTTTCAGGTGGATTGGCTGGACAGGCTCACGTTTAGGGAGATAGAAATGATTAACGAGAAAGAGAAACGTGGATCCGATTATATGTATCTCATGATCGAGTTCCCCAGCGTGCACATCGACGGCGTTAACGTAAGTAGCCATACCTATCAGCGGCGGCGTGTCCATAAAAACCATACATGTCCATACAAACATTCACCGGCTTGCCTCTTAAACAGTGCAGCAGTTTTCCTGAATAAGAAAAGGTCACTTCAAAGACGCGATAGCCTGCGATGCGGGTTCAAATCCTACCTCGATCTTATTTCAATTCATGAATTTTGTTGTCAATAGGAAGGCATGAAATTTATTTTACACATTTCTCAACAAAACGAGAAAATACAGGGTGTAATCCTTAAGTGTGGCCAGGCCATAATTCCGTAAATATAACAGATATCAGCAAACTTCCAATTGATATCGAAAGTGCGTTACCCAATGAGTAAAATTGTATTTAATAATTAACGATTAATACGGTACTACTCACGTTTATTTAGTCACTCGCGCGACATGTTTCGGAGAACATGGCCTCCATTTTCAAGCACTAAGGGTGCTGAGTGTCCGATCGGTTCGCCGCTCGCGTCACCGGCCCGTCGCGCACTAACGCGCGCCGCGCTGCCCGCGCCGCTCTTGATGTCAAAACTGGTTGAGGGCGGTCCGACACCGGAGCCTAATCGTTAATTATTAAATATGTCTCACGTAAGTTTAAATACAAATAAAATTGTATTGATAACTTTTTTTAAATAGATGAAGTAATATTAAAAATACTAAGTTAAAACACTCACACATACAGCTTCAAAGAATGTTGGGTAACGTAAGAGATAAAACTGTTTGAGATTCGTGATTTGTACGAAAACATTGTAATAAAATTATAAGAGTACCGTTTATGAAATAGTTTATCTAACATTAATTTTTAAGTAAAAATATTTTATTGACAACAGTCGCCCGATGTGACGTCCTTCTTGTGCTATACATACACGGGCCCTCTTAACTGTTTCTAAATGAACTTTTGTTTACATTTGCGGAGTAATTAATTGATATGGAGTAAACAAGTGATTAACATAAGACAATTTATGACTCATTTTATAACGGTGAAATGCCTCGGCCGTATAAACTAGTCTTTGAACGGCTTACCTACTAAATGTATGAAAGGTTTGAAGTTAATATTTGGGATATTTCTGCTTTTATTTAAAAAAGTTATTCGTGTAATTTTACTCATTGGGTAACGCACTTTCGATATCAGTTGGAAGTTTTCTGATATCTATTATATTTACGGAATTATGGCCTGGTCACACTTAACAATTACACCTTGTATAGTAAAAAACAAGACTAAAAGTGAAATTTAAATTAAAATAGGTCAAGAAATGCGAAAGATATAAGCATTTTAAGTCACGAATTAGACTGTGATTAGACAGAGAGATTGGCCATAGACGTCAAAGTCTACAACGGCCATATACCTAAACTCCATACTAAATTCTGTTTTGCTAGAAAGAGAAACGATAAAACTTTGATGGCTTATATCTTGGTTATTTTTATAGATATTCGTAAAATTCTTTCTTTTTATTGCTCCTTACATAAATGAGCTTTTATTAAAGCGAAGAATATAAATCATGCATATTCCCCATTATGTAATTATTTCTACAGCACGCTGTCGTATATTACGAGCAAGATGGCGACGAAATGTACCAATTCCGAGCTCAGGCAGAAATCGTCACAGTGCCAGACCACGAAATACAGCAGGTACTTCTAACATTTTTTTTTTTATTTCTTCCATACTCTTTAAAGGTACGGACAGACGAGCTCAAATAAAAGCATGCTCATAAGCAGTGATCGGTTTTTTGGATTCACCCTCGCGGGATATCATGTAGAAACGTTAATATAGATACGACAGTTTCCCGCGATACCGAACAAATTAATCAAAAATAAAACAATTTAAATTGTGTGAAAGGGATTTTTTACTTACTCGTCGAACTTTTGTACAAACGGTACAAAATATGCCGATTTGGTGGCAGCAAATGAGCTGTCAGTGTGAACACTTGTGCTCATTTGTTCAATTTAGACAAAATAACGGCGAGTAAGTCGCTTGTATATCAGCTATTTAGATGTTTTAATGTATAATAAAATAAACACAATGTATTTTTTTTTGTCTTTTCTAAAAACCTAAAGCCCGGATTCCCGGGGCATTTCCATACTAACATAATGTTTGAGGTCGTTCACCCCATGTCGAATCAAACCGATCACTGCTCATAAGCTTGCTTAAAATTAGCATGCTCTGCTACTGTTCACATTTGCCAGTAATGCATTGCATGCAATTTGCAGCATGCTTGTTTTAAACATCATAAAAAAGCATGCTCAAAACCTGTTCAGACTTGCTCGGAGCACGCTCCCTTCCACCCGCGCCTCAGGTAGCATTGCACGAAATCAAACGTCGGTTGATTTTTTAGCACGCTCTGAATTAGTATGCTCATTACTAGCAGTTAAGCAAGTGCTCAATAAAAGCATGATTTCGTGCTAGTAATGAGCACGTCTGTCCGTACCTTTATACAGTAAGCGCTTGGGTCACAGGGCGGCCACACCCAACCACGTCACAGCGGCGCTACCGCGAACAACGATATTCGTAAATTTCGGACGATTGTCTCTGTCACTCTCATGACACCTAGGAGTGGAGTAAAAGAGAAAGGTGCCCGAAATATACGAACTTCGATGTTCGCGGTACCGCTCCTGATGTTAATAGGTCGGAGATTCCACTGATATCTTACTTTCACAGTAAATACGCAAGCATCATCAATTGTGACGTTTTAGAATTACAAATACTGTGTACCGATACTCGACTTTGTTACAATGGTTTAAGGGTTATGATTGATTGAATTTACGTATGATATTTATTAATGTTACTATGTATGTAGGACTTACTTATCTGTACCTAACTGCAATTATTGATATTCTACCTCTTCTTTTTTTATAGTCTATAAGTGGGCAAAGAGGGAATCCTCTTTCTCGCCGTTTAGTCCTATCCAATACAGACTCTCGCCACTCTTTAAAAAATGTATCAAGGTCGTCCCGCCATCTTCGATTTGGTCTTCCTCTACCCCGAGACGTTTATTTTTATCGACGTCACCCATGCGAGGAGCATCACCCACGTGATGCTGCATTTACTGATGTGGATTTCAAACAACTTTCATCTGGTCCTACGTAATTTTATACCTTTATTGGATAGTTTTGTTCTCCCATGACACAACTGTCGATGTCGATAAAAAAAATGCATGTAACGCTAGGAGGAATAATGACTGGATAACGCATCCGCGAGCGCCAGAAAGGGACAAAGATATTCTGGCTTTTGTAGCCCAAAATGTAACAAATCACTATAATTTTGCTTTACAGGACATTCTTTATAACAAAAATATTAGCTTATTCTGTATTAATTACCGCAACTTTGAAAACCCAAGAAAACTCCAATTGTATTTGTTTGCCCCTCCAACTTTGACAGTTCTGAAACGTTCAGTAGGAGGGGAACAAAAATATGTGAGACTATGACAAGGACGGACGAAAATAGCGCCGTCTCTGCCATACCTATGGAAAGTTACATGAGACCATCCCTTTCGATCGTGGTATTATTATTAGCACGCTCCGTCTAGTTACTGAGTCTATGATGTAACACTAGTAAGTTTGCGACTGTCTTTGTTTTGCTATGAAAATTCCGGGCTCTAAAAATAACGGTTTTTTTTATCCAATAGCCCAGTATAGTAGAGGAGATATAGCGTTTGGGGTCAAAATAATTGCCACAGAACCGGAGTTTGGTGTTTTTGGTTCTTTGTGTGTATCTTTTTGACATACTAAAAATATAGAAAAATATATGTGTGCAAAATGCGATTTTCCACACGGCAAAGATTTGAAAAATTGAAAATTCCCCATATAAAACCCAAATTTTGTATGGTCTCAAATTACAGGAAATTACACACAAAAGAAGGTTATGAGGTTAATTTAATAAAATAAACGTAAATTAAAAAGTGTAGACTAAAAAAAAAAGATTTTTCAAGCAAAAATTTTTTTTTGTTAAAATTGATAATGAAACTTAACCTATATAGACTATATACATACACATCAATATGCGTTACAAAAAGAAATGCATGTTTAATACATGAATATTTCCTATTATACCTAAATAATACAAAAAATAGACTTTTAATTAACACGACAAAATATAGAGCTCCTCCATAGACTGCCACATGGAGCAATCTTCAACATACTGCGGCCACTGACTACCAGCGTTAGTTTAGCGTTTGTGGATATCCGATATTGCGCTTTCCTAGATGTAGTCGCCACTATACTAGGACTTTTCTGTCCTAACGGCCATCGACCACCACTGCCACTTCAACAGTGCAATTCTACGAGCCATGGCGGTTTTTCTGTCTTTTTTTTACGGAACATCATTGAACTGCATCTACGTGGCGATAGTCCGAGCGATAGGTCTTTCCAGTGCACGCTACCTTCACGGTAGCGTGCACTGGAACGTGCACGGGTCTTCCTTAATGCTCCACAGCCGAGTTTGATATTGCCTTTTCGAAGTTTAATTTGTTTAACTGGACTACATGTCCCAACGTCAACGTTCCTAACCGATATCGTATACATGGCGACAAGGACATCTTTGGTGCTTCTATTATGTTAACTTTCAGCCCTACCTGTTCTGAAACTCTACTAAGGTCCTGAAGTGCTCAGACATGACAATGACATAGTCCGAACCGAAGGTGAGTGAGGTGTTCGCTCTTAACATTGATCCAGTACCTTAAAGGCATCTTCCAGTGCAGCAAACAGGTTCGGAGAATGACATCTTCCTGTCTAACACCTCGGTGCGGCTGGATTGGCTCAGAGCTCTGGTCCTGAATATCGGTGATCGGTGAAGAAATAGAAGTACAGCCCATGTCTTGATCGAAGCACAATGTAATTAGCCACTATGCTTGGCGTTTGTGGACTATGAGAAAGCCTTTGAAGGGGGGTTGGAAAAAAAACAACTACTCAATATGTCAATTGAGCCCTACACTAGAATTTTTAATTAATATATTAATAGTAAATATGGTCGATACTCCCGTAAACCGTATACAAATGAGTAATGTTGTAGTGGCAGATAATAATGTGTCGACATATGGCATAGAATGATTTAAATGTTCTCTATTGCTCTGTGATTTAAGATTATTAGATTTACAAATAACATTAAACAATTGGAAAAGATACATGGAAGAACTTTATAAGTCCTGTCGAGTTCGATGAAGATGATATGGAAGATGAACAGCTAGTAGACTACATATAATAGAATAGGTAGTAAGATAGGTAATAGATAGGAAAATAATACTTGAAGAAGAGTTATTGAAAGCCATGTCGAATATTCCAAATGGTAAAGCTGCAGAAGATGGCGGAATTCCTATTCTAAAACAGCATATAAGTTTAAATATGAAGAACACGTTAATTGTGAAATTTAAATTTATTGACAAGATTAGCAGACGACATTGCGCCATTTGCAGAGAATAGTAACAAGTTACAGCAGACACTTTAAAAATGATGAAATCTTTGATAGATTCAGCCTTAAAACTAACAGTAATACAATAATTTTGTTATTACCAAAAACCTCATAACAAATGCTGGACAGAAATCATGACTAATGGAGAGGAGACGTCTTGCAAAATTTGTTTATTACAGATAAAAGGTGAGACATAGATAGGGCATCTGATGAGGTATAATACCTTTTATTTTAAAATTTTGGATACCAAGATCGAGAGGATGACAGACCGAGGAAGGCCAAGATATGCATATCTCAGACACGTAAAGAAGAAGGCTGTTGTTATAAGGCTAGCAGAGGGAAATGTAGACTCCACCAACATTCTTAAATATTGATGATGATATAACATATTGAACACTGCACAAGCTTATTTTTAATCTTCTACCATCTGGTTATTTAATTTTAATTTTAGAAATTAACGTCATAACCTTTTTTACCATTAATTTTTCTGTAATTCGATGCCACACACGATTTTTAATAAATTTTATGAATTTTCGAAGATACGATTTTTGTGGGGCAAAAGAACGCATTTTTCACACATATATTGCTGATGTGGCAATGGGAAGGCCACGTAACTCGGAGAGTCGATGGCCGTTAAGACAGAAAAATCCTCGTGGCGACTACGTCTAGGAAAGCGCAATATTGGACATCCACAGGCACAAACGCTAAACTAACGCTGGTAGCAGTGACTACATTATGTTGAAGATTGCTCCATGTGGCAGTCTATGGGTGAGGTCTATATTTTCGCGTGCTAATTAAAATACAGCCTATATGTTTTGTATATAAAAATATCATGTTTTAAACATGTTATTTTTATAACGTATATTAATGTGTATAGTCTATAAAGGTAAAGTTTAATTTTCAATTTAAAGAAAAAAAAATTTTTTGCTTGAAAAATGTTTTTTTTTTTTTTATTTACCACTTTGTTATTTACGTTTATATTACAAAATTAACCTCATTATAGTTTTTAGTGTGTAATTTCCTGGAATTTGAGACCACACAAAATATTTTATAGAGTTTTATATGGAGAATTCTCAGTTTTTCAAATCTTTGCCGTGTGAAAAATCACATTTTGCACACATGTATTTTTCTATATTTTTAGTATGTCAAATAGATGCATACAAAGAACTAAAAAAAACAAACTCCGCTTCTGTGGGAATTATTTTTATCCTCGCCTACAAATTTTCGTACCACTCCTGTACTAGTAGCTAATCCATCCTTTCCACCCAATAGCCTAGTACATTGTAAATTCCATTAAAACTAATAGTCCTTACGCCATGGCGGGTATTGTCTCTGTGCGTGTCCCATGGGACAGGGGCAACATCCGCTTAGTGTACCCCTTACATATCATTAATATGTCGAAAGGTGCGCGTTGTCTCGACCCGGCTCCGCTTACGCCTCCCAAATGTCCGGAACACCATTGTTCTGCGTACGGAAAAGACATAAAATAATAGAAATGTAATCCCAGATCTCATTACACAGGAGAATCTCGTAGAGAATAAACAGCATCGACTCGCTCGGTCACTGCGCGCCGGGCAGGGCGGCCGAGACGCCAAGCCGACCGCGGCGGAGAGGGACCAGCTGACGGCGATAGTGGCCGCTCCGCCCGGCTCTCCCCTCGCTGCCACGTACCAGGATCTGTTGTGGAAGTACAGGTACAGTGTATAGACTTTTAGTAAAACTTGTCAAGATATATATGACTACTTAGTTACAAACGGATAAACTCATGTCTAAAGGCGCTACCGCTATACTCGTTTTACAAAAAGTGCAAGCAATTTCTCAGCGGGCGCGGCGTGCAGAACGCCGTGCAAGGCAGCGGACAGCAGTAAGCGATACACCCTCAACGCGATCGGTGTGTCCTGACTCGGCTTAAAGATGGGTAACAAAGCTTACCCAAAACATGTCGCCTAGTGCGATATAATTACACGTGATTTTATTCGTTTGTAACTAAGTAGTAGTAACATGGCTCATAGGCGGGCAATAATTTTAATGATAGTTTAACACTGTTGTTATTGTCATTGTGACAGTTTACTTAAATAGTATATTAAATAATGAATGACATAAAATGCCATAAGCCGGGAATCGGCTGGTATGGACGCGTCGCCTCTGCGCCTATTATCATATTCTGATCACGGCACCATTTGTTAAGACCTATCAACTAGGTCAACAAGGTTACTTGTGCTTTCTAACATGATGACTCATATTACAACTACGATTTAAAATCGAAGAAAGAATATATTTTCTTCTTTTTTTCTTCTATCTTGTAAAAAGTTATGCGTGGTCATACATAAACAAATATATATTTCGACGGTTCTGGGTTCAAATCTCAGTAAAGGCATTTGTTTTGTGTGATTTTTCCTAAGTCATGGGGGTTTTCTATATATCATATATGTCGCTGGCTGAGTACCCACAGCACAAGCATTCTTGAGCTTAACGTGTAGTGGGGTTCAGGCAATTTGTGTAAGGGTGTCCTGTAGTTATTTATTTATTGTAAGAATTATAATATGAAAGAATTATTATTTCTACCAGATTCTACTTGTCCTCGCACCGACGCGCTCTGACCAAGTTCCTGGAATGCGTCAACTGGAACAGACCAGGTATGTCACAACCTTCATAGATGCGACTTCTGCTAGTCTAATGCTTTTTATCATTTGTCACAATATCTGTCACGCTCCAACTAACACATTACTAACACATCAGAATAACTAGCTAACACATGAGTTGTTTCAAAAAGGGATCAGCTCAGCAATCTCAGCATGTGTCGGCACGCAGTGCAGCGACGCTGATTTTCGACGGACCCTTGAACTTAAATAATAAACTTAAAATAAATAATCTTAAAAATATATTTGAACAATTTAATGATGTTAACAATGTAATATGGAATAAGTGCAGCTTTAATAATAACAATTTACATTACTAATGGCTAAAACTATAGAAGTACAAGTAGGAAAGCAAAAAGAAAAAAATTAAAGGGAATTTGTCATAACTTAAACGGAAAACCATATAACATTAATGTAATATACACACAGATGGGTAGCAATAAGAATTTTGATTATGAAGGAGATGATAGACCATAAAATAGCAACCATGCTATATAGGTGAAAAACTTAACCGAAACACCATGTCTATGTAGTTGTGCAGAGAATTCATATGGAAGTTACGTCAACATTTGAATATAGAACGCCGACATGCGTGTACACACGTTACTACTACAAAGGCCAGGTGCTTTAGCTAAGTTTTTCAACTATATCCGTTCTCAACAGACCAGGTAGGGTAAAACAGAGTGTTTTGTCCACTGCCTGTGATTGCTCGCTTTAAGAAAAACATTGTCATTTGTATGGGAGTTTTCAAAATTTGGTACACCCAATTAGCGAAAGTTATTAAGAAAAGTTAATTCACTGTCAGTTTCGTGACGACAATTAACACTTTGGCGGACAGTACGCCTATAGGCATCGCGTATGTTTTTGTTTCCTATGGTATATGACAGATGACATCATTTACTTTCCACCAACGTGTTAAGCTTGAAATCTTTATGTATATCGACTTATTGCCTTTAATTAGGTTGTAATATCGATTGAAGTTTATAAAATGAACATCAAAACCAAGTCAAACTGACAGTGATTTAACTTTTCTTAACAACTTTCACTAATTGGGTGCAATATATTTTGAAAACTCCCATGCATACCAATCCTTAACCGGGCAATAGCTACATGGTTTACCCTATGTCACAACTTTCAGAGATGCGCGATTATAAATACGAAAGTAACTTTCTCTGTCTGTCTGTTACCTCTTCACGCTTAAACCGCTGAATCAATTTGGTATGGAGAGAGTTTGAGCTACGAGAAAGGACATAGGATAATTTTTATCCTGCAACCATACTTTAAAGACGGGCATGGCTGGCTGAGAAAGCTAGTTTTCTTATCATTTTTAATAGTTTTTTTTTTAATGAAGTCGTCGACTTATACTTTTTTTATTGCCACGTATTTATCATTTTATCTGTCAAGCTTTGCGTTTTACTATAGGTGGTTTGATTAGGAGCCGTAGCCAATATGACAATCGATTATAGAAAACGTTAGCGAAAATATATAAAAAAAATCGTGGTAACGCCGCTTGTTACTCTACTGTCAATGTTAATTGCATTGCATTTATTTTTTGACCCTGATATTATCGATAAATGCTTATTATCTTTTCACCTCACTCGCTCGGAAAACCTTAGTTTATAGCGCGAAATCTGCGTGGAAAAGCCTATTTTATCCGCTAGCGTGCAAAAGTCATTCGAATTTCGAAGCCGATGATTGTAATTCTCTGTGGTGCATGTAACTTACTTTTTTTTGTAAAAAACTCCTTCAACGCGTGACTGGGGAGCTACCGCGAAAAACGATATTCGTAAATTTCGGACGATTGTCTCTGTCACTTTCATTGGAGTAAAAGAGACAGTTGCTCTCAATATACGAACTTCGATGTTCGCAGTATCGCGGTGAGTTCATAATAACCATAGATAATAACCAATCACAAACATGTTTTTGATTACAGATTTTTAACTTTTTTATTTTTACCTACACTTTATTTTATGTCAAATAGGTTTTATTATATATACTAATAGTATTTCAGTTTCATTTACATATTTTGACTAATTAATCCGTTAAATAAAACACGATTTCAATGAAATTGAAATACAGGTTTACTTAATATTGTAATTTTTGGCGCAACCGATTTTTTTTTTAATGTAAATTTGTCGGATTTGTCCTGTGCTAAGCTCTTTGAACTCAACTTTTGAACTATAAAAATGAATGATTCTAGTAGCGATGCCGATATGATTTCCCTGAAAAATCGCGCGATAAGTTTTGTTTTATTGTTTTTCTTGCCGCTCGAATTTTCCTCGCTGAAGTGAGGTGAAAAATTGTGTGTTCCGCATGACTGCAAAATTATTTGGCGTCTCGTGTCTTGAAAGCCTCGCTACGCTCAGGAATCTATCTTTGAACCATTCGCTTCGCTCATGTTTCTTGTGGTGGAATCTTAGCTTCCTTCGCTTGCTCAGCTTTCAATTTCAACACTAGCGCCAAATAACCACTTTGCAGCCTTGCATAACAAATAACTATTAGTACCTGAGTTGTATATGTGGTAGTCCACATGGGAAGGTACCTTATGGCGCTTACGCTATTGTTAATGACGCAAAAGCGAAGTACCATCACGCTTGAGTCTGGAGCAGCCCAACTGGGGAAGTACCTCCTTACAGAAGACCACAGCCATAATAGCACTGCTGCCTTTCAGGTCTGTAGTGTTGTGTTCCTGATAAGTAAGGTTCCCAGAGCTCCATCAACTTTTAGGGTAGGCATCGCGCATGTGAATCCTCTGGAGCTGCAGGCGTCCATAGGCTGCGGTAAATGCTTACCATCATGCGGGCCGGATACTTGTTTGCCACCAGTGATGTATAAAATAAAATAAAATAGTATCCTAAAAATTCACACCTACAAAACGTTAAATGAAATCGTCCAAAACTAAAATACATATACCTAAAACCTATTTGTATAATTAATTAATAATTACTTACTTACCTTCAATACCATTTCGCGTAACTGTGGCTTTAACTATATTTTACATTAACGCCGAAATTATTACTCAATCTTACATTAACTTCAGCTCTTCATATTTTACAACTTGCTACTACTTAATATCGATCTTATTCCCTAAGACATAGAGTTGGTTGTGAAACACAATAGTAGATTAAGATAAGAGGTTGCAACAGTTATTTGTAACGGTTATACAAGATTTGAGCAACCTGTCCGCGCGTGCCAGTTGCAATCGAATTTTATTAAGAATCGAACGTGTTTGACGTTTTAAAAGTTTTTAATTATCTTTTTTTTTTGTGTTTTGAATGCGTGGCCAGTGTTTGGTGTTTTTAGTGTGTGTGTTAATGTTGGATTTAGACAACGAAATGTAGATTAGGTATTACGACAGATGTTTAGAAGTAATTAAGTACTAAAAAGCTAGACCTATAGAAATAAAGTTTTATATTGGCTGACGGTTATTGCAATTAAATTCGATTAAATCTAAATATGAGCTTATTGTTTAGAAAAAAATGTACCTGTGTTAGTTTGTGTACCGGAAAAAACCAAATGAAATGTTAGATTTATCGAAACCGACTTGATACACATAGTTTTAACATGTAACTAGCAGAACATACATTTTTTTTTATTAAGCAGATCCGTCTGCTCTATAACATAACATACAAGTTATGAAGTTAGTTCTCGGACTACCAGTAACTACAGACTTGGCCATAAGTATTGCGCACCCATGTTTTTTATATGAACACTCGATATTTTAATGTAGTATTTATATCTTGTCTGATGACATATTATCAATTAATTTAAACATAAGGTCAATACCTAAGGTCGTTGCGGTGACTGGCGAATGCATAGTAAATATGCAATAAGTCACTTCGTTGTAGATCCGAATTTTTGGCGCTTATTGTTTTCATATTTAATACGTGCTAAGTATTATTAACTGATATTCCCTTTTTGTGTGCATATATTAAGGTTTGAAATATCAGAAACTTGTTTAACTGCATTTATAAAGATATGGTTTTTAAAGAAAAAAAGTGTGTGCTTAATACTTTTGTCCAAGGCTGTATACAGAGTGTAATTGTTTACATGATACAAAATATGTTTTTCTAACTCCATAAACTACTTGTAACTGAATGCTCCTATTCTCGCTCCTATGCTCCTATTTTTATTATTTGTAATTTATTTTACGTTTAACAGCTGTTTCTGGATATTGTAACGATTTATTATGTTAATTAGTAATTTGAATCATAAAACGTTCTATAACTTTTTTTTTTGTGAGTGGCATACACTTTGAATAGTAATTTAGTTCAATTTACATTTTCAATATCTTTTATAAGCTGTATTTATATCATAATACCCTTTACAAGTAAAAAAATACAAAAAGAAAATGTATAAAAATAAAAAGAATATTGTTTTAACTTAATGAGAGAGAGAGTTACAGCTTTCACTTGCTAGTTGATTATGGAGTTCGAAAAATATATTTGGTATCATGTAAAAAATTCCACCCTGGGTTTCCCCAAATTAGTCGACGCGTATTCGACTAATGCCGGTCGTAGAATCGCGAGGCTGATACGCTGCGAGCTGTATGTAGCTGCCAGCTCTTCGGTCTCGTGTGGGACACTGAGTCTCTTTAAAAATTCCTTGAAGAAACTCAGAGCAGCATAATAATATTCCATTATGGACCCGGGTATGTCCTTAAACTACGTCCAACAATGAGAGGTAGGGCACAGCGATGACCATCACGCTTGAATCTGGAGCAGCCCAACTGGGGAAGTACCTCCTCCTTACAGAAGACCACAGCCATAATAGCACTGCTACCTTTCAGGTATGCAGTGTTGTGTTCCTGATGGTGAGTAAGGTTCCCAGAGCTCCAACCCCCCTTAAAGGCCGGCAACGCGCTTGTGACTCTCCTGGTGTTACGGGTGCCCATGGGCGACGGTAATTGCTTACCACCAGGCAATCCGTCTGCTCGTTTGCCGCCTATGTCATAAAAAAAAAAAAAATCCAAGAAGTCATAAATTTTATTTCCATAAAGATTTCATGCTTAACTGTCGTAACAACTCACTCTAATCGGGTACACCATTAATTTAAAATCCCTTAAACTTTTATGTCTACGTTATAAGAGAGAAACAAAAATAGACTCCGTATTCGCTCTTACCGCGTGGTTCTTACAACCGGCTCGAGCCGATTCCGCGATTTCCGCGATTGACCTGGTACCGCGAACGTCTTCGAGCATATTTCTCTTTTACTCCAAATACGGCGTCATGAGAATGACAGAGACAATCGTTCGAAATTTACTAATATCGTTTTACGTGGTAGCGCCGCTGGCTTGAGGAGGCTAGGGCCTGCAATATGCAATGCAAAATTTAGGTCAATTTCGTTGACAAAACTAGTTGCAGCCAGATACTTTTATTTTTAATCCACGACCGTTAAAGTGAAATGTTGCAAACATTGCTTGGCTTTGAAACATGGTTTTTTTTTTATGCGTGACCAAGACTATAATGTAATAGAATTATTAGATCAGAGCGGAGATCTAGGTGACAAAACTTAACTGAAGGACCATGTCTATGTAGTTGTGCGGAGAATTAATATGGAAGTTACGGCAACATTTGAATATAGAACGCCGACATGCGTGTACAGACACGTTACTACTACATAGGCCAGGTGCTATAGCTAAGCACCTTTAAACCCTTAATTAGTAAGCGGGGTACAACAAAAAAATATATAAATAAAAATCATTTTTTTAGACTACACTACATAATATAAGTATGAAGAGGTCGATAACGTCGATAGTATGTTAGTATTTTTTTTATAACTCAAAATGAAAGTAAATGTAACTTTAAGCACAACAAAATTTAGGTACATATTATTAAACTTCCGGAGGGATTATTTCCGAGAAAAATCAAACCCTTTTTCTTTTCAAATAACCATGTAACAATTCCTCACATTTTTGGCTTCAGCCAAAAAAAAATCCGGCCCCGTATTATTACACATATTGTAAGAAGAAAAAGAAGAGATAAAAGAAGAGAGAGATAGGTGCCCTAATTTAAAAAAAAAGTATTTTATTTTAGCCAATTTTTCCGCGTGATTAACATATTCATACAAAATAACAGCTTTCTAGGCCTAACTGTCACTAAACATAGCCGTGATTAACATATTTTATTCATTCTAATGTTATTGTTATTTATATGTAAATTTAATTTCTGAAATAAATGTTTTTATATCATATTGCGACTAATGTTCCTAGTTGATTACGCAACCCTAACAAGACAGGTACACGTACATACAGCAACACTCTTAGCTGTACATCGGTGGACCTTATGCCTCATATAATAAGGTCCAATGTACAGCTAAGGGTGTTGCTGGGTGTACAAACAAAGCCTCAGGGAAGAGATTAAACACGTTTGCAATTGTTTTTACTTACGCATACTTCATTGTACAAGAAAGATTAGAAGTAAAATAGGTTACGAAAATCGAGTGTAATATATAGAACGTTGTGTTTTGAAGAATTGTGAGTGAAGTGTTAATTATGCCATTAAAGGAACTTAGTGATGGTACGTATATTTATTAAGACGTTCACGGACAGTACGTCGATGGACGTGGCGTAGACGTTTGTTTCCTTTGGCATGTGACAGGTGTTGTCGCTGTGTCCGTTAACGTGTTAACTTTAAGAAATAACTAACGTTGTAATATAGAGTGAATATAAAACTCCCAAAAACATTAATAACAAAAAAAAATGTTTTTGTTATTAATGTTTTTGGGAGTTTTCAAAAAATTGTGCACCCAATTAGTGAAAGCTGTTAAGAAAAGTTAAATCACTGTCAGTTTCGTGACGACAATTAAGCATTAAATTTCAATAAAAACTTGGTTCTGATGTTTATTTTATAACCTTCAATCGATATTACAACCTAATTAAAGGCAGAAAGTCGATCATCATGAAGAAGAATTAGGCATGAAGCCTAATTGTCGTCACTAAACTGACAGAGTTGTAACTTTTCTTAACAACTTTCGCTAATTAGGTGTACCAAATTTTGTAAACTCCCTTTTATACTGTCATCTCCAGGCGACGAATGTGTAGAACTCGGGGTGGGGAAGAATGCTAATGGTGACATGCATGAATGATAACATACTCGACTGGGGAAAAATGCGACTGGGAATTATGCTACGCGAAACTAACGCGTTTGGGGTACAGATCTAGCTACTCCTGAACGATATATTTTACCTTTACTGTACCTGCATGCCATGTTTGCGGCGAAACAATGTACATAAATGATTCATAATAGTTTAATGTAACCTTGCCTACTTTAAACTAATCTTGACCTTAATGTAATAATAAGCAATGAAGTAAAGATTCTTCAATAACTAGTTCTAGAAACTAGATTGCTCTGGGAGTCTTTTTTGACGTCAGACTTGGCCTAGTGGCCCTGCCTATGAAGCCGATGGTCCTGGTTTCCCAGTAAGGGCATTTATTTGTGTGATGAGCACAGATAAAGAGTCGTGGGTGTCTATAAATGTATTTACATTTCAGCCGTATGCAGTCCACTGCTGGACATAGGCCACCCACAAATATGACTGGTATCATCTTGGGGGTAGTCCCTCTTATATATGTATTTAAGTGTTGGTAAATTATATATCGTTGGCTGAGTACACACAGTCAATTTGTGTAAGAATGTCCTGTAATATGTAGTAACGAGGTGTTTCATAGCAGTGCGTGACTCGATTATTAATGCTCGGCTCAGCAGCTGTCCCTAATTAAATTCCACCCTGGTTATTACGTCTGGGATTATGTTAATGTGACACTTATCACCTAAGTGATGAGTTTGAGTAGGTGCTTGATGCTTTAGGGGACCTAGCCAATATGCCGACTTAGACATAGTTTCCGAACCCACCTCCCACTGTCAATTAACAAATTTAACTGGCCACATGAAATTGACATTCAATTAACGCATTCAAATTTGTCGGGCCGTGTGATGCCGGCTGATTACCGATTAGAATAGCAGCACCCCATCTCCTCCCGCGGGTGTCGTAAGGGAAGGGAAAAACCCTACGGACGGGCAGCACCGTCCGTCGAAACCCAATCTACAGCTACTGCAGTCGCCAACCCGCCTGCCAAGCGTGGCGACTATGGCAACTACCCCCAAGATGATACAAGTCATATTTGTGGGAGGCCTATGTCCAACAGTGGACTGCATACGGCTGAAATGTATGTATGTGTGTGTATTCAAATTTCATAAAATATTATGTCACACGAAAGTTTAATTATAAAAAAGCCATTATGTGGATATGATCGTTTTTCATTAAGTTGGCAATATACCGGGTGGTACAAATTATATGACTATCTTATTGTTTTTTTTTTATAAATAAAACTTTTGGAACTATTCAGGTCTGCCGAGTCTGGAACGCAAGTTCTTTTTTTGTACTAAAGTAAAGGTTTTTTTTGCAGCCGAAGTGCGCCAGGCTCTTTCTATGATGAAGCAATGGGCCCCCATGGACGTCGAAGATGCTCTAGAGCTGCTGACACCCAAGTTCACACACCCCGCTGTCAGGAAGTAAGTTCAAATTAACCTTATTGTGTACGTCATAGGGTTTAAAATAGCTAGTCTAAGGCTCTCGTCAAATCAGTCGTTGCGGATTCTACCAAAGACTGCCATAGAAATCTTTATGTGCGCGCAGTAAGAGCGAAATTGGAATGGCTTGGTGACTTAGTCACAGCGCTATTTGGGATGTAAGCGATACAATGTATGTAATGTATGTATGTATGTTACCGTAATGTAAACCTTTTTCTATCTGATTTTGCTGCGGATTCCGCGTCGATAAATCGGGAAGACCCTTAAGGTATTTAATTGACTGCGAAACCCATATGCATCATACATTTCAGCCGTATGCAGTCCACTGCTGGACATAGGCCCACAAATATGACTTGTATCATCTTGGAGGTAGTTGCCATAGTCACCACGCTTAGCAGGCGGGTTGACCGCTGTAGCTGTAGATTGGGTTTCGACGGACGCTGCTGCCTGTCCATAGTCCCTTTATCGCTTCTTACGACACCCGTGGAAGGAGATGGGGTGGTGCTATTCTAGTCAGCCGGCATCACACGGCCAACCAGTAAGGTTCAAAACAATGTTATTAATAATTTATTTAAAATGAATAATAAATAACAAATTTGATGTTGCCTAAAATTAAGTAAATTAAAATATCAAATTATATATATCGAAGGTGCCCATTACGCAGGCAACATTCCCGCGCTGAATAGGCGAGACGAATGATTTTTAATTATGGTATCAATCGATTCGTTTCGTTGTGGGGATCAAATATCTGTATGGGACCTATGGCGTAAAAGCTACCCAAGAGTCAGAAATGAGTCTTACATTAGCACTACCCGCTCGAAAAGCTCCCTACAAAATGATACTTAACGGTGACGTCACGGCTACGTTGTCGCCCTCTTTAAAGTATGGAAAAGTAATGATTTTGCTATTTTGACCGTGAAATATTGCGTTTATGTATATAGCTGTTTTACAATTTTTGTTTAAGTATAATGTAAGAAATTAAATGGTACGAGAAAGCTGCCTGCGCGAGGGTCGCCTGTAGCCTCTCGTAGACGCTTGCTTATTTCTTTGTGGAGCCCGAGTGCACCCTTGCCCCAAGGCCCGAGTGTCTCGACGCCAAATGGCGAGAACTCGTATTGGGCGCCGAGACAACTGTTCTTACAGACAATGTGATTATCCACAGATACGCTATCTCAAGACTGAAGCAAGCCCCCGACGAGGATCTGCTGTTATATCTCCTGCAGCTCGTCCAGGCTCTGAAGTATGAGGACTTCAACGAAATTCACGAAGGTACTTTAAAAATGTCTTATATAATATACATGTGTGTGGCTCTAGTGAAAAACGGTATAGGTTCATACTAGTTGTTCGTCTATATTCTTAAGACATCTTCGCCATTTTGAGGTTCAACTGAATAAAATACAATGAAACTTAAACCATGGTTGTTTTCAAAAAGTGCTTAAGTAGGTAAATTTGTTTTCTCAAACTTGCAGTGAAACGTTGATATTACTTACTTCTAATTAGGTTCGGAAATACTACATATAACCTTGTCACACCTAAGACTGCAAAGCAAATTTCTTTTGTTTTTAAATTCAAATTATGACACAACATCTTGACGTTCAGAATTAAAAATAACATAAGAATAAATGGAAAACTGTAATATTAACCCCTTTTTACAATTTGAGATTGTAAATAGTATGAAGATGACAGCTTATTGTAATTGTAACGGCAAAAACACTTGGATTCAAAATTTAATGTTACCTCTACCAACTCACAAATTAAACAAATTGACTTCAATTTTTGTTTTATTTCATTGCAAGTTTGATAAAAGCAATATACAAGTCTCGGCGAGAAACAGGGTTGCCGGCCGCGTATCCTATCCGTGTACATCTACTTGGCCTACAACCCCTCATTTCTTGGCCTCTACAGTAATGTACTCGTATAATACTATTGTTTACATTTTTTTCGTTGTCTAAAGCCACGTTTTCACTTAGTGATGAGTGAGCGAACATTTTGCATACAAATGGTTCGTTCGTTATAATATGCAAAATGTTCGTTCAGAACACGAAGTGAAAACGCAGCTTAATGATCGCTAATATATACTGAGTCGCCGTTCGCACGGTATTAACCCGTCAATGGTCAACCCGGCAGAGTACCTACGCGTATGCGGCAAGGAGGCGGGCGTGTATTCGGACACGGCGGGCCGACTACTGGGCCGGCGAGCCAGCCAGGCCAGTCTACTGTCCACCTCTGGTACGTGTCATTGAACACAAGTGGGATCCATGTCGGGTCGTATGGGGAACTAGCGTAACTTGTAGTAATAGTTAACTATAGGTGAAAAATGTATCTAAGCACCTGGCATATGTAGTAGTACCGTGTTACACGCATGTCGGCGTTCTATATTCGTTATTTTCCTAGCAGTTATTTTACTTGTCTGTGTACACTGAAGTATTAATTCTGAATTGATTTTGGCAGTTCATAAATCTCGTTTATGTAATAATGTTGCCCCTGACCTACATACGCTTTAAGTTACGTAATCAATCACTGTAGACAAGAAGTTTTGTTTGCCACAGACTGCAGCAAACTTTGCTGAGCGGTGTTTGCACGACGGCATTATTCTTGCTGTCATATAGTTTAGTTTTAATTTTGTTTTTTTTTCTGTTATTTGTATTAAGTTTAAATATTTTTTTATGTTATACTTTTCAAATTAAGTATGTGCGATCGTGGCGTTACTGCGCCGTGTCTTCACCAAGGGGTCGGAACGGAAGATCAGCGCTGGTGTTGCCAGCATTACGCTGAGTTGCGACCCTTTCATGACAAGTCGTTTATATGTCCAAATTGTACTTTGTGTTTTTATCTGTATTTGTATTTGTCATGAATAAACTATTTCTATTTCTATATTCAAATGTTGACGTAAGTTCCATACTAATTCCCTGCACAACTGCGTAGAGATAAATTACGTCAGTTTAGTGACGATAATTAAGTATTAAATTTCTATAATTACTTGGATTTGATGCTCGTAGCAGTAATACAATGCCAAAAAAGGGTAATAATTAATTTCCATATAGAGTACATGCTTAATGATCGCGACAAAACTGATGTTATTTAACGTTTTTCACGTCATGTTAATTGGGTGCATTTTTTTCTAAAAACTCTCCATAATCACGATTGTCATAAACACTACATTTGGCATAGTCGAAACTCTAACCTTACCTAATGTAATAAACAGTATCATACCTTAAAAGACAAAGGGCAATTCTACAGCTAATGCGGTCACCAACCCGCCTGCTGCGTGGCGACAATGGCAACTAACCAAAATGATACAAGTCATATTTAGACACAAATATCGCAGTGGACGATTTACGGCTGAAATGAGGGTTATGATACCTTAAATGTCATCACAGTTTCTGTATGTCCTAAATGTCTGATGTCACAGCTTGTGTAATATTTTCCCAGAGCACGAAATTATTTTATTTTACGTTACACTGGACGGTAAGAGAGATTTACCGCCCTAGGGCGCGACGGAAAATCTCACTTTACACCCAGATGAAGGCGTAAAACTATGTACGCACCACGGGCGGTAATAAAGAAGGCCTCAGATCGCTTGTTTATGGCCCTCACCTCCACACAAGTTCGGGACACAAATACCCGCGATCTGAGCCATTCTTTGTTTTACCGCCCTGGGTATGTAATATACTATTGTATTGCAGTGCTTACGGCCAGCGAGATGACCTCGTCGGCGAGCAGTCGTCGCTCAGAGGACGACACGCTCACCGACAACACCGACAACGCCGACAACAGCTCTGTCGTCGACAGCAACACATTCGGGTCCGTATATACACTAATATTATCCTCCTAAGGCCCAACTTACAAGTAAAATTCTACTCGAATTTGTTCTTTATAGCGTAGGAAATAAAGTATAATTTATTTTATGTCAAAATAGAAAGAAAAATGAAATTCAACACTATTCCAATTTTATAAAATTCAAATCTCATTAAAGTTATTAGTACTACAGAAAGGCCCGTGGGCCTTACGAGGTTAAACTAGCTTTTCTTCGTCGGCCAGCCTTGCCCGTCTTCAAAATATGGTTGCGGGATAAATGTTATCCTATGTCCTTTCTCGTAGCTCAAAGTCTCCATACCACATTTCGTCCCAATTGGTTCAGCGGTTTAATCGTGACAGACAGAGAGAGTTACTTTCGCATTCATGATATTAGTATGGATAAGTATGGATATCTGACCAGCGTTTGACCTCAGTCACACCTGATGGTAAGTGTCGACGAGGTCGAGGGTGTAGCACGCTGGTAAAACGGTAATCTCAACAAGGCTTGTGTTGTGGGCACTCGGCCAACTATGTATATAATATACAAATACTTAAAAACATAGAAGAGACGGTGGCCTAGCGGTAAGAGCGTGCGATTTGAAAACCAGAGGTCGCAGGTCCAAACCCCGGTTTGTACCAATGAGTTTTTCAGAACTTATGTACGACATATCATTTGATATTTACCTTTTCGGTGAAGGAAAACATCGTGAGGAAACCGGACTAATCCCAATAAGGCCTAGTTTAGCCTCTGGGTTGGAATGTCAGATGGCAGTCGCTTTCTTAAAACTAGTGCCAAATTTTGGGATTAATTTCCAAGCGGACCCCACGCTCCCATGAGCCTTGGCAAAATGCCGGGACAACGCGAGGAAGGAGGAAATGATTTTGAAATAAATATCTGACACAACTCGTAAAAAGTTGGACCCTGGTATGTCCTTAAACTACGTCCAACACAGCGATGGCCATCACGCTTGAGTCTGGAGCAGCCCAACTGGGGAAGTACCTCCTCCTTACAGAAGACCGCAGCCATAATAGCACTGCTACCTTTCAGGTATTTAGTGCTGTGTTCCTGATGGTGAGTAAGGTTCCCAGAGCTTCAACCCCCCCTTAAAGGCCAGCAACGCGCTTGTGACTCCCCTGGTGCCCATGAGCGATGGCAATTGCTTTAACACCAGGCAATCTGTCTGCTCGTTTGCCGCTTATCATAAATATATATACGTTATGTATAGTTTTCTACTGTTAGTTACTTCACAGCTAATAGAAAAATTTGACTCGCAGCGGGACTCGAACCCACGAGTCAAAGTCAATTTTTTCTATTTTTCTTTCGATTTAAATATCGAAGATAGCAAGCTAAGAAGCTAGCAAAAGTAAAAAAAAATCAAAAATTCAAAATTCGTTTATTTAGCAGACGTTTCTGCATAATAAAAATAATTTAGAAAGGGGTAGCACATTGAACATGCACATGAATTCTCAATGAAAATTGAGACTTCGATGCCGTTAAGTGTTTAACACGCTGGCGATAGATGTGTTTACACGTCACCCATGATGACGTATACTACGAAGGATAGATAGAAAAATTTGACACGTCTAAGCGGTACTCGTATAGCACAATTGGTAGTGCACTGGGCTAGTGATCCAGTGGTAGTGGGTTCGAATCCCGCTGCGAGTCAAATTTTTCTATTTTTCTTTCGATTTAAATATCCTAAATAAGTTACATAACCTAATTTTTTTATCAGCGATGGCGACCCAACAGAGGAACGTCTGAACCTAGCCACGTTCCTCATCTCCCGGGCCTGCAGCAACAGCGTGCTGGCCAACTACCTGTACTGGTACCTCCTCATCGAGTGCGAGGACCGGCAGACCACCCAGGAGATGGCCATCAGGAGCATGTACCTCACTGTCATGAGGAGTTTCAGCCATCAGCTCGCTAAAGGTGAACTTAGCAGAAGCAATCTCATTATTTAAAGACGATATTTTTACGATTGTTGGAGTTGTGATTGATCGTCTTTTAAATGGTATGTACGAAATACCAGTCGCTTTTCGGTGAAGGAAAACATCGTGAGGAGACCCGACTAATCCCAATAAGGCCTAGTTTACCCTCTGGGTTGGAAGGTCAGATGGCAGTCGCGTAAAACTAGTGCCTACGCCAAATCCTAGGATTAGTTGCCAAGCGGACCCCAGGCTCCCATGAGCCGTGGCAAATGCCGGAACAACGCGAGGAAGATGATGATTTAGTATTTTACTATTTCCCTCGTGAGGTGAAAATTTTTGAGATCACTTGGCAGCAAAGTTTGTTCTATGCCTTGAAACTCTCCTAACGCTCAATATTCCTCTTTGAATTCCGGAATCTTCCGCCAGATCTCAACATTAGAGGATAAAAACGGACTTTGCTCCCTTTAACAAGCAACTAAACTTCCCAGGCACCGCCGAACACCAACGGACCCGCTCCTTCCTCGCCCGGCAGCAAGTCTTCATCGACAAGCTGGTGAAACTGGTGAAAACCGTGACCCGCGAGAGCGGAAACCGTAACAAGAAGGCCGAGCGTCTCCAACAACTCCTGGCTGACCCTGACGCGTTCAAGTTCAACTTCACCAACTTCGAACCCATGCCGTTCCCCCTAGACCCCAACGTCACCATCAAGGGAATCGTAGCCAAGAAAGCAAGTTTATTCAAGTCTGCGTTGATGCCTTCGAAATTGACTTTTCTGACGACGGAGGGCGTGGAGTACGAAGCCATGTTTAAGCATGGGGATGATTTGAGGCAGGATCAGCTGATTTTGCAGATGATTACGCTTATGGATAAGCTATTACGAAGAGAGAATTTAGATTTGAAGTTGACTCCGTATAAGGTAAGGTTATGATGGTACACAATGCTTAAGGGGCTTCCCAAACTTTTGCTATGCGATGACTTTGGGAATCATCCATTTATTGCGCCCCCCTCTAGCCTAAGTACCACAGGGGAGTACCCAGAGGAGGGTTCCGGTGGTTCGCTTTCCTCTCGAAACCATTAAAGTTATTCCCCCAACCCCCAAAGTCAACCGCGTTTGGACAAGCCTCTGTAGCATAGTTGGTAGAGCGATGACCATGTACCCCAGAGTCGCGAGTTCGAGTCTCGCCCGGTGCAGTTGATTTTTCCATTTTCTCTTTATTTTTAATAATTATTGTCTATGTAATGTATTATATATTTCATGCATACCACTCTACTGTCTACATCAAAGTACGGCCTTACATTATGGGGTATTTACATTTATATATATATATATATATATATATTATATATATATATATATATAATATAGTACGTCGATGGCAAACAAGCATACGGTCTGATGGGAAGCAGCTACCGCAGCCTATGTACGCCTGCAACTCCAGAGGACATGCGCGTTGCCGACCCTTTATAAATTTGTACCCTCCTTTTTTAAGAACCCCAATAATCCCTCGGGAAAATTCAACATCATCATCATCATGATCCTGATGGCGAGTAAGGTTCCCAGAGCTCCCCCCCTTAAAGGCCGGCAACGCGCTTGTGACTCCACTGGGTGCCCATGGGCGACGGTAATTGCTTACCACCAGGCAATTCGTCTGCTCGTTTGCCGTCTATGTCATAAAAAAAAATCTATTCAGGTACTAGCGACGAGTTCGAAGCACGGCTTCCTGCAGTTCGTCGAGTCGGTGACGGTGGCGGAGGCCCTGGCCACCGAGGGCACCATACTGAACTTCTTCCGGAAGCACAACCCGTGCGAGGGCGCCGCGTACGGCGTCAAGCCGGAGACTATGGACACGTATATAAGGAGCTGCGCGGGTTACTGTGTTATCACGTATCTGCTGGGTAAGATTTTTATAATCATCATCACCGGAGCCCGGGATTTTCATGGCAAAACAAAAGACTGTCGCAAACTTCCTAGGGCTCATTCAAAAATCATGTGATCGTTTTTGGCCTTATTTTGACCCCCCCGTCCCCCTTGGTGATATTTGGTGATCTTAACGCTAATCCCCCCCCCCCCCCAAATCACGTGTACTTTTCGAATGATTTTTGAGTCGACACTTTTCACTGTTAAGTCCACGAAATTATGTTACATCACACCGTTTCAGTACTACTGAAACTAAACTAAAGTACCTACACGTGATGTGGTCTTGGACTCCCCCCTCTCCCATCGTGATCAATCGTGATATTTCGTTGACACCCTCCCCCCCAAAAACGATCACATGATTTTTGAATGAGCCCCTATAGTTAGACCAGTGATTCCCAAAGTGGTCCAGGTGGACCCCCAGGGGTCCACTGGACGCTCGATGGGGGTCTACGTTGGCTGACGACTTATGGGTATGTAGTAGAAATGTAGCAGCAAGGGGGTCCACCGAAACTAGTAAAATTTTGAAAGAGGTCCATGAGAAAAAAAAGTATGGGAACCTCTGAGTTAGACTGTCGCTCACTAAATACTGGGTCGATGTGATTATCGGAAGGTACAAATATACCCTGTTATATATGTACTCTTAGAATTCATATATAGCTTATAGTTAGTCTGTAGTTCATTAACATAGACATTAAGATAGAAAATAAGTTTTGTACTAAACAGTATAGATTTCAATGGTCCGAAATAAACGATTTATTTATTTATTTATAGTGACGGCACTAATGTTGGACGCTTTAAGCTGACAGGCACCAATGATGGACACTTAGTTTTTAATTCGAAAACCATGACGTTATAAATTGAAGTGAACAACACTTGACTTGAAATAAAACATAAATAGACAATATTAACGCTTGACTTCTTTGAAATAAGCACCATTGTTCATGATTGGTTCTTTGTCCATTACTGGCGCCGTCAGCCTAGTGTTACAACATACATACATACATTTCAACCGTATGCAGTCCACTGCTGGACATAGGCCTCCCACATATATGACTTGTATCATCTTGGGGGTAGTTGCTATAGTCGCCACGATTGGCAGGCGGGTTGGCGACCGCAATCGCTGTAGATTGGGTATTGCAGGTGTCCAATTGCTTACCGTCAGGCGATTCCTCTGATAGTTTACCTTCATTAAAAGAAAGTATCAAATTCTGAATTCTCCTCAGGTGTTGGAGACCGCCACTTAGACAACCTACTGCTCACCAAGTCCGGGGCGCTGTTCCACATCGATTTCGGCTACATCCTGGGCAGAGACCCCAAACCCCTGCCCCCGCCCATGAAGCTCAGCAAGGAGATGGTGGAGGCCATGGGCGGGATCCATTCTGAGCATTACCAGGAGTTCAAGAAGCAGTGTTATACGGCGTTTTTGCATTTAAGAAGGTTTGTATAATGTAAATAGAAAGAAAAATAGAAAAAAATTACTCGCAGCGGGACTCCCACAACCACTGGATCACTACCAGTTCGTTGGTGGGTTCGAATATTTTTCGTCTTCTTTTTTTTTATGACATAAGCGGCAAACGAGCAGACGGATTGCCTGGTGGTAAGCAATTACCGTCGCCCATGGGCACCCGCAACACCAGGGGGTCACAAGCGCGTTGCCGGCCTTTAAGGGGGGTTGGAGCTCTGGGAACCTTACTCACCATCAGGAACACAACACTACATACCTGAAAGGTAGCAGTGCTATTATGGCTGTGGTCTTCTGTAAGGAGGAGGTACTTCCCCAGTTGGGCTGCCCCAGATTCAAGCGTGATGGTCATCGCTGTGCCCTCGCTCTCATTATTGGACGTAGTTTAAGGACATACCCGGGTCCGGGTTTCTATTTAATTATCGATGATATGCTAGCAGACGTTTCTGCTTAATATAAAAACAGGTGTGTTTATGTTCCAACTAGCTGTGCCCCGCGGTCTTACCCGCGGTTTATTAAGGAAAAAACTTATATGTTTAATCCAGGGTGTCAGCTAACTCCATACCAAATTTTATTACAATCGCTCCAGCCGTTTAGACGTGAAGAAGTAACATACTTACTACACTCACAAACTTTCGCCTTTGTAATATTAGTGTCAGATACATTCTCGTGTCATTCTTTGGACTTCTAAGGTTTTTTTTTTTGGTAGTTAATTTGTATTTAAACTTTCGTGAGACATAGTCCAATAATTAACGATTATTACGGTTCTACTCACGTTTATTCAGTCACTCACGCGACATGTTTCGGAGAACACATGCCTCCATTTTCAAGCACTAAGAGTGCTGAGTGTCCGTTCGCGTCAATTCAGTTAATTTTTGTAATTGTTTGATATGATTTGTTATTGAATAACGCATTTGTTATTTAAGTTTTTTTTTTTAATACTGTTTAGAAATTGTCGGTCATAAAAGTCAAAATGCTTCTCGGGTCAGAGGTGTAGGGCTAGAACCGGTGTAGTTTTTATTTTTCTCTTTTACTTTTGTATACTCAACGTGTAAAAGTGGCCTTGTGGCCTACTTACTGAATAAACGTTTGAGTTTGACATGTTTTTGTTACATTTAATGCATTCATATTTTTAATGTGCTTTAAAATAGTTAGTCTTTAGAAGAAGACAGAACAATAGTACATTGTGCAACGAGGATGGTAAGTAAGGTATAGTAAACGCGAGTCTATTAGAAGCCCGACGACGAAGTCAGAGGGCTTTTAATGACTCAAGTTTGTTATACACTTACCACCCGTGGTACACACAATGTTTTTCATCACATTTGCGAGGAAATAAAATAAATTCGTTGGTAAAATATTAGTTAGTACTTATGTACGCTTAAAATCAAAATACACTTTGAAGACTACAATCAGACCTCATCCACTAAAAAAGATTGTCAACAATGTCAACTTTTTTCAATGTCTTCCACAGATAATGTTAACAACTGCGTTTTGGTTTCTAATTTGACAGATCATTCTGCCAAATAGTATCAATTATCAAAATCAAATATAAAACAATTATTTTTAATAAATACTAAACATTAAATTCCAGTCAAATTGAATATAAAGATATGTTTTATACATATTAAAAGTTGGTTGTAGCAAACTTTTGAAGATATGAAATACACCTTGGCTGTTTGGAAACATCCTCAGTCTGAAGTGAAGTATGAGTTCTATATATTTTTAAAACTAAATTTAACAGCCCGTGTGAGCTAAATCGGCTTTAACTACTCTGTACTCTCGCAAGTAACAACGCCATTGACGAGCAAGTGTGATGAAATAGTTATTTGTTATACAAGGGAACAAAGTTAGTATTTACCTTCACGTGCTAATATTGAGACCCGGACTGACATTGTATAGTTGATTATCATTTTATTTTATTGTTGTTTGTGGATTCAATAATTTCATTTTTGTATTTTATGTTAATTCTAATTTATTTGTCTTTGACGTGTTTTTTACATTAAATAATTTGAGTCGAATTGAATCTTTGCACTCTTGTGAACAAAATGCAACTTTGCTATCTGTTCAAGAATAAAACAGTTCTTTCCGAGCTAGTGAGTTGAAAAAGACTTTAACAAATGTGTTAATTGTTCAGACACGCCAACCTGATGCTGAACCTGTTCTCGCTGATGGTGGACGCGTCCGTGCCCGACATCGCGCTGGAGCCCGACAAGGCGGTCAAGAAAGTGCAGGACAAACTCCGGTGAGCACTGAACACCAGTTATTCAAATCCCAGTCAGGGCATTTATTTGTGTGATGAGCACAGATATGTGACATTATCTAGCAAAAGGGACCTTATTGTCAATGGCGCTTACGTCGAACCGCGTCGCGTTTGCATTGCGGCATCTTGAACAACGGCGTAAGCGCCATCGACAATAAGGTCCCTTGTCATAGATAATGTCACATATTTGTTCCCGAGCCATAGGTGTGTATGTTGACGACCGGTCTGGCCTAGTGGGTAGTGACCCTGCCTGTGAAGCCGATGGTCCTGGGTTCGAATCCAAGTCAGGGCATTTATTTGTGTGATGAGCACCACAGATATTTGCTCCTGGGTCATGGGTGTTATCTATGTATTTAAGTATTTATATGTATCTATCTATTATATATATCGTCGTCTAGTACCTACAACACAATATGCTGAGATGGGGCCATTTCGTGGCACTTCCTGTAATGTCTCTTATCGTCTGTTACATGTTTTATGTAAATAGTATGTGTTTACGAATAAATTATTTCTATTTCTACAAGCCTTACTGAGCTTACCGTAGGACTAGGTCGATTTGTGTAAGATTGTCCCGAAATCTTTATTCCGACTTCTTCTTTTCTTTATATTAAACCGACTGCCTTCCTTCCAACCCAGAGGCTAAACTAGGCCTTATTGGGCTTAGAGCTTAGTCTAGTTTCCTTGCTATGTTTTCCTTTACCAAAAAGCGACTGGTGAATATAAATTAAAAGTTGAAATAGATGTCATATGCTTAAGAAAATATGGGAGGCGCAAACACGTAGTGTTTCACATTAGAGTTAGCAGAAAGGTGCCAAAAATCGTTAAAATTAAACAAGATTACTTAAGTTATAAATTTCGATGGGTGCTGTGTTCGGATGGCCCATATGTTAAGGCGTAAGCCGCGATGGCTGGAGATGCGGGTTCAAATTCCGTCGCGGACATCTATTTTTACTTTTAATGACCTGGCAACTATCTGTGTTACCCGCGGTTTATTAGGGAAAAAACTCACAAACTTTCGCCTTTATATTAGTCTAGATGAAGATTATGATGATGATTAATGTTAAGTAGAGGCCTAACGAAGCCAACATGATCTTACTGACAAAGGCTACTAAACAAAACAAATAAATAAAAAAACAAAGCTTATATGCCTAGCTAGTTTTGTGTCATGTGCCAAGTATTGATATCTGAACTGCTTCCAGCCTGGACCTTGGCGACGAGGAGGCCGTGCACTACCTGCAGAACCTGCTGGACATGTCGGTGACGGCCGTCATGGCTGTTCTGGTGGAGCAGTTCCACAAGTTCGCGCAGTACTGGCGCAAATAGACCTTTTTTTATGACATAGGCGGCAAACGAGCAGACGGATTGCCTGATGGTAAGCAATTACCGTCGCCCCTGGGCACCAGGGGAGTCACAAGCGCGTTTGACCTTTAAGGGGGGTTGGAGCTCTGGGAACCTTACCATCAGGAACACAACACTACATACCTGAAAGGTAGCAGTGCTATTATGGCTGTGGTCTTCTGTAAGGAGGAGACTAGATCTGTATTGTGTTTGTGTCACCATAGATGTCACCAACTTAACTGAAGGACCATGTCTATGTAGTTGTGAGGAGAATTAATATGGAACTTACGTCAACATTTGAATATAGAACGCCGACACGCGTGTACACACGTTACTACTACATAGGCCAGGTGCTTTAGCTAAGTTTTTCATCTATAATAAGCTGAAGTGACGGATAAACCTTTTGTTTTTATATTTTTGTTTTAATTGTTTATGTTATATTAATGTAAAGCTGTCGGACTGACTTAAATCAACTTAGCTCAAACTGTTGTACAGTCGCCATAAGATATATCGGAGGTGTGGCGGTCACTAATATCTCAACATGCACTTTATTGCCCTGACAATAGACAATCCCTTACAATTCACTAGTTAAATAACATGCTATTGGGGTAATCTATAAATAAAATTAAATATTCTGATAATATTATTAATTGTTTTTCTACGTTTTTACTTGTTTCATTAAGATGTACACAAAAGCTTGACAAGAGTGATGTGTAATGGTTTTTATTCTACCAATTGAAATCAAAATGGTAATACAAAAATTATATTTTCTGGATCTACTCGTGATTATGATCAACTTTTACTATGTCACAAACGAAAAATCAGTCAAAAAAGTGACCTTCCCATACTAGCTGTTAGCTAGCTGTAGTTGTAACTATGGGCAAGTCATCTTTTTAAAGTGATTGTTCAGTTATGGCTTCATAGTAAAAGTTGATCATAATCATGAATAGATTCAGAAAATATAACGTATCACCGTGATTTCACCCAGTATAGATCCTATATCGGGAAACTCTAAATTCCGCTCGTATATTTAAGCCAGGACATATAAATAACTAGATATATACTGAAAATGTTTATAGAAGTTATTTTGTACCAATTAGGTAATAAATTAGACATTTAGGGTATGCGTTAGTAACTGCCACATTGTGCTAAAAATGAATTCTGTTTATATGTGATTAGAATTCATTTGAGTTGTGCGTTTTTCTAGAAACTTCCTGCCTCGCACAGCAAAACTCTGGAATAAATTGTCATGTGCAGTATTTCCGGAGCGATATGACATCCAAACCTTCAAGAAAAGAGCGTATAGGGATCTTAAAGGCCGGCAACGTACTTGTGACTCCTCTGGTGTTGCGAGTGTCCATGGGCGGCGGTAGTTGCTTACCATCAGGCAATCCGTCTGCTCGTTTGCCTCCTATATCATAAAAAAAGAGTCTTAATTGAAACCCCATTAGAAAATGTGCTCTATTTATAAGTAAACAGAATTCATTATCAATATAAGGTGGCCAGCTATTGGCGGTTTATTTAGTTTTGTATTGATATGACTGTTGGAACAGGCAGATTGAGTCGAACAGTCAGTTTAGCAACTGTAAAAAGGTACGCAAGACACTATGGCGTTGCTAGACGTTGACCATAGCAAAATATGATTTGAAACATAATTTTTCGTTTATCATTGTTTTTTTTCCACTTCATCATCATCATCATCATGTCAGCCGAAAGACGTCCACTGCTGGACATAGGCCTCCCCCAGAAGGCATAACCAGGTTACCGGGGGCCGCCGGGGACTCGGGGCCATGGCTTTTGGGTGTTGTTCATTATAGGGGGGTATATGCCATAATCGCCATCGGGTTGGCGATCGCAGTGCTTCCACCGCACTCTAGGGATGCTGCTGCCCATCCCCCGGTGGTCTTGGCCGTAGTTTTAGGACATACCCGGGTCCCGGGTTTTTCCACTTACACATGGATATTAGGGTCATATATATATTATTTAGATTCGCGTCTTTCCTGTAGACATTGTGAATGTGGTTTTAAAGCCTAATATTTGATTCTATGAAATAACCTAAACCGCCCCTCTTACGCAACACTATACCACATCAAACATCCTAATAATCCGTTATATATTGACCACAGAAAAGACGATATTTGTATTATTTTCAATCTGTATGACTCTAATAATTAATAATTATATTGATTGCTTACTTTTATTAAAGACAGGTGCGTCCACATCTGGAAAATGCCGTTCTTTGATTAGAAATCTGGACGCACCAAATAAAAAAATGTATGGGCCATAAACATGGGTCGAACTTTTAGCTAGTATTTAAAAAAAACAATTATGAAGTGTCTATAGCTTATAAATTGTATTTACGAATAACTTTTAAGCTAATCCATTTTGTACTGTGATAATAGTATTATAAAATAAAACTTATGATTATTAAAACATTGTTTTTATTAATAATACGTAAACTATATAAATATGAGATTCTGACTTACACTGGCCAACATACACACAACATAACATAACATTTAATTTTCGCCGCCGAATCAAAAAAATCAAAAAAAAAACTCGGACTCGGACTTCAATCGAGTCAATGGCGGTGAAAGGGTTAAAGTAACAAGTACAACATACTAGCTGTTCACAGATTATGGCCTTTATTATCTTTTATCTTAACACATTGACTGCCAGCATACGCTAAGCTTTACGAACACACGAACCACGCGTATCCCCGTATGTACCAAAAGAAGTTTCCTGGCACTCCATGTGTTAACAATACAGTTTAAAATTGAATATAGAACGCCGACATGCGTGTACACACACGTTACTACTACATAGGCCAGGCCCGAAGTTCATATATTTCGAGCATCTCTCTCTTTACTTCAATTAAGGCGTCATGAGAGTGATAGAGACAATCGTCCGAAATTTACGGCGTAAAAAGTAAGCTAACTCGTTATTCCTATTTTAATTATAATAATCAAGAGTCAGCCGAGTCACATATATATAAATTATTTAATATTTATTTACTTATCTCAATATGAACACCAAAAATAAATACGTCCTTAATAAATTATATTTATTTACTTACATGAAATAATCCCGTTTTTTTTTCATTAATATTTAATATTTCCTTCTTTGAAAGGAAATTGGGAACCTTAATTACATAAATATGGTCTTTACAGAATACCCTCAAGTATTAGCAGCCATAAGATCGCTCCCGTTAGCTATACAGTCGCTCGCCACATAAATCTTGCTACCAGTCGCTGTTTGTATGACATCACAAGCAGCTATTTCCGCATAATTCACTCCTCCTACTACATAAACAAGCACACTTCTAGGCTTCAATGGAAACCCACCTACCCTTGTATCATTCTTAAGTAATTTCGCTATATTCTTAGCATCCTTGCAACCGAAATCAAGATCACACTGAGGTTTTAAGCCGTCAATTTTTTCGTTAAACGTTTGTATTCCAACTTTGAAATTCTCAATTATTTTCCCGCCTACTTTTAAATCTGGTAAAGAGGAAAGTTTAGTTAAAACATCTAGTAAGGAATCTGAGGTTAAAATGGTGTTACAAAGTGTTGCTATTAAGGGTATGTAGCCTCCGTTAAAAACATAGCTAGGAGATGATTTACTGGAGTCCTCCGGAGGAAGCATTTTTAGTTTGTTAGCGGTCGTTTGAAAACTGTTCTGCCATTTTGGTAGCCTTTCGCTTAAATTACCAAGATTAGAAATGGTTAGAGACAATTTTAATGTTGACGGTTGAATTAATAATCCAGCATTGATCAAATTGTTGAATACGTATAAGAAATTATATCCGAAAGCTAGTAAATATTTGTTCACTAGTGAGTTGTATTCGTCGTAGGACAGTCCTTGCGTTAAACTGAGTAAGCACATTAGTCGTAAACTGTTGTATATATGTATATCAGTACCGAAATTCTCGTCAACAAATGTGAAGTTAGCTTTCTTATTCTTATTGTTCAGCATATCTGTTTCGGTTAGTTTGAGGTTCTCAAACTTATTACTCATTTCTGAAATGATAGTTTCACAGGCTAACACATGGTTCACTAGACTTTGCTTGAACAGTGTTATTTGTTGTAATTTTGTAGCTACAAAATGTTTAATCTCCTGTATACCTAAAGCTTTTATATCTTCATTCTTTAGAAGTTTTGCTTTTGAGCTTAGAACACTTAGGACTTCTGAAAAGTGTCTATGTTTGATCTCTCCATATAAACAGTCTATTGAGCTGTCTAAAGTCAGTATAGTATTTTTAGCTGCCGAGTTCTCATCTTCAAAATCAAAGTTTAATTTTCCTTTTTTAATCTTAGTATCTTTTACGTTAAGCTCTAAATGTCCGCAGTTAATTTTGAATATTTCACTCAGCAGTCCACTGTACGTAGCAGGAGTGAGTAGACTAGAAGCATAATCCTGGCTTCTGTCAATTACAATTAAAGCACCAATTTCATTTGAACTTTCTTCTGTCAAAAAATCCCTTGCATAAGTTTCATTGTAAACCTCAAGCATATCCAAAACACTGGCTGATAATTTCCCAACTGAAAAAATAGCCTTAGGCCTGCCTGTAACATGGAATAAACTCCACAATGACATAGAAATGCTTGATAATAAGGAATGATTTTGCTCGACAAAGAACTGTTTAAATAAAAATGGTAGCTCTAAGCTTAGCAACTGTTCATCTAATGCCATCAGCTCCCAGGTAAAACTATGTAGTTTTACTATGCCGTAGAGGCCTCTGCTTTCTAGTAGGGACTCATAAGAGCACACTACCTTTGGTAGTATAATAATGTGAAAACAATTGAGGTCGGCTAGTGAGGAGTTCTGGCTGATTAATGAAGATATCTGGTCCAGGACACACTTGTACTTCTGGATGCAGGCTGGGATGAAGTAGACTCGGTTTGTGTTCGCCGTGGGACCCAACTGCGGGTCCATTTTGTAGATTTTGTCAATTCCATGTTGTCTGTAAATAATATTAAATTTACTGATTTAGAGATCATGTTAGGATGCTGTCAATTTTTATTTTACATCAAATTTATCTACACTGATATAATAAAGAAGAAAGATTTAATTTTTTTTTAAATGATTGTTAGAATTCTTTCACCATGGGAATCCTACATTATACCTGCTTAAAATAAGCTATTTTTTTTTAAGTTAGGAAATCTTCAATATTGTAACAGTCACACTTAGATATTTATATTAAAGTTTTTATTTCATTTTAGTAAATAATATTATGGTAGAACAAAGCTATAAACTAAATATAAACTAAAAGCTATAAGTAGGTACAGAAACTAAAACTATAAAAAATCAAATTAAATAAACCTAAAATATATCAAAAAATAATGCTGGCAGCATTCGCTCTCTGTATCGCGATACAAATGGGTTGAACGAGGAAGCTGCCAGCTCTTCGGTCACCAGTTGAGTCAATGAGCCTTTTACTTATTTTACTTTTATGTAACAGTTAAATATCTACATCTACTCGTCGAAGCCGTGCTGCTAGTCATTTAATAAGCTCAGAAATACCACACGATCGAATGAAATGAAAAGAAACATTAATATACATAATATATCCACTTAAGTTACCTCAGCCAGCTGACACCACAAACTCTTTCCAACGGCTTTATTAACGCAGGATCAATAATTAAGTCTTTCTTATCGCCACAAAGCGACAGTATCCGTTCTAATTTGCATTGAGATATAACGCTTAAAGAACTCAGCTTTAACGAAAGCGGATGGTCCATGTTTCTACTCATTGTAACTGTTCAGAAAGAAAGGTATTGAGAGTACCAATCACTTGAACAAGAATTTTGATGTTTTAGAAAACTTGTGTGTTAGTAAATTATTTTTTCTCTGATCGAAATTAACGAAATATTATCATTTGTCAATATCAACAAAATACACCCACTCTTTTTAACAATTACAATACCATACACATGTGTCAATGTCAGTGTCAAAGAACTATGTCATCATGACAATTATTAGCCGTGGTCCGATTCGGCTCTTTTAGCTCATTTGGTCTTATTCATTCTTTCTGGACTTACAGTAATCTCGTGACGTCATTTGACAGCGCTTACAGAACTAGCAGGCATGAGAGCACTGTGTGCGCAGACGTTATGTTGACCCCTGTCATTATATCCCTACAGTTCATACGGGAGGAATGTTATGTTGACAGTTCGAATGGTGCTCACGCTCATTCCGGTCAGAATTAATACACCATTTTCGTGATCTTGAGATCAACTGATTCAGACCAGCTGTCACAGTGCAGCACAGTAAACTCTGTGTGCAGTGTGAGCGTGAATCGGACCACGGCTCTTGACATTCGGGTATTTGACATTTACTAATGTTGCCGGAACAGAATATAGTTTCATAACAAGTTCAATCAATACAAGGTCTTTCTTCATTCAATAATATATGTATCATAGTCAATATGTACATAAATAAACAATTTAGATTTAAAAAAATGATACAAATGCCTGTAATTGCCTCATTATAATAGAATAAGTGATAATTACTACAATGTATCAACGGTTTTCACGACAATTTCCGGTCATGCGCGTAGTTGAATTGTCCCAGTCGTAATATCCTCCCCTCCGCCCCTTCACCGCGGAGCTGTCTCTCGTCGTCGTATAGCGAAAATTTGGAAATGGCTTCAAGAATTATCAGGAAAATTGTAAGTTTGTAGCTCGCTGTTTCACTTTTAACATCCCTTGCGAGTAGTGCATGTATATTCCGTTTACTCAGTCCAAACAGACCGTACGCTTTTATTCTTGCATTCCAAAAATAGACTAAGTATAGTTATGTCGAAGAATTACATAAAAGAGCTTTTGAAGCCTATTCGTGAGAGTAAAGTGTTAGGGAGTTGGCTGAAGTGGTTCGGAAGTGGCGCCGAGGGTGGTGCCGGAGGGTCTGGGGTCCCGAAAACCAAGGTTGGGTCTACTTTTTTGTGTTATTTCTTTTGTTAAGTGGTTTGGAGGTTATGTGACCAATTTCATGGTATTTTCAGGTCCCTGTGACGAAAGTTGGGACGGCACAGTACAGCTCGGGTGTGAAGCGGGTGACGTTAATCCCTGGCCATGGGATCGGCCCGGAGATCACCGTGGCGGTGCAGAAAATATTCGAGGCCGCAAAAGTGCCCATTGAATGGGACGAAGTGGACGTCACAGCTGTTAGGGTAAGCCCTCCCGTGTTTATACACGTACTGAAATGTTGACTGCGATAAACGAGTATGTGATTACCATTTCATGTTACTCTTTTTGACTATGATCCACAACCTTAGTCAAAAGTGTAATGCATTGTGTATGTATTAGTAAAACTATGTTTTTGCTATGGGTGTTTTATGCGCAAATGTAAACCTAGTGTTATTATCAATAATAAAACTAGTATCATTCTGGCACTGATATAAGTATGTTATTCTTTTATCAATTATACTTTTATAAATTGTAATAAGTAATGATTTGATATAATCATTTATAATTTAGAATGAAATAGTCTTTGTTTTAACAAGTTTCACTATCTTTCAGGGCCCTGATGGAAAATTTGGTATCCCACAAAAAGCCATAGACTCGGTTAATGAGAACAAAATTGGGCTGAAGGGTCCTCTCATGACTCCTGTGGGCAAGGGCTACCGCTCCCTTAACTTGGCCCTCCGTAAGGAGTTTGACCTTTATGCCAATGTGAGGCCTTGCAAGAGTTTAGATGGGTAAGTTTTTTTTTTACAACTATACAGGCTGTGAAGATCACTTACTTAATCCTTGACATTGGGTTTTTTTACTTTGACAATGTATTTGTTTTGTGCATTATCTTATCAATGCTGTTTCTTAGTCAATGAAATTTATAGTATATCATATAAAATTAAATTAAATAAAACACATAATTAACCTTTCTAAAAAAATATCTATCTTTTTGAAGTATTTTTGAAAGCTTTTTATTTTTTTAAACCAGTGAAACTGAATTTTGTCCAATAGAGTTCAGAGATTTAATACACATTTTGAGTGTTTTATTGAAGCGAACTAGTTGCGTGGACTTTTAAATTTTTTTCAATGATAAATTATTTTTTAATTTCGAATACATTTTTAATGTTTGTAGAGTTTGTGAAGTGTAGTGAATAATTTTTCATTTTACAGCAATGTTCTAACCTTTCCCCAAACCTTTTTCAAATTACTTTCAAATCACTTGCTATGCTCATTGTTAAATTTTTTAATAGTTTCCTAGCTTTTACTTAGCTAGAGTAAGAACAGCCAGTTTATTAAACTTGCATTTTTTGTTTTTTATAGACACAAACCTTATTTTGTCTTTTGTTAAGACTTTTAGCCTTATATTGACCCATTCAAAGGGGTAATAACACAATTTCCATCCTTGGTGGAATTTCACATAACTCACATGTTTTAAAAGTTAACTTTATTTTTTTATATCTTAAGGTTGTCTATTGTCTGTGAGTCTCTGAAGAACTGTTTTATATATTTAATAACAATATTTAACTAGTTTAAACCTGTAATTAGTGGTTTATCCATATTCTGACCATACAGTAAAGTATTTTAAATTTTATTGTCTACTTATAATTCTCACTTATTGTGTGTAGTACAGTCAGCAGGAGAAGTTTAGTGTAATTTCAGTTTTTCTAAAAAACTTAACATTCCTATTTAATTTTTCAAAAAATAAATTTGTCTTTACTTTTTTGTCCACTGCTGAACATAGGCCCCCCCTGGACCTCCATAGACATTGGTTGTAAGCAACCAGTGTCTTCAGGCAACCTTTATAAACTTATAAATAAATGTAAATACATGTAAAATTACATTTGCAAATAAAAACAAATTAATATGTTTATTTCAACCCTCAGAGGTAATATCATTAATTAATTATACATATTTGAAAACTTACTCCTATTTATAATACAACTAAGTTTTTTTGAGCAATTTAAGGGGTCTAATAAATATATATGTTATTCAATTCGTAAGTCGCCCTCTGCTGGACATAGGCCACCCCAAATATGACTTGTATTATCTTGGGGGTAGTTGCCATAGTCGCCACTGTTGGCAGGCGGGTTGGCGACCTCAGTAGCTGTAGATTGGGTTTCGACAGACACTGCTGCCCATCCGTAGGTGTTTTCCCTTTGTCGCCCGTTACACACCCGCGTTAAATAGGGTGCAGGGTGGTGTTATTCTAGTCAGCCGGCACCACACGTCGACGGTATATTTTTAATACTAATGTAATAAAATTAAGGCTATCAATTAATCTAGATATGGGTGATCAATATAATATGATTAATGCTGATATGTACTCAATTCCCAAAAAATGTGTGATAATAAATTACCAAATCTCGTGCTTACAGGAAGTCTGAGATTAGATTCTTGAAACTACGTGACCGACTGTAATACGGTTTTATCAAGAAATTATAGTACAGTCAGTGTCATATAGTTAGGTTCAGTCAGTATGGCGGAATATTTCTGTACAGATTTTTATTTATACAGCATTAAGGATATGTTACGATATATGTGGCTACTTATATATGTGGTTACTTACTGACTCCCGTTTGTCCAGGCGTTTTGCCACGGCTCATGGGAGCCTTGGGTGCGTTCGGCAACTAATCCCAGGAATTGGCGTAGGCACTAGTTTTACGAAAGCGACTGCCATCTGACCTTCCAACCCAGAAGGTAGACTAGGCCTTATTGGGATTAGTCCGGTTTCCTGACTATTTTTCTTTACGGAAAAGCTGGTAAATATCAAATGATATTTCGTATACACCGCATTTCTAGAAAAATCCATTCATTTCATTCACGTCCGCATATCAATCGTGGGCTTATCCGGTAGCTCGTGTCTAGACAAGGTTAGATAGTGTATCTGCACAGATAACCTCGGAGTGATGTCAATACCCTTGCCGATTGTTATTCTGGTCACACCCCCGAGATTCGTGTTGTGAACTGTTTTTTCCACTTTCTGTGTTCACTTTGTTAGGGATGTTGTGCAGAGTTAGGAAAATTAAGTGATTATGAATGATCAATACTTTTATGTATACTTTTTTGAGTGATAGTAATATTTTGTAAATAAAATAACTACTTTACTTACGTTGTTTATTTCATATTCTAAGTATATTTTAATCTTCCTTTCCATTCCATTCGTTTCTTTAAGTAAATGTTACGAGTAGAGGTGAAATGTGTTATCTGGGTTCAAATAGTTATTTTATAGTCAACTTGTATAGCTTAAGTTTACTAATTAGTTACTGACGATCTAATTTAAATTTAAATAAATAGACATTAACATTTACACCTAAAATCAGTAAATGAGAATATATTGTGATATTTTAAAATTGGTAGTTCCGGACTCTGACCTTGTGGGCAAGTTGTGCAAAAAGAGGACCGCTAATCGCTTGTCGCTTAGAATCAAAATTGAAGGTTTTCCCCTCTCGTAAATACACTTTTCCTCAAGTCTTATGTTTCCTTTAGATTTTTAACCCTTTAAACGGGGATTGAATACCGGTATTATTTTCATACAAATTAACCGATATTCAATTTCGGTGTCTCAGTCACATTTTTACATTTTAACCGACTCATCAGATAATGTTTTCTCTTTACCTACATACCATGCAAGAAGCACTAAAGAAAAAAATGGAATTAACGGCAAAATTTAGCTTTTTCGTAATACCGGTAACGATCCCTGCCTTTAAATGCCAAATGCGAAACACCTTGATGGAAAGCTGTGTTCTAGACACTTATATGTGCCAAAGCGTTTAAGACGAGTTTTTCGTCAACGACGTCTTCGCAAAGCTGGGCACTAAGGATTGAAATATTCACAGTCAAGCTTTGCGTTTAGACGCTAATCGTAAAACCTAGGGGCATACTTCGTAACATGACCATAATTGCCACAATTTCGTAATGCGACACCGATAAGTCGACTTATGACGCATAGTCTGTCGGCCTTCTTGTACAGAGCTGACACGTATGAAACAATATGATAATTTTCGAGGACACGTGGTAATTGGCAATTTATGTATATCGTTGTTACAAATACTTTGCAAACTCCAATTGGCGACAAGACGAGATAATTGACTACCTAAAAGAAATTTAACATCACCAATAACACTTATTGCGATTTCCATTTATTATTCATGGAATGGTATATGGTAAACTCGCGCTAAACCTGGGGCCGCTATCCAGTAAAATTGTATACTGGTATTTCTTGTCTTAATCTGAAGTAACACTGTAGCTAACTGAATACATTTGTTATTGGCGATTATTTATTTTATATAACAGAAGTTGCGATAGGGACATACCTATAGAATGTTATAGAAATTCTTTCATTTTTACGCTTATCAAGATATCACTAACAGGCTTCATGTGTATAAATTTAACGTTACAATCGGCATTGCAAGCATAAATTTTATTTGAATTTATCATATCTTTATTGTCAAATAAAATATAAATGCCTTTATTTATTTATTTAACCTTTATTGCACAAAACACAAAAGTACAAAAGGCGGACTTAATGCTACAAAGCAGAGAAGTTGAAGGCGGTTCATTAAAAAACAAAATAAACATAAACCAAAACCAGGCATTACAATAACTAGAATTTAAATACTCTAGTCTAGATTAAACGTAAAAAAGGTCAAAATTAACATTAATTTATGTAAACGCAAGTAAAAATAAAATTGATATAGAGTACATGATACCAAACATGTAGATACCCATTGTTTTTCTTGTTGTCTCCGTACATAATGAAAAATATGCTATATGTACCATCACGTCTTCCTTATATTCAAAAGGCACATAATGTCAAAATCCTCAGCATTAACGGGAACTGATGGTGATGATTATACCTAGATATTTTTCTAGCAGGAACGACATTTGCTTTGTGCTTGCCACAATCAAAATATCGACAATCCTGTTATCGATAAGTAAGTACATAGTAATTCAACAACAATACGTACACACATTCTGCATACCTAGACGCCGCGTGACATCGATCTTGAACAAATTGAACGTAATCCGTACACTTGATCCAACTTATTTTTTTATTTGCAATTAATAGTTCAAAATTGTTTTCTGAAGTATGTAAAATATAAATAAATAGATAGTTTTGTTATTTTTATTTACTTTTAACCCTATTACCTAATATTAGTCTTGTTGACCTGTATGACGTTGAAGTGGTACTTATCGATAACAGGACTGTCGATGTTTTTATTTTGTCAATCACTTACAAGAAACCGTTCGTGCTAGAAAAATATCTAGGTATAGTGATGATGAAATATGTGTAGAAACATATTCTAACAGTAATGCTCTATTGCATTCAATGCAAGTCGAGAGGCACGGACCTTTGCAGTTGTCCAAAAAAAGTATTCATGCAGTGTACTATAAAGTTTTTCTTCATTCGTTCTTATTAGTTTTATACATTTCTGTTTCAATAAACTACCCGAGTAACATTTAGTGCCTTTGAATTATTAATTACAACCTTTTGAACCTGGAGTTTAAATAATAAAGAGGTACCTTTTTTTTTCAGAATCAAAACCCTATACGACAACGTAGACGTGGTCACCATCCGCGAGAACACCGAGGGCGAGTACTCTGGCATCGAGCACGAGATCGTGGACGGCGTGGTGCAGAGCATCAAGCTGATCACGGAGGAGGCCAGCAAGAGGGTGGCGGAGTTCGCGTTCCAGTTCGCGAGGGACAACAAGAGGAAGAAGGTCACCGCTGTCCACAAGGCCAACATCATGTGAGTGGTTTCTATTGAATGGTGCTCCGGCATGGGCACGCGATCCAGGACGGAGTGGTGCAGAGCATCAAGCTGATCACGGAGGAGGCCAGCAAAGGGGGTGGCGGAGTTCCGTTCAGGAAGAAGGTCACCATCTTCGTCACGAATTTTCGAGGATTTGCTTTTTAGATTAATTGTTTTGTCTCTTTAAGACTCCGAATTGCCAAACCCCATTTATTACGCCACACTTGATACTATAAATCATGTAGAAATCAGGTGCCAAAATCGGGGGACACAAAATGTACTGATGTGAAGTTTGTTTCTCATTAATTGAGTTATATTCATGGAGGTACTACAATTTTTGATTGACTGTCATTTATTTTCGCTGATTTTATATATTAATTATTTAAACAGTTCACTATATTGAACCAAGCTGTTTTTTTTTTTTATTTCACATTTCACTTGTTGACCTTTTGAAAGCCGTCGGTAAATCACTGACTGAGCATCCCAGACGCCATATCATGTCGCTTTTCATACTTATGGCATGGTCTTTGGGACACAGTTGTCTGTCGACAAGCTGTTAGTGAATAGGGCTAATTTAGTACTCAAAACCTGATCCTCCTAAGGTTAAGCCTGAGTGGTGCAAGCGGGCACCAATCGGAGCCGATTAACCCTTTAACGCTGGGTAATTTGGCTAACCCTGAATGGTAATCCTTTGACTTGTCCATCAGGATGGCTTTTTGTCTAAGGTTTTTTTTTATAACTCCAGGCGTATGTCCGACGGCCTGTTTCTCCGCTGCTGCCGCGACCTGGCCACCAAGTACCCCGACATCCGCTTTGAGGAGAGATACCTGGATACCGTCTGCCTGAACATGGTTCAGGACCCTTCCAAGTTTGACGTGCTGGTGGGTACAAACATATATTTTTTTATGACAAAGGTGACAAACGAGCTGACCGATTGCCTGATGGTAAGCAATTATCGTCGCCCCACCCGCAACACCAGGCGGTCACAAGTTGCCAGCCTTTAAGACCTGAAAGGTAGCAGTGCTATTATGGCTGAACTTATTAACTTCTTTGAAACTCAGTGGTGACTATTAAACAAAAACTTTTTCTTGTTTTAACGAACGGAATATTTCCAAAATTGCAAAATATTTTGGAAATTTTACGTAGGGGAAAATTGGAAGCTTCTTACATATTTATATACAAAATTCATCTTTCCATTTTTACAAATAAACGGGACTTAACTTAAACTTTACTTTGTAATAACGTGTAAAAACCCGTTAAAGTTTAAATCTCAGTTTTTCATTTTTATTTCCTGTGAAAAATTCTTGATAAAATTCATTAAAAATTTCCTGCTACTTTCCGACAACGAATTCATCCTCGTGGCCTCGGATGAAGACTGGCTAAAGTTGATATTAACATCTTCGCCCCGCTAGTTTTTTCAACTACCCACACTTGATCTGGTTTATCAACTTAAACCGTTTGCGCACTAGGCATGTCACTCGTGTAATTTATGCCATTAAGTCCCATTTATTTGTGGAAGTTTAAATTACTGATCTTATTGGTATATCAGCTAAACATTCTGAAATATAAACTCTTAATTTGTCCTTCCAGGTCATGCCTAACTTGTATGGTGACATCATGTCTGACATGTGTTCGGGCTTAGTCGGAGGTCTGGGCCTGACCCCCTCGGGCAACATTGGCAAGAACGGAGCCCTCTTTGAATCCGTAAGTATAGTTGAAGACAAAACATGCAAATCAATATTTATTTTAACCTAAATCTTTACTATAAATTATTTTTAGTATTTTTATTTCTGAGATATCAAGTTGAAAACATATTAGAAAACTAAGAACCTTAAATGTCTTTGATGCGTCTGAACAAAAGCACGTTTTAAAAACAAATTTATCAAAACATTTCAAGAGGAAAATAAGAGGATTGAGGAGAGGAATTTTTTAAATATACAATATTTACAGTTATTACTGAACTGCAATTAGAAAGGAATTGAGATATTATTATATTATACGGGACTTAACCGCGTGTATTAACTTTTCAAATCACCTCTCACGTTTCGAGAACGACGTTGTCCTTGTGGTCTTGGGTGAAGAATCGCCGCGGGCGTAGGAGTCTGTCCGATTTTTTTTTTTTAATTAATATACGCGGCTAATTATCGTTTATTTGTAATAACATGTAAAAGTTTAAACCAGAGTTATACGTAACGTATGTGTATGAAAATATGTAACTTCCAATTTATTTCTGATCGCGGCATGACAATACCTATTTGACGTCACCTATGTAGGAACCCTCGGGAAGCGCTGGCTGCTTACCCCTCTGGATTGAATATATAGTATTTTAGAATTATTTCTTCACGGGAAATATTTTAATAATTCGTAGCGCGGCTATATCTGATATTTATTATACAGTGAATAATAATTATATAAAGCATAAAAGTAAGTCTATTTCTCGAAGTATATATGTGTCCTAACTGGTTTGGATCATGTTCGACTAACATGTGCTGTATTATGTTGTTGCATGACATTCAGTATGTTACTAAACAAAGTCCAGTGATTACTAAACTTTTGTCATTGTGTTGTGATGAGTTGAGTCTAACCAAATTATTTCAATTTCCCATCATCATTTCAGCCGTAAGATGTCCACTGCTGGATATAGACCTCCCCAAATATGACTTATATCCAGTGATCGGTTATTTGGATTACACGCGGCGTGAACGACTTCAATCATTATGTTAGTATGGATATACCACGGGAATCCGGAGTTTATGATGCAGGAAAAGGCAAAAAAATACAATGTGTTTATTATATTACAATTTAAAATATCTAAGTAGCTGATAGACACGCGTACTTACTCGCCGTTCTTTTGTCCAAATCGAACAAATGAGCACAAGTGTTCACACTGACAGCTCATTTGCTGCCACCAACGAGGCACATTGTACCGTTTGAATAAAAGTTCGACGAGTAAGTAAAAAATCCCTTACAGACAATTTAAATTGTTTTATTTTTGCTTTTCTTTATAAACTATAAAAAAATGATATCCAAATATTTAACCGATTACTGCCTATATCATAGGCGAGATTTGCCATAGTCACCACGCTTGAAGGGCGGGTTGGTGACCGCTGTAGCTGTTGATTCGGTTTCGACGGACACTGCTGCCCGTCGGTTTTATTTTCGCCTCTTATGACACCCGCGGGAGATGGGGTGGTGCTATTTTCAGCTGACACCTCTCGGCTAAATTGTTTCAATAAATCTGTTTTATTTCAAGAAAAAGTCAATATTAAGCTAGAGGCAATAATATTGACTGCAAAGCTTTGGTTCCAAATTTGAATCGTTGTTTTTTTAATTTTAGATTTAAAAAGGTGTCACAATTTTTTTTTTTTCATTCCATGATCGTTCAAAAAAGTATGAAAGTTGTTGGATATACCTTATAGTCTTTTTTTTGTTGAAATGGAATTCTTCTTCTAGAGTACCTACAATTACTTAATTTTACATTCGTCAACCCGTTTTAGGGGATAGAACAAATTAATTTCTTAGGTCACTCTTGTAATATTCAGAAAATTTTAAACGCATAACAATTTACGGAATCATTAACTTATAAAGCCATAATTATTTGTGTCTTTAACAATTCATTATTCGTTTCATTCTCTCTGATGCCTAACCTGGGGCCTATTTTATAACAACTTGTAATATTAGCGGAAGTCACCTTAAAATTTATTTTATTTGAGATTTTCGCTGGAATTTTAAATTACAAATTGATATGCAAATGGGCCCTCTGCATGGTACAAGTTACTACAAGTACAATTTAATTCTCAAAATCAAATCACACGAATATTTACACCCGGGCGTTTTCCCATTCCTAGCAAATGGAAGTGTTTATAATCCGAGGATTTTTTTGTTTACCCTATTCAGAATTATGAGCAGAATTTCTACCGATATAAAAATCTATATAAATTTTTACAAGTTCAACCCCTCCATTACGTATTGAGATGTCAATTACTAGGTTCGAATTTATTGCGATAACTTTATATCCCAATAAAATTAACCATTTTTTTTTTCATTCATCAGTTCATGCGTAAGTCGTCTACAGCTGGACACAGGCCTCCCCCAAATATGACTTGTATCATTTTGGGGGGTAGTTGCCATAGGCGCCACGCTTGGCAGGCGGGTTGGCGACCGTAGTAGCTGTTGTAGCGGGACATTCGTCGTTTTTTTCCTTTGTCGCCTCTTATGACACCCTCGTGAGGAAATGGGGTGGTGTTATTTTTATCCGGCACTATATGACCAGATAAAATAAAATAGTGAACGACCGGTCCAGCATTTATTTGTGTGATGAGCACAGATATTTGTTCCTGAGTCATGGGTGTTTTCAATGTATATATATATATATATATATATCGTCGTCTAGTACCTACAACACAAACCTTACTGAGCTTACCGTAGGACTTGGTCGATTTGTGTAAGATTATCCCGAAAATATATATATAATAAAATAGTAGCTCGATTTTAAATAGGAATCAGCCCATCGACACTTCATAGTATGATCAATTATGAACGTACTTTGTACCAACGTTGAGGCATAAAAATAATCTTATCGAATTAAAACGACTACTGTTGCATTTTGGCAGCACTTACCATACTTGCTTTCAAACATAGACGTATTATACTTTTCTCTATGTTGGTATGATCGGTAAAACGTCATTGAAAACTTGTCGGTAACAGTTTTTTCTTTTTATTGCTTTTAAACAAGATAACTTTTGCTGCTATGCTGTTATTGTAATGGGTGGCAAAGCATTGAGAAAATGTGAAGTGTGTGGTATCAGGCGAGTAAGGAAACTAACTTCTGATGTATTTTTGGCCAGATTTCCTCTAGATACGGACAGGTTGGTAAACTGATGTTTCTGTGCGATATTTTCATTTTGAGTCGTTAAACAGTTACTCATTTAATTAGGTTAAGTTGTTTTAATCGTGTACAACGCATTATTAAAACTAACACATTCTGTGAATAAAGTTTTCTTGTAAAAAACAAGGTAACCTAAACTAAGACAGGAATACGAATAGTGTGCGAACAACTTATCGATAATCCCTTAATTTTAGATGTCGATTATGGGTGAAACTAGCAGGAAATGAGGATTTGGCGTATTTACCAATTCAAAAGCTGAATGAAAATAAGTTCATTTGTGGAAATCATTTTCCATCCAGTGCCTTCAACAAAAAGGGAAACAGATTAAAAAGGAATGCCATACCAAGTCTAAATCTCAATGCACCTCTCTCAGACGAAATTCTATCGTCGTTCCCTATTGTTCCAGAGTTTGAAAATTCAGAAAAAGGTATTATAATTTTGCTACAATTTTTTTTTTACTTAATTCAGGCATGTATATAATTAGATAATAATGTTTGATTATGTTGCAGTGGTTTCTGCTGGGGGAGTTTCGGAAAAAAAACGCAAAATAGAAGGTAAAATGATAAAATAATACTGAATTATAATTTTATGTTTGACTTTCGTTTAGACATAACGAAATTTTAAAATCTTGTTTTAGTTGAAGAAAATGATTCTCCAAGTTCAAGTCGACATAAGGGTTATGACCCCAACTGTGTGCCCTCGAGCTCAAGATTTCAGTCAAAATTATTACACCAGATCGGTTAGTTTGTTATTAATAATGAACATTTGTTTCTTATTATATTAACAACGAGTAAAAGCCTCTCTATACCATCTACATCAAAAGTTTCTATTAATAAGATGTGTGACCAAGTTATATCAGGTAGATTTTACTGCATTATTTAGGTTATTATTTACTTAAGGTCAATGTTTTCGCTCATGATGGCAGTTTTTTCTGTTACAGAATCACCACAGAAATATGGCTACAGCAACTTAGAAATGACTCCACGTAAAAGTAAACTCATAAAAGTTGCAGAGAACACAGTGTTTGTTATCATCACTCTCAAAAACATCTGTGAATTTGGACAAATTAGATTCAGGTTTTCTGAAAACGGTTGTATCCGAGTCTATGAAAAATCAAGCCCGTAAACCTAGAGGCAAGCGATGGAATTTAAAGAACAAAATTTCAGCTTTACAAATTTTTAAAAGGTCACCTAAGACATACCGTTTTCTGCAGCATATAATGCCTTTGCCCAGTATACGAACAATTCAACGCTTACTTAAAGCAGTAGAAATGAATCCTGGTATTAATACCTCAAATCTGAAAATGTTAAAAGAGAAAGCTTCGACTATGTTACCAAATGACAAAATCTGCGCGTTATTGTTTGATGAGATATCATTAAAAAAGCGGCTAATTTACAATGAATGTTCTGATAAAGTTGAGGGTTTTGTTGACTATGGATCTGGAGAATACCGCGGAAGGAGAAACCAGATAGCAGATAAAGCTCTAGTTTTTATGCTTCAAGGAATTCGCAAGAAATATAAACAACCATTGGCGTTTTATTTCGTTAAAGGCACAATTTCCTCAGAAAACTTGGTAAGTATTATCAAGGAAATTATCGTCACTGTTGAAGATATTGGTTTCACAGTCATCAGTACGGTTTGTGATCAAGGACCGACAAACTGCGGAGCATTAACATTGCTCAAAAAGTTATCGCATTTACAGTCTACTGCTAACTATTTTGTAGTCAACCAGAAAAAAATATACATAGTTTACGACGTGCCCCACTTATTTAAGTCAATTAGAAACAACTTTTATGAAGCTGGGTCTATGAAATTTGACGGAAAAGTAGCTAAGTGGCAGCACTTACGTGACGCAGAAGCTATAAATACTGGAATGTTGTATTTTCATAAAATACATTCTGTATTACTAGATCCAAAACATAAAATGAAAGTGAAATATGCCGCTCAAACCCTAAGCAATACTTTCGCAGCTATTCTGAAGATGATTGCAGATAAATACCAAAACACAGAGTACGGAAAAGAAGTGGCACAAACATCCGAGATAGTACGGGACCTGAATAATTTGTTTGATTCTACTAATGGCCCATCAAACGCAAAAGATGTAATAAAGGGACGAAGACAAAATGTGTCTCGTAAAACCAATCACATAGAAAGCTGGAATTGTTTTCTGAAAAAACTGAACTCGATAGAGTTCATGAAATCAGATAGCAGGTTAAGATTAAAAAGAGTTAGATGCGTGGAAGGTTATATTGTAACCATAAAATCGCTTAAAGATATCTGGGGTTATTGTCAAGATCAAGGATTTAACTATTTGAATTTACGCTCACTAAATCAAGACGCCCTTGAAAATCTATTCGGGCTTATACGACAGAGTAGCCCTACAAATCGAAATCCTACCTGTACGCATTTTGTAAGTGCATTGAAAACAATTTATATTTCTGGAATGAACGCACCACATAACCGAGGATCTAATTGCGAAGAAGATTTGTACAAGTTATTGTTTGTCAATCCATTAAACCAAGTATCACATGATGCTGATGGTGATGGTGACGAGAAACTCGCATCAAATATTGCAATAACTGCCAGTGAAGAGGAAGAGTATCCTCTTTTAATGATACCAGAAAATGAGTTTGAGGAGGAAATTGAATCAAATTTAACAGAAATCGAAAATCAACCGATTGTGTATTTAAGCGGATATATTGCTTACAGATTGTTGCAGAACAAAAGCTGTCAAATGTGTTCCAATTTGCTAAAATTGGAAGATGTTACAGATCATCCAATGTATAAATTTATAAGCTTCCGGGAGTGGTGGCCAGAAAAGAAATCTTTGACGTACCCATCTATTCATCTGTGTCGTACTGTTGAGGAAGCAAAAAACTATTTTGAAAAAAATAATCATCTATTATTTGAAGAAAATATCGGGCAGATGTTTTGCACACTTTTTGCGGCAAATATTAACATAACCTGGTGGACTTGCAAGGAACATGAAGATATCATGAAAAAACAATTATATTGGCTTATGGCAAAAATCTTAATTAGGAGACAGTGCCAAATATTAACTTCAGATATTATTAAAACAGAGGAAATTTCTGCGAATGCTTCAAAAATAGCTCAACTGAGAAGTACTGCAAAATGATATATGTGTTTAAACGTCTATCTTTACTTTGTTATACTTAAATTGCATTCTTTGTAAAATAAAATTATTTTTATACTTTGCTTTTATTTTATTAGTCCTGGAAATACTCAAAATTGAATAGCTTCACAGTACGGCAACAAGTACCGCACATTTATCGATATCGATAAACAGTAAGTACTTGAAGTGTCGAGCTCTAGCGTTGCTTTTTTGTGTTGGTAGTATTGACATTTATTTGGTGGGTTGGCACAAAGTACGTTCATAATTCGGTTCAAGGCTTGTTCGAGAGTGCCGACTCTTAAAACGTAGTGATTTAATACTCTTTGATAGGAATAACAAAAAAAATCGGAAACCAATCAACACACTGACCAATAGTGAGAATGATCTCTTGTCACGATATATTTTTCCATACCCATGCTAATAGTACTAACCACAGATGTACACGAGAAACTGGTACCATTGCAACCACCCCCAATAACATTGTGACGTGACGCATGCCACTAACCTGCAGGTACACGGAACAGCCCCAGCCATCGCCGGCCAGGACAAGGCCAACCCCACGGCCCTGCTGCTCTCCGGGGTCATGATGCTCCGCCATATGGGGCTGAAGGACCACGCTGAACTGATCGAGCACGCGTGCTTCACGGTGCTCAGGGAAGGGCAGGTGCTCACCGAGGATCTGGGGGGGAAGAGTACATGCACGGCATATACTAATGAGATTATCAAGAATTTAGGTTAAGATTTTGTGTAACCTCAAAATTTATTTATGACAGGAAAAGTAAAGCTGTAGGACTGCATTTGCCATTTATCTGTATTAAAAGATGTTATATGTAATGTAATAAAATAAGTCCTATTCTACATACCAAATACTAAAATGATTGATAACTTGAAACAACAAAAAAATACAATGATGAATAATGATTACGTAAGCCCTTTGTATGATTGTCCAGTCGTGTCAAATTGTGACGTACACTCAAGGTCAAATTTATCTATACGGTGATTTATCTATAAGTGCTAAAATAAATATGCATGTACCTTAAAATTAAAAAGGCGCGTGCATATATTTAATCACTTTGGCCGTTACGATATTTTTGACCTTAACTATACATGCCAAGGTTTCAACTAATGAGGTCGAATATAAAGTATAAACCTTTGTCACTGACAGCGCCCGACATAGCAAAGACGCCTTTAGGATCAAAGGGTTAATACAGTTGTTTGTAAATGCTATTAATTCTATAAATTAATGAAGTTATTTCGTTTTGGTATTTGGACTCTGTATCAATACAGAAATACAGCAACTTCTCAAGATGTTTAAAGAAGTTTGTGCGCCAATCAAATCACGGAGTTGAAAATGAGATTTTCATAAATAGACATCGTGGAAATGGGTACTGGAGCTTACCCGAAACATTTCGCCTAGTGCGATATAATTACACGTGTGTTCATCGTTGGAACCGAGTAGAAGGCGTAACGAGATTGTCATAAGTAAAATTTTGAGGTTAGAACAGTTTTGAATGAGTGCTTTAGGCTAATGGTTTGGTCATTGTCGATGTTGGTGCTTTAAAACTTCGGTAAAACTTCTTTACTACAGCTAAGTTGAAATACGCCCTTTTTAAGTAATTATTAACGCGCAGTATAAATCATAGACCAGCGTGCTACACCCTCGATCTCGGCGACACTTACCATCAGGTGTGACTGAGGTCAAACCTAACGCAACGGTACAGTCAACAGCAAAACTGACTGAGCGGATGAAGTGTTCAAAATGACCTATACGCGCTCTTGACGATGTGTTCAAAGTCAACCGTTTAGCCAATTCTGCTGCTGACTGTACAATAGATAGTGACCAACACCGTAAGAATCTTTAACATTCGAATAGTTAAATTATTAGATCAAATTGTTAACAATTGCCCATAAATATAGACACCGTAGTAGCGAATTTATAACTTATTTTTAAAGACGATAAAATGAGATTCGTTTTTTTACATTACTGCCAAAGAAAGTAATGATGATTATATAATCTGAGATTACTTTAAAAAAACCTAGTGCATTTCTTAGCATTTCTGTTTAATACCATATAACAATAGTTCATGTAAAATTGTTCTGAAGACATCAATAAACAACTTTAAGTTTTTGGCGTCTACATTGTCAATTGAGATTTGACCCAAATATGACATTCGTATTTTAGCCCGAGGTTTATTAAATGATTGTGGGCTAGAAGACAAGTTAGTTTAAGCTTGACATTCCAATGTATTTTTATTAGGTTAATTTATTAATGCATGTTTGTTACCAATAAGTGAGATAATGGCTGTTCCCTTAAGTGCCACAAATTTATGTTTTCCATCGGAATATAACTTTACAAAGGTTATAAAGGTTATATCACGGATAAAGTATCCAGAACACAATTAGGTACAGCCTCCGTCAGACATATCGGAGCTGTGGAGGTGGTCAAAAATATCGGAACAACGCCTCTATTGTCATAGCAGTAAAGTGCATGTTCCTATATTTATAACCATCTCCAATGCTCCGAAATATCTGATGGCGACTGTACAGTTAGTGGGAGAAGTTTATAAGTGGGCCAGGTGTTCTTAATGATCTGGACACCCTCTTATTATCTTAAAAATAAAGTCGTGTAAAGCTGATTTTGAAAACTACGCCCGCTTAGTAACTTTTGCTGCTGACTGTACATGTCTTTGGCCTTGACTGTACTTTCCAGAACATACGTACAGTAGTATAAAAAATAAATACTCCAGGAAAGTCGATGGAAAATATAAATATGTGGAACAACTAAAATGTGTGTAACTTTTTGTTTTTAAATACTTAAGTTCCTTATCAAGTATTAACAATTTGACGTATTTTTTATATTACCAGTATATGTCAGTATTTTTTTGATATTTAATTTTGTGTCAAAATATGTACTTTACTGAAGAGAAACATTAGTGGAATTAAGCATTAAATTCACTTTGTTTTTATTTTATTTTTACATCCTTTGTATTATTTTACTTTGAAATGTGATTCAGATAAAATCTGACAATAAATGTACTTTAAGAATCTTACACCAATGGATATTCTAATATTTTGCACATAGGTCAATGTGGAATCATATTAGTGTTTATTTATTTATGTAAATAATATAGACGCCAAAATAAAGATATGATTGAAATATTGTTTTATTTTTCGAATAAAATACTGTTTTGATTCCTTTGTTTATACTCTTCGTGGTCAGTAGTTATCAACTTATCAGCTAGTATATTTAGCGTATATTTTTTGTCACCTGTTGTAGACAAGGAAATAGATGCTGCGCGGTTTAGAGTACCTACGTTCAAAAAATTAGAGAAAGTCGCGAAAAAATAAATGTTTTTACCCATATGAGCATAGATCCTATGGGCCTAATGGGTAGTGAGCTGACAGTTGTAGGTTCAAATCCCTGTAAGGGCATTTATTGGTGCGATGAGAACAGATATTTGTTCGAGTCCATGGGTGGTGGTTTTTTATTTGTTTTATTACACATACCATTTGGCTGAATATCTATAACACAAGCCTTCCTGAGCTTACCGTGGAGCTCAGCTTGAATGTGTGTGTAAGGATGTCCTGTAATATTTATATAGTAGGTACTATACCTTTTCCTCACGACCTCGTCGACCGGCCATACCCGTCTTTAACCTTTTCTGCGCCAAAGACGTTTATATATGTCCTCGACCGCAGAGCAAATTAGACCTACGAGTACACGCATAAAGTTCAACTTCAGTTTTGACATTTCGATGACGTGGCGTGTGAGCGTTAGCTATTTCGTTAGACATGGCGGCGAAAAGGTTAAAGTATGGTTGCGTGAAAAAAATATCCTATGGCCTTTCTCGTAGTTCAAACTCCATACCATCCATCTCCATATTGGTTCAGCGGTTTAAGCGTGAAGAGGTAACGGAGATAATTACTTTCGCATTTATAATATTAGTATGGATTCAACCGCAATTAGACCACGACTCGAACGTAATGTAAAAACAAAATATGAATAGGAATGCTGAAAGTGGATAAAAATAACACCTTCGCTATATCACGTGTTTGAAAGAATCAAATAAATGTAAATTAAACTATGTGTAAATTAATAAAATGAAAAAGTTAATTCACAATCGTAGCGAAGGCGTTTAGGGCAAAATGTTTTGTTTATATAAAATGCCATAGATATATAGACAGAATTATTTATTTATTTCGGAAAATGGCACAGTATTTCACATAACAAAATAAAACACATTCACTAGAAGATCGTCATAATTACAACAAGTCAAATAAAAATGTACAGAAAATATTTTAATATAAAAAGTATGTCAATAGATGTAGGTATGCAGCCTAGAAATGCTAGGTCGTCAAAGTAAAAATATATAATATTACGATATATATTTTAGAATAATAGATATTTTATGTTACCCTCAGGTTCACGGCACAGCTCCCGATCTAGCTGGCAAAGACATGGCCAACCCCACAGCTCTGCTTCTGTCCGCCATCATGATGTTGAGGCATCTGCAGCTCAACGATCATGCTGACAAGATTCAACACGCTTGTTACGAAACTCTTCGTGAAGGCAAACACTTGACCGGTGACTTGGGAGGCACTGGCAAATGCAGCGAATACACCAACGCTATTATTTCTAAGCTGAACTAAATGTCTAGCTAGAATGCATAAATTCGATTTTATTCCACCAAATATTCGATGTAAGTTGTTTACCACTTTTTTGGCGCCAATCGTTTACGCCTACTTTTTAAATCATGTCCAGAGACAAAATAGTTTTTAATAATAACTTCCGTTTGGTACGTGCGCGTTTCAGTTGAATGGCCGTATAACGGAACGTTAATGATGTTGGTGGAAAAGTTTTAAAAGAAACATAACATTTTAGTGTGTACTTTAACTTAATTATGTACAGTTGCACTTGTTCACTGATGTCCTAGAAAGTATTATTTATATTGTAAAAATGTACGAACTCATGTAAATAATCCTTTTTGAATTAATTTTGTAATTTCTGCATTACTCATAATATTTCGCAGTATACCTATTTAGATCTTTAGTTTAGTACCTTTATTGCAAGAATAAAGTATATTTATTTATTGGTGCAGATTTACTGCAAGCAATTTTTCAGTACAAAATGTAGACAAATGATGACAATAACACTTTGTTAATATAAATTTGTTTAAAAAATACTTGTGTTTTATTTAAAGCCTATAGTATAGCCTATGCTCTTCATATATGACGTCTGAGATTTCTTGTAAGCGGGATATGGAATATTTTCGTATAAGTACCTGGATAGTTGGAAAGCCCTTGCCAGTAGTGGAGGTGTGACATCCATCGGAGTGACGGAGAGTGACAAGACCTGGCTGAATAATTTGAGGCACAGAAGACTTCGCAGCAGTGCAGCTCCTCCTGACAGCCCTGACTCGCATTTCATCTGTGATAAAATGTGGCACGACATGTTGGGCTGCTATCGGATTACTGATGTACCGGCGCTGCTGGCAATTATTAAATTACAACAATCATCTGTCAAAATGTGGCCATATAGGATCTATATGCCATGGTGATGAACACTATACTATAGGCCAAAGTAATCACCGAAATTATTTCGTGATAAATTGAGGATGATCACAAGATGCGTAAAATGAAACTAAAAAGTCAATGTGACAAGTTAGGTAGCGTTCTGCGGCGCTCAAGGAATTTTTAGGATAACTGGAATAAGCCCTGTGAAAAATACCAATAAGTGAAACGTGCTTTAAACGCATCTAATTAAGGTTTAGTTTCGCTCGCCGAATATGAAGAAAAAAAACGAGCCGAGTAGGACAGCTAGTACACAGACCTCTGTCCCTTTCTGAATGATGCTATTCCTAGAATAATATTAGATCTATGGCAACCCAAAGTCAACTAGATGCTAGGGTAACCATGCTTGTACATGGACGAGGACAGTTACACAACAGGACAACATTAATGTTGGTGTTGAGATAAAGTACATTAAACATATTTATTAAAATTTGTAAAATGTGGTTTCATTGTCATTGTATATTATAGTAGAGGGAATATAGCAATTGGGGCAAAGTAATTCCCACAGAAGCGGGGTTATAGTGGTTTAAATTCCTGCGTGTATTTTTTGATATACCTAATAAACATATAGAATATATAAGTGTTTAAAATGTGAATTTTCACCCGGTAAAGATTTAAAAAAAATCTACATGTAAAACTCAAATCGTGTGTGTCAATTACAGGAAATTACACACAAAAATGGTTATGAGGTTAATTTTATAAAATAAGAATCGTAAATAACAAAATGGTGGTTGAAGAACAAAAATAATTTTCAAGTAAAATGAAAATCTGAACATTGAAAACTGAACCTAACATTTTATTGATTTACACATTAATATACGTTGTAATAAGAAAACCATATGTAATACATAAATATTTCCGATTATATTATATGATGTAAAAGTATAGGCTGTAATTTAATCAACACGACAAAATATAGGCCTCTGCCATAGACTGCCACATGGAGAACACTTTAATGCTGCCGCCACACATTCGCGCGAGTAGCGAGGCGAAGGGCGAGGCGAGACGCGAGCACGCATGTGTACGCGGACGTCTCGCCATTCCTCTCGTCGCTCGCATCGCGTTTTTGTATGGGCAAAGTCTCGTCGAACGTTTCGACGAATAGCGAGGCGAGTGACGAGCCAGCATGTCTAAACGCGGAGTTACATACTGCGGCCACCGACTACCAGCGACCCGGTCATCGGTCCGACTGGTTTGTTGATGTCCGACATTACCGATTTACGTATCTAAAAAATATGAAGAAGGCTGTCGGAGAGAAAAGAAGATTGGTGTTTACTCCACCGACACTCTTAAATTTGAACACAGCAAGAGCTTATTTTTATTCTTTCACCATCTGGTTATTTATATTTAATTTTAGATTCATCGTCATAATCTCTTTTACCATTTAATTTCTTGTAATTAGATACCACAGACGATTTTTAATAAATTTTATAAGTATTCGAAGTGAAAATTTTTGGGAAGCAAAAAAACGCATGTAGTATGTCAAATAGATACAGAGCTGCCGGCGTGGTCTCTACACCGATCTAGTACATCAGAACACTATTGTATTTAATGGGATTTTCCTAACTTCTAAAATTAACGTGGTCACCCTATAGAAAGAGACAAAGGTCTGCGTGGTAGCTATCTCACTAGGCTCGCTTTTTTCGGGCTAGTACTCGATCTAGTTATAATAGTATATCTATGGCGGCGCTACGGCGAAACACGATATTCGTAAATTCAACCGAATGTCTCTGTCACTCTTATGATGCCTTAACTGGAGTAAAAGAGAAATATGTTCGAAATATACGAACTTTGATGTTCTCGGTATCGTGCCTGTTGGCTCTACAATTATATGACGATTAGTGTATCACTATATTTTATGGAACCAATAAATATGTTTTATTTTTGTATTATATATATTTTATATAATACAAAAATGATGATATGGGAATAAATAAAAGTCAGTTATGTTAAATAACTTGAATTTTACTCAGAGTACAAAAGTATTGGAACGTACTCGTATTTTGTCAAATGTCATAGTTGTCATACAAAAAGCTGTCAAGTCAAATGCAAAAAAAAGGGGCGGGAACGTCATCGTAGATAGGCGGCAATTTTAAAGAATTTTTATCAAAGCATCAAATATCGCCCTTTTTGTATTCAATTACAATTATAATTTGATATAATAGTGTGGTTACCGAGTTTAAGTAATTAGTGATGAGTGTAGAGAGCGGCGGCAAGGCTCTTGCCGCCAAACGTAAATCCACCGTCGAAACAGAAAGCTCCCCAGTTAAAATGGCGGCTAATTACATTTCAAATAGGAGAGGAATATTTAAGGACTACACCCATGTATATAAAGAAGACAATAAAAAAGAATATCCAATTCTTTTATCAATGGTTTCCCCAAATACAAAAATTGACTTTATGAAATCAACTAACATCATAAAAATGTGTCTTGGCTTGAGCCATATAAAAGCAGTTGGCAATTTCATGCTGAAAGTCTTTTTTATTAATAAAAAAGATGCTAATAATTTTCTTTTAAATAACCAGCTGCTCGAAAAACACGGTTGGGTCGCAAAAATTCCCTATGACCACCTGGAAAGTCAAGGAATCATTAAAGCTCCATTAGAAATAACACCTGAAGATCTATTAACTAATCTCTGCTCCAGCTCTGAAATCATTGGTGTAAATCGGTTCAGCAAAAAGAATCCTGATGGTTCCACATCTCCTACACCTACTGTTTTAGTTACATTTCTGGGTTCAGTCCGCCCAGATCATGTTACATATGACTATATGTGGTTTGATGTGAAAGAGTATGTTAAACCTGTTCGGCAATGTTTCGTTTGTTATAAGTTTGGCCATGGCCGTGGCTCATGCAAGAGTACTCAGATCTGCTCCATATGTAGTGGCGGTCACTTCTTCAAAGAATGTACAAACAATAATAACTTTAAATGTGTAAACTGCAGTGGGCCTCATACGGCCATCAGTAACATGTGTCCAGTTAAAGCCGCAAAGAACCAAGAAGTCAAGGACAAAATTAGTGGCAAAACAACCTTTGCTACTATAACTGCGAAGAATTCTACAGTTCCTAATATATCTATTAATTCCAGCTCTGCTCTGCCACAGCATAAAAAACCTCTGCAGGGTCCACAAATGAGAGCACTTTTTACAGATTTAATTAATTCAGATGAAATGTTGAATATTGTAACAAAAACTTTAATTGATCTTATTAAAACTAAACAGATTAATACTGATGCTAACATCTCAACAAAGGTCATAAAAGAAAGCTTAATTAGTAATCTTGGCACTTAACTATGGATCTTGATCTTAGTATAAGTAATCTTAATATCTTGCACTGGAATTCACGTAGCATACTTCCCAAACTTGACCAATTAAAACATTTTATTACTTCTGATTGCACTAATAATATTGATATCATTTTGTTAAATGAAACTTGGTTAGACTCTTCCAAGTGTTTCAAATTGCCAGGATACAAGATCATACGTCGTGACTCAGATAGACCTCATGGGGGCATTGCAGTAGCAGTCAAAGATAAGTATACATTCACTATGATAAGCACATCTTCCAATTACCACTTTCAGAACTTGCTACTCTCTTTAAATATTGGTTCCACCTATATTGAAATACTTTGTGTATATATTCCTCCACCGCCTAATGGTAAATTTAAAATACAAATGTTGTCCAATGCCTTTTCTAAAATTACTAGCCGAAATTTTTTACTTATAGGTGATTTTAATGCACATAATTTAGCCTGGGGCTGCCGTCGTAATGATAGTAGAGGCAACAGTGTAAGTTATTTTGTAGATAAGTATAACCTAGTATGCTTAAATGAGTTTTCTCAAACCACCTTTGCCCCATTCGGCCAGCAAGGTAACACATTAGATTTAGTATTTGCTTCACCAGCTGTAAGTTCTAGCTGTTCGTTTACTTTACACGATGATCTTTTAAGTAGTAATCATTTCCCAATATTAGTGACAGTTCATAATAATAGTGAACGCTCTTATCCACAATGCTCAGATAATTCATCTAATCATACTTTCGCTAGTCCATCTGACATTTCTAACGTAAATATTAATAAAATTAACTGGGAATCGTTTGCTAAACTTTGCAATGAGAGATTTTCTTCTTATTCATTGTATACCGATCCTTTGGACAGTTACGATAACTTTATACGTTAGTATCTCTTATTAGTCTGTGCTTTATACAAATTTTATGTGACATTCTGTTGACATTTCCTAATAAAACTAATGGTTGCTATACTAAAAAACGAAAAGCTCTTATTTGGTGGAATGATTATTGTTCCCAGGCAGTTAACCAATCTAAATTAGCATTACTCTCTTACAAAAAATATCCTACTTTAGAAAATTATATCATTTATAAAAAATTTGACGCTAAGAAGAAAAGAATTATATCTGAACAAAAATTATTATCCTGGGTTAAACTTTGTTCATCATTCAATCGTATGACTCCTTTACAAAGGATTTGGGATCATGTTAAAAGATTTAAACTTGCTAAGTTAAATAATAACAGATCTAGATGTAAATTTTTAGACGATCCATCTAATGCTCAGAGTTTTCTAAATAAAATTGCAACTTCAACATGTGCTGACGCTGACCTTAATTCTCTGAATTTATATTTTTCCTCGAAAGGTTCAGAAACATCTCAATGGATACTCAACCAATTTGAATTTTATGAATTCAAAGCTGCTTTGGACAGCAAAAAGGATACTTCTCCTGGACCCGATTTCATTCCATATCTAGTTATAAAAAAAATTCCTGATGTCGTACAGAAAATTCTTTTAAGTATTTACAATCAACTTTGGTTAAATAAAGTAATTCCACCTATCTGGAAACTTCAGTTTGTAGTTCCTATTTTAAAACCAAACAAGGATTCAAATAGTTTAGATGCTTATCGACCCATATCTCTTACTTCTTGTTTAGCTAAGTTATTTGAAACTATGTTAAAGAATCGAATCGAATGGTTTATTGAACATAATTCTCTGATTCCAGAATTTCAATTTGGCTTCCGCAAAGGGAAAAACTCTATGTATAACTTGGGTTGTTTATTAGGTGATGTCGAGAATAACATGAGAAATAATAAATTAACTTTGGCAGTTTTTCTAGACATAAAAGGAGCCTTTGATAACATCAACCATAATTATTTAATTAAAAGTTTACACAAACTTGGCATTCCTGGGCCTGTGTTATTTTGGATTTTTAAATTCCTAAATGATCGCAGTGTTACGCTTAAAATTAAGAATAATTTATATGGACCTAAATCTACATTCAAAGGCACTCCGCAAGGTTCTGTTATATCTCCCTTAATATTTATCTTGAGTCTAGTTGAGTTTATGAAACATATTCCATCTTGTGTGAAGTATTCGTTCTACGCTGACGACTTAGTTTTATATTTAGACTGTGATGATATTTTGGTAGGGGAATACATAATGAATCAGTCCTTAATTACTATATATAGCATACTCCACCACCAACTTAAACTTGATGTAAATGTTGAAAAGAGTTCGGTTATGATTTTCAGTCAAAGTTTCTTTTATCGTCCAAAAATATATTTTAATAACAATTTAATACCTTTTAGTACTTCTGCACGATACTTAGGCATGATATTGGATTCTGACTTATCCTGGGCTGCACATATAGCGTATGTTTGTAAAAAAGCTGAGCTTCGCGTAAATGTCCTTAAGTCTTTAGTTGGTGTTAGTTGGGGTTCAGATCCCAAGATATTAAAAACTTTGTATGTATCTATGGTGCGTAGTCAATTTGATTACGGGTGCATTTTTTATGCTAATGCATCTGATAACTTACTTCGAAAACTAGATGTTATTCAGAATAGAGCTTTACGTATTATTACTGGTGCTATGATAACTTCCCCTATAAATTCCTTAGAAGTTGAGGCTGGTGTTCCACCACTTTCTATTAGAAGGTCTTACCTTATGGATAAATTTTGCCTAACCTTGGCTAGTCGCTATAATGTTCTGGTGAGTCGGTACCTGGAAGATTTTACTATACCTAATTTCAATTTGTCTTTATTGCCTTTTAACAATACTATTAGTCAATCAATTTCATATCTTAACTTTGAATTTCAAGATACTGTGTTTTGGCACTCTATTTTTCCTTGTTTTAAAGAAAGTTTCCAGTGCGTAATGAGTGATATTCCGATTACTATGATAAAATTTAATTCTAAGTTCGATTTTTATGAGTTTCTAAATGATAAGACTGATTACATTAAGATTTATACCGATGGATCTAAAACCAATATTCGTACTAGTTTTGCTTTTTATGATTCTTCTTTGAAAGTAGGCAAAGTATTTTCCTGTAGTAACTATTTTTCAATTTATTCAGCAGAAATTTTGGCAATTATTTATGCTTGTTTGTACATACGAAGTAATGTGTTTTGTAGTCGAAATTTTTTGATATTATCAGACTCTATGAGTGCTCTCCAAGCTCTCTCTACAAAACAGGTTAAAGCAAATGTTAATTATCTAATTTATGAGCTACGTAAGGTTATTGACGATCTTTACAAACGCAATATTAATGTAGAATTTTGTTGGGTTCCTGGTCATTCGGGTGTACTGGGAAATGAAATTGTTGATTCTCTAGCCAGGTATACTGAAAATGCTGAAATTTGTAGTTTTAAAGTTCCTTATACTGATTTAAATAAATATCTTAAAGATATGATGTTAACGCGTTGGAAAGGCTCCCTGAACAGTTCCAGAAACTTGAAAGGAAAATGGCTGGCTAAGATTCAGGTTGACCCATCCACGACTAGTTGGTTTGAAAGAAAAGGAAATGTGTACTTGGGTAGAGAATTCATTAAAAGCTTTTGCAGACTGCGAATAGGCCATTGTCATTTTCCCGCTCGTATGTATAGGTTAAAATTTTCTAATAGTCCTGCCTGTAACTTTTGTAAAGCTGATTATTGTGATTTAGATCATTTGTTTTTCGATTGTCCTTATTTCAATTTACAAAGATTATTATTTATTGGATTATCTAGTGAAGTAATTAAAAACAATAAATTGCCGTCGTCGGTGCAGGAATTATTAACTCATTTAGAATTATATAATATCATTTTTGATTTCTTTAAAAACACATCTGGCCTTTTATAAATATGTTACGCCTACTCTTGTTGCCTTAAATGTTTTTTTTTTTAATGAGAAGTTAAGATTTTAAGTTAAGTTATTGTAAGTAGTTTTAGTAGTGTATTTTGTTTTATAGTTTATGTAATGTTTGTGCTGATGGCCCTGGTAGCCAAAGCATTATAATAATAAAAAAAAAAAAAAAAAAATCAAGTCAAATGTCAAATCTGTCAAAAGTTGCATGCCAGGGATTGCACGTTGTTTACCTCTGTATAACCTAGATTTTTTAATGAATAACTGTTTCAAAAGACTTAAATAGTGCCCAAGTAGTGACAATGGTGAAAAGGGTGGGTACATAAATTTAATATAACCTGATTTCATTAATTTATGTGACCAAAGTTCAATTCTTAATTATTACCACGCCAATGGCGAAATGAGTACTATATAATATTTCTATAAACAATTTGTAATATCTACTTTATAACTTTTTAGGGTGCTAAAGCCTCTATATCAGAGGATGAGGAATCCACACAGTTATTAAATAATGGCGGCTCAAAGAATACAGAGCCTGCAAAGAAACGCGTGAAAACCAAAAGTTTGTATCGACAACCGACTGTCAATGAACTTAACAGACTTCAAGAAACCGAGAACTTATTCAACTCTAACTTATTTCGTCTACAAATCGAAGAAATATTACAGGAAGTAAAATTGAAAGAGAAACATGAGAAGAAAATCCAAACCTGGCTTGAGGGTCTAAAAAAACATCTAGAAAATATCCCAGAGGATGATGTAGAATATGATTTGACAGAAAAAACTTTAGCTAAAAAACTCAAAGTTAAACTGCCCGTACATAATCAGTTAGACAAGACAAAATGTATATTTAAATTTCACAAGTTTAAAAATGTGGAAACTGTTGGTTCATATGCCTTAGGATTTCCTATAAACTCTAAATTGATTGTAGACTTACTAATAACAGTACCCACAGAGACTTACACCAAAAACGACTCTGTAAACTACAAATATCATAAAAAACGGGCTGCATATTTAGCATATGTCGCATCACATTTGAAAACACTTGAGACAGTTGAGGACCTGACATATACTTTTCTCAACGGATGTCAAACACAACCGGTCCTGGATTTCAAGCCTGTTGGCAAATTAGGGAATCACATCACAGCCCGAATCCACCTCGCTTGTGAAACTGAAGCATATAAGTTGCACCGTTTCAGCCCTGCACGTAATAATTTAAGAGAAACTTGGTTATTGAACAAGGACAACACTGAAACCAATGATATTGGACCGAGTACACCATATTATAACAGTAGCGTACTATCTGACTTAACCGCATCAGAAAACATAGATTTCATAACAAAAACCTTAAGCAATAGTGATAATCTGAAGCAAGCAGTAGTGTTGCTGAAGATATGGCTACGACAACGGAAGCTGCAAGTGTCTGGGTTTATCATCAGTATGCTAGTCGCACATCTGGTGCAGACAAAGAGAATTAACAATATTATGAGCAGTTATCAGATTATTAGGAATGTTTGGATTTCATTAAGTAAGTAAATATTTTAAGAAAATAAATGTCCATGAGGCTGACAAAGTCACCTAGTGTGTTCACAGCCTTGAGAAAAAAAAGCGTGTCTTTTTTAAGAAAGAACAATTATATCAGTTATCCCCCCCTGCTGGAGTGTAAAGCTCGAATTTTTTTCCCACTGACTACCATTAAGGGCAGTTTGGGGCACCTCCTGCCAACCTATTCCCAGTACTCTCATATCTATCTCCACAGTGCGGTGCCAAGTAGATTTAGGGCGGCCCCACCAGTTTAGACCAACCTAAGGTGGGTATCAGGTTTCCTGAGGATATGCCCAATCCAACACCACTTTCCTTAAGTACAGGTGTTAGCCTGGTAACTCTCCATGGTTGAGTGTTATTTTTTTTTATAACATAGGCGGCTAACGAGCAGACGGTTTGCCTAAGCAATTACCGACACTATTGGCTGTGGTCTTCTGTAAGGAGGAGGTACTTCCCCAATTGGGCTGCTCCAGATTCAAGCGTAGACATAGGTTAAGGACATACCCGGATCCTCCAGTTAGGCCAAAAGAGGCGCAGTATTTGCCTTAAGCATTTGTTCACAAATACTTTAGATATTAATATTACTTTAAATACTTGCGGACAAACTAGGTCTCACACCCATAACTACATCTACATGACATATAACTACCTATATGACGACCGGTCTGGCCTAGTGGGTAGTGACCCTGCCTATGAAGCCGAAGGTCCTGGGTTCGATTCCCAGTCAGGGCATTTATTTGTGTGATGAGCACAGATATTTGTTCCTGAGTCATGGGTGTTTTCTATGTATTTAAGTATTTATATGTATCTATCTATTATATATATCGTCATCTAATACCTACAACACAAGCCTTACTGAGCTTACCGTAGGACTAGGTCGATTTGTGTAAGATTGTCCCGAAATATTTATTTATTTATTTATTTATTACCTATGCACAATATTACTATAAATCTTTAATATAAATTTTAGAGACCTCCCAATGGGACACCACAGGCATATCCCTCCACAAGGACTCCGACTCCCCACTGCTCTCCGAATTCAGCAAGTTCCCTGTGGTATTCCTGGACACCACCGGGTATTACAACATTTGCTGGCAGATGAGCTCCGGGACATATGCAGCATTGAAAAGGGAGGCAGGGTTGGCGGTGGATATTCTGGATGATGGAAGCGTAAACAGCTTTATACCTTTGTTTATGACGCCTGTGTTGCCATTGCTGCAATATGATTATATTTTGAGGTGAGATAAGTTATGTATTCGATTAAATTAACTATTATCCAGGCCTCCCACAAGGTGGACTGACGACCTGGTGAAGGTCGCGGGATGCCGCTGGACGTGGAAGGCGCGGGACCGGTCTGATTGGGTCGTTTTGGGGGAGGCCTATGTCCAGCAGTAGACATCTTTTGGCTTACATGACGATGATGATTATCCAGGTTGTCGGTCTACCTTGTGTTGGTTGTCTAGCAGCGCTGGTTGCCTAGCGGTAGAGCGTGCGACTTGCAATTCGGAGGTCGTAAGTTCAAACCCCGGCTCGTACCAATGAGTTTTTCGGAACTTATGTATGTACGAAATATCATTTGATATTTACCAGTCGCTTTTCGGTGAAGGAAAACATCGTGAGGAAACCGGACTAATCCCATGAACCTAGTTTTCCCTCTTGGAAGGTCAGATGGCAGTCGCTTTCGTAAAACTAGTGTCTACACTAAATCCTGGGATTAGTTGCCAAGCGGAGAGCCGTGGCAAAATGCCGGGACAAACTCATTGATCTCTCAACTCATCAATAGCCTGGGTTTGAACCTGCGACCTCCGGATTGCAAGTCGCACGCTCTTACCGCTAGGCTACCAGCGCTCTCCTAGAACTCTCTATGATACATTTTTGTTTTTAATAAATAATTACCACATTTCAGGTTCAAGAACTTCCCAAAACTCAAGCAAGCGGTAGTCGACAAAGCTCCTCGAGAAACCATAGTGAACTACGGCATAGACTCACTAGCACTTGTAGTGCATAGTCTACACTCGCTTCTAGTGAAAGGTTTAACTTCTCGAGTCGAACTGGTCTCGTCTATCGTGGAGGCCGATTTCTCTTGGCCGATTGGGAAGGCGTATGAGAAGGCGAGAGATGGGTATGTACAGCTTTTGTTTTAAAATTAATTATAGCAGCACTGCCACCTTTCAGGTATGTAGTGTTGTGTTCCTGATGGTGACTAAGGTTCCCAGAGCTCCAACCCCCCTTAAAGGCCGGCAACGCACTTGTGACTCCCCTGGTGTTGCAGGTGCCCATGGGCGACGGTAATTGCTTAACACCAGGCAATCCGTCTGCTCGTTTGCCACCAATGTCATAAAAAAAAAACATATTTACGGTAGATGTCGCTAGGCCTCGTTTCGCTTAGCATCTTCTCCTGACTGTACGTATGAATACATAGTGCTTGTTACTACTTAGTTACGGATAAACTCGCGTGTAATTATATCGCACTAGGCGACATGTAAGCGACGGGTAAGCTTTGGGACCCATTTTCAAGCCGAGTCAGGACACACCGCTCGCGTTGAGCTCGCTCACTGATATAATTACACGTAAGTTTATCCGTTTGTAACTACATAAGTAGTAGTAACATGGCTCACAACAATTTAATAATTATTTGTTATACAAGGGAGTAAAGTTTATTTACCTTCTCATACTAATAATGAGACTCAAGCTAGGGAGAGATTCCAAAATTTAACCACGAGCATAGCGAGTGGTTCAAATACTGGAATCTTGAGCATTCGGTTTCGAAGAACGACACGGGAAACCACTTTGCTACCGAGTGATACACACAATTTTTCACCTCAGTACCGCGAGGAAAAAATTAACTGTAAAACTTTAAAAAAATATTCAAAATTATTAGCATTATATTGAATAAATTTTTAAAGATGCAACTTTGCTATCTTTTTTTAAATAATATAACAGTTCTTTCCGAGCTAGTGGGATGAAAATTATTTTAAATAGTGCTTATTGTTTTTAGGTATGAAGAGAAGTTGGCATTTGGGTTTATCCTGAATCAGGAGCATGCATTGGACATTATCGATAAGGGACCAGCCGCCAATCTCCCTGAGGCTGAAAAGTTCAGGTTAGTGGTGAGGTGTTCTTTCATACCGGAGGTGTTGGGTTTGAGTTTAGGTTTGTGCAGTCGGCCAATGTGGTCTACTACCCTACGGTTGAGGTTCGTTTGAACGTCATGACAATTACATAATGTCAGTGACTATCAGTAGCGGCGCGTTGATTGTTTTCTTAGGCAACACGGAGTCGATATGTCTTAGCCTTTTTTCATGAGCCCAAGGAAAACCGTTGAACTGTAGTAAACTTAGTCAAGCCGGCAAGAATCGGCTTGTCTAAACTGGCCGCCACTGGTGACTATAGCTATCATTACATACATACATACGTTTCATCCGTATGCAGTCTACTGCTGGACATAGGTCTCGCACAAATATGACTTGTATCATCTTGGGGGTAGTTGCCATAGTCGCGTTGGCGACCGCAGTAGCTGCAGATTGAGTTTCGGCGGACGCTGCTGGAGCATTCCATGAAGACATCAACTTTTTGTCGCTTACGTAACGCTACGGCAGGTACCATAATAAAACGTATGAGCCTTCCAAGAAACACCATTAATCTTGAAGCCGAGTTATTATATTGCATTGCTGATAATCAGCTTCCTAAATTTACTTCTCGGTGGTATTAAAAATGTGGTGTCGCTTACGTAACGTTTTCATGGAATGCTCCTGCTGCCCGTCCGTAGGATTTTCCCTTTGTCGCCTCTTACTACACCCGCGGGAGGAGATGGGGTGGTGCTATTCTAGCCAGCCGGCATCACACGGAATGTTCCTTGTGGACATGTTTCTTGTTGTATATTAATATTTATTGACATTGTACTTTACGTATAAAGTTCTAATTGTATTTATTTTTAAATCGTTCTATATGGGTTTCATGCCTGAAATAAAAGTCATTTATTTATTTTTTATATAATTCCCGCAGAGAGTTCTGGGGTGAAAAGTCCGAATTGCGCCGTTTCCAAGATGGCTCCATCACAGAGACCTGCGTGTGGGAGGGAGACACACTATCGGAACGCCGTTCTATCCCGCGGCAGATCGTTGAATACCTATTTAAGTTGAAATATGGTAAGTCCCCTAAATATATTAACGTTAAACAGTACCTAGGCGGTCGCAGGTTCAAACCCCGGCTTTTACCAATGAGTTATTCTGTTATGTACGAAATATCATTTGGTATTTACTAGTTACTTTTCGGTGCAGGAAAATATCGTTATCTTGTCCCGGGATTTTGCCACAGATCATGGCTAATCCCAAAATTTGGCGTAGGCAGTAGGCACTAGTTTTACGGAGAGCGACTAGAATTTTCGGCAGCCAGGATATCTCGGACCGGCTTGACTCCTTGGCACTGCGTAGAGATGTGGCCTCACTCTGCATTTTCTACCGCATCTATTACGGAGAGTGCTCCGAGGAATTGTTCGGGTTAATCCCAGCTGCTTCCTTCCGCCAGCGCTCTACACGACAACATTTCCATCATCACCACATAGATGGTTGGCAGTCCTCAACTGTGCGTTTTTCTAGAAACTTCCTGCCTCGCACAGCAAAACTCTGTAATAAATTGTTGTGTGCAGTATTTCCGGACCGATATGACATCCAAACCTTCAAGAAAAGAGCGTATAGGGATCTTAAAGGTCGGCAACGTACTTGTGACTCCTCTGGTGTTGCGAGTGTCCATGGGCGGCGGTAGTTGCTTACCATCAGGCAATCCGTCTGCTCGTTTGCCTCCTATAGCATAAAAAAAAAAACGAAAGTGACTGCCAGCTGATCTTATTCCTTTATAATATCACATATGAAGTTTAAGGTTTGGGCCGTTGTATTTGTGTCTATAGCTATATCTATATAATGTAAAAGCGTGGTAGTTATGGCATTAGTCCCCCATGCTGCTTATGGGGGGGGGGCTGACGTTCAACAGTGGAACTCTGAAGTAAAAGTAGGTTGGTGTATAATTTTTTTCACAGACATCCCACCCACAGAACTATTCCACGTTCTCGAACAGCTGAACTCACTGACAACTCGCAAGCAATACACGCGCGAGAGGAGAATCGAGAGCGAGGAGAGTGCTTTAGCCGCGTTGCAGGCCGCCGACGAGCTGAGGAGAGACTTGCGAGCGCTCACACAGTTGCCGCTAGATGTCAGCGCTGTGCACGGTAAGGTTACCATTTCATCATCATCATCTCAGCCATAAGACGTCCACTGCTGAACATAGGCCTCCCCCTTGGACCTCCACATGTAACGGTTGGGAGCGACCTGCATCCAGCGTCTTCCGGCGACCTTGAAGAGGTTGTCTGTGTGTGGACATCTTGTGGGTGGACGTCCTACGCTACGCTTGGTTACCATTGCTCGGAGTATATCTACGTTTAATAAATAAATAAATATTTAAGGACAATCTTACACAAATTGACCTAGTCCATACGGTATCAGTATGGCTCGTTGTAGGTACTAGACGGCGATATATATAATAGATAGATACATGTATATACTTAAATACATAGAAAACACACGTGACTCAGGAAATATCTCTGCTCATCACACAAATAAATGCCCTGACTGGGATTTGAATTCAGGACCGTGGGCTTCATAGGAAGGGTCACTACCCACTAGGCCACCTGACGTTTGAATTATAAATGAGCTTATACCCCCAAGTTCAAATCCCAGTAACGGCACTTATTAGTGTGATGAACACGTGTATTTGTTCTTGAGTCATGGGCGTTTTCTGTGTATTTAAGTATTTGTATATTACATATATCGTTGACTGAGTGACAACACAAGCTTTCTTGAGTTTTCCGTTAAATACTAACCATCACAGCCGTGTCGGCCGACTAGAATAGCACCACCCCATCTCCTCCCGCGGGTGTCGTAAGATAAAAATCCTACGGACGGGCAGCAGCGTCCGTCGACACCCAGTCTACAGCTACTGCGGTCGCCAACCCGCCAGCCAAGCGTGGCGACTAAGGCAACTACCCCCCAAGATGATACACGTCATATTTGTGGGAGGCATATGTCCAGCAGTGGACTGCAAACGGCTGAAATGGAAACGCGAACAACTTATGTACAAAAATATGGCACTAAATGACATTTCTATCACGTTCCAGTTTATGCTAATAATGCTAATTTATAATCTGCTTTTAGATAATATAAACAAACAAAAAAGAGCTCAGTGTTCTAATTATTAAGTATTGAACTTCTATTTTCATAAAGTAATAAATGTTCAGTCATTGTTGACACTTGCACTGACAGCGGTTCAAAGAAGACTAACTAAATGTGCCGCTCTAGTCGTTCGGCTGTTTTTTAGAGCCATTTTTTTGATGCTGATTGTGAATCTACGTTTATACATGGATGCAGGAACGTCGTCAGTATTCAGCTACTGCGACCCCACGCCGCCTCTGCCCGCGCCGCCGTACAACCCGTGGCGCCGCGGCGGCACCTGCCTCATCAAGGACATCCAGAAGGATGGCGTGTTCCAGGCGCCAGAGTACACGCCAGTCTGCGAGACGGTGGTTGAGCTGGGTGAGTGGCTGTTTCAATTGTATAATGTGAGATTTGATTTTGAAGTTACATATACAGGGCGATCAATCCAAATGGGTCAGTGGACCCGGGTATGTCCTTAAACTACGTCCAACAATGAGAGGCAGGGCACAGCGAAGTACCATCACGCTTGAGTCTGGAGAAGCCCAACTGGGGAAGTACCTCCTCCTTACAGAAAACCACAGCCATAATAGCACTGCTACCTTTCAGGTATGTAGTGTTGTGTTCCTGATGGTGAGTAAGGTTCCCAGAGCTCCAACACCCTTTAAAGGTCGGCAACGCGCTTGTGACTCCCTTGGTGTTGCGGGTGCCCATGGGCGACGGTAATTGCTTACCATCAGGCAATCCGTGTGCTCGTTTGCCACCTTGAGTCATAAAAAAAAAATGGGTCAGTAGAGGAAAATCAAACTTTTTAAGAAGAATTAATTTTTGCATCCAGGAAAATGGTTACCATTTTGAACATTTATTGAAGTAATATTATTATCTTTTTGTCTGGTTTTTTGTCAATTACTTAAACAATATTTAAAATGTACTCGTTGTGACTCATGAATTTATGTTTCGTACCATCAACAATAACAACGAATAATCTTTCAAGTTTAAGCCTAACATTGTTTACAAGACTTCGATTCCCGGTTATGTATGTGAGATTTAAAAAAGTTTAAATGCCATTATTATTAAATCTAAAATAGAAGCCATGGTTCCTAAGAACAGATTTCGCTATCTCTCATAGTTTCTGACTTCCCCCTACTGACCCATTTGGATTTATCACCCTGTATATAAATACCAGATACTTCATGTACAAGTTTTTTAATTATGTTTTTGGTCAATCTTATTGTGACATTATTATCGACTAGCTGTGACCCGCGGTGTTACCCGCGGTTTATCAGGGAAAACACGTAGCCTATGTGTCAACCCAGGGTGTCAGCTAACTGTATGTCACCGTCGAGTGCGATCGTGATCCAGTGGCACTCCCCCAAACGGCAATGCGGACGTCGCCGCTGGGTTTTTAGTGGGTATTCTCCTCCCCTGCTCTTGGCTAGCAAGAGGAGCAGCGAGGAGAGAGTCCCACATACCCCGTCACTACCATCATGGCCCTACCCCAGGCCCGGGGGGATGCGCAAACGCATTTTCCCAGCGACAAAAAAAAAGGGTGTCAGCTAACTCCATACCAGAGTTTAGACGTGAAGAATTGACAAACATACACTCTCACAAACTTTCGCCTTTCATAATGTTAGTGTGGATATTTCTATATTTTAGGTCACAGCGGAAAATGGCCGGGAGAAATCGAAGCGTTCCGCTGTCTTAAAGCAGCGTTTCACCTCCAAATAGCCGACAGACTGAACAAACAGTTAAACCTGCCCACGCACGCGTATCCGACGCATATAGACGTCTTAAAGAACGGACTGGTTTTTAGGCTAGTTATCGCGCATCCTAAGGAGATTACTCTTTTGAGGCGAGAGGTAAGTGATATGTATAGTCAACCAATTTGATTTCTACGCCACTTCCAACCTTGTCACAGTGACGTCAATAAGAGATCTTTTGCGTCTTTCATATACGTTTTCACTGTGACAGGGAACTAAGTGGCCTATAAATCAAATTGGTTGACTGTACCTTTGTGTGTACTTCACTTTAGACTCAGGTCTATTTGCCTTGGGCCGGATTGTATAGATTTTGTTTTTTTCCTTAGGGCCGTAGGCCGTAATTTAGAGGAATCCAGGATAAATAATCTTTATTTACACACATAGCATAACCTCTCTTTGCGTTCAAAAACTGCAAATAACGATTTGCGTAAAAGTAGGGAGAGTGGGGTACAATGGATCACTTTTTTTTCTAAGAGTTAGCCATTTTCAGCTAGAATTATTCAGTTTACTTTTCGGTAGCATAGGGTAACTATCTAACTCCGTGACGCAACATCGAGAGAAGTTAAAGATAAGCGTAAAAAATAAATTTGGTAGGTGTAAAAAAAAGTGGAACGTGATCCACTGTTCCCCGTGTGCGAGTAACAGTGTGTTGTACATATACTGTTTTGAAAAAATAAGTCCCACCGAGTTTCTTGCCCGTCATAAAAGTCAAAATGCTTCTCGCGTCAGAGGTGTAGGGTTAGAACCGGTTTAGTTTTTATTTTTCTCTTTTACTTTTGTACTGTTAGAGCGGCTGGAATTATTAAATCTTCACACGTCAATATTTCTTATTAAGTTTGACGATATATTCCGTAGTTATGAATACATTTGTTGTTCTTTTAGTGAGTTATATATATTGTTATCTTATTTTTAATATTCAGGTTAAAGTTTCAGTAGCAGCTGTTTCTGCTTTTGTAGGATGTCTCAATGTGTTTTATTTTCTATTTTACGATTGTTTACCAATAAATAAAACCAAAAATGTATTTTTATGTAGCAGTTACATAACTACTATTTTTTCGCAGGTTGAAAATGGAGTAGTAAAGTTCAGGGAGACCGAAGAAAGTATAAAATTACAACGAGACACAGTTCTACTGCCACGACTCAGGGGGGCTTTGCACGGGTGAGTCTTACATCTTAGAACATTTTTTTTAAATTTATGATTTCTATTTGTTGAAATTACGCAATAATAAATAAATAAATATTAAGTACAGCCAACCAATTTGATTTATAGGCCACTTCGTACCTTGTCACAGTGAAAATCTATATGAAAGGCGCAAAAGATCTCTTATTGACTTCACTGTGACAAGGTTCAAAGTAGCCTAGAAATCAAATTGGTTGACTATTCAGGACATTCTTACACAAATTTAGTAAGCCCCACGGTAAGCCCAAGAAGGCTTGTTTTGTGTATACAGCCAGCGACATATCGCTGGCTGAGTATTTACTTAAATACATATAAAACCCCCATGACTCACCAACAAATATCTATGCTCATCACACAAATAAATGCCCTTACTGGTATTTGAACCCAGGACCTTCGGCTTCATAGGCAGGGTACCCACTAGACCAAACCTGTAGTCAATATGGCGAATGATCATATATCAGGTCATTCTTGTATGAGTCCCTAAAACTCCCCAACTTTAGCCCTAAAGCTCCTAACACTGGTCCAAAACTAAGTTGAATATTTTGGTTTAGGTGTGAATATTATTTAAATTACGCAGTTAAAAGACAAAGGCCGTTCATAAATGAATGATTGAATGAAGGAAAAACTAAATAGAATAATAGGATCGATACGTAATTACGATTTAAAGGTTTGGACCATAGTTGCACTGTTGGACTATAGTTGAATATAAATAAAATAAATAAATATTTCGGGACAATCTTACACAAATCGACCCAGTCCTACGGTAAGCTCAGTAAGGCTTGTGTTGTAGGTACTATAGTGGAGTCAAAACCAATGTGCCGGCCGGGCAATAAAACGAGCTGTCAGCAAGGATGCGGCGAAAGTCGATATTTCTTATCGATGAATTACGCTTGTTCTATGAAACAGTACTATGAATGTTCATGGTAAGTAAAATTGCGGCACGCATCCCTACAAGCAGGTAGAAAAGGGCACGTGGCCGGCCCGGAGATTTATGGCCCGGCCGGCACGTTCGTTTTGACTCCACAATAGACGACGATATATATAATAGATTGATACATATAAATACTTAAATACATAGAGAACACCCATGACTCAGGAACAAATATCTGTGCTCATCACACAAATAAATGCCCTGATTGGCATTCGAACCCAGGACCATCGGCTTCATAGGCAGTCACTACCCACTAGGCCAGACCGGTCGTCGAATAATTTTACGGTACCTAAGTTTGTGTACCTTATTTCCAGCCTGCACCAACGCCACCCCTCCTTCGGCGTGGCCTCGTGCCTCCTGCAGCGGTTCACGTCCGCGCACCTGCTGTCCCCCCACTTCCCCCCCACGGTGTCGTCCCTGCTGACGGCGCGCGTGTACAGCTCGCCGGGCCCGCACGCGGCGCCGGTCGCGCCGCACGTCGGCTTCCTGAGGACCCTCCGGCTGCTGTGCGAGACGAATTGGGAGAGTGAAATGATTTTGGTGGATTTTAATGGAGATTTGACACGTAAGCTTTTTTTTCATTTTTTTCCCGTATTACGTAGTTTATGATCCAACAAAAAATACTAAGGTAACAGTGAAGGGCCCAACCCATAAGATGGACAGACGACCTCATTAAGTTCGCCGGAAGACGCTGGATGCAACTCGCTTCCAACCGGTACATGTGGAGGTCCAAGGGAGGCCTATGTTCAGCAGCGGACATCTTGTGGCTGAGATGATGATGATGAACAGTTAAGGGTAGGCAACGCACATGTGAATCCCCTGGAGTTGCAGGTGTCTATAGGCTATGGTAACCGCTTAACATCAGGCGGGCCGTATGCTTGTTTGCCTTTGTATTACTTGTATGACGTTGAAAGTCATCGATAACAGGACTGTCAATGTTTTTATTTTGTCAATCACTTACAACAGATCGTTCGTGCTAGAAAAATACCTAGGTATAATTTTTATTCGTTACTGTCTCCTCCACCAACAACTGTCTACTCCAGGGTGCAGTGGCGGCGCGTTTATACAAGCCGATTCCCGCCGGCTTGACTAACTTTACTGCAGTTTAACGGTTGACTCAAGAAGAAAAGTCTAAGACATATCGGCTCCGTCTTGCCTAAGAAAAATATGTCGCTCCGCCACTGCCAGGGTGACTAGGATAACAGCCATTATCGCTTATCGCGTCACGCCTCACGCCTCACGCCTCTCTTTCACGCTTGACAGACGCTAAACTAGCTTCTGTATTGCTCATTAAGACCCTGGGAGGAATAATGACTGGAGAACGCATCCGCGAGCGCCAGTAACGGACAAAGATATTATGGCTTTTGTAGCCCAAAATGTAACAATTCACTATAGTTTCGCTTTACAGGACATTCTTTATAACAAAAATATTAGCTTATTCTGTATTCATTACAGCAACTTTGGTTGAAAATCCAAGAAAACTCCAATTGTATTTGTTTGTTCAACTTTGACAGTTCATCAGTCATCATTCATCTATATCATCATCATCATCATGTCAGCCGAAAGACGTCCACTGCTGGACATAGGCCTCCCCCAGAACGCTCCAAGAAGACCGTTCCTGCGCCTTCCACATCCAGCGGCATCCCACGACTCTAACTAGGTCGTCGGTCCACCTTGTGGGAGGCCTACCTACACTGCGTCTTCCAGTTCAAGTTTAGTGATACCCTCCGGGGCTATATCGGTAACTTTGGTTCTACTGCGAATGAAATCATTCCTGATTCGATCACGCAGAGACACTCCCAACATAGCCCTCTCCATTGCTCTTTGGGTGACTTTGAGCCTCCATATGAGGCCCATAGTAAGCGACCACGCTTCAGCACCATAAGTCATCACTGGCAACACACACTGGTCCAAGACCTTTTTTACATAAAGTACACTCGCGTGCAAAAGTATCGAATCACTTTGCATTTTTTCGATTGTATCTAATGTCTTTGTAAATCGGGTTATTTTTCTAAATTATTTAAATGTAATTATGTTTGTTGAAATATTATTAAATTTGCACATTTTCTAAAGCGTTACATTGTAAGCTTTCATTTGATACCATAGTTTTCAGGTTCAAATGGGAATTTACAAAGATATCGGATGCAGACGAAAAAATGCAAAGTGATTCGATACTTTTGCACGCGAGTGTATGTCTATGTTATGACCACAGGTGAAGAGATCCTCAGCATCGAGGCGAAGTTCGCCACACGTGACGACACAGGCCCCTACATGTACATAGTCACGTCCTACGACGGCGAGCTGCCTTCTGTGTGGAGTGCGCGTGCACCGACCAGACATACCGTAGCGCGTATGCAGACGCTGGCCAGGAACACCTTGGCGTTCATGGAGAATAAGCTGATGAGGGATATGCTTGATAATGTGTTGGTGAGTACTTGCTGTCAAGTCTTCAAATACCAGTGAGGGCATTTAAATAAATAAATAAATAATAAATAAATATTTCGGACATTCTTACACAAATCGACCTAGTCCCACGGTAAGCTCAATAAGGCTTGTGTTGCAGGTACTAGACGACGATAATATATATAATAAATAGATAGGTACATATAAATACTTAAATACATAGAAAACACCCATGACTCAGGAACAAATATCTGTGCTCATCACACTAATAAATGCCCTGACTGGGAATCGAACCCAGGACCTTCGGCTTCATAGGCAGGGTCACTACCCACTACGCCAGACCGGTCGTCAGATTTATTTGTCTCGAGTACAGATATTTGTTTCTGAGTCATGGGTGTTTTATATGTTTTAAGTATTTGTATATTATGTATATCGTGAGATGTGATGATCGATGAGAAAATGGCAGATGGGGTCGAAAAGTGCTCGAGACCACGGACCAGCAAGCGCAGCGTAAGACGTCCACACACAAGATGGACAGACGACCTCATTAAGGTCGCCGGAAGACGCTGGATGCAGGTCGCTTTCAACCGGTACATGTGGAGGTCCAAGGGGGAGGCCTATGTTCAGCAGTGGACGTCTTATGGCTGAGATGATGATGATGTATATCGTTGGCTGAGTACCCACAACATAAGCCTTTTTGAGCTTACCGTGGGGCTCAGACAAACTGTATAAGGATTTTGTATTATATATGTTTTATTTCAGTTATCTTCAACTTATACGAATCCGAGATATTAAAAAAAAAACGTTCGTTTCATCAATATATCGAGAGGTTGGCCTAGTGGGTAGTGATCCAGCCTATGAAGTCGAAGGTCCTGCGGCGCTACCGCGAACAACGATATTCGTAAATTTCGGACGATTGTCTCTGTCACTCTCAAGACACCCTTAATTGGAGTAAAAAAGAAAGATGCCCGTAATATACGAACTTCGACGTTCGCGGTACCGGGCCTGGGTTCAAATCCCAGTCAGGGCATTTGTGTGATGAACATAGATTTGTCTACCTATTATATATATCGTCGTCTACCTACAACACAAGCCTTACTGAGCTTACCGTAGGACTATCGATTTGTGTAAGATTGTCCCGAAATATTTATTATTTCTTAATTATATTCCAGAGTGCCTTCCTCCCCTCATACGCCGGCTACGACGTACTAATCCACCTGCAGCCCTCCCTGGCGCCGTACCGCAGTGAGCGCGTCGACGTGAGGCCGGCACCGCGAACGTTGCCCGCGGACGCGGCGCCCGTCATACCTGTGGTGGGGTTCAATCCTGTGCAGAGATACTTGGACGAATTGACGGTGAGGAATAGGCATGACTACACATGTTACAAATTCTAACACTATTAACCTCGTAACGCCCACCATACTAAAATATTTAATAGTTAAAACCAACCTTACTATGCAGTGAATTGGGTTGAATTTTCTTTTGTACGAAAACTAATGAAACAAAAGAAATTCTACCCTATTTCCTTTTATAAAAGATTTAGACTGCATTGAAAGGGGGTGTACATTGTAATGCACACTGGGTCTTACGAGGTTAAGTTAAATAGATATTATATGAGCAAAACATCTTAATAACGACATTGAATAAATTTACTGGAATGATTCAAAGATAATTGACCCTAAAATGATAAACTTTAAGGTCTAAAAACATTTCGAAATTAAGAAAAAAAAATGATATCCAGTCGGCTCCTTACATTTTTCTGAAATATAAAATGTATGGTAACTGTATACTTAAACGCATTATTTTGCGATCAACATAAAAATTGCATTATTTTTCCATACTTTAGAGTGGGCAAAGACCTAGGCGTGACGTCATAGTTAAGCATCATTTTGTTAGGAGCGTTTTGAGCGGAAAGTACGAGGTGCAGACTTAACCTCTCAATTTTGACTTTTATTTACCTTTTACGCAATTGATCCCATAGCGATATGTGTTCCTTACAACGAAACAAATCGATTCATATCATAAACAAAAAATATTCGTCTCGCCTATTGTAATCGGAAAAACGGGACTTTATCGCGTTTAAATTTAAAAAAGTAATGTGTGAAAATCACTCAGTATATTCGTGTCCCACACATTGGGGCTTTCAGTATAAGGATCAACAACAATTTGACTTAACTGAGCTGCTTTTAGTCTACTAGTCGAATAATACATTACTACAGAGGCTGGGTAGAAAGGGGTTGCCGGCCGAGTATATGTAGAAGGCCGAACGCAGTGAGGATTGTTACGAAGGCGACAACCCCTTTTTACGCCGACGCCGACGTATGTAGGTACTGTGCTTTTCTCAAACAAGTAATACAATAGATTAAATAAAAGTCCAAGAAATAAATGTTTTTGAAAAATAAAAAATAAATTAGAAAAATTTAATGAAACAGCAAAATGTACAATAAATTATTGATTATGGTTTTTAATAGGCGTAGTGGTAGTATATCATAAAACCACCATTATATTTTTAATGGTAAGTCTCCAAGATATGTCACAAATTTATGTGGAAGGCCTTAAGGCCTGCCATGTCAACTTTAACAACCTCTCGTGCCTCTCGCTTAGCCAAACCTGCAACCACATACTTCGAAGCCTATTAAATAAGGAACATACTGTCAATATTGTAGTGCAATGTGCATCTTTGAGAAAATGGTTATTTAATGATATCATTTAATCAACCAAATGATATCGTATGGCACAATATATAAACTGATGATTTCGTATTACATTGCTTGTTCAAATAAGTTTTTAGCTGTATTTTTTTTAGAAATCCAGTAATGAAATAAAACAACTAAAACGGATTATATTGCGTATACTAATTTAAACTTCGTCCCGACGTTTTGATCCCTTTAGTTCTTTTATTTCATAAGTAATTATCACGGCAACCAAAGACAATATTAAATTGAGTCATTTTCAAAAGTAGCAGACTAAAAGTTGCTCAGTTTTATGAGCAATATCGATCCATATATTTAAAGCCCCATAGTAGGAGACACGCGGTATTAATAAGCATTGGATACAGGCAACGTCAGGTGTGACAACTGCCTGCTTACCAAACAATAGTAAACAAAAAAAAACCACGTAGGATAATTCCCTAGTAACTAGTAACACCATACTAAAAATGAACTCTTTTTTATAGGCGATTATAATTCATTTTTCTGTGGATTCTGATTGATTAATCCATTTATAGGTAAACAGAATTCATTTTCAGTATAAACTGGCCAGTTATTAAAAAGGGTCATTACTGGTGATTAATCCTATATGTTCCTTTTTTCAGAGTGCTTACAGCGACTTTGCGCTTTTCTTCCACGACTTCTACGGCGGGGAGGTGATCGCCGTTCTGTGGAAGCCCGATATAGGAGAAAATAAAGAATTCCAGGTACTTTTTATTTTTATTTTTTGAGCGCGAAAGCACAGATTAGTTCCTGAGTCATGTGTGTTTTCTATGTATTTAAGTATTTATATGTATCTATCTATTATATATATCGTCGTCTAGTACCTACAACACAAGCCTTACTGAGCTTACCGTAGGACTAGGTCGATTTGTGTAAGATTGTCCCAAAATATTTATTATATGATAACGATGAATCAGTTTATAGTATGAGAGGTAGGGCACAGCGATGACCATCACCCTTGAATCTGGGGCAGCCCAACTGGGGAAGTACCTCCTCCTTACAGAAGACCACAGCCATAATAGCACTGCTACCTTTCAGGTATGTAGTGTTGTGTTCCTGATGGTGAGTAAGGTTCCCAGAGCTCCAACCCCCCTTAATGGCCGGCAACGCGCTTGTGACTCCCCTGGTGTTGCGGGTGCCCATGGGCGACGGTAATTGCTTACCATCAGGCAATCCGTCTGCTCGTTTGCCGCCTAAGTCATAAAAAAAAAAATTCATAGTCAATAAATATCTGTTTCTAGGTGGCGAGTGCAAAAGCTTTACGGCCAACAGGCGAAGGTGACAAGTATAGAGTTAATACGGCAGCCATTGTTGAAGATTTCAAGATTCTGGGCGTCGGGTTAGTGAAACATGTCACTGTTAATAATTAGATAATTTAATAAAGATTTCAAAGTATATTTTATATCATTTTATTGGCTGCCAGCTGAGACTCACCCCATCTCCCGCGGGTATCGTAACAGGCAGAGGAAAACCGATGAATGGGCTGCAGCGTCCCACGAAATCGAAAGAACAGCTACTGCGGTGGCCAACCCGCCTCCCAAGCGTGGCGACTATGGTAAATCACATCCAAGGTGATATAAGTATTCGGGGGAAGCCTATGTCCAGCAGTGGACGTATACGGCTGAAATGATGATGATGATGATGACAGTGGAGGTGGTCACAAATAGATATTATATTATTATTCAGATGAACATGCACTTTTGGACCCGGGTATGTCCTTAAACTACGTCCGACAATGAGAGGTAGGGCGCAGCGAAGTACCATCATGCTCGAGTCTGGAGAAGCCCAACTGGGGAAGTACCTCCTCCTTACAGAAGACCACAGCCATAATAGCACTGCTACCTTTCAGGTATGTAGTGTTGTGTTCCTGATGGCGAGTAAGGTTCCCAGAGCTCCAACGTCGGCAACGCGCTTGTGACTCCCCTGGTGTTGCGGGTGCCCATGGGCGACGGTAATTGCTTACCATCAGGCAATCCGTCTGCTGGTTTGCCACCTTATGTCATAAAAAAAAAACTTTGTCGCCTTGACAATAGAGGCGTTGTTCAGATATTTGTGACCACCTCCACAGTTCCGATATGTCTGACGGTGACTGTACCTCGACAGATCGTATAATCTTGACTAGCATCTGATGGCGACTGTACCCAGTGATGTCTTTATATTTGGCTCAATTAACTATTATTTGTCCCTCGTTGCCATGATTACGTTTCCCTGGGTCACTCTTCAAACTCACAGTTTAATTGCATCTAAATACACAAAACATAGATATTTGTAGAAGCTATATATGTCCCTTCCATAATGGGTCACCTACCAAGCGCGTCAGTACGCGGTGCCACATTTCTTGTAACAAACTATATGCTTCAGTGGTCCCCTGGCTGATGGGACAGAATAACAACAAATGGTTGATTCACTCATAATAGTTGTTATATTAATTTCTGGAGAAACAAAAAAATATAACCTCATAAATAATACAATTAAATATAATAATGTTACATCTAGTTTAATTTGAAGAATTTTACGTTTTATTATTTTTACCTACCTTACATACAGGTCGATTCACGAGAGTTGGCACGAATGAAATGAATGACTGAATGAAAATGTCTATGTGTGTGTCACATTAACCAATAAAATAGTGGCTCGATTGTATACCGATACAAGCGTCACTCATACAATGAAAGTTACGTTCAATCCATTCGTGCCAACTCTCGTGAACCGACCTGTACCTATATTAACAGAAATCAGAAATCAAATAAACATTGTACATTGAGTAATTAAATAAAAGTCTAAAACATGCTTTATAAATATTTTAATACTAAATTGATAATAAGTTTACTTAACAAAGAATCTACTATACATTTAAGCGTTTAATGCTTCGTAATCTACGTAAAATGTATATGTACTTACAATTTACTATATATTGTAATACATAAATATTGTGTGATAATCAAGGATCGGGACAAACGCCCGTGATTTTGAAAATATAACCCTGTTCCGTACAGCAGAGACTTCCTTATGTTAATAAAAAAATAGTATTTTATACATTTATTAGACCATAATTTATATCCAGTGACAAATTAATTTATGATTGACATTCCGAAATTTACTTTCGCCAATATAATAGAATGACCAATTTTTTTTCTACTTTTTCTGTTGTGAGCCAATAACGATGAGAATTTTTAAGACCCATTGCAACCTCTTAAATAGATATTTTGTGTTAGCTTGTTATTAAATAAATCTAATAAAATAAAATATTTTAACATCATAAAATAAGGAAGTCTCTGCTATACGGAACAGGGTTATATTTTCGAAATGACGGGCGTAGGGCCGATCCTTGGTGATAATATTTTACAATTCTACCTTACAAGAGTTATAATTATAAATAAGGCTTGTGTTGTAAGTATTAGTAGACTATTATTTATAATTCTCTTTCTCAATGTATACAGGATTTCAACTAAGTTTAAATCTCTGTATGACCACGTTTTTCATATTGAACGACCAATACAGAAGGCGTATCGCGAAAACAATATTTGAAAATCGTCTATCCCCATATGTCTCTCTTGCATATACGAGCGATCAAACGACGTGGTTCTGGATTTTTTTTATTAATACTATTGTCCCACTGCTGGTCAGAGGCCTCCCCGCTAATTCCCACGACTCCCTTTCTGACCAGCTGCCAAAGTTGACAATCGTATGTAGAAAAGAAAATTGAAAATGTAGGTATGTTTTTCGAACCTCAGGATGCATAGTTTATATTGTCATAATTTCTCTGTTTAGCCCTGTGGTTCACTGTTAGAGACTGCAATTAGATATTAAATCCCGTCTTTTATACATTTATCTTATAATTAAATAGGTACCTAAATAATTCATAATTTGGCATAACGTTTTTTTTTCTAAACTGTGGATTTATCAAGACTTATGCATAATTTTGATTATCTTTGTTTTATAATAAGAGTTATAGAGTTAATTATTACACGTTTGGAAAGTAATAATGACCCTGTAATACGAGTAATACTACAGGTGACCATTGCAGAAGGCTGGCTTATATTTTCCTCAGCGAATTAGCATTGCCATCCGACGAGGTAAAGCGGCCAGTCTTCTGGGCACATTGACATCGATTTGGGGGATATTTTTTATTTGTTCTTTGTAATAATGTTTTAAGACTAAATTTATTATAATCTAAACCAGTAAATATGATTCTGATATGTTCGTACAAACATTAAACAAAATAATTAATCATTTGCATAAATGAGTAATTATGTCAAATTATTTATGACAATCGAAATTATGCGAACCAGTAAACCGGGAATCATATTGGTTACGTACGGAATAAATATCATATTAGCCAGGGACGTCAACTGCAGGACATAGGTCTCCATAAACCGCCACAGGGCAAATCTAAATATATATAACTCAAAGTGACTGACTGACTGACATTGTGATCTATCAACGCACAGCCTAAACCACTGGTCGGATCGGGCTAAAATTTAGCATGCAGGTAGATGTTATGACGTAGAAGAAAGGATTTTGATCAATTCTACCCCCAAGGGGATAAAATAGGGGATGAAAATTTGTATGAAACTTTGTCAATTTTAAACCGATCGGGCTGAGACTGCTTAAACGCATACAGCTACTATGACGTAGGCATTTGTGGATAAAACGGCATTTTCTGAACAAAAAGCATGCATGCATACAAAACTTTTTGAAAGATAGTGTGCTAATAATAACTTAAATACTTAATGCGAAGAAGCTAGTAGGGAATAAGCTACGCCTTAACGAAATAAGGTAGAGTATCTAACGGTGCCGGGTAGTTACGGATCCAGTCTCCTCCTTGCAGCCTCCTGCTGGGGTCGCCCTGCTCCAGCCACGTCCCGGACGGGAGGTACACGTCGCGTTCCCGGGATCCCCGCTCCACGACCGGGGCTACTAGGATGGTTTCGCCGAGGAGGTACTCTGGGAACAACATTTTTTTTTAAAGGAAACGTCTGCTAAAGAAGACGTAAAGGTACGACCACACCGCTGCGAAAACGGCGACGGTACGGAATCGCAGTAACGCATCATATTTACGGTGTTTTTACCGCACACTTCCCACACACGCTGCCACAATACGCAGTACCCTTACCATGAGTTGTGACTTTGAGGTTTTCGATAACGAGTATCGAGTTTACTATCTGTGCACTCGTTCGCACTAAAATAGTACAATAGAAAGACGTTAGACGGTAGAGTGCTGAGTGGGCCGAAACGCGAGCGGCCAACTGACACAATTAGTCACAACAATAATATTACTTTGCTATTAACAAATTTGCTATTAAACAGCGGAATAGCAAAGTAATTAACGATTAACACGGTACTACTCACGTTTATTTAGTCACTCGCCGTGCGCGACGGGCCGGTGACGCGAGCGGCGAACCGATCGGGCACTCAGCACTCTTAGTGCTTGAAAATGGAGGCCTATGTTCTCCGAAACATGTCGCGCGAGTGACTAAATAAACGTGAGTAGTACCGTGTTAATCGTTAATTATTAAACATGTCTCATGTAAGTTTAAATACAAATAGCAAAGTAATATTATTGTTGTTAATAATATGGACTTCCGCAAAGTAACGCCTGATTCAATTAATCACAATTAGTCATTTTTAAACACAAAACGATCGTGAGATTGAAACATATTAATTGTATAAAAGCGGGTAACTCACGTTTTATAAGTCGAATATGATTATGCTCCTCGTTACGGGGTGAAACATGTCGAGCAATATTCGACTTATAAAACGTGAGTTACCCGCTTTTATACAATTAATATGACACAATTAATCGATAATAAAAATGGCCTACCGTCCCATATGTCGTGCGCCGCGGTGTCGGCGGGGTCGGCCCACCACACGGGCGGGTTGACGGGCGCGCCGGTCCGCGCGGCGCGGGCGCACGCCGCCACGATCTGCTCGGCGTATTTTGCGTGCAGTTGTACGAATTTCTTACTTATGGCGATCGTCTGGAATCATTGTGTTAATTTTTACAAGCTTTTATTTAACTTGCAATGTATTTATGTTTACCCGGGTGGAATTTTTCAACTCAATTTTGACGCAGACAACTTTAACCGATTGAGCTAAAGTACAAATATGTAACTTCGGTGATGCAACATTAGGTACCACTGATCCGATCTGATGCTAGAGCCAAAAGGCAGCAAAAGCAACTCCTAAAATACACAAGATAAACCCGTGGTGCTTAGGCTCGTTAGAATCCTATCGATGAGTAGGTGACGATTGTGCAAAAAAGTACAGTCGGAAAATTTCTGACAGAAACTTATCATATCTTACACACTGGTTCATTTTTAGGGTTCCGTACCTCAAAAGGAAAAAACGGAACCCTTATAGGATCACTTTGTTGTCCGTCTGTCCGTCCGTCCGTCCGTCTGTCAAGACCCTTTTTCTCAGGAACGCGTGGAGGTATGAAGCTGAAATTTATATCAATTACTCAGGTCTACTGTCCCTTGAAGCTGTGAAAAAATCAAACTTCTAAGCCAACGCAATCAAAAGATACAGCCGTTTATACCGCAAATTTTCGACACTTGCAAGGGAATCAAAACCTACAGGGTGCTTCCCGTGAACTCAGAATCTTGAAATTTGGTACGAAGCAACGTCTTATAGCATAGATAAAGGAAAAATTACGAAAACCATAAATTTTTAGTTACATCACATAATATATATTTTTTAATAATTTTAAACTTACTACCCATTTCCTCATAAACGCGTAGAGGTATTAAATTGAAATTCATACCAAATACTCAGGTCTATAATACCTTTAAGCTGTAGCAAAATCAAACTTCTATGTCAACGCAATCAAAAGAAACAGCAATTTAAGCTGCATATTTTGAAACTCGCAAGTACTCGCAAGGGAATCAAAACCTAAAGGGTACTTCCAGTCGACCTAGAATCTTGAAATTTGGCATGAAGCAACGTTTTATAGCACACATAAAGGAAAAATTCCGAAAACCTTAAATTTTTAGTTACATTACAAAATATATATTTTTTAATAAATATAAACTTTGTAAACCTTGCAGGTTTGTACGGAACCCTCGGTGCGCGAGTCCGACTCGCACTTGGCCGGTTTTTTTTTTATGACATAGGCGGCAAACGAGCAGACGGATTGCCTGGTGGTAAGCAATTACCGTCGCCCATGGGCACCCGTAACACCAGAGGAGTCACAAGCGCGTTGCCGGCCTTTAAGGGGGGTTGGAGCTCTGGGAACCTTACTCACCATCAGTAACACAACACTGCATACCTGAAAGGTAGCAGTGCTATTATGGCTGTGGTCTTCTGTAAGGAGGAGGTACTTCCCCAGTTGGGCTGCCCCAGATTCAAGCGTGATGGTCATCGCTGTGCCCTACCTCTCATTGTTGGACGTAGTTTAAGGACATACCCGGGTCCCGGGTCATGTTAAATCCATGTCCATTGGACAGTGAAGTGATCGGTCGGTCTGACTAATTTAACGGACTACAATTAATTACGTTTCTATACAGTTATCACCCCCTATTTCTCGTCCTGAGCGACTTAACGTAAAAAAAATAATATTGATCTTGCCTCGTTGTCAAAGTCCCAGGGTACGTAAGAGAACTGCATGCTGGGCATAAAAGTGTTGGCCTGCAGCCACCTGATGAACAGCTCCTTGGTCGGATCCTCATTGTATCTGGAAAGGAATTACAGGAGTTGAAAGGAAGCTCAATATAGGTGATAATTGTGATAAACTTATAAACTTAACTGAAGGACCAATGTTTATGTAGTTGTGCAGAGAATGAATATGGAACTTACGTCAAAACTTGAACATAGAACGCTGACATGCGTGTACACACACGTTATTACTACAGGGGCTTTAACTCAGTTTTTCACGTAAACGTACCTATAATTCCACCCCGTGTATAACGCTAATATATCTACCGCGGATGTCGTACGAGGCGACAAAGGGAAAAAACGACGAATGAGCAGCAGCGTTCGTTGAAACCTAATCTACAGCTACTGCGGTCGTCAATCCGCCTGCCAATCGTGGCGACTATGACAACTATATGTTCTCTGAAGCAGGCACACGATAAACCCGTAACCCGTGTATTCCCGGACATAATTAATTTGGGTCTGTTCAAGGCAAGAGTGAATAGGCTGTTACTGAATCAGTGTGCTACACCTTCGACCTCGTCGGCACTTACCATCAGGTGCGACTGAGGTCAAACGCTGGTCCGTCTTGTATTAAAAAAAAACTTGGCAAGAATGTTCTCAAATGTTCATAAATGCCCTTGATGATCATGATAACAAAGATTGACAAAGACTGTGAGATCCTTCACTATGATCGTGCCAAGGAGAACGTGCAGAAGGAATGCGATAAGCCTGTTTTTTTATACGTCGGTGGCGAATAAGCATACGGCTCGCCTGATGGTAAGCAGTTACCGCCTATGAACTGCAACTCCAGAGGTATTACATACGCGTTGCCGACCCTAGATCCTGGGTTTCCAAAGATCATGAGAATAAAGGATTGGGAGATTCACTTACCCATTGCCTCCGATCATGTCGGGCAGCACCAATGGGTAGCCATTGATGTTCATCTGAAGCAGGGTCGTGATGAGGGTGGGGAGACCGTTCTCGAATGTCCAGTAGGTGTCCTTGTCTATCATGCGCACGAAGATTGGGAGGTCTTGCGTTCTGAAACAAAGAGTTCAGAATTCATATTAGTGGTCGTGGTTGTGTATTTGTGATCGTTTGATAAGATTCTTCGGATTTCTTCTAACGTCCTGTACAATTGACGCTTCCTGATGTATAAATAACAAAGAGTCGGCACCATCGATAACATTCATCCTAAAAAATCCTTGGAAAACAATTAAAAAAATTTAAATCTTCCCTTTTGGTTCTTCAACAAGTAACATCACGCAACTTACCGTCATAGTGGGTACTCCTTTAATGTTTTTTTTTTTTTATGACAAAAGGTGGCAGACGAGCAGACGGATTGCCTGATGGTAAGCAATTACCGTCACCCATGGGCACCCGAAACACTAGGGGAGTCACAAGCGCGTTGCCGACCTTTAAGGGGGGTTGGAGCTCTGGGCACCTTACTCACCATCAGGAACACAACACTACATACCTGAACGGTAGCAGTGCTATTATGGCTCTGGTCTTCTGTAAGGAGGAGGTACTTCCCCAGTTGGGCTTCTCCAGATTCGAGCATGATGGCACTTCGCTGTGCTCTACCTCTCATTGTTGGACGTAGTTTAAGGACATAACCGGGTCCAAAATTGGAAATCCGTGAATGTTGGAAAATGTTACAGAACTTTTTATAGTTAGTACAGACCTGTAGCCAGCTCGGACTTCGGTGATTGGTCCAAACATTGCGGCTGCACGGACGTAATCAGCTGTTATCACACCAGGCTGATCGCGGATGTCACCTTTCAGGACTGGAATCTGGGGATCAAAATTGTACTGTATAGGTGCACATGTGTTGGTTATAATAGCTATCACAGTGTCTTGTCTTGTTTGTGACATAGTTAGGTACGTCCATCATTCCTTTTATAATAATTCTGTGTCTAATCATAAATATAGACTTATCTGATTTTTAGAAAAGTATTTCAGAGAGGTTTATTAAGTGTCCCGAACAAAAAGCGACCGGGCAACGGGAAGAAAAACGCTTTAAATCCGAATAGTTCTTTTTTTGCTCTTGATGTCAGAAATCACTTACCTGCGGTGCCCAATCCGATTCTCCACCATCAAACTTATAACTGTCGAAGCCATATGCGTTCTGAATGTTCTTCAGTCTTCCGATGTGCCAGTTCCTCGCCTCGGGCTTCGTGAAGTCGATGTAGGCCGTCGTCGTCTCGTTGTCGTTCCACCAGCTCGTCTCCACGGACCCGTACTCGGAGGAGACCAGGTAGCTGGAAGGTACATCTGTCATCACTTAAAACTTGTGGTCTTACGGTGACTGGTGAAGAGAGGGTAATATATCATGGATGAAAGACCAGAATGTTGTTATAAACTTGAAGAAGATTCTGTTCTCGTACGTAAGTTTATAGATAAAACAAAAGATTTACTCAGCATAGTTACCTGATACAACTACTTTTTGACGATAGAATACCTCTGATAGCATATTGTCTAAAATTTTGAGAATAAAGCGGTTAAGATTTGCATGACGAAGAAATAAAAAAACCGACCTTGTCCAATGTCTATGCATAACACAACTTCAATGTATCACCAATTACTTACCCCTTATTACGTGCTTCTGTATACCACGGCTCGCATCCCTTATTGATAAACGGGTGCGTCCAAAGCGTTACCCTGAATCCCTTCGCTTTCAGCATCGCCACCGTATTCTTCATATTCGGAAACCTGTTCACATCCACAGTCTGAGAGCCGTAGCAGGTCTCCCAAAGATCATCAATTTCTAACTGGCTGTTAGGGAACCCATATCTATTGATCTCATCAGCGAATTTCAGAACCGTGTCATGGTCTACATTGGTCTTATACCGCGCCCAAGTCGACCAAATTGGGTACTTAATCATCAATGGATCGGGTACACCGCTAGGTTTCCCAAGATACTTAGCAACGGCGTATTCGTGTGCTTTTCTCACGTCATCAAAGATCCCTACCGCGTAAACGAGTTCGTTCCTCTCTCTCTTGCTCGAATACGGAGGTTTGACTTGCGCTACGAAGCAAGCAGCGTTCTTCTCCAAATCGTTTTGGTCGACGAACAGAGGGACTTTTTTGTCGAAGTAGTAGAAGATGCCTTCGGAGTTGAGCCAGTAGGGCTCGGCGATGCCGCAGTTGTCGGCCTCCTTGGTGACGTAGGAGTAGTCTACGAGGGTGAGCCGCTCTATGGGCCAGTATTGGCGCTTCTGCTGAGGGCCACCGTACCAGTGCCGAGAACCTGTGAAGCAGTGCGTTAGAAACTTGTCTGGGTATAATGAAATGGAACGATCTTTTAAGATGCCTATGTTTACCAGGAAAAATAAAGGATGGAAGTTGTGTTCTAAATGTAAAGTAGGATTAATATGCCGTAAGTCGCGAGTGGCGAAAACGTATAGAAAAGAGCAGTGTCGAACAAAACGGATGACCTTTTACGCGTTACTGGATGACGGCGGCTGCAGGGTACTAAAGATTCCTCCCTGGTGTGGTTTATGACAGAAGACTATGCTCAGCACTGGACCTCCGTTGCCTATATGAGATTATACGGTAGGTGAAGCAATTAAGCAATAGTAGTTCATGAACCTGGATAAATGCTGACAAAAATAGATTGCTGCCAGAGCTTGGTAAACGTATAATTTTTCAAATCGGCATTGTTAACTATCAACCAAAAACGAAAAGGATTTCTTTCCCGTCTGTGTTTAACGGTTAAAAATCTCTTAAATTTAGATACCAGCTTTTGTTTCATTCGTCAACCAGTTTTTGCCCTTTTCATTTGTGGGAAAGAAATTAACCGGGTAGCAATTTGATAGGAATTAGGAAAGACTGTTACTTGCCTAAATTAACGCAGTCCTCCAACCTCATGCCTTTAGGCGCCTCCCAACTGATGGTGAGTATCTGCCCCCCGGCGGCGGCCTCCACCGAGACCCTCATGGACGTGTCGTTGGCGAACTGGATCACCACGTCGCCATCTTGTACCACATCCTTGATGGCGCCGGTACGTCGGCCGATGACGGCAACCACTTCCGATAGGCTTTCTGTAGGAAAGACCATAGTCGCCAGTATTAGAGGTGCAGAACTGTACCATAAAGTGAGAGAGAAAAGTGATGTTCGGAAATTTCGATTGCCACGTTCGTGCCAATTTCGTGCCATTCCTATTGTGAAGTCGGACTCCAAGGTCCCGTGAGCCGTGGAAAAATGTCGGGACAGCGCGAGGAAGATGATGATGATTCCTATTGTGAAGTCTGACATGCAAAGGTCTGCCATGAGGCTAATGTACACTTATGAAATAAAACAACTAAAACGGATTAAATTTGTAATAAGCCCCTCTGGCGTGTGCAATTATCATGAATAATTTATATGTATTTATACATTTTGTAATTTTTTGAGGATGGAGGTAAATTAATATTTTTCCTCAGTCCACCCGATGACAACGAACGCTGCTAAAGGGTTCGAAACGTCGGGATGAAGTTTAAATTAGTATACGCGATTTAATCAGCTTTAGTTGTTTTATTTCATGAGTAGTTAATTATCGCGGTAACCGAAGACAATATAATGTACACTTACTCCTTTTCAGCATCAGGTTGAGCCCACCATAGGGATTGTTTTCGAGCCGCGCCTGTAGTGTGGGTGTGTTCAGTATGTTGATGTCCACTGCCTGCGCGTGCGCGGCCAGCGCTAACATCACTGCAACCAGCGAAAAAAACTTCATTGAACGTCTAATGGACCCCAAAGTAAGGCCGTAACTTTGTGACTTTTTATATGAAAACTCGATGTTTTAGTGCAGTACTTGTGACATTATCTACAAAAAGGGACCTTATTGTCAATGGCGCTTATGTCGTTGTTCAAGACGATACAACACAAACGCAACGCGATTCTGCGTAAGTGCCATCGACAATAAGGTCCCTTTCCTAGATAATGACACATTTACATCTATCTTTCCCAGCCCGGAATCGCGAACATCGAAGTTCGTATATTTCGAGCATCTTTCTCTTTTACTCCAATTAAGGCGTCATGAGAGTGACAGAGACAAGGTCCGAAATTTACGAATATCGTTTTTCGCGGTAGCGCCGCAGTTATTTTACACATACAGGGTGGTAAGGCACGATGATCCTTTCCGAAAAGGTAGGTAGTTTAAGTGATAGAGAATCGATTCGTAATGTTTAGAATGTTGTTACGAACTATTAGCAAAAATATTAATATTCTTCTTAGAGACAACTCTACTATTGTATTGTAATTATTAACTGTGAAATGGGTAGAAATGTTGATTTGATAAAAGTCAATAACCTTTGTGTTATTGTAAAATGTTACTGAATCTAATGAGGGTTGTCACTTCCAGTATTTTGCATAAAAAATTAACTGCCTATAACTTCAAAACGCTTACGAATAGGAGCATAGTTTCTTTAGACGAAATACAGTACTAAATCTGAACAATCCCCCTTTTTGCGGGAAAGATCGACGTGCCATTCCACCCTGTATAATTTAAAGTTTGACGCGTACGTCAGCTATCAATATAAAAGCAGTTCGATTACGGTAACGACGTTCTCACCATTGTAATCGTAATTACCGCCTGCCGTGACATCTTAGCTAAACACCAATTATAATATAATACATGGTTGCGAGTATTGATTGCTTCTTAGGAAGTTTATTTTTATCGCCTCCGGGTTGATCGATGAAAACAGTTCAATTAAAAGTTAATATAGTTGAAACTTGTGAGCCATGTTACTACTTATAGTTTCAAAATCGGTACCAGAGCCCTTAGTGTAAGTTTTTAACGTAACTTTACGTCACGAACGCGTTTGCGTTTCCCATATAAATAACATTATCACTTACGCGTTCGTAAACGTTTCTTTACGTCAAATGAAACTTACACTAGAGCAGAAGCTCTACTCTAGCTTATTTGAGTTAGGTATGTCGCCTAGTGCGATATAATAAAATATTATTTAGATATACATCATCATACCAGTTGAAGGACGTCAACTGCTAGACGTAGTATGCCTTCAACACTTATTGTATTTAAATATACGTTCAGCCAAAAAGTCTGGCTATAGTCGGATCTCTTTCACTTCAATTTGGCTTGCCTTTACCAATTGGTTATTGGTAAAGGCAAGTAAGAAATATTGGTAAACATACAGACAGAGAGTTGTTTTCGCATTTATAATATTAGTATAGATGTAACACAGTTCTTAACACGTTCATCTCCGACGACACAACGTTTGTGATCTTATTAAACCTTCTCCAATGCCAGTGACTCAACGTATGTGATAAAAAATTATTGAATTCCTATGCCAGTGATACGTATTTGTGTTTAAAAAGAAAGTTCTCCTATGCCGGTAACACGTAATGTGTTAAGATAAATTAACTGGCCAATGCCGGTGACACAACAGTTGTGTTAAAAACGTTTGTATTCCTATACCACTGGCACAGGAGTAATAACTTGACTTATGACAGCGACATAGGAATAAAAATTTTGTATAATACCAGTGGCTCTGAGTGATCGAGATAATTTCTACCGAAATATTGTAAGCGTTTAGTAAAACAGTACCAGGGGCGAATGTGTTAAATCAACCAAACCGCTGTAGGTACTACTTAAGAAAACTGAAATTTCCACAAGTGCCTGTTTGCATAAAGTAGGCTACTATTAGGTTAGTAATAAAAAAGATTTAAAAATCATTCTTAAAAAAATTGTACAGGAAGTATGGTCCTGGCATTATATTATTGTCTTTTCCGTACACGGAACAATGGTGTTCCGGACATTTGGGAGGCATACGCGGAGCCGGCTCGAGCTAACGCGCAGAGGCCCTTCCGACAATTTAATGAAATGTAAGGGGTACACTAAGCGGATTCGATCGATTCGAGTTGGTTATGATTATTGCCACAATTTCGAGACTAATAAGAACTTTTTATTGAGAGAGACACTTTTCTGGAGTAGGTTGGTCAATTGACTGAACCCACAGAGAGCTCAAGGGGGCTTGTGAATTCGGTGCTCAACCAATATTTTATTTTTTATTTTTTATTTTATGATAAAGGTGGCAAACGAGCAGACGGATTGCCTGATGGTAAGCAATTACCGTCGCCCATGGGCAATCGCAACACCAAGGGAGTCACAAGCGTGTTGCCGACCTATAAGTGGGTTGGAGCTCTGGGAACCTTATTCACCATCAGGAACACAACACTACATACCTGAAAGGTAGCAGTGCTATTATGGCTGTGGTCTTCTGTAAGGAGGAGGTACTTCCCCAGTTGGGCTTCTCCAGATTCAAGCGTGATGGTACTTCGCTGTGCCCTACCTCTCATTGTTGGACGTAGTTTAAGGACATACCGACATTTGCTCCCTTCGTCTGTATTCCCGGCAAGATATAATTTGGGTCTCTTCAAGTCAAGAGTGAATAGGCTGTTACTGAACCAGCGTGCTACACCTTCGACCTCGTCGTCACTTACCATCAGGTGCGACTGAAGTCAAATGTTGGTCAGTCTTGCATAAAATAAAAAAAAATACCCGGGTCCAAAGTAAATCATATAATATAATATACAAATACTATATAACAATATAATATCAAAATAAAATATATGACATAATATACAAATACTAAACCACCATGTCCCTATGACTCATAAATATAAATGACCTTACTGGGATTTGAAGCCAGGACTGTCGGCTTCATAGGCAGGGTCCTCTCTGTCCAGTCTGTCGTCAAGTCAATAATATTCAATAAAAATTTATCGTTACCCACATATTATGTATAAATTAAAAAAGAAAATCGATTTAAAAGCTATCAGCCTACTGTGCTTATATTTTGTACACCTAACGTCGTTATGGTGTATTACTCTGGGGTACATAACCATCAGAAACGGCACAATAATTAAAAACCCGTTTGTTTTAAAAAATGTGTCAATGCTGCCATGCTTACTTTAACAGGTCGGATTTAGGATTAAATAAAGGCAATACTTACAGCATAAAAGGACGGCCATCTTCAAGGCACGACACTGCACTGGCGAGCCTAGCTCTAAGGACAGTATATACGTGAGACATCATTATCACACTTTGTAATTGGTGCAGGGATGTAAAGGAACATGCAGAATATACAATATCGGGTACCCCGGCTTTGATGTGCGTGTATACACGGTGTATATCAATATTACTAGGAGAAGAACGCTAAGTCACTCCCACACGCAGAAATATTATCTCTAGCTGAAAACTGAGGCTCTAGTGCAAGTTTTTAACGTTACTTTACGTCACAAACGCGTTTGCGTTTCCTATATAAATAACATTATCACTTACGCGTTCGTAAACGTTTTTTTACGTCAAAAGAAACTTACACTAGAGCCTCTAGTGAGTGAAGGGCTAACGTGAACCTCCTCCCTTGACATAGACAAGAAAAGCCACTAATATAGCCTGTCATATGAAGCAATTTGCCCTAGTATCATTACAAAATGAATGAATGAATAGTTTATACAGATCGTAAGCGAAACGACTAAAATTAAGGTAGGAATAAGGTGAGATGATAAGAGGCCGGTACCGCAATCATCGAAGTTCGTCTATTTCGAGCGTCTTTCTCTTTTACTCTAATTAAGGCGTCATGAGAGTCAATCGTTCGAAATTTACGAATATTGTTTATCGTCCTAGCGCCGTAGAGCCGAAAAGGTGCGGTAATTCGTGGCGTGCGTTGACGCGAACGTGGGCCCGGCACTCTTAGTGCTCCAAAAATTTGAAATGGGGATGTATGCTTACCGAAATATGTCGCGCGACATGATAGGGATTGAAGACGGCTGTATTCATAAAATGTTGGGAAAAATCATGTGACATTTCGTTTCATCTGTTAACCCGATATTTTTATTAGAGTTTCAATTACGTTACAACGTTTTATACGTCTACCTATACCTACCACGAATCACGTCGTACATTCGCTCGTCTATTTTCTTTTCTTTATCACTCGTATATCGAGCGATAGACATGGAAATAGATAATTTTCAATTTAGCGTAAACCTTTTGTTTGCAGTGTACATTCTCCTTAACACACGTCAAACGTTGAAGGAGTTACTCCGGCGCTTAGAATAACAATGGAAGCAAAAACGACTGCAAGTACAAATATTCAGACACTAGTTGACGTCTTCCGCTATTCAGGGCATTTGTCATCTAGGTCTTAATGACATGGTTTAGGCTGACTTAGTCTAGAAATAATAGTCACATTGTTAGGTAAAGCCCTAGTTTCCTAGGATAGCGGTGCTGTCATGTAGCGGCAGTTTCCATATATTTTACATTAGCAAAGTACCAAGAGGGCCGCTGCTAAATGCTTAGGTCTCACACGGACCAGAACACAAAATGACTACATCGGCTCATAGTCCATAACTAAAAATGACCGAAACACAAAATGACTACAACACAATTAGTCACATACGAAAAAACACCAGATGCGGGAAAGTAAACCCACTTTCGTATAGGTAGGGTTTAGGGCCAAAGCACCCAAAAATAGGACTCTGCGTAAGCGTAAGCGAAACTCTGTCGACTAATTTAATTGTGTTGTAGTCATTTTGTGTTTCTGCCATTTTGAGTTTTGGACTATGTGCTGATGTACTCATTTTATGTTCTAGTCTGTGTAAGACTAACCCCGCTATTTTTTTTTAATGACAAAGGTGGCAAACGATTAGACGAATTGCCTGATGGTAAGCAATTACCGTCGCCCATGGGCACCCGCAACACCAGGGGAGTTACAAGCGCGTTGCCGGCCTTTATGGGGGGATGGAGCTCTGGGACCTTACTCACCATCAGGAACACAACACTACATACCTGAAAGGTAGCAGTGCTATTATGGTTGTGGTCTTCTGTAAGGACGAGGTACTTCCCCAGTTGGGCTTCACCAGACTCAAGCGTTCACCGCTATCATAACATAAGACACCAAAGCTTAATAAATAACAATGGAGACATTTTGAATTTGAACAAATTTCTGGCAAAAATGACAGTTTTGGTTTGGTACAAACTTTTAGGAGTTGCTATAGCTACTTTCTAGCTCCAGCATCAGATCAGATCAGTGGTACAATAATATTGCGTTGTCCCTGAACTTACATGTGATAAATTTCAGCAGTTCAGCTCAATCGGATAAAGCATACCAAGTCTTGACAGTATAATTATGGCACTTTAAAGCATTGTCAAAGTGTATGAGCCCAAAGCTAGAATGATAGAACATAACGATTGACCATGTCTAGAGCTCTTGGAAAATTACCACCAGGAACACAACACTGCATACCATAAAAAATAGCAGCAGTGTTATTATATTATAAATATTATAATGTAGTCTACATCATTTAACACACCGGATCCTTCTTGGCCCAAAAACTAAGTCTGGCAATCCAGAAGGGAAACGCCGCTAGTATTCTAAGCAGCATAACGGAGGCAGGGGGATTTGGCGAGGTTTTTTACATTAAATTTAATTTTATTATAATACCAAACTGTATGTTTAACACTAATAAGGAATATCTTTTAACACAGTCATTATGGTAAGACTTCTGTAAGCAATTACTATAAATTATCCCTTTGCAAATGACTTCATTTGAAGGCAGGTGTGAAGAGGTGTTTCCGTCCTCATGATGGATTGTCCTATCAGGCCATCAGGCCATTATGTCCTCTGACAACCTCCCACACAAAGCGTATGTCTATAAATAACCAATCAGAACTTGGAATCTAAATTGCGGCAATACAGTAAACAATTGAATGAATCTACAATGGTTGTTACGCTCTTCTGCGAGTTGGCAGCATTAAACGGGAGATGTTTAAATGATTTCCTGTGAAGATTTTGATAGTTTGATAGTGCTTAATGGGATTGTAAGATTGTTTGGACATAATAAGTGCTCCGGGTAAGCGTATTTATAAAATGGTTGATCACCGAGTCATGTTCTAAAGAAATGTTCCTTTTAGTAATCGCTTTTTCTTCATTACATTGCTTTTACTCCTTGCCGATTTTAGCAAGTTGGATTTCACCACTGTCAGATGGAGCCGCAACACCAGGGGAGTCACAAGCGCGTTGCCGGCTCCATCCCCCCTTAAAGGATGGAGCTCTGGAACCTTACTCACCATCAGGAACACAACACTACAGTATAGCAGAAATTTAGCAGTATTAATAGGAAGTCTGTTTGCTTATCGACTGAATAAATGTGAAATTTACATTTGGTTACTACATTAACTAGAGCAGTGTTTTCAAAGACTGGGTCCGCAATGTCCACTGTCTCAATGTCCACGGTGTCAGGACGTCCGCTGTCTCAACGTCCATTGTATCACACTTCGACACTGAACAAGTGTCCTGACATAGTGAACGTTTTGACAATTGGTTGTGAGGCCACGGCAGCGAACCTGTGGGGCATAATTTGCATTTGAACATGTTCACGACTGGTTCACGAACACTGCCGTGTTAACTCTCCATGAACGTGTTAAACTTTATTGATCCCTTTCCAATCTTTTTACTTGTATAGAAACTATTTCACGTTACAAGACGCTATAAAAAACATAAAATCAAACATAAAACTATTTTTTATCGGTTCATATTGTAACTCAATCAACTTTAGCTCGAACTGAGGAACGCATTGCAAAGTTCATTCTTTTTGTAAATGTCCAACGCTCTTATTCCGACGCAGCTGTTGTCTGAGCTAAAGCTGAGAGTGCTGATATATTTTATTGGTTTTTGTAGTCCAATCAGCTTTAGTGCGAGCATTTTGTGTGATTTCTATATAATTACTGTAAATGTCCATCTTTTTTATATTGATATTACTAATAGAGCCCGGCGTGAGTGCCTTTATCACCACCAAAAAATCACTGCGCGTGTACGGCGGCCAAGAAGACTTCAGGGGAGAATTCGCTTTTACAGTGCTTCTTCAACACATCCATCCTCAGATCAGATTCTGCACTGGCAGCCTCCTGGGAATAAACTGGGTCCTCACATCAGCCCACTGCATAGAAAACGTACATCACGCAGACATGGCAGTCAGATACGGAGACTACACCACTTTTGACACTACTAAAATTGTAAGAGTACTCAAACTGTTCCCCCACCCCAACTTTTCATACATACACGGCTTTAACGACATCGGACTAGTCCTCACGGAGAAAATAGTCGGGATACCAACTGTGAAGGTTCTAGCTATCGATTACAAGGCAATGTTTGGGCTCGCCGTCAGCTTCGCTGGATACGGCAGGATAACAAGAGATTTCATTCCCCAGGACCAAATTATGATTTTGGAAGAACAGTTGACTCCGCTGCAGGTCGGACGGGGTATTGTGATTCCTTGCGAGTCTTACGAGGCGTTTAAGTTTACTACGTTGTGCGTCGCTCCGACGTGCGCGAACCCCTGGCAGCAGGTGCGCTCCGGGGACGCTGGTGGCCCCATGATGTACGACGGCAGGGTGGCCGGCATAGAGAGGTCTTATGTGAAAAAAGACGGACTTCCCATTTCACAGTACACGCCGGTTTGTTTATACGTGGGGTGGATTAAAAACGTTATGCATGTCGAGAACGCTACCAACCCAAAATAATAACTAAAAAATAGTTAAGTATTTCCTATTCTTTTTATGTTCTCATCCTATCCTCTGAAGAACCTATCTACAGTTCGTTAAGACCAATATATCTCTAGAGAAAGGCTGGGAAGTGGTTTTTTTAAGTGAAAGCATTACGATTGGTGATCGAGTTTCGGATAGGGTGGAAACTTGAGGTAAAGGATAGTTGAGAGACCTAAAAATGCTTTGTTCGTACTTTGTCATACGTTTCTCTTCGAATTACTGAACCCGGGTATGATGCTAAAAGGCCAGAAACCATCAGAAGACAGGCGGCGTCTCTTTAGAGCAGTAGAAGATACTACGATCACCAACACGCCAAGTATGGCGATTATAATTAATAGAATCAGGCGTTACTTTGGGGAAGTCCATATTATGAACAACAATAATATTACTTTGCTATTCCGCTGTTTAATAACGTGCTAGTCAATCAGTGCCAACCCGTTATATTTACTTGCGTATTTTTTTCATGCATTAATGTTCCCTCCCTCCCACCGCAAAATTTAATACGCAAATAAATATAACAAATCACCACAACTCGACTCGAGGCATCCTCAGGCGATGCTTGAGATGTTGTCGGACTGACGTCCGACAACGGAATTCCGACTTGGAGAATTGACACTGATTGACTAGCACGTTATTAAACAGCGGAATAGCAAAGTAATATTATTGTTGTTAATAATATGGCCATTATGACATTGAACTATGCTCAGAGATGGCTGACAATGGCGCTTGAGGCCTATGTGCCGCAGTGGCCGTGGACGTATCAGCCACGGACATACACAGCAGGACATAGGCCTCCCCATAGACCGCCACAGGGAGCGACATACTGCAGCCACCGACCCCCAGTGACCGAGTACGAGGTCACCGTTCCATCTAGTTTGTTGACGTCTGCCACTGCTTTTTTTTTTTATGACATAGGCGGCAAACGAGCAGACGGATTGCCTGGTGGTAAGCAATTACCGTCGCTCATGGGCACCCGTAACACCAGGGGAGTCACAAGCGCGTTGCCGGCCTTTAAGGGGGGTTGGAGCTCTGGGAACCTTACTCACCATCAGGAACACAACACTACATACTTGAAAGATAGCAGTGCTATTATGGCTGTGGTCTTCTGTAAGGAGGAGCTACTTCCCCAGTTGGGCTGCCCCAGATTCAAGCGTGTGACATGCTTTATGTGACAATTCTAGGACAGGTTGAGGTATAAATCTGCTGCAAATTTCGGATGCGACTGAGAGTAAACAAGACAGCGCTATGGAAACGCATAGCGCTGTTTCCCACGCAGCCCACCTTTCTAAAAAAATATAGATGTTTAATACTTATTAATATTCTTTATTCATACATGTAACTTAATATTGGTTTAGGTATTTAATCCTGTAGAATGAAGTAAGGTAGTACGTCGAGGGGCGCCGGGTAGTCGAGGGTAGTCGGGCCCTGGTACACCGCTCCCACCGCGTCCTGCCAGGTCCCACGGGGGAGGTACACGCTCCGGGACTCCGCGCCTTCCTCCAACACGGGAGCCACCAGGATCCTCTCACCCAGGAGGAATTCTGGAAACCAATTTTGAAATTTAGTTACTCTTACATGGTAGCAGGATACGCGTCAATAGAACTCGATTCCCACTGACTTTTTTTAAATATTTTGGGACAATCTTACACAAATAGACCTAGTCCTACGGTAAGCTCAGGAAGGCTTGTGTTGTAGGTACTAGACGACGATATATAAAATAGATACATATAAATACTTAAATATATACAAAACACCCATGACTGAGGAACAAATATCTGTGCTCATCACACAAATGCCCCGACTGGGAATCGAACCCAGGACCATCGGCTTCATAGGCAGGGTCACTACCCACTAGGCCAGACCGGTCGCATTATTCGTCTCCGTTCGTTACATACATATGTTTACCTGTGCAAACCCGGGGTGAGCCGATAAATAATTAGGTATGTCACATTGATTATTAAGAAAAAAAAATCAATCAAATATCATTTTGTTATTTGAATCGCATAAAAACTTAAAAACTCTATCAGACGTACTTATATACTCGTAAATGTCAGACATAATTAACTCTAGTGTCGTTTTTGTAAATATATCTCCTATTGTCCGCCATGGGAACGACGCATCGGACCGAGCGAGTTGTGAAACGGACAGAATTAGATTGTCAAGATACTCGTAGCAGACTGTGTAAATAGACCCTTATTTAACAGACTTAGGAGGTACAGTCATTGTTAATAGTATGTATGAAACAATCATCATCAATTCATCACCACCATCATATCAGCCGAAGCAATACATCAAACTTATAGTACATTACGTACCCAGGGCGGTAAAAGAATGGCTCAGATTTACGTCTTCATCTGAGTGTAAAGTGAAATTTTCCGTCGCACCCCAGGGCGGTAAATCTCTCTTACCGCCCAGTGTTACGTAAAAGTATTTACCGGTTTGCTTTACAAAAATAATCCCCATAAACTTTTGAAAGCGAATTTTAGACAACTATCTCTATTTGTAAAAAATAAATAGGACATTAGATATAATATTGTCTTCGATGCCGTTATTCATGAAATAAAACAACTGAAACGGATTATCGCGTGTAATAATTTAAACGCCATTCCGACGTTTCGAACCCTTTAGCGGCGTTCGTGGTCATCAGGTAGATGTTTTATTTTATTTCAGGTATATTTTTCATAATTTGGGCCCGAAAGATGTTCTAATTCGACCTCCGAACATTTTGTTTCGACATTACGTTATAATCCGAAATTATAAAAGAATTCACCATTTTGCTTTAATAATTTCGGATTATAACGGAATGTTGAGAGGTCGAAATATACTGGTTAATCATAGGTGGTTTTATGAATTGCCCTGTTGTCAAAGGCGTTATCTAATTACTAAGTAATAGGGACATTAGTCAGTGCTACTTCATAGCAATCGAGCGATTAATTTGAAGAGGGGCAGGAAAAACCTACATCATAAATTATGAAATATTTTGTGAAATCAGGCAATTTAGCACTTTTCATTGGTCTGAATTCTAAACTCACAAGCGATGCTGTGTGGTACTTATAACATTAAAGCATGTGTAATGAGATCGCTTATTTGTGTTTTATATCACTTGTAAACTGATGGGAATAAGTTGCACTTGATCAAATCTTCCCTGGCTTTAGACAACATAAAGTCCACTATTGAATCAGCCTGGGGCCCATTGCATAACAATTTAGAAGTATTAATATTAGCGAAATTCTCTTTCAAATAAAAGGAATTGGAAAAGAGATTCCTCTAATATTATAAGTTACAAGTTGTTATGCAATAGGCCCCTGGTCGGCGATCTTTGCACATAACTTTTGTGTAATGCGTTCAGTTATGACTACTGTCTGTTTTGTATGTCGAGCCATTTTAAATTTAATAATATGCAATAGTAGGTAAATATTTGATAGTAACATCTTTGATGGCAGCTACAATTTCGTCAACAAAGTCGAATGGAAGTTTAGTGTGTGTGTGTACCACCCCAAGTTGCCAGGGTAACTTCGTCGTTCGGGTTGAGCCATCAGATCGGCGCGTTCGTTGGAGCACCATCTCTGACTGATGTCTCCAGGGCAGCAACAAATTTGTCAGCAAGACGACGTGAAGTTTGGTGTACTTTCATAATATGCAACTCCCGGTTTCAACTCGGTTTTCTCGAGGGATAAAGGGAATTTAAAAAAAGGAGTGTAAAGATTTAAAGAGTCGGCAACGCGCATATAACACCTCTGGAGTCGCAGGCGTCCATACGCTTTGGTAACTGCTTATTAGGCGGGCCGTATGCATGTTAGCCATCCCAAATAGCAAGGGCTATCGTCATCGGAAAATCAAACCACGAAATCGGCGCTACTACTTGGGTACTATCCATAGCTGACGCCTCCATGGCATCAACGATTTTGTCAGCTAAGTCGACGTAAAGTTTTGATGATAGATGTACTTTAATACTCGTACTATATAATAGTTATTTGTTATACAAGGGGACAAAGTTAGAAACCCGAGCTAGCGAGAGATTCCTAAATTGAACCACGAGCATAGCGAGTTGTTCAAACAGTGGAATCTTGAGCATTGGGAGGGTTTCAAAGCACGAGAGGGGAACACATTTTGCTACTTTAAAAATGTATTCAAAATTATTGGCGTTCATCATTTATAATTCAAAAACTTTAAATAAAATATCATCCAACCAGCTAACGTCAAAAAAATACTCTATTAGTAATAAACAATTTGTATGAAATTACTTTGCAATCTTGTGAATAAAATGCAACTTTGCTATCTGTCTTTAAAGAACAAAACAGTTCGTTCTAGTGAGGTGAAAATGTAATTACCATCCCAAGTAGCCAGCGCCACTTCGTCGGTGGGGTCGAGCCACCAGATCGGCGCGTTCACCGGAGTACCATCCCTGACCGACGCCTCCATGGCAGCGACAATTTCGTCAGCATAGTCTGCGTGGAGTTGCGTGTACTTTCTGCAAATCTCCACAGCCTGAAACCAGATTAAACATTATTAGTTTCATTGATAAACACTGTATGTATAAGCAGAAACATTTCAAACATCTAGAAATCGTACAGGTGAAAATTATTTTAAATGATAAACAAACATAAAATTGGTACAGTTGGTAGGGTGCCCAGAAGGCTGGCAACATTGCCACGCTGGACGGCAATATGCAGCAATTGTATCTGGCTGCATGTTTTAGACGTTTGGGCTGGAGACGCTTGGACTCTGGGGACCAGGGGCACACGAAATCTATAAAGAGCTTTCTATGCGTCTTGTCAATGCGATGGGTGACCAAAAAGCAGAGTCATACTTTGCCCAGTGGTATAGATATACCATTTAAATGGATGAGGCGTACGATAATAATAATGCCGCGATCGAAAGGGATGGTTAAGACCACATCCCATCCATATAATAGATAAATACATATAAATATTTAAATAGATAGAAAACACGTAAGACTCAGTAATATACCGGGTGTTATTAAAAACGTGATACAAGAATATCAAGCCATCTATCTGGTCTTGATTTGGAACAATTTTTACTATGGGGTTAACATTGTAAAATGTAAAACGTCCGAGTTCGAGTCTCGCCCGGGTTGATTTTTCCAATTTTTCTTTATTTCTAAGTTTTAATGTTTACCTGAATCATTGAACACCGTTCTATTTAAAGATTATTTAAGAGTTTTGTTTGTGTATGCGATAAGTATCTCAATAGAGATAAGCTCAGGTATCTACTTATTGCCTCATAGCGTGGTGATCGGAAATAAATTTATATTTTAAATAATTTGAAAATGGTACAAGTTAAGAACTTAGCTTCTTCGAGAAATTAACTCAATAACACTTAAAGAATCTACCCTTAAAGTTAAAGCAAATGGTCGTAAACACGTTGTATAAAATGACTAGAAAATGGCTATGCCCAACATTGGTTGTCCGTGGCCGATAATTACAGTCAAACAATTTGATTTATGGGCCACTTCGTTCCTTCATCATCATCATCATATCAGCCGAAAGACGTCCACTGCTGGACATAGGCCTCCCCCAGAACGACCCAAGGAGACCGATCCTGCGCCTTCCACATCCAGCGGCATCCGGCGACTCTAACTAGGACGTCGGTCCCCGTTGTGGGAGGCCTACCTACGCTGCGTCTTCCAGTTCGTGGTCGCCACTCCAGAACCTTTCCGCCCCACCGGCCATCGGTTCTGCGAGCAATGTGTCCCGCCCACTGCCACTTAAGTTTGGCGATCCGGAGGGCTATTTCGGTAACTTTGGTTCTACTGCTTCGTTCCCTGTCGCAGTGAAAATCTATATGAAAGACGCATAAGAACCCTTATTAACGTCACTGTGACAAGGATGGAAGTGGCCTAGAAATTAAATTGGTTGACTATAGGTAGGTATGCTGTGTACAGCTGACCTCGTCATCGTGGTCCCAGGGTACGAAGGAGTACTGCAGGGTGGGCATGAAGACGTTCGCTTGCAGCCACCGGACGAACAGCTCCTTGCTCGGCTTCGCATTGTATCTGATGAAGTGATGAAAGAAGATTTAATCAAGCATTTCGCGAACCTCTAATAATATAGAAGAACAATGTAACTCAAAAAAACAACTTACTTATATTAAGGTGCTGGATGGCCTATCATCAACATCAACCCACAAAACCTCAAGCATTCACGGCACACGGCCGGCCATCTCCAAGCAAACAGGTCATTCAGCTGATGATATCAGAAGCGCATTGGGATTAATATTCACGAACCTCGATGAATATTAGTGGAAAAAACTCACAATTTACGTAATATGACAAATTTAGTATAAGTAGTAGTATTTTTTTAGAAGCATGCTCTTTACCATAGAAAACATGTTTGTAAAAAGAACACGTCAAACGTTTTTTTATTAGTCTCTGTATTTAGTTATACTATAGGTTCTTCTATCTCCTCGGAACAATGGTGTCCGTAATAATTTATTTTTATATTAAGCAGAAACGTCTGCTAGCATATAAAAAAAAAGGGGGTTCAATACTCTTCGGTAGATGTCGCTATACACGTCACCCGCCGTAATGACGTATACCAAGAAGGATAAGATAGAAAAATTCGACACGTCTAAGCGGCGCTCGTATAGCACAACTGGTAGTGCACTGGGCTAGTGATCCAGTGGTTGTGGGTTCGAGTCCCGCTGCGAGTCAAATTTTTCTATTTTTCTTCCGATTTAAATATCTGTGTCCGGAATATATGTTAACGCGAGCGGAAGCGGCGAGTTTGCTCGCGATACCGTGCGCGCAGCCGGTATGAATGATGAAATCATTTGGGGGAGGCGTATGTCCAGCAGGTGCCAGCAGTTAATGTATTACGGCTGAAATTATGATGACAATGTTCGATATGCTAACGTACCCATTGCCTCCGATCATGTCGGGTAACACCAGCGTGTACCCGTTCAGGTTCATAGACAGTAGGGTGGTGACCAGCGTCGCCAGGCCGTTGTTGAAGTCCCACAGCGTATCCTTGTCTACCATGCGGATGAACACGGGCAGGTCTTGGGTCCTAAAACATCAAATTTATAGGTTCGAATCACTTAGGCATTCAGGTATTGGGAGTGACTTCAACTCTTGTGAAACTACCTACCTCACAGACGTTTTACATGTTTCCTATTTCATATATATATTACATAAATGGTGAAAAACCACATGCTAAAGAATTGGTCTTACCTCATTCCGGATCGAACCTCGATAGCGGGTCCGAACTTTGCCACTTCTCTCACGTAACTCTGGACTATGTGTCCTGGATGCAGGTCGATGTCTCCAATTTGTACCGGGATCTTCGGACAAAGAACGAAAATAATTAGGTGCACACGGTCTGAGGAAGGCTCCAAAAAACTTGGATGGCAAGTGCCCAAAGAGACTTGCTGGTGTTGGGATGCGAAGACGCTCATGACAGAAATAAAATGGCATCGCATGATTGGAAAAGTCGACCCCGCGTAACGAAATGAAGAAGAATTAAGTCTCGCAAGTGTTTAATGACAATGATAATGGATCTGCGCATTGTCCCTACACTCCGACGAAAAACCAACACCGGACGAGAGGATGGGCAGTAGCGTCCCTTTAGAGCGATGGAATTTGCGTAATGCTATCACCAACCCGTCTGCCAAGCGAGGCGATCGTGGTATTAAACCCCCCCATGCCCATAAATCATTCCTTGAGGTGGTCTATAGGAGAGGTCTATGTCCATTAGTAGATCTACTACACACAGACATCCTGGTTGTGACTGATAATTGCAATAACGTAAAGCTACTTTATTACTTTTCTTTATGAAAACAAAACAAGCTAGTTATTGGGGTTTCATTAAGTTGGTAAGACATAAATAAAACACAAGAATCTTTACCTGAGGAGACCAGCTGGACTCTCCGGCATCAAACTTCAGCGTGTCGATGTCGTACGTATCCACCAGAGTCTGGAGCCTGCTGCTGTACCACGCAGCAGCCTCTGGCTTCGTGAAGTCGATGTAACCAGGAAGAGAACCGTTGTTATTCCACCACGTGGAGTCAGGGCTGCCTTCCTCGTTCAGCACTAAGTAACCGTTCTCGAGAGCTTCAGAATACCAAGGATCGCAGTCCTTGTTGATAAACGGATGCACCCAAATGGCAACCCTAAATCCTAACCCTTTAATATCTTGAATCAACTTTTTAAAGTCGGGTAGCTTCCTCTCATCGACCGTTAAGGATCCGTAGCAGATCTCCCAAAGATCATCAATTTCAAACTGAGCGTTAGGGAACCCGCTGTCATTAATCTCATTGGCGAAAGCCCACAAACTGTCCTGGTCGATTTCTCTGGAATACCGCGCCCAAGTAGACCAGACTGGATACTGGATCATTCTGTAATCAGGTATGCCTGATGGTTTCCCTAAATACGTGTCGACAGCGTGTTGGTGAGCTATTTTAGCATTTTCTAACAGCCAGATGTCGTATTTAAGGACATTGTGTGTTCGTCTATTAGAGTACGGTTCCGTAACTTCAGCTATGAAGCAGATGTGGTTGTCTAAGTTATTGTGGTAGTCGACGAACAGGGGGGCTTCGGGGTGTACGTAGAAGTAGCGGCCGGCGGAGTTGAGCCAGTAGCGTTCGGCGACGGCGGCGTTGTCGTCCTCCTTGGAAATGATGGAGTACTTCTTCAGCTTGGCGTTCTGGATGGGCCAGTACTGCTCTTTCTGTTCCGGGCCGGCGAACCATTGTTTGGTGCCTGTAAATAGGTATGTTACAGCATCTGTTTGCTTATTCTTTTGTAATAATAGGAGAATAAATCTTGAAAATTTGCTATAATTGCAGTTAGTTAATTGCATTAGTTTTATTTACATGTACGCAAAATATAATTAATTCTTCACAAGTATACTCTGTCCCTTGGATAAAAAGTGTTTTTTACTACTTATAAATAGCGTAGGTAGTCTACCTACTGGTTGACTGGCCAGACTGAGCTTCCCGAATCTCAGTTCCGTCACCGAGCCGGACCCAGTACCCTTACCATGAGTTGTGACTTTGAGGTTTTCGATAACAAGTGTCGAGTTTACTGTCTGTGTATCTCGTTCGCACTAAAATAGTACAAGCGAGATGCACAGATAGTAAACTCGATACTCGTTATTGAAAACCTCAACGTCACAACTCATGGTAAGGGTACAGTTCCGCCCGTTGGACTGGGCATATTATTCATTCACTAGAAAAATAAGAGTCGGATGCGACTGTGCCTGCCAAGTGTGGCGACTATGGCAACGACCCCCCAAAATGACGCATGTTATTGGGGATGCCTATGTCCAGCAGTGGACGTCTTTCGGTAGAAATGGTGATGACGAATGACAGTTAAGTGGTCCTTTACGGGCGATTTAAGACACACGAGACTTTACAGTAGAAGGTATAGCCTTGTTTCAAAATAAATAAATAAATAAATAAATATTTCGGGACAATCTTACACAAATCGACCTAGTCCTACGGTAAGCTCAGTAAGGCTTGTGTTGTAGGTACTAGACGACGATATATATAATAGATAGATACATATAAATACTTAAATACATAGAAAACACCCATGAGTCAGGAACAAATATCTCAAATATTCTCATCACAGAAATAAATGCCCTGACTGGGAATCGAACCCAAGAGCTTCGGTTTCATAGGCAGGGTCACTACCCACTAGGCCAGACCAGTCGTCAAAAAATTAAATGGGACAGAACACATGTAACTCTTTCCAACCGATAACTACTATCGTTTTATTTGAGATCAATCGTATTGATTGATATGGCCGTTGCTAACTGCAAACAACCCATATTGATAACAACAACATACTCCAACTATATAAATCTCCTGTCAAGATATAAATAACATATATATTATGTAATCAAGACATTTATCTTTATTTGACATATTTTTTACCGTGTTATGATATAATAATATACAGCGAGTATATTTAATATTACCTCAAACCGTAACGTAACCAAACGGAGGTTTTCTTTTCGCAAAAAAAAAGAAATGAACTAGTTCAGAGTTCGATATTTAAATCTAAAAATTTGACTCGCGGCGGGACTCGAACCCACAACCACTGGATCACTATTAAAGATATTATTGGAGATATTCGCTAGCAGACGTTTCTGCATAATAAAATAGTTATTTGTTATACAAGGGTGCAAAGTTGTATTTTAACTGCGAGTGTGGGATCGAAACAAGAGCAAGCGAATGGATTCTATAGTTTAAGTTCTAAAATAGAATCCTGAGCGTAGCGAGTGTTTCAATACACGAGAAGTAAATTACAATTGCACCCGTGTATAACACAAAACTTTTCCCCTCACTATAGCGAGGAAAGTGAAACATGCAAAAATACGTTTTGAAATAGAATAGAATAGAATAGAATAGAATTTTTTTTATTCGTAAAACACATACTATTTACAAAAAATCGCATTGACTTTTTCTTTGCGTTTAGACATTCAACATTTTTACAAAAATCAAAGGTGCCTTATATAATTTACTAGCTTGTGGTGGTCAGTACGATTTTCTAATGTTCTAATTCGATTTTCAAATCTGTGCGTGTGCGAGGCTCGCCCGCGCCCGCTGCCGCCACCGCCGGGGCGGGTGAGCCGCACTTCGCGAATTAAGACTTTAATGCCATAGCAATAAGAGCTATGAGAATTGAATTGTAAGTATACTTCAAGGTCAACTTACTTTAACCACTAGTGGATAAAATGCGTTTTAACCCTCTTGTATTAAGGGATAAACAAGCGCTTTACGAGCTAGTGAGGGGAAAAATAATTTAGTTAAGAGTTGTTTTCATGGAACATCGGTTCATAGCACTAATGACTACGTCTGGTTAAAATTTGAGGTAATATAAAGAATACACGCTTAGCGGAACAATCTCTTTCTAATAAATTGAATTGGAAAGGGTTTTCCGCTAATATTGTAAGTTATTTTGCAATAGGCCCCTGGTCATATGATCAAAATCGTAGTTACTAATCTATAGCCTTATCAATGTATTCCGTGATAGCCACTAAGCAAGCATCCAGGGCTTTTTTTTTTGCGTAGCCTATGTTGTGTCCCACTGCTGGGCAAAGGCCTCCCCTCGCTTTAACCACTCGTCGCGGTCTAGTGCATGCTCCCGCCAATCGCGACAGAAACCATCAAGGTCATCCCGCCATCTCCTTTTAGGTCTGCCTCTGCCCCGGCCGACTAGGGCTTACGAAATCAAAATCTTCTAAACTTAAAATTGTATACAAAACGACGGATGACAGATAGGGAAAAAGTGCCCAAGGCCACCGGTGTTGAAGGCAGAAATTCGGCGTCTATAGCCTTCGCGGATACCTGACCAATTAGACCACCTAGTCACCGTGGAACCCGTCAACATTTCCCACGTATATGCAATCTCTTGACGGTTTCAGTTTTTACTCAAATTGTTTATCACATCTAACAAATGTATAAGTAGACTTAATAGATGTTTTGATGTCCTTTGAGGCAGTGACGAACGTTAATGGAGTTTCAGATAAACGTTTGCGGTTATCTTATCTTAAAGTTTTGGGGGTCTATTACACAGTCAAGTGCAAAAATATGTACCGAAAGAATCCTTTCATAAATACGTCCTACAACCTTATATACTGTACAATAGAGTTGAATTTTTACACTTGACTGTACTATATGAGGAGGCGGGCTACACCATCTTTTTGCCAAGTTATTTACGAGTCTTTCCAACTCCCGCACTTGCTCTTCATTAATCACTTGCACACTAAGGTTGTGCTCAGAGCCCTGAGTGTAATTTTTAACGTAACTTTACGTCACGAACGCGTTTGCGTTTCCCGTATAAATAACATTATCACTTACGCGTTCGTAAACCATTTTAACGTCAAAAGAAACTTACACTATGAGCCTCTGATCTACAACACTCAATGCATCCTTTACTTTACCAGGAAGTATTGCGTGACGTTTACACATATTAATTACCAGATTCCATGCCGATGACAAAAACAAACAAAAACTTTTACTTTTAACGCTATTATAAGTCCCGTAGAATTTGTAATTTATTGATAACTTACCAAAATCAAAGCAGTCCTCAAACACGACGTCACTAGGCCCGTCCCAGGTCACAGTGATCCTGTGTCCGCCGCTGGCTTCATCAAAAGTGGAGGTCACGTCAAAGGTCACGGAGTCATCGATGACGACGTTGCGTCCTAAGATGCCGAGGACCTCCGAGACTCCAGCATCTAAAACAAATGAAGAGTTTCAACAAAAATTCAACTTCGGATTTTTAAATCTGTGGATGATCAATTTCGCGGGTTAATAATGCGTCCATATGCTGCACAGAGTACTATAAATCGACTGGTGTTGGGTCGATTATAGGCATAGGGATAATCCTTTGGTCAAACTGCAACCTACTACCAAACATAATGAGCAAGAAACCTTCATCATAATCTATATCCATATACCCTAGTGATCTCTCCCTAGCTACTCCTGCCCATTCTGCAATTAGACCGATCGACTGGCCGAAGCCTCCATCAATATGATCCTCAACTGTCAAAATTCTGTTGTTTGGGAGATATGGTGTCGCAGACAGCACTGCGGTCACTCCTGCCTTCTGTGATTAGACTTACTTTTGACAACGACGATTAGACTCTTTGGACCCGGGTATGTCCTTAAACTATGTCCAACAATGAGAGGTAGGACACAGCGAAGTACCATCACGCTCGAGTCTGAAGCAACCCAACTGGGGAAGTACCTCCTCCTTACAGAAGACCACAGCCATAATAGCACTGCTACCTTTCAGGTATGTAGTGTTGTGTTCCTGATGGTGAGTAAGGTTCCCAGAGCTCCAACCATCCTTAAAGGCCGGCAAAGCGCTTGTGACTCCCCTGGTGTTGCGAGTGTCCATGGGCGACGGTATTGCTTCAGGCAATTTGTCTGCTACTTTGCCACCATTGGCATTAAAAAAAAAACTACTTACACTAAACGACGGTGATATGGAAGCTCAGAAGCCATCATCATTGTGTTCTTCTACCAGCAGAGTTTTGGTGTTCTACGCACGCACTACCATGTACAGTACCACCTTCACTCCTGTCTTCTGCAATTAGACTGCTTACCATCGACGATGGTGAGATGGAAGCCACCATCATCGTGTCCTTCGACGAGCAGGGATCTGGTATTTTGTGCACGCGGCGCCGCGCACAGCACCGCCGTCACTCCTGTACATAAATAACAATTAGGGGATAATATGAATTAAACAAAGTAGCTATGGCTCGTTATCTTCGTAGTAATTTCTTTGTAAAGATTGAGAAGGTCAGGGCACCCTGGACTTAGGATCTGGGCGTCGACCCTACGTCGACGGTTCGTATTTGACCTTTGTATTTGGACCTCGGTTTTTCTAACACATCTGCCGCTGCCCCCACCCTGACTTGGTATAGATATGACAGGTTAGTCTGTTGGTCTCCCCATATTCTCCTGTCGGGGCTTCCGACCTCTGTACTGACGAGACGCTGACTGTACTGACTGGCTAACGTCATATTTTGGAATGACCGACACTAATTTAAAGACTTACAGAACAGACATTGAGAAGACAAAACTGTATTGAGCAGTAATCGACAAGAACTCGACAGAGGCGGTTAAAAACAAAACAAGAACCAGACAAAAACAGTTCACCTCCGGAGTGACCCGAGTCAAATTAAAATGCATGTGAAAACCTCACAACAGCACCCGAGTTGTAAGACACCTACGAGTTGGGTGTCTTATATTCAGTAGGTACCTTACCATGAGTTGTGACACTGAGGTTTTCGATAGCGAGTATCTGGTTTACTATCTGTGTATTTCGCTTGTACAGTCAGCAGGAGATATGACTAAGCGTGTGAGGTGTTCAAAATGAGGTCAACACGAGGGTTGGGTGGTCAAACCCGATAATTCGATATAATATTCCATTGAAGTAACAATCTTATGTAATTCACGTATAGTTCTAAATTCAAAATCCCATATACTCGACTTAACGGGTTTGACCACTACACGTCTCTATTGTCAAGAGAATAAGAGCGCGTGTAGCTCATTTTGAACACTTCAACCGCTTAGCCACTTTTGCTGCTGACTATACTATTTTAGTGCGAACGAGATGCACAGATAGTAAACTCGATACTCGTGATCGAAAACCTCAAAGTCACAACTCATGGTTAGGGTACCTACTGACTGTAAAACACCCAACGACTGGTCGAGATATGATCTATCTTTAAACAAGCTAACCTGCCAGCAAAAAAAGCAGCTTCATCTTGGTACACCCGCAATGTTATTGCCTCTCAAGATGTTGAGACTGCACCAAATATTTATATGATCTCAAATTATCTTAATTTATCTATGCCGATAAGAATATTGGTATCGTATTTATCCCCTGTCGCGATATGGGCGTGAATTCTTTAAGAGGCTGACAACAGATCAAGATAATAAGATAAAAATATCTTGAAACCCTGTAACTGTATAGTCCTTGTCTATTTAAGCAGGAGTGAAAGAGAAACACTATTGAAGTTTTAGGGACCAAGTCAAAAAAAAAACATTTGTGAATGTGATCTTTATTACTTTCTTATTGTGTCAAATATTTAAAACAATCAGAGTTTAGGTTATAGAAAGGTTGATTGTTTTTTTCTTAATTATTAAGTTATAATTAAAAAGAATTTACATAAACACAGTGTGTTTAAGATCTACCTTCGAATTTATTTTATTACAGCGCATTCCGGGCAGTATAGTGTATCGAAAACACCCAAAATCTTGGTTATCCGTTAATGGCAAAAAACATTTAACAAATTCAAGGTCATTAGTAGTTAACGTCACTTTAAAGTGTAATCTTCAAAGACTTATTTTCCAGCAAAATCGCAAGATAGATTACGTAATATGTATACATATCTCGTGGTTACGTTATTTTCATCGTTTTCAAATCTGAAAACCTATTCAAAATTTAAAAATTGCTATTAATAATCTCGTTAATTGAGTTGAAAACTATTAAATATGAAACTAATATCAAACATGCAATACTGTACCAGGTCGCAGCTTCAAACCCCGGCTTGTACCAATGAGTTTTTCAGAACTTATGTACGAAAATCATTTGTTCATTTGATATTTACCAGTTGCTTGTCAGTAAAGGAAAACATCATGAGGCAACCGGACTAATCCCAATAAGGCCTGGTTTACCCTCCGGGTTCAAGGTCAGATGGCTTCGCTTTCGTAAAACTAGTGTCAACGCCAATTCCTGGGATTATTTGCCAAGTGGCCCCAGGCTTCTATGAACCGTGGCAAAATGCCGCGATAACGCCAAGAAGAAGAACATGCAATAGGTGCAATACCACAACAGTATCAAATTTCTCACTAGCATCGAAGCAACATTATCCATTCCATTGAAAAAGCTATTAACAAAGGGGAGACAAACAAATACTTTATATTCAAGGTAATTTATGACTAAGCTCTTATGCTCCTGGATTCAAAAGACCCTTTACTGACCATCAGTAGACCTTATACCATTGTAATAGAGTTTAAAACTAGTCGGTAAACAATGTGGGTGATGGTGCAGTCCCATTAAGAGCTATCGAGTTTATCTGAAGAATCGATACGGTATCTATACCGATCGAAGACTGCCCGAGTTCTCGCCCAGTCGGTTGCAAGCAGAGATGGCGGCTCTAAGAATATTGCTGGGTGAGGATTTATTTATTTATAATTTATACAAATAATGCCATTAATAATTAAATCAGTCTTATTCAAATTATAAATTATTTTCATACTAAAACATCGGTATGAAATAATATTGATCGATATTTGAGCTTTGTTATAAATGTTATATTTATAAGACGAAGAAAGCGCTGTACCACCTACTTTCCTCAGAAACTCGGAAACACATCTGCTATTATCTGCGTATTCCCGCATTGCCCTCTTTTTACTTATGTCTCTGAACATCCCTAAACAAAAAAATTAAATTCGCTTTCAACTCTTATATTATACTGTGTGTAAGTCTAATACGGGCGAAGAATTAAACCAGACATAGGATTTACCAGTATAAACATTAACCAAAAGGTTTTTCTTTAATTATACCTATTATACATATGAAATTATTTTTTGTAAAATTTCTGAGCAGTAATGTACTGCGAACATAAAGCGACATGAGCTTTTGAAACGAACTGTCAACGAGTGTTTAACTCGTGTGTGTTTCATTACATTGCGGGCCGAATTTTTTTGTATGGTTAAATTTTTTATTGTACTTCTAAGCAAAAGTTATCTAAATATATTTCTTATGTCCTTTTCTACCCTCCGTTAAGAGATTCGCCCGTATAAGATTTACACACTGTATAGATACCTAGATCAGGCACTTTTAGCCATGTAGGCAGGAGCGGTACCGCGAACATAGAAGTTCGTATATTTCGAGCATCTTTCTCTTTTACTCCAATTAAGGTGTCATGAGAGTGACAGAGACAATCGTCCGAAATTTACGAATATCGTTGTTCGCGTTAGCGTTGTTAGTGTGAGCGTCATTCGGATTCGGACCACAGCTAAGATATATCTCTCTCGTACCTACCTATTATCTGAAATGTTATTCAATATCTCACTCCCACATTTTGTTCTCATAATATAGACAACATTACATTTACATTAACAACAACTTTATGGTATAAGTTTCAAGTTCTTCCTTCCCTCATTGCAATAATCATCATCATATCCGCCGAAGGAAGTCCACTGCTGGACATAGGCCCATATGCTAAAAGTAGTATGCTACAGGCTGTCTTGTGTATTGCACCTCTCACCATGAAGGCTAAAGCGTGGTCAGTAAAATCGTTTGTTTCTCATCCATTTAAATCGTCCATCCCTTTTGAATAATCCAAACTAGATTCTAGTTAGACCTCGTCAAATAAAATAGTGCAATATCTTTTATTCTGTCCAATTTTTGTCCTAAAATTAAAAAAAGGTACTGTTAACATGCAGTTGGTGAATTAAATTATGTTTCAGTAATTCGCAAAAAATGAAAAACAGTATAATTAATACATTGTAAGAAAACATTTATTTTTACTGTTACAATTACTTGATTCTTTTTTTTTTATACCACAAAGGTGGCAAACTAGCATGCGGCCCGCTTGATGGTAGGCGGTCACCGCAGCCTATGAACGTTTACTTAATAGCGTCAAAAATTTGTTCATTGATGCCCGCTGCACATTTAAAATAAACGTCTATTTATTTAAGGTATTCCTTGAGGGCAAGATAAATATTATTTGCAGATAGATAGATAGATAGATAGATAGGTTAAATAAAAATGGCTTCCATCAATTCTGATGATTTTGCCAGTGTCAAAGTGATTGTAGCAAGTCAATCGAATAAATAACAAGTTTGCTCTTAGAACATGCCAGTGTACGGTAGTAGGCCTTGCGATCTGAAAAGTGGTAGCTGGACTTTGCAGGAAGCCACGAGGCGGCCGTGGCCCCGGGATTGGCGGGGGTAGCCAAATAGTGGTGAAATGCGTTTTGAAATCAATTCTTCATTAGCTGCACAATCCTACGTTAGATCTCTGCATAATACGCTATCAAAATCAATATTACACATTGAACTACGTTTGAACAAAAAATATATTTTCAAGACGACTTCGCCATTTTGAGGTTCAACCATCAATCCTCATTTTTTGCAGAAATCTATATGCTTTTGAACTTTTCATTATTGACAGTTAAATCATTTTTTCGTCTTCTGTGAAACGTCGGCCTTTTCGTTTTTTATTACATTCACTTATCTGCATTCAAATTATTTATTTGGCTACTGGATTTCTGTTTCCTTTCTCTTTAGCTTAACAAAACATTGAGTTCTTGAAAATTTCATGGCCCTCTTGGCACTTTTCATGTTTTACTCCTTTTCGGACTTCTTATATTCGGATTATTTTCTATGACAGTATGGCGGTAAGTCTGTCACTTTAGAAATCATCCGTTTGAGTCTTTCCTAGGAGGAATAATAGTCATTCTCATTACTCATTATTTATAAATATATATCGAATATCTTTGTCCCTTACTGGAGAACGCGTTCGCGTGCGCCAGTAAGGGACAAAGATAATATCTTAATATATATAATATTATCTTATCTATATAAGATAATATCTTCTTCAAAAGCCAGAATATTATTCTGGCTTTTGTAGCCCAAAATGTAACAATTCACTATAGTTTTGCTTTACAGGACATTCTTTATAACAAAAATATTCGCTAAAATGTATTAATTACCGCAACTTTGGTTGAAAACCCAAGAAAACTCCAATTGTATTTGTTTGTTACCCTCCAACTTTGACAGTTCTGAAGGGTCTAGTTTGGAGGGGAACAAGAATGTGTGAAACTATGACAAGGACGGACGAAAATAGTGCCGTCTCTGACATACCTATGGAAAGTTACATAACCATCCATTTTGATCGTGATATTATTATTAGCAGTCTCCGTCTAGCTAGATGGTGTGTCTATGAGTCTTTCAAACTTGAAATCGGTGTTTGTTCATATCCGTTTCCGTTACTGATTGGGTGTCATCGGATATACATTTCCGGTTCATGGTATGAATTTTGTTTCTTGAAATGAAAAATATATTCTTAATAACTATGAAGTAGAGCAAGAGCAGAGAATAGGCAATTGCGCAAAAATGAAGAAGTAAGGGTTATTTTAATTCATTTTTTGCTGAACCATCGCAAAAGTAGTATACTACTGGCTTTTACCACTTGTGGCAAGGCTAAAGAGTGGCCAGCGTAATCGTTTGTTTTTCTATTATGTTGGTAAAATCCATCAATATGTTCCATCCCTTTTGAATAATCCAAACTAGATTCTAGTTTGTTAAATATAATAGTGCAATATGTTTAATTATCTGTCCAATTTATGACATAAATTAAAAAAAAAGATACTGTTAAGTTTGTTAACTTAATACTAGAGATAATGGGCAATGTTTTGCGTGAGATAAATTATGTTTCAGTCTCTAGCATACTGAGAAAGCTACCCATAATGTCCGGTATTGTTCCACCAGCATCCAGTGGATTATCCGCGATCTTTTCCAGGATATCGGTCCACCTTGTGGGGAGTCTGCCCATGCACCGCCTTCCGGTACGCGGTTGTCACTAGAAAACCTTTACTCCCCAATATGGCTATCGGTTCTACGTGTAATGAACATTGTCGCATAATATATAGGTATAGGATATGTATAGGATAAAAGAAGATACACAACCAGAAAGCAATGAAATGATATCCCTAAGTGACCTTTTCGTTATCTCTAGTTGGACTGTAGTATTTATCTACTATAGTTAAGTATACTAGATAGTATTTAAAAATATATCCATAACTAATAAACACTTTATTTACACTACTATCGCTAAGTACACGGAAACATTTGAGTGTAAAAATATGAGTGCATGAACGTTACAGGTAACACTAATAGAAGGGCTGGGGGGGGGGTCAAAAAGCAAAAACTACTTGTGACGTCATATGTGGGTAGCCCCTAGAGACTAGAGTAAGGTTATATGTTAAAATGATACCAATGACCATGTCGTACAGGAATAGCATATTTAAGTAGCAAAATGTGACGAAACTTCATACCTTTTTCTTCTGCCAAGAATCTGCCGAGTCCTACCAAAATTTAGGCATCCATACCAGTCCCGCGCGAATAGGCAGGGGGGGAGCTATTTTTTTCGCTGAATTGAACAAAACCATCATCATCATCATCAGCCTGTCGCAGTCCACTGCTGGACATACGCCTCCCCAATTTCATCGTGTTCGGTTTTCGGCTGTTCGCATCCATCTTGCGCAAGTCGTCACTCCACCTAGCCTGAGGGCGCCCTACACTACGCTTGCCGAGACGCGGTCTCCACTCAAGAACTCGTTTACCCCAACGGTTATCAGTTCTACGGCTAATCTGGCCAGCCCAGCTCACTGCCACTTCAACTTGCTAATACGGTAGGCTATGTCGATGACTTTAGTAGACCAAAACCGTAGAACAAAACCATATTTAATTTAATTTTACCTGTACCAATATATGTTGTCCGCAGCAGTTGCGGCGCTGGGGGCGCACGCGCACTCGGCCACGCTGAGCACACGCCAACAGGACGTCACGCTGTCGCTGGAGCCGCAGCTTACTGGAGGCTTCCTCTTGTCGCTCGTCAAAGGTATAACATAGGCTAAACGTGGCGACTTGACACGTGATCGCTTACTATGGGCCTCATCATTACTTACATACATTTCAGCCAGAAATATGACTTGTGTATCATCTTGGGGGTAGTTGCCATAGTCGCCACGCTTGGCAGGCTTGGCGACCGCAGTAGCTGTAGATTGGGTTTCAACGGATGCTGCTGCTCTTCCGTCAACACCCGCGATACTCTCCATAATCTTCATCGACATATAAATTCTCTATTTATTGGGACTTCAAAGTCGTTTTGAATGAATTTCCCATTTTTTTCCATTATTTCTAAGCATTATATAGGCATATGATTGTTTAACTATTTTATGTTTTGTTCCTGTTGGCAACTCTTCTTTGCCACTGTGAACGTCATCTGTACAAGAAGAACCACAAAAAAATATTGGCAACTACCCCCAAGATCATACAAGTCATATTTGTGGGAGGCCTATGTCCAGCATACGGCTAAAATGTACGTATGTAAAATGTAAATAATGACGACTCCACAGATGACGAAACCATCTTCCAATCGTCCATTGGCCGCACCCTCGTGTCCACGTATGTGGAGTCCCAGGAGATCGAGGGCGGCTTGCAGCTGTCCTTGCCAGGAGCTGACCTGACGGTCCACACGGTGGTTGACGAGGCGGCGGGCGCTAGAGGCGTCAAGATTGTGTGGGACGCCAATGAGCAGACTAGGCTTGAGGACTGCATTGCATTTGGTGAGTAGACCTCTTTTAGGTCTTGGGTGTTTGTGTCCCAGAAGTTAGAAGGCGGTAATTAATTTTAGTTTGCGGGAAGCGCTGGTAAGAGCGTGCGACTTGCAATCCAGAGGCCGCAGGTTCGAACCCCTGTACCAATGAGTTTTTTGGAATTTATGTACAAAATATCACTTGATACTTATGTCGCTTTTCGGTGAAGGAAAACGTCGAGAGGAAACCGAACTAATTACAAATAGGCCTCAGCCATAGGGTCAGATGGAAGTAGGTTTCGGAAACTAGTGTCTTTGCTAAATCCTGGGATTAGTTGCCAAGCGGACCCCAGGCTCCCTTGATGAGCCATGCCAAAATGCCAGGCAACGCGAGGAAGATGACGAATAAGTTTTAGTAATGTCACAATGTTTAAATATTTGACATTATGTGGTTGTGTACAGCGTGTCGTGTCAATTGCAACAGCTTAAATGAGAAGGATTCTTGTTTCTTAAGATCACTTCCAAATTACTTACTGCTTGTACAATAGATGCCCTATAATTTAATTTTTATTCAGGTACCAAACACTGGTATGGAGGCCCGATGCAGCTTACCCAAACATATCCGATTGAGAAGTCCACTCAAGTCTACGCTCCATACTACACCAAGGAAAGAGACAACGGTGCAATTATGGAGAGATACTGGCTCAACTCTGCTGGCGAATACATCTACGTCCACCCACAAGTTCCTCTATTTATCGACTACAATAATATTTCTAGCAACTACATGTGCTTTGGAGCTCAAATCGCTTCTCCTTACTCGACTAACAGAAACCATACACAGCTTTCTTACGACATGTGGTTCCTTTCTGATGTAAAAACAGCTCACAAGCATGCGTTGAAAAACTATCTAGGTTGGCCATCAGGAGCTCCTGATTTTAGGATGATCCAACATCCTATCTGGTCCACGTGGGCTCAGTTCTCGAGAGATATAGATGAGACTAATCTTAAGGAATACGCAGAGGAGATAAAGGGACGAGGTTTCGCCAATTCGCAGCTGGAGATCGACGATCTTTGGGAGATCTGCTACGGGTCTTTGACGGTGGATGTTAACAAGTTCAGCGATATGAAGCAGTTTGTACAAGATATCAAGGCGATGGGGTATCGTGCTACTATTTGGATACATCCTTTCATCAATAAGAACTGTGAGCCTTGGTACTCTGACGCTTTGGCTGCAGGGTGAGTCAATTTTATAATCGTGATATGTGTGTCTGATATTTCATGACTGATCTGATAACGTGTTGTGCCTTCCTGCCGTGTGGTGATGGCACCACCTAATCTCCTTTCGCGGGTATATTAAGAGGCGATAAATAGAAAAAACCGTATCAACTGTTATACTGCGTGGCTACTGCGTCGCCAGCCTGCCTGCCAAGCGTGGCGACTATGGTAACACTCTTTCTAGATGATACGGTGGTCGTCTTATGGCTAAAATGATGATGATGATGATGATGATGATTTCATCACAACTTTAATAAGTAAGTAGCGTGTTGCATATTTGTTAAGTGGCTCTCTAATAGAATGCTCATCATCTCAGCCATAAAACGTCCACTGCTGAACTTCAAATGCTCATAACGTGGACAATTAATATTTTAGCTACCTGGTGCTGAACGAGGACGGAAGCCCAGACACGTCCTGGTGGAACAATAACGGTTCGGTGGCCGCGTACATCGACTTCACCAACCCCACCGCGGCCGAGTGGTGGTACCAGCGGGTCAAACTCATCGTCGACAGTTACGACATCGACAGCTTAAAGTTCGACGCGGGAGAAGCCAGCTGGTCTCCTGAGGTACGATCAGCTCGGTGGCTATCTATTTTGACCCCACCCCCTTCCCCTTGATCATATTTGGTGATCTTAACGCTACCCCCCCAGTCAAGATCACTTGTAGTTTACGAGTGATTTTTGACTCGACACTTTTCATTACAAAGTCACTAGACATAAGACTACAGACTCTTGCCTTGAAAAGACCAAACTATCTTCATCAATGCCATGCCATTACTGACAGGTGGCAGTTCAGACGGGCGACGTGGACCTCCACCCTCACCACATCACGCAGGCGTACGTGAGGACATGCGCAAGATTCGGCAACATGATCGAAGTGCGCACCGGGTTCCAGTAAGTTTTACTAATTGCTAATTTAACCAATCCTCAACACTGCATGTTTCTTTTGTAATTTCTTATGCCCCTTTTCAACTTTTGTTTTACATGTAGTTACATAATAATTTCTTAAAAAGGTCTCTGTATTGCTCCGCCATCCATATTATTACAAATTACTAATTTATAAATGTAAAAGTAACTCTCTCTATGTCTGTAGCGTGAAGAGGACGCTTAAACCGCTGAAACAATTGGGATGAAATTTGGTATGGAGAGAGTTTGAGCTACAAGAAAGGACAGTATAGGATAATTTTTATCTGCAGAGATACTTTAAAGACTCCTGTCTTTAAAGTATCTCTGCAGAGTGGCTAGCCGTGGAAACCGCGAGGGAAAATTACTAAAATTATAAGGCGGGACAGGAACCGTTGAGGCAAATAGCTCACGACCGGTCGTCTTAGCGAGGGAGGCATAATGTTCAACATGGAAGTCCGTCGGCTGAAATGATTATAATAACGATTTTAACCTTTTGAGACAGTATGTCAAACTCAAAAGCTATCGCTCTGACGCCACGCCTTCGAAATATCAAAACTTAAGTTGAACTTTGTGCATGTAAAATGTACATATAGGTCTATTTTGCTCAGTGGCCCGTGACATATATAAGTCTTTGGCGTGTAAATAGGTTAAAGTAGGCTCTGCTCTAGTACTAGGTACCAGATTTCGTGATCATTTTCTATCCACAAAAGACTAATAACGTGGAACATTGTCTAGAACCCAGACGCTCCCGATCTTCGTCCGCATGGTGGACCGCGACTCCATCTGGGGCCTCACCAACGGCCTGTGCACCGTCATCACGGCCACGTTCCAGATGAACCTGAACGGGTACACCATGGTGCTGCCTGACATGATTGGTGGAAACGGGTGAGTTATGCGTTTAGCCATTTCTATCAGAGCTACGTTTACTACGTAGTGGGACGTTTGGCTTAGTAGCTTAGCTTGGCCGATTTGTGTGTTACGGAGCTAGTTATCAAGAGCAAACCCGTTGCCTGCAACTTGAAAGATAGAATATGCCTCAGGGAGGCGCGCAATTATGATTTCGTTAGAAGACGTTTATACCTAATACTTACATAATTAATGCTTCATCGTGCTGATGGTCAGTATATGATGGAAAGACTAATCTAAATCTTCGAAAGAGATTTTTTTTTTCTTTTTTTCTTTTTAGTTTATTGAATAATAATAAGAACAATTTTATATTTTTTTTATATTACAAGACCGATCGTTGGCAAAACCTTAAATAGGTTTGTGTGTGATAGGGAGTTCAAACATATTTTGTACGTATCTTAAATCTTATTTTGTAAGTGACGACCGGTCTGGCCTAGTGGATAGTAACCCTGCCTATGAAACCGATGGTCCTGGAAAACCGATTCCCAGTCAGGGCATTTATTTCTGTGATGAGCACATATATTTGTTCTTGAGTCATGGGTGTTTTCTATGTATTTAAGTATCTATCTTATTATATATATTGTCGTCTAGTATTACTTAATAGACCAGGAAAATTAGCTTACCCTGGACATAATTCAATAACTCGTTGTTTTTATTATTTTATTGGATATTCATATTCAGTATTCAATATAAATTAGATATATTCAGTAAAATATCCCCGGTCGTAACTATATAAAAAAAAATCGAGGGTTATCGTATACTACCTAACTTTTTTCTAAAAGCAAAAAAGATAACCAAATACCTTGTTAGTATAATTTTGAATAGCCTTTAAATGCTATCACTTAATAGTAAAATTAAACTGAAACCAATTTCGCATGTATGTTTTTTTTTTGTACTTTTTATCTGATCTCAATATCTAGATAAGTAAAAATGGTAACTATGATATTTATATCTTTTTAAGCTTTATAACGTCTATTTATACAATTAAGACAAATATTAAACGTTTGTGTTTAACGTTTCAATAATAATGCATTTCTCGGTAGTTAAAAATCATAACTGAGAATTTTTTGTTTAATAATAGCTTATTGTGTACTATGATCACGTTTTCGTCAAAATTAAACATATTTATTACACAGATAAGAAATTATAAATCTAATTGAATAGATAATATTATACACACGGCCCTGTCGAGGAGTGGGATGCTCGCGGGGAGTGCGGGACGTAGGGGGAGCGGACGCCGGCGGCAGTTGTAACCAGTTTATTTCAAAAATGCACTTATGTTTTATGGCAGTGACGTCCATCTTATCTTGTACAAATCACCTTGATTTTTATAACTAAAGAGGCTACATATATAATTATTAATCTTTATACAGAGCATCCCAAACTTATTGGACATGAAGAGGAAGTACCTTAAATATCGTAGATTATGTTATTCTTAAAAGTTATTAATTCTGCATTCATAGATTTTCTAAAAGTAACTTGCTTCGTCTGGGAATCGAAGCGACATATTATTATGACGGACTTCCCTTCAAAATAAAGTATCCGGTCTTACCCACATTGACATAAATGATTCTGTAGAGAAATGAAAGCTTATAAATCGGTTTTACAAGTTAACCATTTCTTGACAATCAAAGGTGTAGCATACACCGTGATTTTGATAAATTTAAAGAAAGTCAATTGAAGTTAATTTTTTCAAGTAACTAGTGTTACTTTAAACTTAATTTTATCGCTGCTTCAGTGTAAAATTATTCCTTAGTTCGTCCATTATATTACTTTAAAATTTCTTCAGTAGTTTTCGTTTCATAGCATAGGTTATTCGGTTCGGTTCATAATTAGACATCAGAAATTATTTATTTGCATAGACACAGTACAGGGATGTACAATGGTAATTATGTATGCAATCGTGCAAATATTATAAGCGTTTGACGGCTCGCCTCCACTCTTCCCTGACGGCTGCTAGTTTAGCGCATTTGTGCAAGGGCGGTCCATGGCTGCCATTATTTGGTTCGTCTCTCTCATGGGCATCCTTCTTCGCGCTTGGGCACCCTCTACTCTCCCCTGCACCACTAGTCGCTCTATGGATACCAGTGGCGGCGGCTATTTATTTTTTCTTAGGCAAGAGGAGCTGACATGGCTTCGCCTTCTCTTTATGTGTCCAATGAAAATTGTTGACCTGTGGGAAAGTTAGTTAAACCGGCAGGAGTCGGCTTGTATGGACGCGCCGCAGCTGATGGATACATTTTCACGTCGAGAAACGTGTCTAAAAAAGGCGAGGATGCGAGCTTGAACGATGGAGGATAGACGAGAGGCTGCTTGATGCTAAGCTCTTGGAGTATGGAGACGTTGGTTCGGTTTTTGGTCCACGATACCAAAAGCATTATTCGCCAACACCACATTTCCAGCGCATCCACCGTCTTTTACTCTCTGTTCCGCAGGGTCTACGTCTCAGCGACGTAGACAAATATGGCCAATACAAGCGCTTTAAGGAGCCTGATTTTTGTAATTTTGTGGTGTTACGATTCCGCCATATTTTTCGTCACCTGTCCATAGCGCTTCTAGTGATTGCCACAATTCGATTGACCTCATCTACACATCCTCTGTTGTTAGAAATTAGAGCTCCTAGATAAATATACGATTTAACGACACCATAATTCGATATTTGTGCGACTTCGGCTGTTGTTGTTAACAAGATCGATAATAATTGGTCTTACTGAGGTTGATCTTAATACCAACTTCCAGGCTAATCCTCTCCATCCTGCGCAGCAGATCCTCCATATAACAATCACTAGTAGCAAATAAGGTGGTATCATCCGCGTAACAGAGGTTTGAGATCTTTAGTCCTCCGATTGCAACTCCGTCGCAATACTAAGTATTAAGTATAATATGAAGTAGTCGAATGGAATTTCAATATAAATAAACTATAAAGCCAAGCAAAATGCATTGCCGTTTCCTCTGACTCTTGGCAGAACCTGCACGTGGCGTCTTGTTTCTTACCCATCTGAAACATATGTTTGTTCAACTTGCAGTGCCTGTCAAGATTCCAGTCACTGCGCAAGTTTTGTGCCTCTTGGGCGTTAGTTGCGCTTTAGAAATTTTGGTGTTGAACTCTATTATTAAGGCTTTCGAGTTGTCGAACCCTTTAGTGAGCTTCCACCCAGTAATTGCTCTCGATTTTTCTAGGTTATTGAACAGAGAGTATGAGAGTATGAGTTCCGGGCCGGCCAGGGGAGTGTCCGCGCTCTTCCTAGCCAGTTCGTCTGCTTTCTCATTTCCGTCAATGTCGGAGTGTCCTGGTACCCATCTAAGTATGACTTTGTTGGAGTTAGCCAGTGCGTTTAGGTTTGTTTTACATATCTGGAATAGTTTGTAGTTTGTTTCCAAAGAATCTAGTGCCAGCAGAGCAGCTTGGCTGTCCGAGTTAATGTAGATGTGTTGGTTTCTTAGGTTTTTATTCAGTTTAATTTCCTCACATTTGTTAATGGCGAAGACTTCGGTCTGGAATATTGAGGCACTCGTCCCCATGCTGACGTTAGCTCTGAATCTAGGTCTCTCCCATAAACCTTTTTTGGACCCATCTGTGTGCCATAGGTGGCTTCCCTCTTCTACGTACATTTAGTCTTCAATCCATTTGTCTCTTGGAGGTATTTCAACTGTGTAGAGTTTAGAGAATTGACATTTGCTGTGCATGTCGTCTATTGGCGTGCTAAAAGCCCAGGTCTTCAGTTTGATTAGTGCTTCAGAGTGCATAATCTGTAGACGCACTGCTTGGCCTCCCTTTTGCACCTGCATGGGGAGTGTCGTCTAAGGCCGCCCACGGTGTCGAGGTAAAGACCCTTGTTGCTGTTACAGCCATGCGTTGCAGGCTGTTTAACATTGTTAACTGCTGTCTTTTGGTTGGTCTTGTTACACCAGACAGCGGAGCCATAAGTAATTATGGCCCTTACTACCGCTGTAAAAAGCCACAGAGCAATTTTGGGTCTTATCCCCCATCTTGTTCCTGCCATTCGACAGCACGTCCACAAGCCCATTTTTGGGTTTTGTAAAATGTTTTTCAGGTGAGGGTTCCAAGTTAGCTTTTGGTCGAAAGTGATCCCTAGGTACTTAACCTCATCTGAGACCGGTATGTCCTGTCCATTCAGTTGTATTTTTATAAGTTTATCATTTATCAAGTTTCATCTTATGCCGGTCTTACTCACATTGACTATAGTCACTAAGCCGGTCGTACTCACATTGATTAGAGTCATATTGACTTTACTTTTAAGGGACGTCCATCATATAACTCTACACCGCGTAATATGAGGAAACCGAATAAATTTGCCAGAGTTATCCTGATATTTCGAGACTAAAATATCCAATAAACCTTTTAGAAATTAACCTCGTTTTGGAGTTACAACCCAATACAAAAAAAATGATTATAACTAAGCACCGTTCGCTTTCTTAAAGGCGATTTTACCACTTTTGTACTCATTGTTTGTTTTCAGGCATAGTTTTCTCAATAAAATGTATTTTTTATATCAAAAAATATGAAAAACGAAACAAATATTTTTTTTTGCCGGAGTTGATCAAAAGTTACATTGATATTTTTTACTTCTTTTGTTCTCAGGAATACGCTGTTAAAAATTATTTGGTTTCCTCATGTTACACAGTGTATATACCTATCAGATAATGTAGGAAATTGTTTGGCCAACGGACTTTCCTGATAGACGGTCTTATCCACATGAACTCTCATCCTGAACAATTTAGTTGTTATCGACCTAATAAACACACTATTTCAATAAATCTCTCTTCTAGCCGAATCGTGGTGATGTATATGTACCCCACGTGTTTATTAAATTTGATAATCATTGACTTAGCTTATGTATCTATGAGATGATTTCTTCTACGCGAGAATCGCTCGCGGCTCGCGGGAGTCAGGCACTAAAATAACTACCTTACGGTGCAAGAAATAACGTTCATATTAATACGTAAGTAAGAAAAATGATAAATTATTTATTAATCGTTAATAATTTTTGTTTAATTCGTTTCTTATAGTAATAATACAATGATGACGGTATAAATTAAACAGTTTTGAAGTAGTTATGTATTTTGGTTTTCCAGAAATAACCTATAATTGTGTCTTTAGAAATCTGCAAAGTGATACTGTTTAATTTTCAACAATTTAGCAACACATATAATATACTACTCAGGATAAATTATTGAATTACAGTTATCAATATTATCTGGAAAGATAAGCCAGAAAACTTGTAATTTACTGCATATTCTTTTTTAATGATAGTCCCGATTGGTTAATTTGTTTAATTTTGATGGTTTTAACTGGAATACAAGCATCATATCATAATAGAAGCACTTTCACGCAGTTATTTATTATGCTGCACTTATAAAATTAATAAGTGTCCTAAATTTAGTTTTTAGGGATTTTCATATTGACGCGGAACCCTAATTTGTTTAATTTTTTATATTTTAACAAGAACTAACATTACTTTAGTTCATAAAAAAATAAAATTACAGTTATCGAATTATGTCCAGGTTTCGGTAATTTTCCTGGTCTATAAGTAGTCTAATTTTACTTATTTATTTAAGTAGTCAAATTTTTTAGAAAATGAAGCTCGAATCGACAAATTTTAACAAGTACATTTTATTAAATTTTTAACATTTTTACCATTTTAAAATTTCCGTGTTATTTGCGTAGGTTTAATCTGGCGAACCCGGACTCCGGTCTACCGACCAAGCAGCTTTTCATCAGATGGGTGCAGGCGAACACTTTCCTTCCTGCCATGCAGTTCTCCTTCGTACCCTGGGGCTTCGACAATGAGGTCAGTCAATGTGCATTAGTGCAGTCGCCGTCAGATATATCCAGGGAGTTGTGGAAGTGGTCACAAATATCGGAACAACACCTATATAATCTTAGGCGTTAAACTGCATGTGCCTTCGCTGATCCGATATATATTTCTTAATTTCTTACAAAGATTAAGTGTCAAACTCGAGTGCACGACTCTCAAAAATTTACCTCTGGTGCTTATGTTGGAATATTGAGGAAATCCATAGACACGTTTAAATTAACGAGGTGTGCTAATAATAATACAACGATCGAAATGGATGGTCTTATGTAACTTTCCATATTGTATGGCAGAGACGGCGCAATTTTCGTCCGTCCTAGTCATAATCTCACAAATTTTTGTTCCCCTTGAACTTCAGTTCCCTGACATACTGAGCATGTCAGAAGTGAAAGAGAACTGAAGTTGAAGGGAATACGGTTGGAGTTTTCTTGTGTATTCAACCGAAGTTGCAGTAATTAATACAGAATAAGCTTGTATTTTTGTTATAAAGAGTGTCCTGTAAAGCAAAACTATAGTGAACTGTTACATTTCGGGTTGCAAAAGCGAGAGTATTCTTTGTCCCTTACTGGCGTATGCAGAATTCTGTAAGCCATAGCCATGATTCTTCCACCCGTATGAGCATCACTGGCCATATCTGTGTTAACAATTGTATTTAAATGAAGGCCAAACGTTACATCAGCAAACTTTACTACCGACTCTGACGATCAATAAAAACTTCGATTATGCTAATTACAATTATCTGCATCCATCATTGTTGTATTGCTGATGTATTCAATTATGTAGGACTTTAGCAATATTGATGAAAAAAGAAACTACGCCTACTGCGTACTACCTACCTACTACTACTGTTTGATTTTAAGGGCGCTTTAAAGACGGATTTTGCCACGACTCAACGGATAATAAATATTACTCAGAACCAATATAGTCGAGATAAACACACAAAGAAATGCCCTCATCAGGTTTCGTTTCAGGGACCTCCACTACCTCTGTAGGTGGTTTGATACCGAAGAAGGTCCTTAAATTTTTTGCCGCACTTTGTTCAAGCTTGTTAATCTTTAACGGATATACTGGTGTAGATCAAAATCCCAAAACAATATAGGTACTATAAATAACTTTGAATAAAAAGTATTACGTTATATTATAAACCTAATAGCGCCTGCCAATAATCGTTAGGCAATTTAACGTATACATTCTCTGCACTGTTATCTGGTATCATTCCAAAGCCTACACACTATAACAGACTTATAAACTGTTTCTTCCTATTCTAGACATCAGAAATCAGTTTGAGGTACACTCAACTGCATGCTGAATACGCCACGGACATCCAAGCCGCCATGAACGCATCTGTGGTGGACGGACGGCCTGTCAACGGCCCGCTATGGTGGATTGCGCCAAATGACGCCCAAGCGCTCACTATCTGGGACCGTAAGTACAACTTCGCAAGTACACAGTTACAATACAAGCCACCATGAATGCATGTGTGGTGGACGGACGTCCCGTCACGGCCCGCTGTGGTGGATTGCGCCAAATGACGCCCAAGCGCTAGCTATCTGGGACCATAATTACAAGTAGTACAAATGAACCACGTACACCGCTCCAATATGAATGCATCTGTGGAGGACGAACGCCCCGTCAACGGCTCGCTGTCGTAGGTATATTGCGCCAAACGACGCCATGCACTCACTAATGTCGAAAAAATTGCGCCAAAATATAATTGATTTCGTTTTGTTATGTTTTTTTAACAATTTTGTTAATTGGAATGGTTACCAATCGATTGATAAACATTTTTTTTCAGAATACCTTCTCGGAGAAGACATCATAGTCGCGCCAATTCTAGTTGAAAACGCAACGTCCAGAGACATCTATCTGCCCGAAGGCGATTGGATGGACAAGGGTGACATGGACACAGTTCACACTGGCCCAACGTGGCTTAGGGGCTACAGCGTACCTATAGATGAACTCGCATATTTTGTGCGTAAAACTGAACCGGACGCAGCGACGAATTGTCACGTGTCGGTCGTCTTGCTTGCTGTTCTTTTGATCCTTGGGCTGTTTTACACCCATCAGTAAACATCAATAAAACTGATGATGATATTGATATTCGTATTGATAAATTCGCAAAAAAAATACTTAATTTTCAAGTAATATGCAAGGATTACAATTTTTAAATTAAAAATATTGGTAATGTACCTTTTGTTATTTTCTGAAATTGTTATTAATTGTTTTGTAAATGTAAATATTTATTGTAAAACGTTAAGACATTAAACTATATCTAGAATTATGACTTGTGTTTTTTTATTTCATTTACGTCACACTGGGCGGTAAGAGAGATTTACCGCCCTAGGGCGCGACGGAAAATTTCACTTTGCACCCAAATGAAGACGTAAAACTATGTACGCAACACGGGCGGTAATAAAGAAGGCCTCAGATCGCTTGTTTATGGCCCTCTCCTCCGGTTAGGGCCACAAATACCCGCGGTTTGAGCCATTCTTTGTTTTACCGCCCTGGGTACGTAATATACTACTTGAGTTGAGATCAAGTACAAACCTCATTCTACGGCCACACATATGGAATAACGAGATGATACACGAGCGCGCATGTGTACGCGGATGTCTTGCTATTTGTCTCGTCTCGCATAGCCATTCGCACAGGTTGTTTAAGGCGGTTTTTCGGGCGCGAGTCGAAACGAGCAGTGTAACGAATGAGGTAATCACATATTCGCCGTGGTGCCGGTATTGACAATGATAGTTAAGCGTGCATTGTAATTATTTTAGAAATAAAATGGACTGATTTATGTATAATAAAATATAACTACCAACAAGCTCAATTATATAATCAGTAGGCAAGGTAGCGAAGAGGGATAGTAAGTTTTTTTGGCTTTGACATATAATACCTATTCATTGGCGAGTTAACGAATGTCTACGAGGATATTCTATATATAGGGAAAGTTTAGTCAAACTTTTCAAGTTTTCAACGAATAGCGAGGCGACTGACGTGCAAGCATGTGTGATCGAGGATGAACGTTTCTATTGAATAGCGGGATGAGTCACGAGCAAGCATGTGTGATCGCAGAGTTAACTAAACTGTCACTGTCATTATTAATTTGTCATAAAAAAACAAGCGAAACGAATTTTGCGCACGATGGCAGATCCTCGAATTCGGCAAATTAAAATCAAAACCGGCGTTGTGAAGCGCATCGCTAAAGAGAAAGTGGTTTATGAGAAGGAGGCGGAGTTACAAAAGGACAGGATACAGAAGATAAAAGACGAGGGCCAGGACGAACACAATATCCGAAAACAGGAGGAGGTTCTGCAGGAATCCCTTATGATGGTCCCTGACTGTCAGAGGCGGTATGTATAAAAAAAAAAACACTTTCTTACAAAATCTATATTTTTTAAAGTATTTTTTTAATTTCATGGTATATTTCCGCGATAATCTTGTGTATAAGAAACAGATGGTTTTGAGGTTATGTTTGTAGTTTGTAGCGTCATTGTTTACTGGTTCGGTACCGAACATCGAAGTTCGTATATTTCGAGCATCTTTCTCTTTTACTCCAATTAAGGCGTCATGAGAGTGACAGAGAGAATCGTCCCGAATTTACGAATATCGTAATTCGAGGTAGCGCCACTGGTATCAAGTAGTTGTATTAGTCATTCTTTTACTAAATATAATGACTGTAATTAATTAATTATCCTAGTTTTCAGAAAAAAATGTGTAGAGTGGGTTTTAGTTAAAGTACATAAAAATAAGAGAAGAAGAATAAATTTATTCAGCAAACTAAAATTTATTTATACAGATATAATATGTCAGTTTGTGATAAGAACTGCAAAAATTTAGTTTCCATACAGAGTTCATGCTTAATTATTGTCACAAAACTGTTATTGACTTTTCTACAAGTCATTCTAATTGATTACACTTTTGTCTGAAAACTCCCATATATCATATAAATCATATTTTATCATTCAACACATTGCTTAGGACATTGTAGAATATCTCTGTTAAATTCAGAAACTTTTATTATATATTTTTGATACACAATAATTTAGTATTACATTGTAAATACTTTTATTATGTTACATATAATGGCACCAGTGCTGGACACTTTAAGCTGACAGGCACCAATGATGGACACTTAGTTCTTATTTCAAAAATCATAAAGTTATAAATTGAATATTTACCAACAAATGCACAACACTTAACTCCTTTGAAATAAGCACTAATGTTCATGATTTGGTTCCATGTCCATTACTGGTGCCGTCACCTTACTGTAGTGTTATATAAATTATGCAGAATTATACACAATGGAAAGTATTTTTTTCTTCTATTAAATTAATTTTGCTAATCTGTTTTTAGGTTAGCAAAAGCTTTTGCTGATCTCAAGAATACTCTAGAAACGGAACAGGACCTAAAGGAGCACGAAGACTATCTCGCAGCTCAGCAAGCGCTTAAGGACGCTGAGTGCCAACTGGTTGCTGCTTTGTAACTTTTATAATTATTTTATACAATCATAACAATCATGGCTTATTATAATAAATTTGTTAACCGGAATTCTACATTCCATAATATTCCACCGCCGCCCCCGCCTCCCAGCATCTACATACCCCCTGCGGTCACAGATGAACAATTTGTAAAACAGTTTGAGAAATTAAACACTAAAGTTGCTAAAAACAAAGTTTCAATTACGGAAGCAAGGCAAAAAATTCGTACTCTAGTACAAACGTTGAACGAATTACAAGAACAACAAAAACAACTATCTGCCAACCTGAATACTTTATCTGACGAACAATGGAGTTCTGTAGTAAACATCATGGAAGAAAATAAATTAAAAATCAATGAGATCTTGTCACTTCTAAATGATCATTGTTTGGATAATATGAGGAAAGCCCTAGCCAAGAGATCCGCAAAGCGTTTGAGATTACAACGGCTCAACAGCGAGAGGAAGAAGGAGAAGCAAGAGATGGTGAGAGCGAGAGAAGAGAAGTCACGGAGAATTGATGAAAATCTTCAAAAAATCAAGGATGAAATCATAAAAGTGAAATTGGTAAGAACTTAAAATTTTGATTCATCAGAAACACCTTTTTAACAAGAAACTATTGTGGATATCAAAAATTAATTGTATGGAAGATATTAACTCACGTTTTTCTTCTCTGTTGAAACCTCATGACTGAGAGTCCTGACTGCCATAAGTTGCTTTATTTTGTATTTATTTGTATCTGAATCATTGATTAATTGTCGCTGAATGTATACTTATAAATTATAATATAATAGTATATTTCGATAATAGTGAAAAAAATTTTTTTATGACGAGGGTGAACGTTGGAGCCCGAGTGAAACGAGGGTGACAATCACCCGAGTCTTAAAGAAGTTTTTACACGAGTATCGAACCTAATTTTTCATAGCAAGTGCCTTAACCCTTTACCAGGCGACGGGATATATTCCTCCCACATCTTATATCGGGTACTGCAGTCAGGTTTTAACTCCAAACCTCCTACAAAATATTTTGTCAATCCCTGAAAATTGTATTTTATGATCTACATTCACAACACGCTTCTAAATCGCGTAATATATCTTTGGCAGCCGTTTAAATTCACTTCAACGCTAATTTCAGTAAACTACGGAGAAATTTGAACACTTTCCTTAATTTCTGTGAAACAGAAGTACATAGGTCGAACAATTTTTTGACATTTTGTAGATTTTGAGTGTTGAAAGGTAATGTAATCGTAAACATTGCTAAATATTTACGCATTACTGTGTATGACCAGAATTAGGATGTGGGTTGACATTATCCCATGGCCTTGTTAGAGTTTGACTGTGTGGGAGCTATTCTTCCCATGGCCCGGTAAATTGTCTTGTCATGTCATAAAAACTCTTTAATTACAATTAAACTGAAGATCATAAAATAATATTTTCAGTGATTGATATAATGTTTCATAGTAGGTTTGGAGTTAAACCTTAACTGTGTTAACCGATATAAGATGTGGGAGGAATATATCCCTTCGCCTGATCAAGAATATAATAAGACAAAATCGAGTATGACAGTTAATTACTTTGACAGGTGATGGGATAACCGTAACCCACAATTTTGTTTCTGGTTTAAAGGAGCATCTCCGACTTTCGTAAATGCATTTTTTACAAGGCGTTCAATACGGTTGTAACAGTATATACAGTACGTATGAAGACACGCTGGTTCTCTGGGGCCTGGTAAAGGGTTAAACTTTACGCACTAGTTAGGAAAAAATGTTTGAAATAATAACATGTTAGAACATAACAAAGTCTTCGTTGCACGAAACAGGGTTGTTTTAAAACGACAGGCATTTTTCCAAATTGGTAATTAGCCTTCTTTAGTGTTCAATTTGAAAACTTTACAGGATGAAGAAGCTAAGCTTGCAGCTGACAGCGTACTCCGGGACACTCTGCGCAAGAAGCACGATGCCAGAAAGTGTATAGTCAAGCTGGAGGCTCTGATGAGGCTGCGGAGGGCGCGCCGGAACACCGCCAGGGGGCGAGGGGAGCAATGCTCGGAGGCCGATGAAGCTGACTTCAACAATAATATTGGTAATTTAAATTGGTGTAATTCAGAAAATTTCCTGATTGTCATAATGGTCAATAATTACGCATTGGGTCTCAAAGCACGAGATGGGAACACACTTTGCTACCGACACACAACTTTTCATCTCACTACCGCGAGGAAAAAATACTCTAAAACTTTAAAAAAATGTTCAAAATTATTGGCAGCCATCACTCATAATTCAAAAACATATAATAAAAGAACATCTGACCAGATAATATCAAAAAAACACTTGATTAGTAATGCCTCGGTATTGTAAACGTCCATAGGCTGCGGTGACCGCCTGCTATCAAGCGAGCCGTATGCTTGTTTGCCACCTTTGTGGTATAAAAAAAAAAACAATTTGTATGATATTACACTCTCTTGAATAAAATGCAACTTTGCTATCTATTTTTAAAGAACAAAACAGTACTTTCCGAGCTAGTGAGCTAAAAACATAATTCTCATTCTAAATAATAATTGTCAACAGAAAAACTGATATCTCTCTGGAAAGGCAAGCTGTCCGCATACGAGTTGGAAGAGAAGGGTCTGCGCGAGCGGCTGAACCAGTCGCAGCCCGTCGCCGACGAGGTGGAGGGCGGCGGTGCGCTGGCGGTGTGGCGGGATCTCATGTTCGCCGGGGAACCGCAGGTCGACTTTCATGGGGACGTTGGTGGATTTCTTGCAATCAGGTATTAAACTTTACACATATAACATAACCTCTCTATGATAGATTGACACTAATATTATAGAGGTGAAAGTTTGTGTGTATGTTTGTTTCTTCACGTGTAAACGGCTGGAGCGATTTTTATAAAATTTGGTATGGAGTTAGCTGACACCCTGGATTAACATATAGGCTACGTTTTTTCCCTAATAAACCGCAGGGCACAGCTAGTAATAAATAAAATATAAAAAATATTTCGGGACAATCTTACACAAATTGACCTAGTCCTACGGTAAGTTCAGTAAGGCTTCTGTTACTAGGTACTAGACGATATATATAATGATAGATACATATAAAACACCCATGGCTCAGGAACAAATATCTGTGCTAATCACAAGGAAATAAATGCCCTGACTCAGATTTGAACCCAGGACCATCTGCTTCATAGGCAGGGTCACTACCCACTAGGCCAGACCGGTCGTCAAAACATATCTAAGTGATGCGTTCAAAAACAGTAAATGAGCCATTTTATTTAAAGTTGTATTCTCAACTTTTTTTTTTATTTGAATATATTGGTGTGGTTTCTACTAAGAATCATGAGCAAGAGCTCAAAATATTGAGCCTGATATGAGAAAAAATGTCCACCCACAAGATGAACAGACGACCTCATTAAGGTCGCCGGAAGACGCTGGATGCAGGTCACTTCCAATCAGTACATGTGGAGATCCACGGGGGAGGCCTGTGTTCAGCAGTGGACGTCTTATGGCTGACATGATGATGATATTTTTTTATGTGGGTCGCCAGCCAGGCCAGACTATAATTTGTTTTTTTTTGTCAGGGCTGAATGGGACCAGTGCATCAGCAGCGACGGGACACCTCTGCCCATCGGGTGGGTTGTTCCTGAACCGTCTACCGAACCCTATTTATCAAACTAAGAACTTAACACGTTCATGGACACTGTGACGTTACCTGTCACACGACTGCGCCACGTCTGTCGACGTACTATCCGCGAACGTGTTAACACGACCGAATTCAAGAGTTGACTCGTACATTTTAGGAAGATTTACTACATAACAAAAATAATTTTATAATTACAATGTGAACGAAAATTAATGTATATTGGGAGTATTGCGGATTATTTATACCATATAACTGTTACCGAAGTTCTATGCTAATGTATACTCGCCATCAAACATATCGGAGCTGTGGAGGTGGTCACAAGTATCTGAACAACGCCTCTATTGCTAAGGCGATATGCATGCTCAGATATTTGTGACCACCTCCACAGCTCCGATATATCTGATGGCGACTGTACAGTCAGCATGAATTAGGAGCAACAAAGATAGCTAAACATGTTGATACAAGTCTATTTACGCGAGTATACCTACCAGTGGCGGTGATTTTTTTTTCTTATCAAGACTGAGCCTTTATGTCTGAACTGCAGGACAGTTAGTAATGCCGGCGGGATTCGGCTTTAATGGACCGGACAGTACCTACTTACATATCAACTATAGGTGTCTAATGTTCGACCTTCTCTATAGACCGTCACAGGGTCAAAAGTAATGCCGAAAGGTTCTAACTAGACCCGAGATATCGGCAGTGCAAATTGCTATATTTGAAAAACTTAGCTAAAGTACCTGGCCTATGTAGTAGTTACGTGTGTACACGCATGTTGGCGTTCTATATCCAAACTTTCACGTAAGTTCCATATTAATTCTCTGCACAACTACATAGACATGGTCCTTCAGTTAAGTTTTTCTCAGATTTCTTTGTTACGATATAGGTATTTGTTCACTTTGGAAGCTTTTATATCGAATGTATGGAATATCTCATCCAATCTGACGAAAAAAGTCTGGTGATATATGCTTTTGGTTTTTACATTTTAAACTTTTGAAATCCCATTTGTTATTTTTGTCGGTGATTTGCTTGCTGTGGCCTTAATTTTATCAATAAATATATATTAATGCTTTTTAATTATTGTTTTATTCCTCATATAAATTAAATATTCCAAAACATCTTTGGGCCATTTTACTTAAAGTTGTATACATTTTTTTATTGGATTTTTATGTGGTTTCAATTTACTCAGAATCATGAGTTCTTTCGAGCCTGATAGGACAAAAAATATGACCCAAAATTTTCATACAATCTTTATTACTTTCGTTCTGTTACCGCCATATGAAATGTATGAAAAATAGTAACTGAATGGAATAAAAAAGCTTAGGACATATTTTTTCTCCTATCAGGCTCGAAAGAACTCATGATTCTAAATAGAAACCACATAAATAAATTTAAAAAAAAAAAGTTAAGTAGGTATAATATTTTAAATAAAATTGCCCCCTTACACAAATTGAACGAGTCCTGTGTTAAGCTCATGGCTTGTGTTGTGGATAATCAGCCAACAATATATAATGCAAATAAATTAGCAGTGTTACTCTAGAACTATTTTCATAGACAATTGTTTTTATTATGAAAGGAAAAAGAAAACAAAGAACTCCGGCATAATCAAGTCTTTTAATGTCCAATGTTACATGGATATCGAGTATGAAATTACAGTAAAAACAGTCAAACCACATCCTTACGCTATTCTTACGTCCAACCCACCTCAGTAACTACCTATATATTTTTTTATAAATCTGCGACCCCGAAATTCGGTCGGGTAGGGTTTTATACCTATGACACTATAAGCCAATACCATTACCAATAAACGAATTATCGATAATTTTACTACACGCTAATCATAACTCATTCGTAAGACCGTATTTTTATAACTAATTATTTCTTTTGACTGATTGACAATCGCCCAAAATTTCGAATGTTTTTCGCGGTAGCGCCGTAAGTCCCGTCCCGCGTAAAATAAAAAAAATATCCATAGACGGATCGTATACATTTTATCTGTCAAGCTTTCCGTTATAATAACCAAGAGGAAGGTAGTAGTAGTTAATTTAGGAGCCGTAGCCAATATGACAATCGATTATAGAAAACGTCATCGAAAATGTATACTTAAAAAATCGATTCATTCCGTTCGAGTCGTCATTCCGATAGTTATTTATGTTTCGATTGCATTTATTTGTCCCAGATCAGGTTACACATATATATCATTTTATTCTACAAAATCAAAAATTATACCAAATAAAATAAGCAGGGTCGCAGGAACCTTAGGTACAGTCGCCATCAGATATATCGGAACGGCTAAGATGGGCACAAATATCGGAACAACGCCTCAATTACTAAGGCATGTTATTATAAAGGGCATGTTCCGATATTTTTGAATACCGTGGCTGCTCCGATAGATTTGATGGCGGCTGTACAAAGTACGTTACTCACTATACAATCTGCCCCAATGTATCTAGTTAGGCCTGTTACCGCGAACATAGAAGTTTGTATATATATTTCGAGCATATTTCTCTTTTTCCCCAATCGAGGCGTCATTAGAGTGACACGGACAATGGTCCGAAATTTACGAATATCGTTTTTCGCGGTAGCCCCGCAGGATACTAACTTTACTCTCAAAGAATAGCGTTGGAACTAAACACAGAAACAAATGGTAATCTAATTAGATTTAAACAAAAATACACTTTATATATGAAAAGGAAATACATAGAAAATAAATTCTAAAACTAGTATTTACAATCCTACTAAATTGCACACCATTCCAAACTCCACGGACATTTAAAAATAATAATGATTTAGGTTATGGTTACACGTGAACTATCAATTTAAATAAAAAGTTTTTATTTTGGCAATTTTGTAAGGCTTATCTGATTCAAAGACATTTTGTCTGTACCTTCACAAAACTGACTAATAAATTGTATTGCGGATATAGGGTAAATCGCCAGTTACTGGCCACCTTTCAATAACTGGCCACCTTATACTGAAAATGAATTCTGTTTACCTATAAATAGAACACATTTTCAAAAGGGGTTTCAATTACTGGCCACCTTATAGGTACTTAAATGAATTCTGTTTATAGGTAAATAGAGTCCATTTTCAGTATATGGTGGCCAGTAACTGGCGATTTACCCTACTTTATTATTTATATTGATAGTTCTAGTGATTCTATGTAGAATATATTTTTTTCCAATAAAAAGAAAATGATACAATTGTCTTAAATGTATCTTATAAGTTACGAAATAAAATTCAAATTTATGTGAGTCAATCAAAAGGGCTACGAGCTCTCATCATCAGACTATTCAACATTGGGTAAATTACCAGTAACTGGCCCCCTTATACTGTCAATGAATTCTGTTCACCAACAAAGAGAACGCATTTTCTAATGGGGTTTCAATTGTTGGCCACCCGTCAACCACACACTAAAATTAATTCTAATCGCCCATAAACAGAGTCCGTTTTTAGTATATGGCCATTTATTGGTGGGTGGCCAGTTACTAGCAAATTGCCCTATTACAAATAAACGGGACTTCTCCGCGTAGGGTAATCCGCTAGAAACTGGCCACATTTCAATAACTGGTCACTTTATACTAAAAATGAACTCTGTTCACATGCGATTACAGTTCATTTTAGTGTGGTCAGTAATTGAAATGTCGATAAGGTGTAGTTATTGAAAAGTGGACAATTAAAAATTACCCGTGACATTTATCCGAGAGCACAAATAATGTGTATAAACCGTGAAAGAAATCCGTAAATTATGTTTAAATAAAATACTAACATTTTAGTGTCACACATTTTAATAGTTATATCTATATAAATTTGTACATATTATTGCATAGTTTTCCATTATAACGAACAGTTATTAATTTTCGCTTTCTATCAGCGGGTTTTATAAGTAAACTGCGACCATACCGCCGGAGAAGCTTAGCGACTATGTAAAGCGTTGAACATAGCGCGATCGCCAAACCGTCTGCTGAGCGTGGTGATTATGGTATTGTGCCCCATCGGCTATATCTGTTACATCACTCCTGAAGCGATCGCGCAGATACACTCCCAGCATAGCCCACGTGGTGTTACAAAATTTCGAATCCCTTCCTGCGATTTCTATGGGGAATTAACGCAGATGTAATGATCAGTGACGGGTAATAACTAGACGCAAACACAACGCATCAGAGTTTACAACGGTATAGGGTAATTCGCCAGTAACTGGCCTTCCTCCAATAACTGGCCACCTTTTACTAAAAATGAACTCTGTTTTGTCTCTGTTTCATTTTAGTGTGAGGGCCGTTATTGAACGGTTGCCAGTAAAGCCCCATTGGAAAATGTTTTCTATTTATAGGTAAACATAATTCATATCCAGTAAAAGGTGGCCAGTTACTGGCGATTTATTCTACCAAGGATCATTGAAGTAATGTGTTGATATTTTTAATACAAAATTGTGTTCTTTATATTTGTCTTTGTTACGCGGAACAGCGCCATCTATTGACTCATGTTGAGTTATTTTGACAGCACGACATCTCCAAAACTAGTATAGAACTAAGACCTACTTGCTGCTAAACGCGATAGGTGGCGCTAGTGATTTTGCCAGTATGAGGGCAAGCGGTTTTATCAATCCATATTTCAATGGTCCTTTTTATTGTAATATGTACAATTTATTTCTCAATTTCCGTCAATTGTAGTCTTATTTAATATCGGCAGTGTAGTTTGTCTTTTTCACTACGTTTTTTTACTGTGGACTAAGGCGTACACGTCTAATAATATGGATGCATTTATTGTAACTAAAACATGTATACAACACTACGCCACGGTAGTCGCCATCGCTAGATATCGGAGCTGTGGTGGTCACTAATATCTGAACATGGACTTTATCGCCTTGACAATAGAGGCGTTGTTCAGATATTTGTGACCACCTCCGCAACTGCACGAGTTGCGGTCACATATTTTAACTATATTAAAAGTATCCACATCATATGAGACTGTACATTTCGTCAGGTGACAACTAAAACTCACTAACAACTAAAAAAAATTAAACAAATTCAACCTTATTTAGGTATTAGGGAGTTTTCACAATTTGGTACACCCAATTAGCGAAAGTTGTTAAAAAAATTAAATCACTGTCAGTTTCGTGACGACAATTAAGAGTTAAATTTTGATAAAAACTTGGTTTTGATGTTCGTTTTATAAACTTAAATCGATATTACAACATAATTAAAGGAAAAAAGTCTATATTAATAAAGAAATAATGCTTAATTGTCGTCACGTCTTAATTTTTTTAAACAACTTTCGCTAATTGGGTGTACGAAATTTTGAAAACTCCCATTAATATGATTCACTATGGCTATTAACTTGTGGTAGTAAATAGTTTTGGTTGTCACCTCACGATTTACTCTGATCGAAATCAGATCTACGGTGAGCATTTTTATCGAAAAACGGCTTCACTCGCGTTCATTTCGCCACTCGCGCGATAAGTTGCAGTTTCAGGCGTCCATAGGCTAAGGTAACTGCGTACCATCAGGCGGGCCGTGTGCATGTTAGCCTACGTTGTTATATAAAAAAAGTTTCGATAGCTAGGTCGCTGAGCGTGACAAGCAGTCTACGTGAACGAGACACGGCAGTGCGTGAAAATGGAGATTGTAGACTCTTCCAAACAGTGGCTAGTGGCTAAATAAACGTGGCTGAAGCCTTGGTGTATAATGTTATAATTATTGTCGAAACGTAAACCATTAAACCCACTTAAAGACCAGAAATAAAATAGAAATGATAATCTTGCCTCTGCTGTTTAAATTTTCCATTTTTATAGCGAAAGAAACGTCTTAACGAACTTTGCTTACAAGTGAGGGTAGTAGCAAAAACGCCTGTTTATTGCGTGGAAGAGAAAAAAAAACTTGCTGTTTACGTGTTGTTTTAAAATGGCCTGGATTCTAGTCATTTTAGTCATATATTTAATATGTCAGAGGCGTTTTTACTTCTATATCCCTCATGTTAAACGATACACATCTAAATATTTTTGTAAAAAAAATATGCCAATGCTTATGCCGTAATATTAAATATAAATTAATTCTAATATTTTCTAAGAATATTCTAAATAGTTAATGTACATTTTGGGGCTAGGGCTTCACAGACTTTTTTTTAAAAAAGGGCAAAAGTCACACAATTCGTCGGAATTTTAAAACACAATTTTGGGTTAGAAAATATTTTACATACATTTAAATATGAGATCGATAAAATTCAAATAGGTGTAAAATAAAAGCGTACCATTTTTCTGTTTAACACATTATGTTTTAATATCTATTCATTTAAAATTTAATCAAGAAAGTATGTATAAAACCGAGTTCCCCGCCTGGCAAACACACTAGCGACATCTATCATGTTTAACAGCAGTACGTCTCAGTGCTATATGTATAAAGATGTCTCGCTGTCAAAATAACTCAACATGTATCCATAGATGGCGCTGCGTCACATAGTACTGAAAAGAGAAATAGCCAGCATGTCGGAGGAACGCGGCTTTAACATACATACAAAAAGTTTTTTTTACCATTTTGAGACGTCATTATTACTAGTACTCCGTAAGGCGTGTACTGAACTTCTTAAGTGTTATAATTATGTACACTTTTATTAATCCCTATATAACAAAATGTGTGACTGTATGAAAATTTAGGCCAAAATTATAACTTCTAAAGGCCCAGTGTGAATAATAATGGACACTCCATTTCTCTGTACAACTTAATCCAGAATAACATGTCATGTTTCATAGATTAGAATAGCTAATAAAATCTTCGCTAGTCTTTTTGAATATGGCCTTACGAATATGTCTGAGTTTTTTTGTAACATAAAAAAATATATCAGTGATCATGGTCAAATTGGCCCGACTACTTTATCATTAAAATGATAATCAAATGGTCACGATCACAAAAGTAGTCCAAATACCTATGTAGTTGCCAATTACTATACGGTCAGAAATTTTTAGTTTTAGAACGTGTGCAACCTGCACAGTATCAAATAACATTAATTAAATATGCATTTATTCGTTGGCTTACACAGTTATGACTGTTTATGTCGGCCTGGCTACATTATCATGAGTTATCATTATCACGATATCATACTTTCCAGAGAATATCACTTTTTACGAGCGACTTGTATTGTAACAAACAAGTCGGAACATGAAACCCCAAGGTATTATGTGTCAACTTGGTTTATTCTAAAAAAAAACAGGAAAAAAGTAAGTGAATGCCCATATTATTTGATCACACGTCATCAATACAATATGGAGTATGTCACGTGAATATCCTGTGCATCAGGTCGGTTACCAATCAATATATTTTTTGTCAATGACTTAAATAAATATGTATCGCGCCAATATTCGGGAAGATCGGTTTTTAAGTCAGTCCGTCCGGGAAGGGCGGGAGAAGTGTGGGGGAGGAAGAGGGGAGGGAGGAAGGTGTGACGGGAAGGAGGAAACTGCCGCGGTACCAGGGTTGGGGAGGGGGAGCTACTGCCAGATGCCGGCGTAGTTGCCGACGAGCGGCGCGGGCAGCGGGCCGCCGGCCGCGAACACTCGCGTGCCGGACGAGTCGTAGCAGTGCGTGTAGATGGCCGGCACATACTTAACCTGGTTGAAGCCGTCCGCCTCCTCGTCCGGGAACTGCAGGGGGGGGGCTTAGTCTTTAGCTTAGATAAATACATGACGACCGGTCTGGCCTAGTGGGTAGTGACCCTGCCTATGAAGCCGATTGTCCTTGGTTCAAACCCCAGTGAGGGCATTTATTTGTGTGATTAGCATAGATTGTTCCTGAGTCATGGGTGTTTTCTATATATTTAAGTATTTATATGCATCTATCTATTATATATAACGTCGTCTAGTACCTACAACAAGCCTTACTGTGCTTACCGTAGGACTTTATTATTATATTTATTTACATAGAACACACCCATAAACAAATATCTGTGCTCATCACACAAATAAATGCACTTACTGGGATTTGAACCCAGGCAAGGCCACTCACTAGGCTGGACCTGTCGTCATTATGTAGCCATTTATGACTGTTCTCATTTTCAACTTTAAAGATTCATTTAAGTCTAAACAAATATGTTTTACGTCATGCAACACATATGAGTATTTTTCACTACACTTTTCGCATATGAGTATTTTACCAATGAAAATATTTTAGATATATTACATCCTCTTTCCATTCCAATAGACATAAAAATTGTCTCAGATAATTCCATACATTTTTGAATTTTTTTCTTGTGTAAACATAATATATAGAAGATGGTAACACAGTAGGAAAAAAACTGTTGGATTTTGTTTTTAATATTATATCAGAAATTAAGAAAATGCAAGTACGTAAGGTAACAATACTTTGAAAAGCATTTTAGAACTATGGCACAGTCACCATCAAATATATCGTAGCTGTGGAGGTTATAAATATCTGAACAACGCCTCTATTCTCAAGCAGATAAAGTGCATGTTCAGATATTTGTGACCACCTTCGCAGCTCCGATATATCTGACGGCGACTGTACTACGAGTAGAATTCAGGGCGTATATGCTGGCTTTTGTTATATTACTAAAGTAAAATTATTTTAAATCGATTACATTAAGTGTTTGTAAGTAAAAACTAATGTATAAATGACTCACCACATATCCCCTGGAAGCCCGGAGCGTGACAGTTTTGGACGAGTGTATGTGACTCTCTAAGTATTTCGCTGCACGCATGTCGTAGAACATTAGTAACCCTGCAGATGAAAAATGTGAGACACACGTGAGAATAAGTCTTCAGGCCACTTGCATCAGGTTTAACTACCGGCGAAGTCCATGCTTATTTAACCGTAACACTGGGTTAGTTGGCTCTATTGGGTTTCTGATATTTCAGATTATTTATTCAAATATGTTTTGTTATCTATAGTGATATATTATAAAAAAATATTTAAAAATCTCTTTCATCTAGTAGTTCCGTATATACCTATTCATATATATTGACCTGTTGGTGAGCATGATGCCACAGCCGTTTGTGTACTATTTGCTAAGTGTATGATGTAGCATGACGTAGTAGTCTGCCAAATGTGATGGGGTAGTCTGGCACGTGTGTTGGGGTAGTCACCCAGTCCGGTCCCACAGCCGTTTGCGTACTATTTGCTGAGTGTATAGTCTGATGTAGTAGTCTGACAAATGTGATGGGGTAGTCTGGCACTCGTGATGGGGTAGTCAACCAGTCCGGTCCCACAGCCGTACTATTTGCTAAGTGTATAATGTAGTATGATGTAGTCTGACAAGTGTGATGGGGTAGTCACCCAGTCTGGTCCCACAGCCGTTTGCGTACTATTTGCTAAGTGTAAGTAGTGTGATGTAGTAGTCTGACAAGTGTGATGGGGTAGTCACCTAGTCCGGTCCCGATGGTGAGCATGTTGCCTCTGAAGCTGGCAGATCTGATCCCGCACCCGTTGTACCGGGACGTTATTTTCCTGACGGACTGCAGGGTCCGGCAGTCGAGGAGCAGTGTGTAGGACTTGCAGCCTATAGCGTAGATGCCACTCTCCTATAAAACGGAAACAATAATTTAGGCGAAGGGAATTTTACTTGGAGCGGACATAGGTAATATTAATAGACTACATGGTACCTGCGACTTACTCCGCGTAAAAGATACTTATCAGTATATTTTGGACAATTAACACAACATATATGTGTGTTTATAAATAATAGCTTATGTGTTATTCTGAAGTATAAGCCACGTTATTGTACAATTTAACCCATTATAGACTGAGTTTTTTTGAGGTGACCAATTTTTGTAATTTTTTAATATGTTCTTTATTAGAACTTATGTAACGAAATTTGAGTAATAAATTTTAATTTAATTACATAATTTATTATTATTTTAATTATAATATTGTAATATTATAAATTTACATATTATAATAAATCACGCGAAATTAAAAGTCGTAAATAAATGGTCCCATATGGTACCGCTAGTCTATAATGGGTTAATTAAAACCTATAAAGTAAATTTAAAATAGATGATGTATACTTAAGAAAATGTGAAAAAGTTTGAACCTATCGCGGCTGACGCCTTGACCATTCTATTTTTAATTTATAATGCATATAGTACTTAAACAATCAAAGCAAAAATATTTAATAAAAATGTTCTTAGTTGCATTCACTAAGTAGTTTTTGCGCGAAAGAGTGACAATCATCCATACATACCCACAAACTTTTTAATATTAGTATAATGTACATGAGTGAATCAACTATTTGTTGTTGTTATTCTGTCCCATCAGCCAGGGGACAACTGAAGCATAGTTTGTTACAAGAAATATGTCCCAGCGTACTACTGACGCGCTTGGGTGACCCATTATGGAAGCGACATATAGCTTCTACAAATATCTGACTATGTTGTGTGTATTTAGTTTAGATGCAATTAACTGTGAAAAGTGACCCAGGGTAACCATGGCAACAATTAATAGTTGAGCCACATGTACCTGCGTGGCGAGACACACGAGGTCCTGGCACGAGGGTAGTTTCCTGGACAGCGTCTGCTTGAAGGTCTCCGCGTTGAAGACGTGGATGTAGCCGTTCAGGGTGAGCGCGGCGATCTCGCGCCAGCGCGGGTTGAACGTCAGCGCGCGGACTTTCTGACCTGAGTTTAAACGGGGTGTAAAGAACCGGCTCATATTATGTAAAGTCGCTATCAGATATAATATAAATAAATAAATAAGTATTTTAGGACAATCTGACACAAATCGTTCTAGTCCTACGGTAAGCTCAGTAAGGCTTGTATTCTAGGTACTAGACGACGATACTCGTATATATAATAGATAAACATATAAATACTTAAATACATAGAAAACACCCGTGACTCAGGAACAAATATCTGTGCTCATCACCAAATGTCCTGACTGGGAATTGAACCCAGGACCATCAGCTTCATAGGCAGGTTCACTACCCATTAGGCCAGACCGGTTGTCATAAGGCATTGGTTTTTTTGACCACCCGGTGGCGGCGACCGGCGACCGACGCGTGTCCGCGACCGGCGACGTTTTAATGTTTTGTTCGCGAATGTTTGAAGGTGGTTTTTCTCAGCCAGCGACGTTTCAGAGAAACCACCCTCAAACATTCCCGAACAAAACATTAACAAGTCGCCGGTCGCGGACACGCGTCGGTCGCCGGTAGCCGGTGGTCAGAAAAACCAGGGCTTAAGAGTGAAGATGGGACCGTCGCTCGGAGATTAGTGTAGAGGTTGAGATAACGGAGGCTGCGTACCGGAGCGGCACTCGCGGGTGACGACGGGCGCGATGTAGTCGTGGTGCGGCGGCGCGGGGGGGGAGGGGGGGGCGCGCCACAGCGCCAGCTTGGAGTCGCGCGACCCCGTCACCAGGAACTCGTCGTCCAGCCAGCACATGTCCAGGATCTGGCCACACCATTAAATAAACAATGTTGTTTACGTCACACTGGGCGGTAAGTGAGATTTACCGCCCTAGGGCGCGACGGAAAATCTCACTTAACACGTTGGTGGACAGTAAATTACGTCATCTGTCTGATCTGTCACCGACCATAGAAAATAAAAACATACGCGACGCCTATAAGCGTACTGTCCGCCAAAGTGTTAACAACCAGATGAAGACGTAAAACTATGTACGCACCACGGGCGGTAATAAAGGACGACCTTAGATCGCTTGTTTATGACCCTCACCTCCGGTTCGGGCCACAAATACCCGCGATCTTAGCCATTCTTTGTTGTACCGGTCCGTAATGTACTATTTTGTAACAACAGAAAAGATCGAAAGATTCAGGACGTTACAGCGTTAACATGTTATGTTGGCAATGCCCTTGTAAATATATACTGTCCAGTAAATCACATTATGCCTTTTTATAGCTACTTATAATAATTATTTTAATTTTAGTCTTTTTATAATTTAAAAAGAAGAACTGTTCTTTTGATTGAAGAACTTTAAACTTAGTAATAAAATTCTTCTCACAAGCCTTTCAATCATTATTAAATAAATTAAAAAAATCTTTAATCAATAGTGCGATTATCTTAGTCCAAGACATTTTTCATCAAGATACCTATACGAGTATAACTTGGGACATCTTATTTTATTGAAAATCACAGATTCACTCTCGTTTATTAAACATTTTTCGGCCTAGCAATCGAAATGACAATACTTGTACGGTCGCCATGGGCTCATTCAAAAATCATCTGATCGTTTTTGGCCTTATTTTGACCCCGCCTTCCCCCTGGGTAATATTTGGTGATTTTAACGCTACAAAGTCAACGAAATTATGTTACATAACACCGCAAACAGTACTACTAAAACTAAACTAAAGTACACGTGATGTGGTCTTGGACTCTCCCTCCCCCATCGTGATCAAACGTGATATTTCTTTGACCCCCTCCCACCCCCCAAAAACGATCACATGATTTTTGAATAAGCCCCATCATATATATCAGAGCTATGGAGGTGGTCACAAATATCGGAACGACGCCTCTATAAGCACGATTGGGGCACACACTTTGCTAAAGGGTGAACACTATTAAATTGTCGCAGGTCGAACATGCTACAGACGACAAAATAAAAATCCAAAGTGCTCAAAATTCTTTATATGACTAATTTTATACAGCGTAAAATCATTTTAAAAAATATTAGGGCTATTTCATCGAACGACGAGAAAATTTCCGGACATTACTTTTGACGTGATTCATTGAATTTCGCACGGAATTATCGCTTAACAATTTTGTGCATTTAATCCATTTTCGTTGAAAATCTGGTAATGAAGTGGCAGGTTGGCAAGTTTTTCGCAGTTTAGTTTTTATATTAGCCCAATATTTTTCGATGGGGCGAAGTTCGGGACAGTTAGGTGGGTTACTCTCCTTAGGCACTACCTCGACTGAATTCGCCTTATACCATTCCAAAGTTCGAGACGAATAATGGCAACTTGCTAAATCTGGCCAAAACAATGTTGAGGAAGTGTGTTTCTTTATGAATGGTAACAGTTTCTTTTTCAAGCATTCTGATATATAAATATCGGTGTTAATTGTCCCGGTAGTGATAAATGGTGAGCTCCTCATGCCGCACTGGCATATAGCTTGCCAAACAAGGTAGTTTTTTGCAAATTTTTCTACCGGGATCACCTTTTCCGATTCGTCAAGATTCGAGATGTCACGAGAGGAATAGTACTGGTTACCTGGTAAAGACTTGAAATCTGCCTTGACGTAGGTTTCATCGTCAATAATTAGGCAACATTTTTTCTCAATCAACAAGGTATACAATAACCTAGAACGTCTAACCGCACGATTATATTGATCCACAGTTCTCTTGGGAGCCTTTTGCTTCTTATATGTTGTAATGCCGCATTCTTTTAATTTTTTGGACATTTGCTTGACTAGTGCCTACTTTTTTCCCCACCTCCCGGGAAGGGATACCTGGATTCCTATCAAATAACCTGCCCCCCCTTGATTGTAACTTAACATTAGATTTTCTGGTGGGTTGACCTTCACGCCGCTTCCTATCTATAGTTTCACCTTGTTTAATTTTTTTTAGGGTTCGTTGAACCGTCCTCCGAGTTGTTTGACAAGATTTTGCCAGATCTAAAGTTGATAAATGAGGATTTTTACTGAATTCTTGCAAAATTAATTCGCGAACATTTTTTTCGTGTAACGCCATTTTCATAAATAAAAAACAAATGAACATTTTATGGTTGTCTAATATATTACGAGCCTTCTAAATTTAAAATTTTAAAAGAATATTCAAAAAAGGTTCGATGCAACACGCTAGCAAAGTAAAAATGTAGGCGACAATTTAATAGTGTTCACCCTTTATAGAGTGCAATTTCATGAGTAACTATTCTGTTTACCTAATAAATAGAATTACTGGGCACCTCACACTAAAATTAATTCTAATCGCTTATAAACGTTAATTTTAAGTATAATGTGGCCAGTTATTGGACGGTGGCCATTTACTAGCGAATGACGCTAATTGATATCGCGGTTCAGCGAGTGTTTTGGACACACTGAGTCTGGAATGACACGAGGCGGATTATGTAGGCCATTTTATTTAAATTTTAAAGTTGTATTCTCAACTCTTTTTTTTTTAATTTGGATTTTTTTGTGTGGTATATGTTGTTTATTAAAACACTAGATTGGTTGTTAAAGTATAATTAAATAACTGAGTTACATTACAACACAAGTATTCAGTTTCATCCATGACATAGCTAAAGCTAGTCAGTGAGTTAAGTGTTGCCAGAGTCACAGTGATGCCACATATAACACACTTCTTACAGGTATCTTCTCAGAATCATGAGCTCATACGAGCCTGATATGAGAAAAATGTGTCCCAAAATTTTCATACATTTTTTATCACTTCCGTTCCGTTACCGAAATATGAAATTTATGAAAAATACTCACGGAATAAAAAAGCTTGGGACACATTTTATCTCCTATCAGGCTCGAAAAACTCCTGACTCTGAGTAGAAACCACACAAAAAAAATCCAAATAAAACAAAAGTTGAGAATACAACTTTAAATAAAGTGGCTCATATGACTGAGCGAGATATAAAAATGAAATTACGTTCAAGTAAAAGTTACCAAAGGCATAAGTTGAAGAGATAGGATAACTAATGAGGAAGTGTTGCGAAGAGTGGGTGAAAGAAGAGCTATTCTGAACACAATTGAAAACAGACGCGGTAATATGATTGTACATTTGATACGACACGACCATTTCTTTAAAACCATCTTGGAGGGAAGGATAGAAAGCAAGAGAGGGAGAGGAAAGCCCAGACGCAGCTACATGGATCAAGTGAAGGAAAAAGTTGGGGTCGTTTCGTATCAAAAAGTCAAGGAGCTGGCGCGAGATAGGAAAAGCTGGAAGATACTCCACCGACAAGAGACTAACTCTTAAGTTTATGATGATGATGATGATGATGATGATGAAAAGTTACCAAAGGTAAAGGTAGATTTATTTGAAATACTTACCCAGTCTTTGTGCGCCTCACCGACGCAAACAGGGTCCAAAGTGGGTAAGCTATAGATAGCGAGCTCACACGAGTTCTGAGCGCCCGTCGCCAGCAGTGTCCTGTAACAACACATTTTTTTATACGACGGTGGCAAACAAGCATACGTCCCGCATGATGGTAAGCAGCTACCGTAGCCTATGGACGCCTGCAACTCCAGAGGATTCATATGCGCGTTGCTAACCCTAAAAATAGTTGTAGCGCTGGAAACCTTACCATCAGGAACACAAAACTACATACCTGAAAGGTAGCAGTGCTATTATGGCTGTGGTCTTCTGTAACGAGGAGGTGCTTCCCCAGTTGGGCTTCTCCAGACTCAAGCGTGATGGGACTTCGCTATGCCTTGCCTCTCATTGTTGGACTTAGTTTAAGGACATACCCGGGTGCAACAATTTTAAAAGTGGATCATACAGAAATATAATTAAAACTGTTGTGAGCCATGTTACCACTATTTAGTTACAAACGGATAAGCTTGCCTATATGCCGTGTGATGCCGGCTGACTAAAATAGCGCCACTCCATCTCCTCCCGCGGGTGTAAGAGGCGACAAAGGGAAAACTCCTACGGACGGGCAGCAGCGTCCGTCGAAACCCAATCTACAACTACTACGGTCGCCAACCCGCCAAGCGTGGCGACTATGGCAACTACCCCCAAGATGATACAAGTCATATTTGTGGGAAGCCTATGCCCAGCAGTACACAGTGGCTCACCTGGAGGGGTTGATCTGCAGCGCGTGTATGCCGGTTTGATGCTCGGCCCCGGCCCACGGCGCCCGCGGCCGCAGTGTGGGGATGTCGTCCAAGGAGCGCGTGCGTACGTCGTATACTTTCAACTGCAAATAAATTATAGTTTTAACCGCTAACGAAAAAGGGTGTTTAACGTAATAATATAAGCCTAAAACGAACTACCACAGGGAACTACCCAGAGGAGGGTGCCGGTGGTTTGCTTTCCTCTCGAAACCATGAAAGTTACGGCCATTATGTGCTGCGACACGCAACTTACAAAGGATTAATGTGAAAAAGTGTATAAAAATCTTTGATGTCGACAGTACCAGATGGCGTGGTACAACCGGCCCCCAGTTACTACTTTACGAACTTTGTTACACTCAGTCTTGATAACCACCTGGCGGTCAGAAATTAATTGAAAGAACACCTTTGTGTTGCCGAGCTAAGTCCTGGATGATCATGTGGTATAGACGGGGTTTACACTTTTCCAGAAACTTTAATCCTAGCTTTGGCTGCCCAGACGGTTTTACTTCTGGAACAGTTTCTGAATGTCTCTTCGTTGAACCTTCTCTGTTTACCTCAAAGGTTACGACGACGGGTTAGGTCAAGATGATTTGTTACAACCGGCCCCAAGTTTAGTCCTAGTAAACGAACCTATTACCACCGCCGTGTGATGCCGGCTGACTAGAATAGCACCACCCCATCTCCTCCCGCGGGTGTAAGAGGCGACAAAGGGAAAAATCTTACGGACGGGCAGAAGCGTCCGTCGAAACCCAACAGCTACTGCGGTCGCAAACCCGCCTGCCAAGCGTGGCGACTACGGCAACTATAAGATGATACAAGTCATATTTGTGGGAGGCCTATGTCCAGCAGTGGACTGCATATATATGTGTATGTAAACGAACCTTGTTACACTTGGTCCCGAAGACGACCTGGCGGTCAGAGAGCCACTGGGAGCAGAAGACCTTGTTCATGTTGCCCAGGTTGAGCGGCGTCTCCCGGAACAGGTCCCGGGTGAGCATGTGGCGCGTGGCGTAGAGGGGGTCCACGGAGCGGGGCTGAGGAATAGAGATCCATATCATATTGCCCTTTTCTTATACATTCATACTACCATGTGTATGAGAATGGTTAATTGAGGCTCAAAAGGCAATAAACAAATAAATAATAATAAATAAATATTTCGGGACAATCTTACACAAATCGACCTAGGTCTACGGTAAGCTCAGTAAGGCTTGTGTTGTAGGTACTAGACGACGATATATATAATAGATAGATACATATAAATACTTAAACACATAGAAAACACCCATGACTGAGGAACAAATATCAGTGCTCATCACACAAATAAATGCCCTGACTGGGATTCGAACCCAGGACCATTGGCTTCATAGGCAGGGTCACTACCCACTAGGCCAGCCCTGTCGTCAAAAATGTACCTATAGGTGAAAAACTTAGCTAACGCCTATGTAGTATTTAGGTAACGTGTGTTTTTAGATAAAAATGTCCCCAATTAATGCGACTTGTAGAAAAGTTAACTATGACAGTTTTGTGACAATAATTAAGCATTAAGTTTTTACAAATACTTAGATTGTATGCTCGTTTCATAAACTTTAAACACTCAATTCTTTTTTATTATGCAAAAACGTCTGTTAGCGAATATCTTCACCCATGATGACGTATACGACGAGGGATAAATAGAAAAAAATTGACAAGTCTAAGCGGTACTCGTATAGCACAATTGGTAAGTGTACTGGGCTAGTGATCCAGTGGTTGTGGGTTCGAGTCCCACTGCGAGTCAATTTTTTTTCTATTTTTCTTTCGACTTAAATATCGAACTTTAAACACTAAAACAATGCAAATAAAAATAATTACCATAGAGTTCATGCTTAATTATCATCACAAAACTGACATAATTTAATGTTTTTCACTTAATGTTCATTGAGGGCACTTTTCCCGTGGCCACGCATATCGGCGTTCTATATTCAAATGTTGACGAAAGTTCCATATTAATAGGCTAGTTGACTGTTTTTTTTTTTATTCTATCAATCGATCTTTTTCGTTCTAGGGGTGAAATGTCTGTATGGGAGTAATGGCTAATGGCCTTAAAACTACACAAACGCCAGAAATGAGCGTCAAAGTCTGACATTCGTATTTCCCGCGAAAACGCTCCTCACAAAATGATGAGAACTTATGACGTCACTTATTCCTAGCCGCGCTCTCTAAAGTATGGAAAAAGAATTAAATCGCTATTTGGACCGCGAAATATTGCGTTTATGTATATAGTTGCCTTACACTTCATTTTGCAGTAAACCGCGCGAATTTGATGGGTACCACGGTTTTTTGAAATTTCGCAAATAGAAAATGCTGTTCTTTTTAAATTTTGTAAACGTGATATCTTTAAATCAAATAAGTATTTATATTCAATTTTATTTTTAATTGGTTATATTCGACATTGTGAACCAATTTCACTTAATTTTGTTGCAAAATGTATTATGTGTCAACATCTCTATTGTCCGCACAACTACATACACATGGACCTTCAGTTAAGTTTTCCACCTATTTGTACACATTCGTTTGACCGATTCGTATTGTCTTTTGTCGTCGACTTCACACCACTTTTGACCAACTATAGACAACGATCTTTTTGTTTACCCTGAATTAAAAACAGCTTAGGGTAACCTAAAGAGCATTGTGCCTAATGTTGTATTGTTAAATTTACAGTCAAGCGTAAAATTTCGTTCACTGCCAAAGTTTCAAAAATATGTACCGAGCAACTCTATTGTACAGTAAATAAGGTTGTAGGACGTATTTATGAAAGGATTCTTTCGGTACGTATTTTTGCACTTGACTGTACAAAAATGCCGTAAAGCATTCTCTACCCGTCAACCTTTAGGTAAAGCATAAAACCATTATTGGAGAGCAGTAACAAATAACACATTATATCTTTATAGAAAATGGAGTCTAAAATGCTAAATACATTAATATAAATGAGAGTATGAATAAATACATAATGTCCGGTGTTATCATCGTAAACTTTCCGATTTTTTTTACTGCAATAAGTCAAGGGCATCACAGACTTCATTGCACCGAGATTAGATAAAAATGCTACGGTTATCAGTAATCTGCAACAGTGTAGCTTCCATAAATATTTTGGTCAATGTGACATTATCTATCTCATTATATACATCTTTAGCCAAGCTGGATTTGTACTGCGTCATTTTTAATAGAAGCACCATCGACAATAAGGTCCGTTTTCATAGAAAATGATCAATATGTACATTGTAAGCCTTAAAATAGTGTAAATCTTATGAAAAACTTACTAATAATTTGCTATGTATAAGAGTGAATCAACTATAATATAACTATAACATATGTTGTTGTTATTCTGTCCCATCAGCCAGGGGACAACTGAAGCATAGTTTGTTACAAGAAATGTGGCGTACTGACGAGCTTGGTAGGTGACCCATTATAGAAGGGACATATGGCTTCTACAAATATCTGTTTTGTGTATTTATATGAAATTAAACTGTGGTTTGAAGAGTTACCCACGGGATCGTAACCATGGCAACGAGGGACAAAAATAGTTGATTGAGCGATAAATTAATAATAAGACAGAGAAATAAATCAATTAATCAATTAATTTTAAAACGCAAATAAAATAGTATGTAACCCTAATACTAATAAGGTTTCGATCACTTAATAGAGTGCCCAGAAGGCTGTATTCCCCCACTGTGCTCTGTTCTCCCACTAGATAGTGGGACCCAAAAGTGACCAGTTAATTAATGCTATAAGTGAAATCAGTTTGTTACCTCCGGAGCCTGAATTTCTCTAGAGCGGACATAGTCCACAAAGTTGTATGAGGTAGTGAGTATGCGGTGCTGCTGGAACGGAGTCTCCTCCTCGCTGTCACTGTCCGAGTAGCACACAAAGTCCTCTGGTTTGTCAGGGCGGCTCACCCTGCAAATTAAGTTAACTTTTATTGTGTTGATAGCATTCATCATAAATTTCTATTAATGTTTTTGCTACAAAATGAGTCAAACAAGGAGGATTCAGTTAAGACATTTGCTGCGGCTGTGTGTTACTTGACAAACTTGTGTGGGTCGCCTGGCCTGTTAACATTTTTTGTTATAAAGAATGTTTGGTTGTTACTTTAGATTTTTGGAAGGGTAGGGTATCTAAACCATTTTAAAATTTCACTTTTCAGTGGCGCTGGTCAATCAATCTTTCATTAGCTATCCCTGTACTAGATAATGTGTAATAAAACATGAACCTAAATATGAAATACTTAGATATACACAATAACTCTTGATACCATCTTTATCAATAGACAAAAAATTAAATTTCATGTTTGTTCCATGATCAACATATTGCCAGTATTTGAGGCAAACAAATATATTCTGTCGAAAATGCCACTTATGGCACAAGTTATTATTGTCAACTGTACTTTTTTGCACAATCATTAAGTATTCAACAAGAGCATTCTAAATTATAATGTACTTGGAGTTTCTAATGATACCTTCTGGCTCCAGCATCAGATCAGATTAGTAGAAACATAACACTGCATTATCACCAAACTTACATAAGTGACCTAAATTTCATCTTAATTGGTTAAAGATATCTGCTTCAAAATTAAGTCACAAGATATCACCTGAACATACATTAACTCATTCATGGCCACCAACGCACATGTGTGTTTAATTCCATACATTTTCGGAGGGGGTGGCAGCGAATGTGTTAAGCAATTTAAATAAAAGCTAGTAATAACAACATTTGGATCTGTATTCTGCATTTCTGATAAAATGAATCTTGATTAATATATAGTATTGTCTGAATAAACCAATCTAAATTTTAGGGAACTTTTTATTAAATGGAGTTTATATAGCAAAATTCTTTCTCTGAGTATAGCTGCTACTTGATAAATTAGACTTCTATATGTCTTTATATTTTCTTTAGTGTTATACAAGCTAAAACATCATCTCACAGCTCAACCTAACTTAAATCAAAACATGCAGTTGAGAATAAACAAAGCACATACTCATTTATTTTTATTCATATAAGTATTTTAACGTAAATTAATCAAGCAGTATAAAAGTTAATAATTGTTTACTGAATATTTTATAACAAGCCTGTTTTTTATGTATCTAATCTTACTCTACTTTGACTATTTAGACATCATTAACTAAACAAGTACACAGGCAACGCATTAAGTTGCTCTAAAATAGTGTTAGTTTACAAGCATCAACAAAAACCTCGATTAAATTTTAGGTCAAACGTAAGATAAAACACCACGAAATTGACGCGTGCCAAGAACAAGTAAACACATAATTGGCTGTATTATCTTTTCCTTGGCCTGAAAAGGATCAATGCCCATGAAAATATAAAAAAAAATGGGATTAGTTATAGTCCGCATCCACAATTTTTTTTTTTACCTCAACATTCCAGCTTTTGCTTTACGTTCTTTCAGTCTTTTCGGGATATAACAGGAGGGATATCTCCCTTCGATCGCCCGACGTACAGTTTGTGCCATTTTTACTAATAAAACCTTGGTAACTAGGAACAATTACACCGAAATCCACACGCCACACTATTTATTCACTTTCGTTTTGTCCTGTTGTATACAGATCCATAAATCGACATTGTCTGCACAGCAATGGAGTCCGACCATCTCTTTCACAAGTCACCACTATGGCGCAAGGAATTTATTCAACATTTTAGTAACCGAATGCTGCTTTTAGTGTAATTATAAAGCAAAATAAAGATATTTTCAGGAGCCACGGGATATTCGCAACAATAAATACGCTGACGGAAAGCAGGCTGGTTGTCTGTCAGTCAGAAAGCCAAATGTTGCCAGCAACAAATTAAATGACAAGCTTAATTTTATTTAGCGTGTATTTGTTATTGTAAATTAACCACATAATTACGTATTCTCATAAAAATAAACGCATTGAAAATCATAAAAAAATATTTATTGGAACATAATAAAAATAAAATTACTCTTTAACAAACAAAGAAGAAACATTGAAAACATTGTTTGCTCCGAATAAATGTAAGTTTAACTATGATGATCAATAGATGGCGCTTGCAACATCACTCAGGTAATACTACGGCGTTATCTCGAAAAACGATATTAATTTTGTAAATTTCGGACGGTTGTCTTTGTCACTGCCATGACGCCTAAAAGAGGTAAAAGAGAAAGATGCTCAAAATTTACAACTTCAATGTTCGCAATACCGTCGCGCTGCTGACTTAAGTAGATAGTAATAGTATGTAATTTAATTATATATTTTATAAGTAGTATTGTTCGTATAACAAGTATCCTTCGGTACTTCATCACCTTAATTATATTCTATACCCTACTACGTATTACATTTGACCAAGATTTGACATATTGTAAACATAGAAATTCGAAATAAGACTATCTGCTTATTTATCGATCTAGGCACGCTATAGGAAGGCAAATACTTCCTACTAGTACTATATATCATTCCCTTTTTTTCACGTTACATTGATTTAAAGTAAATAAGGGAGAACCTACTCTTTTTTAATTTTTATTAAGGAGATAAAACAGAAACAGTCACAGTAAATACAGCAAATTCGAAAGTTAAAACAAATCCTTAGGTATAGACGTTTCCTTGAACGTATCTCACTGTGAACACAAACAGTTATTTTACACGATAACAGTACAGCGTGTGGAAGTTTGAGAACTACATTTTGACGGGTCAATAATGCAATCCTGATACCGATATGTCTATTAAAGTATTAAAATGAATACCTATGATTTATTATTATTTATAACAAGTGATGCAAAGTAAAATGATGCATACTTGACGCGCTGCTTATTACTAGTTCAACTTCTTGTTACGCTACAAAGGTGCTTAATTAACTTATAGGAAGTGAACGCTATTTACTATATATTTTTTTAACTATGGATTTAAACTTAATTATGAAACTTCAGTTACGAGTAGGTAGTGTAACGTCGCTATTATGCAATTACGTACTTTGTACACCCACTTTATTTAATTAAACCGCCGTCTCGCGGGACGTAAAGCTCTTGTGAGCGAGAAACAAGTCCGCGTTTAATATGAAAATGTTCATTTACATAATAATACTTGGGGAATCGCAATTTCGTGCTTGAGACATATTCTTACCTTTAGTCTTTATTTATGAAATGTACAGAAAAATGGCATTTAGGTACGTTATATCTGATTTTTGACCAACTAAATGAAAACTTTATTGAAAAATTGCAATAGTTAAGGAAGACGAAATTTTTAAATTAACCTAGTCCGTAAGTGCCTATGGAGAAGGTTTCTATTTGTACCTTTAACACGAATATTTGTACCTCGATTTTGGATGTAATATTATTTAAGTATACGTATCTAAGTATCTGTTATACATATATTATCGTGGCCTAGTAACTGCTACATATACTTAAGCCTTATTCAGTTTACTGCTGGACTAGGCTTTGTGTTTTTTTTTTATGACATAGGCGGCAAACGAGCAGACGGATTGCCTGGTGGTAAGCAATTACCGTCGCCCATGGGCACCTGTAACACCAGAGGAGTCACAAGCGCGTTGCCGGCCTTTAAGGGGGGTTGGAGCTCTGAGAACCTCACTCACCATCAGGAACACAACACTGCATACCTGAAAGGTAGCAGTGCTATTATGGCTGTGGTCTTCTGTAAGGAGGAGGTACTTCCCCAGTTGGGCTGCCCCAGATTCAGGCGTGATGGTCATCGCTGTGACCTACCTCTCATTGTTGGACGTAGTTTAAGGACATACCCGGGTCCGATCCCGGGTTGTGTAAGATTGTCTTAAAATATCAATTAGTTTATTAACTTCATGATCGTTGGTCCAGAATAAAATATTTAATCTATATCAGGGCCAAACTTTTTTTTGATGTGACGCCCTTGGGCATCCTCCATTTTTTTTTGCGACGCCCCCCTCTAGCCTAAAACTACCTACCGCAGGGGAGTACCAAGCGGAGCTGGGCTCCGGTGGTTAGCTTTCCTCTCAAAACCATGAAAGTTACCATTTACCGGATTTTCACTGGACTCCGGACGCACAGTTTGGGAAGCCCTGTTCTATATTATTGTTTCAGAGAGCATAGGTTCCCATGTTCAAGCACTAAAAGTGCCGAACTGCCGAGCCTCATGCGCGTAGCCGCCACGTCACCCACATTAGTGCTTTAAAATAGCTATTTATACAAGTATTAACACGTTGGTGGACAGTAAATGTCGTCATCTGTCATAGGCCATAGGAAACAAAAACATACGCGACGCCTATAGGCGTACTGTCCGCCAAAGTGTTAAATTAATGTTCTATGGTGTAGATTTTCGGTTGTGTAATGATAATGATTCTCTAATGGAGTAGTAGGTACTAATTATACGCACACAAAGAAATCTAGTGGAGGTGAAAAACTTAACTAAAAGACCATGTCTATGTAGTTGTGCAGAAAATTAATATGGAACTTACGTCAACATTTGAATATAGAACGCCGACATGCGTGTACAGATACGTTACTACTTCATAGGCCAGTGCTTTAGCTAAGTTTTTCACCTACACTCGCGTGCAAAAGTATCGAATCACTTTGCATTTTTTCGTCTGCATCCGATATCTTTGTAAATTCCCATTTGAACCTGAAAACTATGGTATCAAATGATAGCTTACAATGTAACGCTTTAGAAAATGCAAATTTAATAATATTTCAACAAACATAATTACATTTAAATAATTTAGAAAAATAAACCGATTTACAAAGACATTAGATACAATCGAAAAAATGCAAAGTGATTCGATACTTTTGCACGCGAGTGTATATGTACCTACAATCTCGTCACTCCCAAATCATGAAATCACTCTTCTCTTATACCACTTACCTAACCAGTACAAGAGACAAAGCCTGTACAGTGTTGTCAGTAACCGTCAAATAGGCCGTCTCATATTACCGTTAACTTCCGGTAACAACACTATTTGTATTCCGACCATAGACAACGGAAAATTTCAGTTACTTATTTTCAAATTTTCCTACGTGTTTTAGATGTATTCTGCGAAATTGGAACATATTTTTAAGACTGGAGAGTTGATTTTTCTACAGAGCTGTAGAAATAATAATGGCGTTTGTGTTAAGATTTGTGTCTTAACGTAGAAAAGGTTCTTGGGATCGGGATATGAGTATGAAGTAACTCTTTCATGCTAAAGGCATTATAAAATTTAATGTAAGAAATCACTTATGTTATAAATAATAATAAATAAATAAATATTTCGGGACATTCTTACACAAATCGACCTAGTCCTACGGTAAGCTCAATAAGGCTTGTGTTGCAGGTACTAGACGACGATATATATAATAAATAGATACATATAAATACTTAAATACATAGAAAACACCCATGACTCAGGAACAAATATCTGTGCTCATCACACTAATAAATGCCCTGACTGGGAATCGAACCCAGGACCTTCGGCTTCATAGGCAGGGTCACTACCCACTAGGCAAGACTGGTCGTCAAATGTTGTAAGTAGATAGGTTTTTTAATACATTGTACAATCTAGGTCATAGATATCGATACGGCTGAAGTGCCAAAATATGTATACGTGTCTCAAAAATACGGCGCATTATTATTTTGGCGCTAAACCAGTCACTGTGGGAGCTATAGGGGAGGCATATGTCCAACAAGGACGTCCTTCAGATGATATGATGGTGATGCTGATGATGAATCGTGGGTACAGAAATTATAAATATCATGCAAAAATTACGGTGGGAAAATTTTATGTGCGATTATTTTCGGTTTCAAAAATTAATGAATTCTTATGCACGACTCTCAAAAGTCGGCTCAAGTAGATACCAACTTCCATCACAATCGGAGAAGCTACTCTTGAAGTTGTTGACGTGTACCTGGGATGTGACAAACTGTCCAGTTAGGACTGTAGAAACTTTGAGAAATAGGTTAATCGTCGAATCCAACTCAACAGTCTTCGGGAAGTTCTCCATAATATTTTGGTCGAATTTACCGCAGTGTCACTTTTCTATAAAAAAAATGGTTAACAAAACATATTATATCCATACTAGTATTAGTATTCGAGAGATAATATATATCAGATACTAGCTGTGCCCCTCGGTGTTACCTGAGGTTTATTAGGGAAAAAACGTAGCCTATGTGTTAGTCCGGGGTGTCAGCTAACTCCATACCAAATTTTATTAAAATCGCTCCAGCCGTTTAGACGTGAAGTAGTAACAAACATACACACTCACAAACTTTCGCCTTTATAATATTAGTGTTGATGTAGACTAGTTTTTGAGAGAAACAAACTCAAGAATCCATTAAAATAAGCGGAAATACGAAGAACACGGTACTTAAGACAGCTAAACATCAGAATTCCATACAAAATTCGGGCGGGCCATTATCCTACACATCCAAAATGTCCTTTTTGGCAAGATGCCAAACCCGCAGTGTCCTGATTTTGATGCTAACGCCATCACTACAGTCCAGAGCGCCATTCGGTTTTGAAAAATCGGGTTTTGATTTGAAGTCACAGGCACTGCTCGCGTAGATGTACTCGTGACACGTTGGACTTGGCTATTGTCTGTAAACTGCGAAGAAAAATACCGGAGAAGCAGCAGCGTTAGAGCAGTAAAACATATAACCTCCTAAACTAAATCCTCATGCTTGCCATGGCCATCTATGGGGATGCCCAAAAGACTAATCCACCGTTGTCACGGGCATGCCCACAACCCTAATAGAAGTGACATTTACGATTCCTGAGACAGCGTCAATCTACCCAATCTAGTTGCTACTGTAGCTTAGTGATCACAAGCTTTCTAAGGGCTTTATCTGCACCTGGGAAGCCCATACTCAAAAGTATACGTGAGGTAGTAGTATGTCTACACTTCGGTTGATATTATGCAGAAGTCTTGTACGCCGGTTTATTGTAAAATCTACACAAATGGGGCTTTAAGTTCAATATCGAATATTAATTGTATAAGTCATGAATGTTTCGCTCCGTAGCATTTTAATCAAGAGTTGTGCGCGTTGGCCGACGAATCAAACTTGAACTCGACTTTTCAATACAATAATACGCTTAACAGATTCGTTGCGTGTTCCATTTTTGAAAACTGTTAGCCTTGGCGGAGAACAATTATTTCATGAGATGACATGCGTGCCTTACGCCGTAGAATATAATGGCAAGCCTATCGTGCCATCCGCACCGAATCGGTTAATATGGTTGAGTTTACAGATCATTTTGTGCTTAATATCGAATCATTGCCAGGTTCTGAGAGCTGTGGATGCCGGTCCAAAGAAATAGACGTTTATCGTAACCTGATAAGAGATATTTAGTTGTTTGCCGAACTACGTGTTTGTACACTGTTAGTAGTCTTTTGATGGAATCTTACGGAAATGTTGAGTAACTAGAATAAAGTATATGTGGTTGAAATTATTTACCTAATAGTGACCACAAAGTAATACATAATATAATGAATAAATAAATGTTACAAGACATCCTTGCATAAATTGACTGAGACTCACGGGGTAAGCTCAAGAAGGCTTGTTTAGTGGGTACTCAGGCAACAAATACAGAAAACATTAGAAAACACCAAATACAAGTAAATGCCCTTGCTTGCTCTGGACGATTGTCCAGAGTTCAAATCCCTAACTGATTAGTTACATAGGCAGCGTCACTACCCACCAGTCGCTAGTTTGTGGTTGAATCAAGGTATAGATTCAGAAGACGGTTATCCAAGACACGGCGCGCATAATCCGGCGGCTCCTTTACGGCATCAAAGCCAAGTTTTTATCGAGATTTAATACTTAATTGTCGTCACGAAACTGACAGTGATTTAACTTTTCTTAACAACTTTCACTAATTCGGTGCACTATTTTTTTAAACTCTCTTATGAGCGATACGATTAATAATTTGCTGAGTTAATAACTGAAATTCAAAATTTGAATTAGTGTGCCTTCAAACCCTGATTTATCCTTAAATTGCATTTGAACTTCCAACATTCCAGATTCAACGTTTGACTTATTGCACATACGTGTTACAAACTCCCAACCGCCTCAAAGTTACTGCCTAACTAACTAATAACCTAATGAGCGTAAAATTCGCGAGTTGGCACTAAACCTCTGTTTCTTAGCCAACGTGCTTGGCATGGCAAGTTCTAACAAGTCGACTTCGCGACTGTTACAGTACACTGCCAAAGAATGGGATTCAGCATCAGTCGTAGTGTATGAAAGAATGGAGTACATTTCAGATGCGGTCAATTTGGTCTTCATGAGGAAAACTGAGGGAAAGTTGTAAAGCCAGCCGGAATCGGCCGTTACATTCTCAAGATCGACCAGCGTTTGAGCTCAGTCGTACCTGATGGTAAGTGTCGGAGATGGTAAAACTCAAACTCAAACTCAAGGGCACTTTTACACGTCGAGTATATAAAAGAAGAAAAATAAAAACTACACCGGTTCTAACCCTACACCTCTGTGCCCTGAGTGTAAGTTTTTAACGTAACTTTACGCCACGAACGCGTTTGCGTTTCCCATATAAATAACATTATCACTTACGCGTTCGCAAACGTTTTTTTACATCAAAAGTAACTTACACTAGAGTCTCTGACCCGAGAAGCATTGTGACTTTCATGACTGGCAAGAAACTCGGCTGGACTTATTTTTTCAAAACAGTACCTATTACAAAAGATATATTAAAGATATTAAATAAAAACGCATTATTCTGTACGAAAACTTATCCAACAGTTACAAAAAATTACCTACTGCCCTTAGACTATATAATATTATTAGACTCCACACCGCCAACAACAAATTGTGACTACAAATGGCGTCGGTCGACTCGTACTTACGGGCTTCACACACATACGCAAGGCTTTGATGCGCGGGACTCCCAACAGTCGCCTCCGAACGTCAAAGCACGCCGCAGTGGACCAAAAAATATTAAAATATGCCGTCATATGCTGTGAGATCAAGTAAAAATGCTACTGATCGACACATAAAAACTCCCCCAATCACTTTTCATCAGTAAATAAACAATTAACCACGTAATTACATAAAAAAATGTAAATTCGCTAGCCATTTACTTCACGCCATCTGTGTTGCCAGACAATCGGGTCAATCAAAATCGGAGAAATTTCCCGAACGTAGGGTAATTGATGTTCCATTTTGTTAACTATTATGTATGAACTCGGAGCGGGTTTGGTGTAGGTACAGGTTTTTAAGTTTAGTTTTAATTAATTTAATTTTTGTTTTGTAATTTATTTCTACAATGTTGATTAAAATTTTATAATTTTATTAAGTAACGTTCTTAACCAAAAAAAAGTACACAGTGTTTTTTTGGAAATTATAACCCTATATCTATCACCTATGTAATTGCAACCAGCTTTTCATTTTAATAAGTTTTTAAAGACGACGGTAAACCCCTGGCTAAATGACAAATCGTCATAATTTAACTATGCGATCTGTTGTTTTGCAATCTTAGTTATGAAATTGCAAATAAAGGCTATGAATATTTTTAAGTAGTGTAGGATACTACTTCTTGGTTTAAAAATTTGGCTGTTTCATACTAAGTAGGTAAGTCAGAACATTCAATAGACCTCTATGGCCAACTCGTTGTGTTTTAAGTAAATACCTACATTAAAATTTAAGTTTGAGTTTAGTCAAACAAAAAAAGTATTTTTGTTTTTTTGTACATTATATTCCCGTACTAATCACATTTTCTCACGTAAATGTTTGCTCTGAAGTGTTATCTGGGATAAACCTATGAGAATTTGAAATTCAGTAGTTTTTTTGTCTTGGTGGGGCCACTGCTGTGCCTCATAATTAATAAATATGTATAGTAAAAGTGCTTGAAATTATAGTATCTGGTCGAGAAGAGTGAGAAAACACACACATTTACATCGTGTACTTTTATCAATTTAATATTAGTGAGTTTTGCTGTTTTTCGTTAAATTCGCCGCTTCTGAAATATATTTTACTATATTTATTGAATCATACGCATATCGTCGTTTTATTTAACAAATATGTTTTATTTAAGAAATATGTATATATATTCATAACACATTTTTTATACTAAAATATTTAATCTGAAATTGGGTTTTTTTTTTTAACTGGCACCACACGGAAATACGCACACATGTAAAGCGGCCGCCATTACGCGTCACAACTCGTTGTATCGGTGGATTCCTTCTGTAGGTTTACTACTTCTATGCTACTGCCAAATAAAAAATAAAAATAATTACTTACAAGTCCAAATCTGACTGCTAAGAACGAAGTTAACAAAACGTTAGTATAACTGGTACTTGATTGATTTGATGTCACTATTTCTGATTAATACGACTCTTGTTTTACATTTTATTTTTAAACGTCTGCCCAAAATATTTGGTTTTTGTTTCTAAGAATTTTTGTTTTACAGCTGTTTTTCTCGCATTGTGTTACAAAGATTTGTGAATAATGTTTGTTCACCTCTCGTGGTTAATGATATGACTCATATGACACTTTGCGCGGGATAATGATACTTAGTGCAGAAACTTAACTGAAGGATCATGTCAATGTAGTTGTGTGTGGTGTTGTGGATCTTAGGTCAAAACGCACATTACTACGACATAGGCTTTAGTTAAGTTTTCATCTACACTTCACTTTGGCGTCTTATTTCATGAAATCAGCTTTATGGGAGTAGCTTAGTTGTAGTTCTGTATTTCTTTTACAAGTTAGTTACCTATTTAACTAGTTACAGAAATTAGAATCGCATTATGATAACTACAAGTACTTAACTAGTTATAGTATAAAATCTAAAAAAGGCCCATGAGGCATTGTACCAAGGATGCTGGAGGCATTGGATCGTTGTATCGCAATGCTGATACGTTGTGCGAGGAATCCGCCAGCTCTTCGCTTACCAGTTACATCAACCAGACGCTTGGTGATTTCTTAAAAAGTTTGTGCGCGCTGGGACCCCATGGACCTAGCGTTTCTACGCCAAACGGTACAAAATGGTACTATCTGCACAGGCTCTTATATTTGTTACGTTTAAAAATTTATTGGTTATTTTTTACCTCACTTATATCCCAATTACAAGAAGGTGCAGCAACGAAAACCGTTAAGCCTTATTTGCTTCGCAAAATGCAGAACACCTGACAGCGAAGCCTTATTACACGTTCATAATTATGTAAACAATATGTGTCTTAATCCACTGGCATAGAGTTTAAAGTGGTTCACATGTTTTTGGAGGTTTCAGTGCAAGTCAGCAGAATTGTAGTTTTGGCTTAAAGCCAGTGCCGTGGGCGGGATTCGACACGCGAAGTGCGACTGAGAATGTAAAAATGTTGGATAAAGTTCGTTTTTAGAGTTCCGTAGTCAACTCGGAGCCTATATGATTAATATAAATAAATAATAATATTAATATGATTTCCTATCGAAATAATTATACGACTTTGCGGTGCTTGCAGTAGAAATTCTAGGGCCTTGTCTAAGTCAAGTGACACCAAAAATTTGTAAAAGAAATGTGGTCCCGGCTTATAGTTGCCACAGGGGACTACAGCGCCGGATCCTTCCTGGCCCAAAAACTAAGTCAGGCAATCCAGAAGGGCAACGCCGCCAGTATTCTGGGCAGCATACATACCGGAGGAAGGGGGATTATTTTTATTAAAAAAAAGAGGGATTTGGCGAGGTTTTTTTACATTTAATTTAATTTAATTATAATACTAAATTGTATATTCTATGATTAAAATGTATATATTATAAACTTTATTGTGTATAAATAACTAAATGAATACATATTGTAGGACATTCTTACATAAATTGACTTGAGACTGACATGTCGGACTATTCGAACGTGCTTGTCTCTAGTTGAAAAAAAGAAGTATATAATTTTTTACAGAATTATATATATGACATAATATGACATAAGTAATTAAGAAAAAAGTGTTCGGGCAGACTTTGATCCTGCGACTTCAGTTTTTGCGGCACTCTTATAACTATATACCTCCCGATGAGATCCATCATACCGAAGTGTTGTGGACAAGTTTTGTGTTTAGCCTAACTGAGGAAGTACCTCCTCCTTACAGAAGACCATAGCCATAATAGCACTGCTACCTTCTAGGTACGAGTATGTAGTGTTGTGTTCCTGATGGCGAGTAAGGTTTTCAGAGCTCCAAACCCCCTTAAAGGCCGGCAACGTGCTTTTGACTCCCCTGGTGTTGCGGATGCCCATGGGCGACGGTAATATGCTTACCACCAGGCAATCCGTCTGCTCGTTTGCCGCCTATTTCATTAAAAAAACATGTGTAAGTTGCCTGAAAATGTTCTCAGAATAAACTTACCCGAAACAGGTCGCCTAGTGCGATATAAGTACACGTGAGTTTATCCATTTGTAACTAAGTAGTAGTAACATGACACACAGCAAATTTTATGTAGATTAGTTAAGTAACTTAAAAACTTCCGAATCCACTATTTTATGTCCCTCGTTGTCATGGTTACGTTCCCCTGGGTCACTCCTAAAACCACAGTTCTATGGCATCTAAATACACACAACATGCATATTTGTGGTAGCTATATGTCCCTTCTATAACGGGTCACCTACCAAGCGCGTCAGTACGCAGGGCCACATTTCTTGTAACAAACTATGCTTCAGTTGTCCCTGGTTGACCGGACAGAATAACAACAAGAAATAGTTGATTATGAATCTTAATATTAATTTGTAAATTTGTAAAGCGACCAAGACTTGCCATACGACTAAATAAATAAATAGTTGATTTATATTAATAATTCCGTTAGGGGTACGGTAGACCCGAATAAAATCGTATTCAAATGAAAGAGCATAAAAAATAAGGAGTTTTGAATCGAGGACATATATCGGCAAAATTCGTATTGCCGCGCATTTTGCGTTTAAGTGTTAATTTAATGACAAATCGGTCGGCCATATCAAATTGGTTGACATTTGGCAACATGACAGTGACGGGTCACGTGCGCGTGTTGCGTTCGGATACTTTGTCCGGAATTTTGGCCGTGTAGGTTTATTATGCCCGAGACAGGGATTGTAAAACCGGTTTTATTAAATACCTGTATACATTTGACAGACTATTACCGCTAATAAAAGAATACCTGTATTCTAATTAGAGGTATTGTTGTCATTTCGCTTTTATGCATACCTATATGGCTATACTATTTACGATATTAAATACCTGTATTAAATACCGGTATTCATTGCAATTGAAAGATAAGATGTCAATTAAACATTACTACTAAATGGTTACTATAGAGATTATTTTCTCTCGGGAAGACTCGGATCTTTATCGGAATACGATGACCTCCGAACTGCCAAGAATGATCGTATTAAATAAGTGACATTTTCATATCCATTAATATGGAACTTTATTGTTTAGTATTTTATACGTCAAACTGAAAAATTATATTTGGCTTTAAACAATAAAGTTTCATATTAATGGATATGAAAATGTCATGCATATAATACAATTATTAATTGATAGTACGGATGCCGTCTTATTTTGATCGAGGTACGAGTTTTTCTGAAGGAAAATAATTTCTCACTATATCTGTAATTTGTCTATCTATATATATAAAAATGAACCCCTATTTCTCTTGGTCACGCTATAACTTGAGAACGGCTTTACCGATTTGGCTAATTTGGTCTCGAAATATTTGTAGTAGCTCAGGGAAGGTTTAAACGGTAAAAAAGTATGAAAAAAATGAAGTAATATACTAAAAATCGAAGATATCTCTCCAATACAAACTTTATCAACTCGAAAAAACAGTAAGCGCCGCAGGATTGCATATATCTTACGCGTTTTTGGTAAAATGGTCTTTGCTTTCGCTCGAGAAAGACGGAAGCGCCGCAGGATTTCATACTTCTTACGCTTTTTTTGCGAGCAAAATTGGTACTTTATATTATTCCAGCACTAAAGTCGTTAAGGCGATAGTTTCTTACAAATTGTTAATCAATTATCCCTTATTCCCTAAGATATGGCTGTCAAAATCTCTATTGAATGACAAGACATACTTCATCACTTTAGGCCCGGTACCACGAACATCGAAGTTCGTATATTTAGAGCATCTCTCTTTTACTCCAATTAAGGCTTAAGACAGAGACAATCGTCCGAAATTTACGAATATCGTTGTTCGCGGTAGCGCCGCCATTTCATGTATAATTTTATGACAGAACTATGAGTGTCGGAACAGGGTTATCAACTTGTCACTACACTTGAGAAGTATTTGTACCTATACTTACTTGATTTATTACTTTTATGTTAAATAAATAAGAATTATACTAAACGTTGGTTCTTTAAACATCTCTGATTCCCACGAAAGTATATATACCTAAAAATGCTACAGCCGTATTTCTTTGAAAATGTTTTGGTTAGTTCCTAATTTCGTTTCTGGGCAACCAATAAATAAGGTTTTTTATTTATTTTACCCATTACCAGGTAAGGACTTCGGGAAATAAAGATGTTAATTCTGCTTCCTTGCTATTGAATCCGAGAGATTTTGTGTTTATGTTATATAGTTGCATTGCATTTTATTTTTCAGTAAAACGAGAGAAATCGAATGGTACCAAGGTTATACATATACAATCTGAATTTTATACTTTTTAAATTGTGACCTCTGAATCACGTCAACATATATTTTTAATTATTTTTACGAGTTTGCCTTGATTATATTTGTAATTATTTGTCCATTTTACTTAATTTTGTTATAAATTAAATATGTGTCAACTCAGCCAAGTCTATTCAGCCAAGGAATATACATACATAGTATTTTTTATTACTATTACTAAGTACTACAAATATTTTTTTCAATTATGTTTTGAATAGGATAAATCTATATTTGTTTTAATTGGGGTTAGGTTCGCCACCCCTATGAGTCCCGCTGACAATGTGCATGGCTGGTTGAAGTGTCAACTATATACTGTATAAGTTGATTGATGATTTGATTATACCGCTAATCTGAGTTTTATCGATATAAATAGCGAAATGCAACTGTAACCGGTTATACCCAATTTTTAACCGGTATTAAGAATACCGGTAACGATCCCTGGCCCGAGAGAAGCCGGGTTCTCAACTTCTCATCTAGTAGAATATTTTGCAATGAAAAACAGTTAACTGAGTGCTTACGTAAACAGATAAAACTTGAATAAAACCATTTATATATTTGTATAAAAGCCGCAGGTGGCGTTATAAAGCTTATTACTCACTGTTAATGGAAAATGAGAATTATTAGCGCCATAAACGAAAATAATACCTAATTGTAAACGGCTTAAAGTGTCGTGTTGTTTTATGTAAACTGAAAAATGGTAAATCCTTAAAGATTCCTGCGACTCGTTCAGTTTAACAGTTTTTATTGGATTTACGAAAAGGTAATTTATTTAGTTATTTTTTTAAATTTAAAAAGTTATTTTTTTGAAACTTTTGATGACGAATTATTGTAATTTTGAAATTAGAATAAAACCAACAATTCAGATAAGAAAGCATATCGAACGTTTTGTTATCTTCGTTCTTAGCAGTCAGATTTGGACTTGCAAGTAGTTAATAATTATTTTAATTTTTTCTTTGGCAGATTTTTTTTGTAATTGGTCACCCTACACCGGTTTGAACCGGTGTGGTTTTTATTTTTTCTTCTTTTGTATACTTGACGTGTAAAAGTGCCCTTGTGGCCTACTTACTGAATAAACGTTTGAGTTTGAGTTTGAGTAATTTTGTTAGTAGAGACTTAAAATTGTCCATACATTACAACTATGTTATTTATTGTATGACTATAAACTATCATCTTTATCTCAGCCATAAGACGTACATCGCTGACATAGGCCTCCCCCTTGGATCTCCACATGTACCGGTTATAAGCGACTTGCATCCAGCGTCTTCCGGCGAACTTAATGAGGTCGTCTGTCCATCTTGTGGGTGGTGTCCTACGTAAATTTAGGGTTTTTTGTGCCATATGAGTAAATATCTGTTTTGGTTACACGTACCTATACCTACTCAATGCTAATTTTTTTTCTTTCTAGAAATTACACCTTTATTTAAAATAAAATACATAGAAAAACAAATAATAACAAAAATTTACAATAAAATTGGTTTACGCCACTAAAACCTTTTCTCGGTTTAATACAAACTGACCTGTCCTCCTTATCAGGAACTAATGATGAAAACAATAAATTTAAACGTCATGTCAAAGATAATTACCTAATGACTGGAAAGGTATATACTCCGTATATAATCTTCCCTATTCTATATTGATAAAAGAAAGTAAAGTGTTAGTTCCGGCTTTTATAACTCGAGGATGGCTGAACCGATTTGGACGATTTTGGGTTCGTTGTGATTATCTTGGCCAATAGTTTAATAGTATGCTTAAAAAAACAGTCAATCATAAATACCCCATTTATAGACTTTAAAGGCGGTACAAAGTTCGCTGGGACAGCTAGTATAAAATAAAAGGGGATCCCTTTTATTTTAAAACCTATCAAGTCGACTACATCAAGTTACCGCTAAACGTGACCGCATGAGGAAGTGATATGGACAGTCAGAACCAGTATAATTTTCGGGTGAGTAATCCAATTCATTTGAATCCCCAAAATTCAACTAAAACTAACATTGATATAACAAAGCCCCTATGGTATGGTACCGCAAACGCTGGCAGCATTTCCTCGGGGAATTGTGAGGCTAATATGCTGAGCGAGACAGCTGCCAGCTCTTCGGTCTTCTATGGCATCTCTGAGTTTTTAAAGAAACTTAGAGCACCAGGGGCGTATGGACCGTGGGTCTCAACGTCGAATGGGATTAAACTGTATTCTGCGAGCTATTAAGTTATAATACCCCATAGGGCCGTGACATGCCAGCTGACTAGAATAGCACCACCCGATCTCCTTCCGCGGGTGTCGTAAGAGGCGACAAAGGGAAAATCCTACGGACGGGCAGCAGCGTCCGTCGAAACCCAATCTACAGCTACTGCGATCGCCAACCCGCCTGCCAAGCGTGGCGACTATGGCAACTACCCCCAAGATGATATAAGTCATGTTTGTGGACTGCATACATGAAATGTTCCCATTTTGACATGTTGACCTTAGTTTTGGATTTAATCATGAACATTCCTTTTCTGTGTCTGAAACGAATATGAATTTAAGTCAGTTCGTCGGTAACCGACAGAAATAACTACATTTAAGCTTAACTGAGTTAGAAAAGTCTTTCTTGCCGGTCGCCATAAAATCACCAATAGAATCCAACAATACGTACATTGCACAATGAGCCTCAGCCAATATTTCCCGGCGAGATCTTTTGTGTGCCTTCTCATATTTTTTATTTCTATAGGCCTCAAACTTGGTGAATTACGCCCGAAGTTAAAATCTGGGATATCGAGAAAAGTGGGCCCTATAAATTATCCGTCTTTGTGTTTATTTTGTTCAAAGTACTTTAAAAGTTCCAGTTGATCTTTTCTGAGTCTATTTTATCGAGTTAAGTTAGATAACTTTGATATTGATAAATCAAATGATGAAGAAAGTCTTTCTAGCGTCAGAAATCATTTATTATTTAAAGTTACAAGCTCGATTTTTTTAAGATCAGAAATATTGTGTGATTGTCGTGTCGTTTTTAGGAAAACAATTTTTAAAAATGGTCATATTTAAAAAAAAGGAGGTAGGTTAAAAGTAGTTTAAAAGAGTTTTTTTGTAATCTGCATCGTCTTAAGATTATAACCATTTATTTCATACTACATAAGAAATATACATTTACATAACAATAATAAAAACTAAACTTAACACTAACTTAAAACTACAAAAACTAAACATTAAATAGTCCCCCCTGAGCGTTCCCGGCGCAAAGGTACCCATCACACTCACTGCGTTCCACGTTGCGATAGACAACCTTTGAGCCAGGCCAAATCTTAAGTAAAATAAATAACAAAATATTTGGAAATAAAAAATCTAGCCTATTTTAGAGAGAGTCGCGGCCTTCAATTTCTACTTTTTTATGGAGTTAGAAAATCATAATAATATTCACGACTTAAGTTTCACCCTGTATACACCATTGGTACGAGTTACTGGAAAAGAGAGAGGAAGCTGAAAAAAGAGATCCGAAAATATGTTCACCGATGTTTAAATACATTACACTTCAACCGCAATATTTAACGCCTTAAGTCATAATCTGTATTAACTGCCTGATAAACAAAACCTACCCACATTCGTCATACATTGTATTCCTAACTCGACTCTATTACCATCACAACAAGGTGCAATTTAGATATTAAATACAGTTGTTAAAAGGCACAGCTCTATTCAGCCGCGTAATCACCAAGTGGCATTTGACCTTTTTTTCAACGTGTCAGCCAGGGGCTTCGCCTAAAGAACCGCATTCCCTCACTCTAAAACAGCTTAAACGTACACAGTTTCTTTAGGCACTTACGACCTTTTATATCTGTGTTAGTTTTTGTGAACAAAGTTATAAATGCGGCCAGAAAAGCGTTGCCGGTGAAGGTTGTTTGGGGATTGTTTGAGGTGAGTTTAGTTGTAGGTTTGGTTGTCCGCAGAGATGAGTTGGTACTGCTATTTATATGTTTGAATAGGGGTATGACAAGTATGTCAGTGTTAGTGAAATAGATGGTTTATTTGTAGGTTTATTGACATATCATTTGGTCTGACCTTCGTTTTAAAGGAAGCCAGGGCTTTATCAGAAGGTCGGTAGACTACGACAGTGCAAAGAATAAAAATAAGAATATTATTGACAACAGTAGTTACAGGGCCCCTATTTCCCCACAGCGACAATTCTCACGATTCCTGACATATGTAAATTTCTGACGTGCAGGTGTCCATTGGTTACATGACCGCTTACCATAGGGTGGGACGTGTTATTGTTTGCCACCAACACGTTTTAATAAAATGCTGTTATTTTTTATTCTATCGTCAATAAATAGGTAGTAGTTTGGTGAAGAGCTCTTGACAATTGTCACGATCCTCAGAAGAAATTTCGATATTTTTCGACATGTGATTAGTCCTCTGTCGGAATTTCGCGACAATTATCGTATTTCTCGTGACAATTGTCAAGAGCCTTTCGTCTAACTACTATTGATGATATAATAAAAAATAACGGTATTTTATTGAAACTAACGTGTTGGTGGCAAACAAGCACACGTCCCACCCGATGGTAAGCGGTCAATGTAACCAATGAACACCTGCAACGTCAGAAATTTATATATGACGGGAATCGTGACAATTGTCACTGTGGTGAAATAGGGGCAAGGTCATGTTTCAATTTGCAACCGACAATTGTTGTTTACAAAATGGTATAATACATATATGGTATATTGTACAGTCAACCAATTTGATTTATGGGCCACTTCGTTCCTTGTCACAGTGGATATCTATATCAAGGACGCAAAATATCTCTTGTTAACGTCACTGTGACAAGGTTCGAAGTGGCCTAGAAATCAAATTGATTGACCGTGTATACAGTCAGCAGCAGAAGTGGCTAAGCGGTTGAGGTGTTCAAAATGAGATTCCACCGATGAGTTCTCTATTGTCAAGAGAATAAGAACGCGTGTAGGTCGTTTTGAACACTTCACCCGCTCAGCCACTTTTGCTGCTGACTGTACATTGATCAACATATCATATTCTTACTATATCTTACATGGTTGACACTTAATTAATTTATGTAATTAAGGGATCATTTTAAGTTACCAGAATTGCCACGCTTTGCTGGCGGTTTTTTTATACAACGACGGTGGCAAACAAGCATACGACCCGCCTGGTGGTAAGCAGTTACCGTAGCCTATGGACGCCTGCAACTCCGGAGGATTCACATGCGGGTTGCCTACCTTAAAAGGGCACTTTACTCACCATCAGGAACACAACACTACATACCTGAAAGGTAGCAGTGCTATTATGGCTGTGGTCTTCTGTAAGGAGGAGGTACTTCCCCAGTTGGGCTTCTCCAGAGTCAAGCGTGATGGTACTTCTCTGTGCCCTATCTCTCATTGTTGGACGTAGTTTAAGGACATGCCCGGGTCCAAATTTGTCCCGGGATTGGTGACCGGAAACAGTATTATCAATAAACAGCATCCTATAGTTTAGTTGACATTTACTGTCAGGCTGTAAACTTCATAGTTTACAAAAATTGGTTACTTAGAATATTTTTTGTATTAGATTATAGAGAGATATATATTTATAGCTCATCACCCGCCGATGAACTACGATAACCCGGCTATGACATATATGTCTCTTTTATTTACACGGGATCGATTATCTTTTGTCCCTTGAAATAGCTGATAGCTTATAGCTTACTAGCTCGCGGTGGGACCAGTGCCATAAGTTCACAAGATGGACCGACGACCTGGTGAAGGTCGCGAGATGCCGCTGGATGTGGAAGGCGCAGGATCGGTCTTTTCGGGTCGTTTTAGAGGAGGCCTATGTCCAGCAGTGGACGTCTTTTGGCTGACATGTTGATAGTGATGATAAAACTATAAGTTATTTTGAAACGTCGTAGAACAAATATTGAATAGGCTGTTACTGAACCAGTACCCTTACCATGAGTTGTGACATTGAGGTTTTCGATAACGAGTATCGAGTTTACTATCTGTGCATCTCGTTCGCACTAAAACAGTACAAGCGAGATGCACGGATAGTAAACTCGATACTCGTTATCGAGAACGTCAATGTCACAACTCATGGTACGGGTACAGCGTGCTACACCCTTGACCTCGTCGACACTTACCATCGTGTGACTGAGATCAAACGCTGGTCAGTATTGTATAAAAAAATTTTGCTACATTTGTGGTGTAGGTAGAAATTATGTCTAAGGTTATTGCTCCTTTAGAAATATATCGATTTAAAATAATACTGCATACGTGTTGTTTATGAGCCCACCTATTGAGTCGGCTGCCAAGTGGGCTCGGGCGTTTGGCTAAATTCTAGGAGGCTCTTGCACGATTCACATTAACCGCAGTTACTGGCAATAACAGTTATTTGTTATTCAAGGGAGCAAAGTTAGTGCTTCCCTTCTTGTGCTTTAAGAAGCGAGCTATGTAAGGCTATGGTCTCCTATTAACGCCGTCGGCCGCGTACAGCGTCTGCGTCACAATGCTGCCTATAGAGATGTACTGTTGTGGTTTCTCTCACGTCGTTGGCGTCTTTTTTGTTCAGGAACGTTGAAGCTGACGGCAGACGTCGCGTATAGCACAAAATGGAAGACCAAAGCCTAAAGATTCCAAATTTTTCAGGTTTAAAGACGCAGTCTGGTTGATGGAACCGGGAACCGACGAGCAAGCTTGTTCGCACAACGTATCAGCATTGCGATACAACGAGGAAATGCCGCCAGGAGTAGTTATTGTATTTGCCGTGTGACGCCTGCAGACTAGAATAGCACCATCCCATCTCTTCCCGCGGGAGTCTTAAGAGACGACAAAGGGAAAAATCCTACGGAAGGGCAGCAGCGTCCGGCAAACCCAATCTACAGCTACTGCGGTTGCCAACCCGCCTGCGAAGCGTGGCGACTATGGCAACTACCCGCAAGATGATACAAGTCATATTTGTGGCATACGGCGAAGATGTATGTATGTATGTAGTTATTGTAATATTTACTTAGCGTAGCTTGTATATTATTTAAAAGTCTTACCAGCAGTTACAATAAATTCCCCAATTAGCACTCAAGTAGAAAAGTTAACTACTTATGTCAATTTGGAGCAATAATTAAGTAGGTATAAAATTTCTGTAATTTGATTTAGTGCTCGTTTCATAAATTTTACGCAGTTATATGCTTAATGCAAAAATACAAAAAAAAATCCATACAGAGTTAACACGTTCACTGTCCGTGCCCCCAATGTGGGGCCACGGCTAGCCTCTATTACAAAGCCATAAGGTTCACGTGTCAGATTGGGACCTTGAACGAGTTAATGCTTAATTGATTAATTATCGTCACAAAACTAACGTTTTTCATGTTACGTTAGTTGGAGGCACTTTTTTTCTGAAAACTTTCAAGAAATGTGTTGCTGTGTACAGTCAAATATAAAAATTCTTTCACTGCTAAAGTCTCAAAAATATGTACTGAGCAATTTTATTATACAGTAAATAATGTAGGTAGGCCTCCCACAAGGTGGACCGACGACCTAGTTAGGGTCGCGGGATACCGCTGCATGTGGAAGGCGCAGGATCGGTCTTCTTGGGTCGTTCTGGGGGAGGCCTATGTCCAGCAGTGGACATCTTTCGGCTGACCATGATGATGATGATGATGAAATAAGGTTGTAGCTAGTATTTATGACAGGATTCTTAAGGTACATACTTTTAAACTGTGTACATTTTTCAGTATACATATATTTACTTAATTTTAGGCAACATCAAATTTGTAGTTTATTATTTATTTTAAATAAATAATTTCATAATTGTATTATGTATAGTCAACCAATTTGATTTCTAGGCCACTTCGAATTCGAACCTTGTCACAGTGACGTTGATAAGAGATCTTTTGCGTCTTTCATATAGATTTTCACTGTGACAAGGAACGAAGTGGCCCGTAAATCACTGTACAATAAATACAATACAATATACATCCTTTAACTTTTGTTACACAAAATGATTGACTTGAGACTAATTGCAAATCCTTAACAAAAATATTTTTTCCTAACTAGTGCGTAAAAAGTGCACTTTGCGCACGCCTCGCGTGCGTAAATTTCACTTTTTAAGGCACTTGTTATGAAAAATTGGGTTCGGTACACGTGTAAAAACTTCTTTAAGACTCGGGTGATTGTCACCCTCGTTTCACTCGGGCTCCAACGTTCACCCTCGTCGAAAAAAAAATTTTTTTCACTAGTATCGAAATGTACTATTGCAATTCACCCATCGCATATGAGTCATACACTATCTTTAATTGAAACCATCTATTTTTCAAACCCATACAAATATCGAACAAAAGGCCGTAGGTTCGACCCTCGTCCTTGCCGACCCATTTGTAAAGGTCGTCGACCTCAAGGTCAGCTGATCGATTGCCTCATCCGGCATTGTGGGGTTTTATGGTGTAATCCCATGCTTACTTTCTTTCATATAATCCCGTCTCTTTCTAACTCGGACAGTTTCTTAAAGGTATACAGAAAAAAATAACAATAAATAAATAAAAAAACGAAAGTTATTTTTTATTATGCAGAAACGTCTGCTAGCGAATATCTTCGATATTTAAATCGAAAGAAAAATAGAAAAAATTACTCGCAGCGGGATTCGAACCCAATCAGTGGTTGTTGGTTCGAGTCCCGCTACGAGTCAAATTATTCTATTTTTCTTTCAATTTAAAAAACAACAAAGGTTCAATTTTCCTTGGCAAAGCTGCTAGTCACATGGGGACATTTGAGCCGGATACATGGCACAAATTAACGCTTTTACTGGGATTTAAACCCAGGACCGTTAGCTTCACAGGTAGGGTCACTACCCTCTAGGCTGGTGATAAAAAAAAAAGATTGCATTAAATCAAAACTTTAAAGTTATATAGGTGCAAAACTAAACTGAAGGACCATGTTTAATTGTCTATTAGTTGTGCAGATAATTAATATGGAACTTACGTCAAAATGAATATAGAACGCCGACATGCGTGTACACACGTTACTACCAGCCAGAACGGGTAGCATGGTTGTCATTTTATCGTTTATCGTGATATTCGTCACTTTCGCACTTGGAGTGTGACAGGTATTTTGATAAGTGATAAAAACCCGACCATATTAGGTTAGCAGGTGCTTTAGCAAAATTTTTCACCTGTAATCTTATACCTTTGCTAACACACGCTTTATATAGTACTTATAGGTATGCTGAATACTTATAAAGCACTATAAAAGCTAGCGTCCACATATTTTCTCGTAAAAATTCAGCCTTAATTTCAAATCAATTACTAACTTCCCAAACCTCGTATCTTTCATCTAGCCGTATTCAAACTTCAACTTTATTACGTATCGTCAAGGTTGGTTTTCCAATAAAAGTTTGAGTAAGTAAGAGGTTGAGAAGAAAATAAAAAATGCAGTTCCATACGTTTAAATCAGCATTACGGCAAGTGCTACGGGCTACGAGTGCTACGGCGTAGAGGGGCTACGGTCTCAGTGCTACGCGCAAATGGGGACAAGTTAATTATTCATGTCGCTTTGAGGAATTGTAATAGTGTAGACTGGATAATAGAACGGGACGGATTTATGTGACTTTCAGTAGGTGAGGCAGAGGAAGTGATATTTATCATTTCTCGCTTAGATATCCCTGTTAAATTAAAAGCCTTAACATAAATATTAAGTCAATCCTTGGCTAATTGGTGATACTTGTGAATTCGGTGTTACTACATTATTATCTTGAATATTACCACCTTTCAGGTATGTAGTGTTGTGTTCCTGATGGTGAGTAAGGTTCCCAGAGCTTCAACCCCGGCCGGGTGTTGAAAGGGGGTTGAAGGCCGGCAACGCGCTTGTGACTCCCCTGGTGTTGCGGGTGCCCATGGGCGACGGTAATTGCTTAACACCAGGCAATCCGTCTGCTCGTTTGCCGCCTATGTAAAAAAAAAAAAGTAAGCTTTTGACAATTTATTGCTTGCAATTCACCATTGAACTGATTTTAAGTTAGGGTTTGCACCTCCACTATCTATTCGATTCCCGCGATATTCGAACCCGGGTATGTCCTTAAACTACGTCCAACAATGAGAGGTAGGGCACAGCGATGATTATCACACTTGAATCTGGGGAAGTACCTCCTCCTTACAGAAGACCACAGCCATAATAGCACTGCTACCTGTCAGGTATGTGGTGTTGTGTTCCTGATGGTGAGTAAGGTTCCCAGAGCTCCAACCCCCTTAAAGGCCGGCAACGCGCTTGTGACTCCCTTGGTGTTGCGAGTGTCCATGGGCGATGGTAATTGCTTACCACCAGGCAATCCGTCTGCTCTTTTGCCACTTGTGTCATAAAAAAATATATTTATCAGCATTACCAGCAGAGTTTTCGGTGAAGGAAAACATCACGAGGAAACTGTACTAATCCCAATAAGGTCTAGTTTACCCTCTGGGTTGGAAGGTCAGATGGCAGTCGCTTTCGTAAAACTATCTGTTGCTGTTCGCGATTTTTCTTTCTGTGTGTTTCCTTTCTCTATCTGTGCTATAAGATGTTACTTATTACCAGACTCTGAGTTAACGGGAAGTACCCTATAAGTCTTGATTCCCTTGCAAGTGTTGAAAATGTGCCGTATAAAAGGCTGTATCTTTTGATTGCGTTAAATTAGGAGTTTGATTTTTTCATAACTCTAAGGAACAGTAAAACTCAGTATTTGATATGAATATCAGCTTGATACCTCCACGCGTTCTTGAGACAAAGAATATTAACACGTTTGCCCCCGGTACTGTTTTATTAAACGCTTGCAACATGCCGGTAGAAATTATCTCGATCACTCAGAGCATGTCACTGGCATTATACTAATTTACATTCCTATGCCGCTGTCATAAGTCAAGTTCTTACTCATGTACCAGTGGTTAAGGGATACGAACGTTTTTAACACAACAGTTGAGTCGACGGCGTTGGGCGGTAAATTAATTTGGAGACACGTAATACCGGCATTGGAGATCTTTTTAGACACAAATACGTGTCACTGGCATAGGAGTTTGATAATTGTTGATCACTGACGCTGTGTCATCGGGGCTGAACGTCTTACAGACAGACAGACGGAATACAAAGTGATCCTATAATCCGTTTTTTAGTTATGTTATGGAACTCTAAAAGTATGTTCGTATATCGATATCGCTGTCGAAATATCGGAAAGCCATTTGCGGCCATAATGGGGACGTCAGTTTTAATGAATTATCTCCGAATTCCAGCGTTAACGGCCGATGTGGCATTTCGCACTATCTTTAATGCTTAAATGATTAGCAATGTTGCAAAAAGGTTGATTCACGTTAGAGCGGCCCGTCACCGACCCGAGTCCACCGTCGCTACATGTTGTATGGAATCACGTGATCACCGAGCCCTCCGCGACGCTCGGCACGGACTCGGGCCGGTCGTGCGACGGCCGTTACAGATGTGTAAAAAGGCTCTGTACCCTTACCATGAGTTGTGACATTGAGGTTTTCGATGACAAGTATCGAGTTTACTATCTATGCATCTCGTTCGCACTAAATTAGTACAAGCGAGATGCACAGATAGTAAACTAGATACTCGTTATCGAAAACGTTAATGTCACAACTCATGGTGAGGGTACTGCTCGGCCCGGGGATGGGAAGGCGACGTGATGTCGACGCGATGTCGACGGGCGTGTGATGATCGTCTACTCGCAACAAATAGATGGACGGAACGACGCTTGTGTTAATGTCAATATTCGAGTGTCAGGCCGCTCGGACACGTTAAAGCGGGACCCGAGGAAGGGGGTAAGGGGAACACTGTCAGTAGAATATTGTCATTTTTAATTGTGTATATTCAGTCGCTACCTTACACAAATGGACCGAGCTCTACGGCAAGCTCAAGAAGGCTTAGTGTGGTGGGTACTCAGTTAACGATATGTAATTATAATATATACGAACTTAAATACATGGAAAACATAATTCGGTTCATGACCCATGACTTAAGAACAAATACCTATACCGCTTAGACGTATAGATATTTGTTCTTTCTATTAAAATTTGACGCCTCTAAGCGGTACTCGTATAGCACAATTGGTAGTGCACTGGGCTAGTGATCCAGTGGTTGTGGGTTCGAGTCCCGCTGCGAGTCAAATTTGTAAATTTTTCTTTCGATTTAAATACCTATGTGGTTATAACAGAAAAAAATAATAAGAATAAGTAAGCATAAGACTTATGTTGTAGGTCAAATCAAAATTAAATCAAATATTATTTATTTGACTAAAAGTAAAAAAATACATGGAGTGTCTGGCGGGCCCCAAACTAGGCTGAGCCTATATCTTTCGACCCTGAAAGGGTACAGTCGAAGTCATATAAATCATTATGCTGTCAAAGTGCTAAAATATGTATACATGCATATGGTCTTAATAAGTACATGTATACATATATTGGCCCTTTGGCTGTATCTATATAATTGCCTGGCTATACCGGGAATCTAACATAGTAACCCACTCATTTACCTCTGATCTTATAGTCCAAAAACACTATTACTGTAATATTTGTGCGAATACAGGTAATAACTCAACGTCCATTCCAAAACGACCTTTATGCCGTCACCGCTATTCAATACCTTATTGCAATGTCTTAAGGTTCATAGTGTAAGTTAGTGTTTTGCCATGGTGCTTGCGACTTTTTGGAGTAGTGGGAAATGTATGGTCCGTTAGGCTTATTGGAGGCTCGCGTGATGTGACGCCGTATAGAAGTTCGTGGGGCCAGGAAACAACATGACGTTACAAGCAAGAAACGTAGGTACATGAGATGGATTGGCAATATCTATACAAATTCGCATTTTGTGGCTCTGTTGTTTTAATGTACTTGTCCTTGTAATAGAAAACTCCCGTGAGACTCAGACATACTAGAAATATATATAAACGGGTCACTCACGTATCTGAAGGTCGAAAACCGCTCGACATGTGTTTCGGTCCAATTCGTGAACCATAATCATGAGCTCCGTGCCGCACCGTCGCTGGCGACGGCCCTTCGAGAACTCGAACGTCGAATTGGACCGAAACATATGTCGAGCGGTTTTCGACCTTAAGATACGTGAGTGACCCGTTTATATATATTTCTAGTATACTTGTCCTTGTATTGTAATGTTTGAGTTTTTGGTGCCACAAATAAATGCTTTTCTTTCTTTTTTCTTTTTTTCTTTCGTTAACTATCTCGTTCCCCGCATCCTAGAAAACAGATAAGCGATATCCCCTTTGAAATGTGGTGCTGGTGGCGGATGTAGAGGATTAGCTGGAAGAACAAAAACAAATATAAAAGATCTAGAAGAAAAAAAGAAAAGAAAAGAGGAGTCTCCTCAAACCTATAGAAAATAGAAGAGGAAAGATCTTGGGAGCACCTTTTACAATATGACGATTACATCAAGGTTATTTTAGAGGGAAAGTTATCAGGGAAGAGAAAGAGAGGGCGACCCAGAAGAACATATCGATCAAATAAAAAGTAAAAGTCATGTCGTGTCAGGATAGGAAGGAGAAGGCCCAGGATAGAGATGCATGGAAATTGCTCCATTATCAAGAGTTCACAGCTCTTAAAAAGATAGATCTAGTTGAACAGCATTACTCACATTGCTATACTTGTTCTATGGAAATGTCCCGCTGTTAAAATACAAATACATACATTTCAGCCGTATGCAGTCCACTGCTGGTCATAGGCCTCCCACAAATATGACTTGTATCATCTTGGGGATAGTTGCCATAGTCGCCACGCATGGCAGGCGGGTTGGCGACCGCAGTAGCTGTAGATTGGGTTTCGACGGACGCTGCTGCCCGTCCATAGGATTTTTCCCTTTGTTGCCTCTTACGACACCTGCGGGAAGAGATGGGGTGGTGCTATTCTATTCAGCCGGCATCACACGGCAAAACACGGCTGTTAAAATAACTCAATATGTATACATATATGGCACTGCGCCACATAGTACAGAAAAGAAAAAATATAGCCAGCATGTCAGAGGAATGTGACATTAGGAAGTCATTGTCATTCCTTGTCTTGTATATTTCTTGGTTAAAAGTAAACGATTGTAATATTTCTGTGGGTTAGAAACAACATTTATCTAACCTTTATCTAAGCCGTATGCTTGTTTGCCACTGTCGTTGTCCGTGGCAGAAAGATAAAAAGTACTTATTGTGAAAACGCGTGTGCGCGTGTTTCATGGCCCCACAGCTACACCGAAACCCCATATCGCCGTGAACTTTGCCCTTAGTCGGAAATTGTAACTTAACGCGCTACCACAGCAATGTGATATAAGTGCTTGTTTGCAACCAACACACAAATCGTAATACCCCAATATTATGTTACAGTATGTAATTTGAATTCTATATGCATCAGTGGCGACGCGCCAATTTTTTTCTTAGGCAAGACGGAGCCGATATGTTTTAGCCTTTTCTTCTTGAGCCCAAGGAAAACCGTTGAACTGCAGTAAAGTTAATAAAGCCGGCGGGAATCGGCTTGTATAAACGCGCCGCCACGGATATGCAGTCTTACAACAACAGCTATGCGTGTTTTCAAAAAATAAACAAAATATTCTTCAAAGCATTACAATAACTATCTAAATGTAAGATGCTGGCAGCATTTCCATGTTGTATCGCAATGCTGATACGTAGCACGCTGGTTCAGTAACAGCCTATTCACTCTTGCCTTGAAAAGACCCAAATTATATCTTACCGGGAATACAGACGAAGGGAGCGAATTCCATTCCTTACCAGTCCGCATTAGGAAGGTAGAAGCGAATCGCTTCGTGCGAATGAACGGAATATTCACAACGTAAGGATGAAACCGCTCCCCTCGTCTGGACGTCCGGTGGAGGAACGGAGATGGCGGAATTAAATCGTGCAGTTCCTGTGCACACTCTCCAAAATGTATCCTGTAAAACACAGACAAACTAGCAACCCTGCGACGGTGCTCAAGGCTTTGTAACCTTACACTCAGTAATTCAGGATCGCCAATGAGTCTGCGAGCACGGTGCTCTATTGAATCCAAAGCGGCCAGCTGATACTTGGCAGACCCGTCCCAAAGATGGCAACAGTACTCCATGCACGATCGAACCTGAGCTTGGTAAAGTGTTAGAAGCTGTTCCGGCGTGAAGTACCGCTTCACCCTGTGTAAGACCCCAAGTTTTTTAGCAGCGGATTTCGCTTTGGCCTCAATAGTGGCACCGAAGTTCAGCTTAGTAGTTAATTTCAGCCCAAGTAGTTCGAGGTGGTCCGAAATTGCTAATGAAACATTCTGGAAAGCAGGAGCCAAGTTAAAAGGGCTCCTTTTGGCTGTGAATAAACACGCCTGTGTCTTGGAAGCGTTAAACCTGACCAAGTTGGCTTCGCCCCACTCGTCAACGGCCTTCAAGGTCAGGTTCGTTCGCTCAACCAAAGCTTCCCTAAAGGATTCGGTCTCTCCACTAGTAGTTTGGGCCTCAGGAATATATCTCTCAGTCACCGTGCTGTCGTCTGCATACCCAAAGATACCGGGCTTTAGCAAATCGTTTATATGCAGCAAAAAGAGGGTAGCTGAAAGAACTGAACCCTGAGGCACTCCGGCATTAATTGCAACGCGATCCGATGAGCAACCATCCACTACGACCCTAATAGATCGCTGCCTCAGGAAATCAGAAATCCAAGAGCACAAACCAGCAGAGATTCCGTACGCAGAGAGCTTGCCCAGAAGGCCGTCATGCCAAACCCTATCAAAGGCCTTGGAAATGTCGAGAGACACGGCGAGAGCTTCGCCGCGTTTCTCGATGGCCTCGCTCAAATGTGGGTAGCGTACACTAGAAGGTCCCCAGTAGACCGCTTTCGGCGGAAGCCGTATTGCCGGTCGCTAAGGAGATCGTTACCTTCAAGATACGCAAGGAGCTTGTTGTTCAATACACGTTCCATAATCTTGCAGAGTATGGAAGTGATTGCAATGGGACGATAATTCGATGGGTCCGCACGGCTACCCTTCTTAGGCACAGGCTGCACGTTAGCAAGCTTCCACGCTTCGGGAACTTTTCTCGACTTTAGGGAAAGACGAAACAGGCGCGTCAAAACAGGAGACAACTCAGGGGCACACGTTTTTAAAACGACTGCTGGGATACCGTCGGGACCACTAGCCTTATTCACATTTAGACAGCGTAGTGACTTCAGTACTTCCCTTTGATGAATACGCACCTCTGGCATTGATACTTCGCAGCGGGGCAAAGAAGGAGGCATGGCACTACCAGCGTCTAAATGTGAATTTTCCGCAAATAGAGAGGCAAACAAGTTCGCCTTCTCTTCCGCAGTGTGGGCCAGTGAACCGTCCGGTTTCAGCAGTGGAGGTAGTGATGGGCGACAGAAATTCAACTCAGCCGATTTCGCGAGAGACCAAAACGCTTTGCTCCCAGATGGGTATGCAGCAAGTTTGGCCCCGACACGACGAACATGGAGGAATCGAGCTTTCTGCATGACCTTCTTGCAGTACTTGGCAGCTTTGTTATAGGACTGTTTCTTTACGTGTACATCCGGAGCTTTACAACTACGAGCATCAACCCATGATAAATACGCCACGTGCTTAAGCGCTTCCGCCTGAGCACACTCAGCATTAAACCACGGGCGAGCTGCGCCACCAACAGCTACGTCGGAGTAGGGGATGTAATATTCCATACCCCGACGCAACACATCAGTGACAGCTGCTGCACAGCTCGACGGATCATCACTATTGAAACAGGTTGGCAGCCAAGTATATGATGCAAAGAAATGCCGCATCTCATCCCAATCTGCTGACTTGTATCGCCACACACGGCGCATGCCCTTCGGGCTAAGGACAGGAGGTGAGTGGTGCGACACAGATTTCACCAGACAGTGGTCAGAAGTTCCCAACGGGGATGACACTGACACGTTGTATCTGTCCGGATCGGTAGTCAACAGAAGGTCCAGGCAATTAGGCGTGTGACTCGCAACATCCGGAATGCGGGTGGGTTGGTCGACCAGCTGAGAGAGATCCAGCGATAACGCAAACTTGCGTGCCTCTCTCCCTGCATGGTCAGTGAACTGGTATGGGCACAGCCACTCCTCGTGATGAGCGTTAAAGTCCCCCAGAAAAACCAATTGCGCACTCGGGTACCGTTGCTGAGCCACACCCGCCGCATCACTAAGTTGTTCAAAGAGCCTGGTTGTCTCCTGGTCACCGCTGTGCGATCGGTAAACCACGGCGTAAACAATTTGTTCAACGCCGAGGTCCACCAGAAGCCATAAAGAGGAAAGGTTACGGTCCTCAAGGTTACGGAGACGCCGATAACAGATGTCATCGCGAATATACACGCACACGCCAGCCTTCTGCACAAAAGAGTGCTCCAGGGCATATCCCGGGTAGTGCAGATACGACGCGTCCATGGGACATCTGATCTGCGTCTCGGTGAGGCAGAGCAAGTGGGGCTTCTCAGTCTCGAGATGGTGGTGGACTGGCACGAGATTAGAGTGCAAGCCTCGGATGTTCGAGAGGTGCACTTTAAAGGAGAGGATGTGCTTCCGCTGTGAACACTTGCTCGATTTTTTACCTCTAGCCAAATATTTAAGTGTGAATATGCGGGTAAGGCCGCAGTTGAACAGGTGCAAAGCTGCTCACCCAGCAGCACACATACAGTCTGCCACACATTGGAGGCCTGGTCTGGAGACTGCGGGGACGCCCGAACCCCCCCGAAGACAGCTGTCGGGTCCGCGCTCCGGTCGCAAACCGGCACTACAGCACATCTCCGGGATTTTTCACAGTTGGCGGGGCAGCCTTTCGGGGTTAGCTAAGTCCCTACTTGGGCCCCCAACTACCTGCGGTCGGCCAGCGGAGAACCGTGCTTCGGATCCCGCTACCCTCCGCGACCAGGCATCCGGTGCAACAAACAGATGGTACTGAAACCGGCTTGCAAGCAGAGCAATACCGTTCAGACCCGCCTTCCCAAAAATGGCTGCTACTGTCTTCATGCCGGAACATGATCCGAAGATCATTTAGCGACATGGCTTAGACAGCAGGGTGGTGACAAGCCGCGGCTATAAAGCCTACCACCAGAGAGTGCTGGTCATTTGGCGCTACCCAGGGGACACGTGTGGGTATCTAGAGCTAAAGCCCACGGACGCGACAACAGCTTTATCCCCCAAAAAACGCTTGTACGCCAAACAGTACAAAATTGATCTGTCGAGGGTCTTATATGTGTTAAAATGTCTTTCCCGTACAAGGAACAATGGTGTTCCGGACATTTGGGAGGCGTATGCGGAGCCGGATCGAGCCAACGCACAGAGGCCCTTTCGACAATCTAATGATACGTAGCGATACTAAGCGAATGTTGCCCCTGTCCGTATCATGGGACGCGCACAGAGACAGCACCCGCCATGGAGTAAGGACTACTGAGTTTAATTAAATCTAAATTTAGGCTATTTTGTGGAAAGGACTAGCTAATGGGCTATTAGATAAAAAACTGGACGCCTGCCTAATAAAACGTATTATTCTTATGTTTGAAGTATTAATACTAATAGTCTGCTAGTTTTTACTGGCGAGAGTTACGTTCGGGGCCTAATTAAGTCTGTAATAGACCTGAATAGCCGGAATTCCGAGCTAGGCTATTGCCGAATGCCTGGACTTGCGCTAGACTTCGTTCCACGTAGACATTAAAAACAACTACCGCATAACCGCTTGTATGGGTGAACTGCAAAAATATTGTAACTAGGTACGTAGTTAACAACCTGTAATAAGTCTCAAGTTTAAAAATAAATTAGTTATTGGTTATACAAGGGGGCAAAGTTAGGTTTACCTTCTCGTGCTAATATTGAGATCGGAGCCAGCGAAATATTCCAAAATTGTGGAATTTTGAGCATTGGGAGGGTCTCAACGCACGAGAGGGGAACACATTTTGCTACCTGACACATGATTTTTCACCTAATTACCGCAAGAATTTTTTTTGTCTAAAACTTCAAAAAATATCTATAAATATTGGTATCCATCTAGGAGGATATACCCAATATGGAGCCGACAGACGCACTAATTTCTATCGGAAAAAATCTGCCGTTTTCGGCGCGGGGGTGAGGTTTTTTTTTTTTCGCTCATGGTTCAATCTTAGCTTCCTTCGCTTGCTCACCTTTCAATTTCAACACTAGCGCCAAATAACCACTTTGCAGCCTTGCATAACAAATAACTATTTTACTTGCGTCGCTACACACGCACACGACAAAATTATCAAACACTAGCATAAACTATATTCACACAAGTTCAAAAACTATGACCGGCGGCCGAGTAATTTTGGCAGAGGGGAACGCCTGTTAATGGCTACTCCATATTGGTTATATCCTCCTAGGTATCCATCATTCATCATTCAAAAACATTAAATAAAAAAACATCTAACCGGATAATATAAAAAAAAACAATTTATATGATATTACTTTGCACTCTTGTGAATAAAATACAACTTTGCTATCTGTTTTTAAACAGTTCTTTCCGAGCTAGTGAGGTGAAAAGTAAATTAACAATTTACATTACAATGAACTTTTGAACGCCAAAAGCGAAGACCCACCGCTCTCCGGGAGGGTGTGTCACTCACTCCTGACTCCGAAATGGATACCAGAGCTTACCTGAAACATATCGCCTAATGCGATATAATTACACATGAGTTTATCCGTTTGTGACTAAGTATAGTAACGCATATTGTCAAGGCGATAAAGTGCATGTTCAGATATTTGTGACCTCCACAGCCCCGATATATGTGACGGCGACTGTACCAATAATATAATATTTATAATCATTTATTTGGCAAATGGGGTTCCCCAAAGACTCAGAGTTTTATGTAACGGGTGATAAGGCGCGAATACCGGTATTTATTATTTACAAGAAGTAAATATAGTAGCGAATACTGGCGCCTTGGGGGAGCCAGAAGACCAGAGCTGTAGACAGGATGCTAATCGATTGTAGAAACGCAATCGACACTATAATATACGATTTTAGGCTAACATTACAACTATTTAAAACGGGATAGTTACCATGTATATTGCTGGCTGCCTATGAAGCCGATGGTCCTGGGTTCAAATCCCAGTCAGAGCATTTATTTGTGTGATGACCACAGATATTTGTTCCTGAGTCATGGGTGTTTTCTATGTATTTAAGTATTTATATGTATCTATCTATTATATATATCGTCGTCTAGTACCTACAACACAAGTCTTACTGAGCTTACCGTGGGACTAGGACGATTTGTGTAAACATTGTCCCGAAATATTTATTTATTATATTTATTATTTATAGTAGTTTGAATGAGTTCCCGATATTTGGGCACTGTACCCTTACCATGAGTTGTGACATTGAGGTTTTTACTATTTTAGTGCGAACGAGATGCACAGATAGTAAACTAGATACTCACTATCGAAAAATTCAAAGTCATAACTCATGGTGAGGGTACTGTTGCAAGCGCCATCCTCACAGAATAACTGACCGTTAAATCTCGCAGTACTTCAGTTATTCTGTGAGGATGGTGCTTGCAACAGTGCTGAAATATCGGAAACTCATTCAAACTAACATACATGGTAAATATCCCGCTTTAAGTAATAGTTATGACACTATAATAGTTGTTTGTTATACAAGTGAGCAAAGTTAGTGTTTACCCTCTCGTGGTAATTTTGAGACCCTAGCGGAATATTCCAAAATTCTCGTGGTTCGAAAAGTGGAATTGTGAGCGTTGGGAGCGTTTCATGGCACGCGCGGGGAACAGACTTCCCAACTCAGTACACACAACACACCTCACTAAGTCTAGAAAAATAGAATATTATTTAAATCAAAATAATTCCCTCCGATCGACTTTGACCACATCCTAATTTGTCCCTTTCCAAACTTGTACATTTCCTAATTCGTCTACTCCGATATCGTCCTTTTCCTAAGTTGTCAGTCACTTCATAGATTCCGAACTTGACCACTTCCTAAACATTCATTTCCCTATTCGTACTTTCCTAACATGTCCATTTCCCATTTGGACCCGGGTATGTCCTTAAACTACGTCCAACAATGAGAGGTAGGGCACAGCGTTGACCATCACGCTTGAATCTGGGGCAGCCCAACTGGGGAAGTACCTCCTCCTTACAGAAGACCACAGCCATAATAGCACTGCCACCTTTCAGGTATGTTGTGTTGTGTTCCTGATGGTGAGTAAGGTTCCCAGAGCTCCAACCCCCCTTAAAGGCCGGCAACGCGCTTGTGACTCCCCTGGTGTTGCGAGTGCCCATGGGCGCCGGTAATTGCTTAACACCAGGCAATCCGTCTGCTCGTTTGCCCCCTATGTCAAAAAAAAAAAAATTCCAGAATCGCCAACTTTCCAATTTGTCCTTCTCTTTGATAGTCAGCTCCATAATTTCTTCAATAAAATTACACAGAACTCTTGTGAATAAAATTTAGTTTTCCTGTCCGTTTTTAAAGAATAAAAACGTACTTTCCAAGCTATCGAAGTGAAATAATTTGATTGCACCTTGACAGTTGAACTTGTTATTTATGTACAGTCGACATCAAATATACGTTCACACTATTGTACTTTGCTTTTTCTTGCTAATTTAATTACAGCCTTATATCTAAGACACTAGGTTAGTTTTCCTTTGTAAACTTATGTTATTTCAAGATACAGGTATACCTTCATAAATCAGAAGATGAGCATATTTCGTCGTATGATTTAATAGTAGGGTTTAGTAGAACACGTCGAGTTGTGATTTAGTAATCGGACGCTTTCTGCTTCAGATCCTATTTTCTTATTTGCATACGTCGGACTGTAGGGGGCAGTTTGGGGGCAAGGGAAAGTTTACAAAAAAATCTTAACTTACGAGTATTAAAATGTGCCTAGTATTCGTAACATAGTTAATTAAATTAGTTACCCGTTATCGTTTATTAGATATTAGATATAGGTATCGTTTATTTAGTTGTGTTTTATTCCTTTCTCACAGTTGCAATTGTGTGAGTGACGGATAAAGCCAAACGAACTTTTACTTATGTGTAGTCCAAGTACGTTTATAAAATAACATAGTTAGTTGGTATGACATTTGGATTTTCACATTATAAATACTAGGTACCAAATACTCGAAAGTTAATTGATTGATTTGCAAACCTTACCTATCATTCTTACATGCCACGAAAATGCCCGTTGGAGTCCGACGTACGTTTATTTGTAATTCTGCAATGTCACCCGGGACCATGGGACCCGGTTTTATAGGTGTATGGCATATAATAAATAGTTATTTTAAGTTGTATACAACATTAAATAACTCATTTAAAAAATCGTGTGCTTTTCAATTAGAATCCCAAAGAAGTAGTGTACCTAAAAATTTCATACGTTTTTCAGAAATGTAAAAATTCCATAATTTCTAACAGCGGTAAGAAATTTATGAAAAAAGTAGAAAGCACACAAAAAAATATAAATTAATAATTTTGAAAATAGGTTACTGATTTTCACATAAATATATGAAAAGCTATGAAAGAGATGTTATACATAGGTACAATTCTTATTGTATACGTGTAGGTATGTTGTTGAGCTCATACCTAATAGTTTATTGTGTCGATTTCGGTGTTTTATGAAATGTCTAAAATGCAAAACATCACCCAGTAACTACCGAGTAAATTGAAAGAGAAATCAAACCTGAATTTGAGTAATTTATTGTGAGTTGTTAAATAAATAAAAAATCTGATTAACCTCTGAATATAGAACATTAGTTACGAAAAAGCGAGCATGTCCAGTCACCATCAGATATATCGGTCCTTGTCTGCTCCGATATATTTGATGGCGACTGTACTACGGCGTCCTCGGCAAAGTCGGATGTCATCTATTTCAATCTGTAAGTTATTTACTAGTGTTACTACTTAAAAATCAAAGCAAATGAAAATAAATATAATTTGTTTTATTTTTGTTTTTTTTTTTCTAGTGTCTTATAAAATGTTTTCTGCTTTATAAAATGTGCCACATTGGTCTCATTCTCAAATTACTTATGGTATTGTAGTCCTAAAAAATCAAACGACATTCTTTCGTAATACCCAATATACATTATACAAATTGTGTGATCATTGACTATGTTTGCCATTGGGAACGAAAAAAATAAAAATGATGAACTATAGAATGTATACCATAAGTTACTTAAAAAATAATTTAATTTAGCATGAGTAGTATTAAGTATATTAAAATGTTCAAATAGTAATTTGTTAATGATTATTATGCCTTTCCTCACACGTGGCGTATTTACCATCGCAAGACCTCGTGTACATTATAATCTACACTCCTATTCAATAAAATTAAAGTCTTTAAGAAAAGAAGTTAAGTAGCATTTCTTTGTTTCATTTATTTTTCGGGCAAAATAAATTGAACCCAAGCCACCGTATAATAAGAATAATTTTAACTGTGAAAACTTTTTGTATAGTGGGCCTTACGGGGATAGTAACATTTTTTATGTGTTTAGAAAATTTTGTTTCGTTTAATACAACGTATTTCAACATCTATATTATTAAAGGTATAAGTACATATCTAACATAGCCATCTATTTTATAAAATGAATACCCTGTCTAGCAGCTCCGCTTGTGGCATAGTGCCCATTATGCTAGCGGCGTTTCCTCTTTGTATGGCGAGATCTAGACGCTGCCACAAATAGGACCCTACTCGGGGGTCTCCTGTGGCGTGAATTAATCGGGACGAGAGTTCTCTCATAAATTGATTTATATAATTTGTTATAGATAAATATAAATATAAGAGAAAAATATATTAAATATGCGTGTTGACACGAGTGTTTATTAGAACGAAGTAACCAAGGAATTTAAAACAATAAAAATAATAGAAATAAACAACTTAAAAAGTATAGTCTGCACAACAGAGGTTAGTTTATACAACATAATTAAAAATATTTAGTATTTATTTCACTTACAAAACACGTCGACTCGGGATCCTACAGTTAGTTCACAAACACTATGAATCCGGAACGAGGCAGCGGCACAGTGAAGAAGTTGGCTCGCCGCCCCGCCACCCAGTCTGGCCACGTCTGGCGCCGCTCTGCAGCTATTTAACTGCTGGGCGCTGGCGGGGCTATTGTCATGGGAAATAGGCAGTTTATAGATTGTTTTTATATTAACACTTTGGCGGACAGTACGCCTATAGGCGTCGCGTATGTTTTTGTTTCCTATGGTCTATGAGAGATGACGTCATTTACTGTCCATCAACGTGTTAAGCAGAAATGTCTGCTAGCATATCATAGATATATTAAATGACAAAAAAAGGGTTCAATACTCTTCGGTAGATGTCGCTACACGTCACCCGTAATGACGTATACCAGGAAGGATAAGATAGAAAAATTTGACAAGTCCAAGCGGTACTCCATTGGTAGTGCACTGGGCTAGTGATCCAGTGGTTGTGGGTTCGAGTCCCGCTGCGAGTCAAATTTTTATATTTTTGTTTAGATTTAAAAAGTTTATTTTGTATAAGATCTTCATTTTACCTGGCTTTATACTGTGTGTAATTAAACCAGACATAGGATTTACCAGTATTATCATTAATCGAAAGGTTTTTCTTTTTTTAACTTTAATACATATGTAATTAATTTTTATAAAATTTCTGCGCAGTAATGTATTGCGAACATTACGCGATATGAGACTTTTAAACTAACTGTCAACGAGTGTCTTAACTCGAGGGTGTTGCATTACATTGCGGGCCGAATTTTTTTATATGGATAAAATTTTAATTGTACTTCTAAGCAAAAGTTATCTAAATATATTTCTTATGTCCTATTCTACCCTCCGTTAAGAGATTCGCCCGTATAAGATTTACACACTGTATTTATACAGTTCAAACTAACAACTGAACATAGGAACGAGATGACTATGAGGCTTTAAATGGAAGGTTCGATTTTACTCCCCAAACTGAGCATATGTTGTTGTTGTTGTCCTAAGGCACCCCAGAGGTGCAGAGGGCCTCCACAAGTTCGCGCCACGCTTCCTATCTTCAGCGACCCTTCTAGCGACGTTCCAGCTCAGAACCGCGGCTCGCAGTTCACTCTCGACTGACCGTCGCCATGTATGCACTAGGGCTCGCGGTCGTGTCCGTGATTCGTGAACCCGTAGCCGTGCGCCCCGTTACTTGAATTACGGTAACGGTTTTCTGGTCCGTTCCTTACGTGACATTAGGTTACGTGAAATTAGGGTACTTGAATCCGTGTAGATCCGTGTAGGCGTGATCACGCCTTCACGTATCTTAAGAACACGCCGGTTCGGTCCGCCCGTAATATATACTAAGTAGTAACTCAATTCAATAAAACTTAGTCCTTATTTATTTTTCTCCCGGGCGTGGCGAAATTACGAAACGTGCGATAAGTATCCAACGGAATCTAGCCCGAAGCTCCACACACGGACGCAGGTACGGGCTACGTATCATGGCGTGTCACGGCGTGTCACGTGAATCCGGATGCGAACGCAGGTACGTGACACGTACCTGGCCGTGTTCGTGAAATTCGTGATCTTAGTACCGGCGGTGTTAAGAACACGTAGCTACGGGTCAGCGTCCATCACGGATACCAGGAGCTAGGGCCCCGGGCGCCCGGTGCATACTAGGGTATGCACCGGGCGCCCGGAGCCACGCCTTCCAGTTGGTTTCCAGCCAAAAGCGATACTTGTAGTGGTCGATTCCCCCCATCGTATGGCATGTCCATATGTCGGTCTGCAACTTAAAAAAAGATAATTCTCAATGCTATTATTATTTCAATGTACTCACAGTCCAACACGAAATTGACTGTTTGTTTTCAGTCTTAAGAAACGTCAAATGTCATACAAGGAATCGCCTTCATACCACGAAATAACAATAATATGGCAATATTTGATGTACCTACCGAATCAGTATTAAAACTTAAAGGGTGTAACAAGTTTGTCAGTATACGTATTATTTAACAAAATTAAGTTATTGTCAGCGAGCAATGGAGCGCAGTATTCTAGGTGTCAGAAGGATGGACCGCATAAGGAACACTACGCTCCAAAACACGCATAGCTGACGTTGGTCGGAAGACTGCTAGGCTCAAGTGGGATTGGGCCGGTCACGTCTGCCGCATGCATCCGGATAGGTGGACATGCGTAGCCACCAAATGGATGCCACAAGAGAAGCGCGGACGGGGCAGGCCTAAACAGAGATGGCGGAACGATCTGGATGCTTTCCTCAGCACTTGGCCGGAAACAGCAAAGGACCGAGAATTGTGGGGGTCCACGGGAGAGGCCTTTGCCCAGCAGTGGGACACTATAGGCTAAAGAAAAAAAAAACAAAAGTTATATAACAGAATTCGATGAATAAAGTAGTAAAGTAAAAGTACAGTAAAGTAAAACATTTATTTGAAAAGAATAAGTAGGTACAGGTGCTAAGGTGACAATAAGTTGCTTATTCTGCTATTTGTACAATACTACACACGTGCTTGAGATTTCTCAGTGACCTTTATTATTATAATAAAATAACTACAGCTACCAAAAGCGTGTGAGTGGTTATATCAATTTATTTTTATATCTTGAGAGAGAACATCCTTCAAACGGTAGTATTGATTCTTACTTAGGATTTTAGCTCTCGTATACATTTTGAGTAAAATAACCTAGTATAAAGTTCCAGTATAATCGTTGGCTGAGTACTCACAACTAGGGAATGCAATCTCGTACGAGATTTCCGTCTAGCGAGATCTCGTGAGACTCAAATCCCAGTCTCGCGAGATCTCGCAAATTACGGGATCTCACGAGATTGGGAGAATCGCAATTAAAACATATGCAAATGCTTGTTTCAAAAACTAGTAATTAACATGATATATAATTAAATAGAAACTGGGTTGCTTAGTTATAAAAATAATGTAAGTTTTATTTTAAAAATCAACAGAGTACTTATTATTTTGTCTCTAACTCTAATAACATTTTTTTATGTCTATAATTATTATACCTACTGTAGCTAATCAGTTCAAATTCTTACGATATTGGTAACAAAACAATGATTATCTATATTTAGTCTTTAGTAAATTATTACTTAAGTTACAATAATTAAGAGTAATAGAAACATTACTTATCTCGTTATCTCGCGAGATCTCGTACGAAATTTGACGAAATACAATCTCGTAAAATATGGCCGGGATCTCGCGAGATCGGGATCTCGGCGAGACGAGATTGCATTCCCTACTCACAACGTCACAACACAAACCTTCTTGTGCTTAATGTACCTATATCTCAGTCAATTTGTGTAAGAATGTCCTAAAACATGTATTTGATTTAATTAGGGTAGGCAACGCGCATGTCAATCCTCTGGAGTTGCAGGCGTCCATAGGCTACAGTAACTGTTTACCATCAGGCAGTATGCTTATTTGCCTCCGTCGTTGATTAAAAAGAAGACGGAACTATGTAGCCACGAGTCTTTTACAATAGTGCAAAGTTTTCAATACATGTATTTTCCCCTCACTAGCTCGTAAAGCGCTTGTTTATCCTTTAATACGAGAGTGTAAAAACGCATTTTATCCACTAGTGATTAAAGTAAGTTGACTTCTCATAGCTCTTATTGCTATAGTTTTAAAGTCTAAATTCGAAGTATAGCTCACTTGCCCCCGCGGCGCGGCGGCGGGCGCGGGGGAGCCTCGCTAACGCACCGAGTTGAAAATCGAATTAGAACATTCGAAAATCGTACTGGCCACCACAAGCTAAGCTAAGCTAAAGGCACCTTTCGTAAAAATGTTGAATGTATCTAAACGTAAAGAAAAAGTCAATGCGATTTCAAAACGTTTTTTTGCATGTTTCACTTTCCTCGCTGTAGTGAGGGGAAAAGTTTTTTGTTACACACGGGTGCAATTGTAATTTACTTCTCGTGTTTTGATACACTCGCTACGCTCAGGATTCTATTTTAAACCCACTCGCTTTGCTCGTGGTTAAACTATAGAATCCATTCGCTTGCTCGAGTTTCAATCCCACACTCGCAGTTAAAATACAATTTTGCACCCTTGTACGAGTATAACAAATAACTATTCATGTGCGAGTATATATATTTCCAGACAGGACCGGAACGCAGAAAATTGAATGCCTAAAATACGTTTGACCCTGACCTTTACGCAAGCGTATCCATCACTTAAACTAATTCATTCTTAAAAGGTCTTAAGATGGATGGTGTTTAATACTACCAACAAATGAACTGGCAATTATAGACTTTAGTGCGACGACATAAAGTATACAAGCAATCAGTTCAATGTTCAGCTGTTAGCTCAGGTTTTGTACTCGTAGCAATCCATTTTTTTTTTTTATGACATAGGCGGCAAACGAGCAGACGGATTGCCTGGTGGTAAGCAATTACCGTCGCCCATGGGCACCCGTAACACCAGCGGAGTCACAAGCGCGTTGCCGGCCTTTAAGGGGGGTTGGAGCTCTGGGAACCTTACTCACCATCAGGAACACAACACTGCATACCTGAAAGGTAGCAGTGCTATTATGGCTGTGGTCTTCTGTAAGGAGGAGGTACTTCCCCAGTTGGACTGCCCCAGATTCAAGCGTGATGGTCATCGCTGTGCCCTACCTCTCATTGTTGGACGTAGTTTAAGGACATACCCATATTATACTGACATCTGAATGTGACCTGTTTGCTTGGAGATGGACGGCTGTGTGCCGTGCATGCTTGAGGTTTTGTGAGTTGATGGATGATAGGCCATCCAGCACCGTAATATAAATAAGTTATTTTTTTTAATTATTTGATTATGTATTTTATATGCTATTGCTTTCTCAGCGCATTGGTTTATACTGTAATGCTGAGTTACATTGTTCTTGTAAATAATACATAATAAATTATAAATGCGAAAGTAACTCTGTCTGTCTGTTATCTCACGTTTAAACCGCTGAATAAATGGGGGTGAAATTTGGTGAGTTTGAGTTACGAGAAAGGACATAGGATAATTGTTATCACGCAATCATACTTTAAAGACGGGCATGGCTGACCAAGGAAAAGCTATTTGATAATATACAAACGAGCAGATGACGAATTAAGTGTGCATAATGAATGCATGGAGTTTCTCTACGTGATCGTCTCAGAAATGAGGAGATCCGTAGATGAACTAAAGTCACCGACATAGCCCACTGAGTTAGCAAGCTGAAGTGCTAATGGGCAGGCCACATTGCACGCTGAAAAAATGGCCGATGGGGTCGAAAAGTGCTCGAGTGGAGACCATGGACTAGCGAGCGCAGCGTAGGACGTCCACCCACAAGATGGACAGACGAGCTCATTAAGGTCGTTGGAAGACGCTGGATGCAGGTCACATCCAACCGGTACACGTGGAGGTCCAAGGGGGAGGCCTATGTTCAGCAGTGGACGTCTTATGGCTACGATGATGATGATGATGATTATTGACTCCACAAAAATGTTTCCTCAGAAGGCGGAGTCGAAAGAAGTCTAGTTTGACATCGCCTAATAAACATATTGTTGTATCGCAATGCTGATACGTCGTGTGAGGAAGCCGCCAGCTCTTCGGTCACCAGATAACCCATAGACCTAGATCTTCTACCCCAAATGGTATGAAATGGTACTCCCTGCCCAGGGTGCATATTTAGTTACCCAACAGTATTATGTACCAAGAGCGTGAGCATACTAGCGTTTTTGTGCCGCGTTTTCTCGGCGTACCCATACGCTGCGGACACGCTGCGTTTACGCTGCATGCCGATTACTATGAAATCGCAATGAAAACGTCAGTCGCTAGTGTACACACGCCGCCCACCTTTACCATGAGTAGTAACTTTGAGGTTTTCGATAATGAGTATAGGTATCGAGTTTACTATCTGTTCATCTCGTTCCCACTAAAATAGTATAAGCGAGGTGCACAGATAGTCCTCCTTACAGAAGACCACAGCCATAATAGCACTACATACCTGAAAAGTTATGTAGTGTTACTCACCATCAGGAACACATTCCTGATGGTGAGTAAGGTTCTCAGAGCTCCAACCCCCTTTAAAGGTCGGCAACACGCTTGTGACTCCCCTGGTGTTGCGGGTGCCCATGGGCGACGGTAATTGCTTACCATCAGGCAATCCCTCTGTTCGTTTGCCACCTTATGTCATAAAAAAAAAGGAAACTCGATACTCGTTATCGAAAACCTCATTGTCACAACTCAAGGTAGGGGTACTGGAAACTTTTATCTCCGTAGTAAAGTGATTGTAGGGATCAAAGCGGTTTGCAGCCCACTGCCTACAAATGCGATTACCGAAACAAATATTCTATTTCCTCTCACTATTTCCTCCATATTTTACAAAAATCTGTTCTAAAAGCAACTCTATTTTGTACACTATAAAGTGCATAATTAAGCGCTTAAAAGTTACGAGCATCTCAAAACATAACTACGATAAATTTTACTAGCCTAGAGAATTCGTTATATGTTGATATTTCGTAACATATATTATATAAAAAAGTTACAAATACTGTTATTTTATTGTGTTTGTTTACTTTATATTATTATGTCTCTTTCGTACACGGAACAAGGGTGTTCCGGACATTTGGGAGGCGTACGCGGAGCCAGATGGAGCCAACGCGCAGAGGCCCTTTCGAAAATTTTAATGAAATGCAAGGGGTACACTCAGAGACAGCACCCGCCATGGTGTAAGGACTATTGAGTTTTAATGGAATCTAGAATGTACTAGACTATTAGGTGGAAAGAATGGACTAGCTACTGGGCTATTGGATAAAAAACTGAACGCTTGCCTAATAAAATGGTATATTAAGGGAGTCACAAGCGCGTTGCCGGTCTTTAAAGCCGGGTTGGAGCTCAGGGAACCTTACTCACCATCGCGAACACAACGCTACATACCTGAAAGGTAGCAGTGCTATTATGGCTGTGGTATTAATATATTGCTTATAGTTGAAGAAACCATTGAAATTTCATGCTTAAATATCGTCACAAAATTGATATGATTTAAATTTTCTACAAGTCACGCCAATTACAACTATTTATTAAGTAAACTATTTTCTGAAAACTCCCATATACTTGAGTTTTTTAAGTTCCAACATCAATGGAGCTTAAAAAATAAGATATTTTTTTCGTGTCAACATCAATATTATTGAACACTGTTTTAATACATTAAAAGCTACAGCTTTTTATAGATTAAAGTGATTTTTATTTACTGGTTGGAGGCCTCAACCTTGAACTCGAGGGTTGGAGATAAGGAAAGCTGGCCGGCGATTATTTTTCTTGTTAAGTGCGTTCAAGTTGTTCTAGAAAATTGCGTGAAAACAAAAGGGACGTTTATCTCTGTAGCGTCTCTTTAGCGGTAAAGCCATAGATATACCATTTAACTAGACGGAGCGTGCTAATAATACCACGATCGAAAGGGATGGTTTTATGTAACTTTCCATAGGTATGGTAAAGACGGTGCTATATTCGTCCGTCCTTGTCATAGTCTCACTTTTTTTGTTCCCCTCCAAACTGGACGTTTCAGAACTGTCAAAGTTGGAGCGGAACAAATAAATACTTGGGAGTTCAACCAAAGTTGCGGAAATTAATGCAGAATAAGCTAACTATAGTGAATTGTTACATTTTGGGCTACAAAAGCCAGAATATCTAGATCCCTTAGTGGCGCTCGCGGATGCGTTCTCCAGTCCATTAGTCCTCCTAGGGTAAAGCATACTGCGATCGCCAAACCGCCTGCGTGGAGACCGTTTCGACGGATATTTTTCTTGTTAAGTCCGTTGTTTTAGAAAATGTCTTGAAAACAAAAGGCATATTTATCTCTGTAGTGTCTCTAAAGGGTCATACTGCGATCGCCATCCCGCCTGCGTAGCAGTAACGGAATTCAACCCACCATGTTCAGAGACCGGTCCCTGTGACGATCGATGGGGACGGCCTGTGTCCAGAAGTAGACGTTGTTGGCTTATGTTTGTATTTAAACTTTAATGCACATAAAAAAAAAATACATGGTGCAAAAGGCAGGTTTAATGCCATAAGGCATTCTCTACCAGTCAACCTTTCGTGAGACATTGTATTATTTTATTCTCATATTTCTTAAGTGTTTGAAATTGGAGGCCTATGTTCTCTGAAACACGCGAGTAACTAAACAAGAGTGAGTAGAGCCATTATTTTCGCTTAAAAAATGTCTCTAGTTTTGTGTCTTAATCTACTATTTTTTATCACTCGTTGCCACGGTCGCGTACACTATTATAACCAAAATTTTACGGCACGTTAGGACTCTAAACATGCATTTTCCTAACTAGTGCGTAAAAAGTACACTTTGCGCACGCTTCGCATGCGTAAATTTCACTTTTTAAGGCACTTGTTATGAAAAATTGGGTTCGATACACGTATAAAAACTCGGGTGATTGTCACCCTCTTTTTTTTTTTTTATGACATAGGCGGCAAACGAGCAGACGGATTGCCTGGTGGTAAGCAATTACCGTCGCCCATAGGCACCCGCAACACCAAATGAGTCACAAGCGCGTTGCCGGCCTTTAAGGGGGGTTGGAGCTCTGGGAACCTTACTCACCAACAGGAACACAGCACTACATACCTGAAAGTTTCACTCGGGCTCCAACTTTCAACCTCGTTTAAAAAAAATTTTTTTTCACTAGTATCGAAATGTACTATTTTATGATCGATGAGCGTTTATGATCTTTCCATAATGGGTCAGCTAGTGGCTAGTAGTTGGGTGTTAGTAGAAAGTTTGTAGTCACATAACTGACATCGTTAACTTTCTACAAGTCACGTTAGTTGGGGACGTTTTTTCTGAAGACTCCCGTTTAAGGGTTACATTTCAGCCGTATGCAGTCCACTGCTGGACTTATGCCTCCCATAAATATGACTTGTGTCATCTTGGGGGTCGTCATAGTCGCCACGCTTGGCAGGCTTGGCGACCGCAGTAGCTGTAGATTGGGTTTCGACGGACGCTGCTGCCCGTCCGAGGGATTTTTCTCTTTGTCGCCTCTTAAGACACTCGCGGGAGGAGATGGGGTGTTACTATTCTAGTCAGCCGGCATCACAAGGCAATTTAAGGGTTAGTTAGTGGGATTTTTTTGGGTTTATAAATAATTTGTCACGCACAATAAAAGAAAAATAAAGATACTTTATCTTATTTTACATTTAAAGCATTCTATAGGCGTTACGGTAACTGGGAAGTTCGTTAAAAGAGATTCACGGATATTCACATCGAAAAGTGTCGTTTTCTCCGCTCACAGCAGGAATCTTTTACAAAAAGTATTATACTATCAAAATGGCGATTGCAAAGAAAAAGAATTCTTGCGGAGAATATTGTAATGAACACCAGAAAATAATGAGTATTGTAGCGTGGCGACAGAAGCGAACACTTTGGATGAATAAAACAAGACATTTTTGTATTTTTTGCAAGCGTTCTGCGGAATGAGTTCAGCATTTTATGAACTCCCTGTGAATGTACCTAATGATCATATGAAAAATAAATAAAAAAATGGTTTTAAAAACTTTGTAGTGTGGTATGCAGTCAGCAGCAAAACTGGCTGAGCGGAAAGTGTTCAAAATGACCTACACGCGCTCTTATTCTCTTGACAATTAGAGATGTGTTGACCTCATTTTGAATACCTCAAGCACTTTTTTTTATGACACGGCAAACGAGCAGACGGATTGCCTGGTGGTGAGCAATTACCGTTGCCTATGGGCAACCCGCAACAGCAGGGGAGTTACAAGCGCGTTGCCGGGTTTAAGGGGGGTTGGAGCTCTGGGAACCTTACTCACCATCAGGAACACAATACTACATACCTGAAAGGTAGCAGTGCTATTGTGGCTGTGGTCTTCTGTAAGGAGGAGGTACTTCCCCAGTTGTGCTGCCCCAGATTCAAGCGTGATGGTCATCGCTGTGACCTACCTCTCATTGTTGGACGTAGTTTAAGGACATACCCGGGTCCGGGTGGGCTTAGGCACTCCTGCTGCTGACTGTACATACAAGACTTGGAATGATATTGTGTATACAGAACCCCGTTCCCCGAGTCATGGCACAAGATGTCGCTAATACATCTTTAATGTTTAATAGTACGTCTCAGTGATATATTAGTTATATCATAGAGTATATTGAATAGTTCTATGGAGATGTCTCGCCGTCAAAATAATTCAATGTATCCATAGATGGCGCTGTATAGTACCGAAAAGAGATATATATTAGCCAGCATATCGGAGGAACGCTAAGAGAAATAATGACTGGAGCACGCATGCGCGTACACGAGTAAGGGACAAAGATACTCTCGTATTTTTAGCCCAGAATGTAACAATTCACTATAGTTTGTCTTTACAGGACACTCTTTGTAACAAAAATATAAGCTTATGCTGTAGTAATTACCGCAACTTCGGTTGAAAACACAAGAAAACTCCAATTGTATTTGTATGGTTGCGGGATAAAAGTTATCCTTTGTCCTTTCTCGTAGCTCAAACTCTCTCCATACCAAATGTCATCCCAATTGGTCCAGCGGTTTAAGAGTGAAGAGATAACAGACAGACAGAGTTACTTTCGCATTTATAATATTAATAGCTGTGCCCCGCGGTACCCGAGGTTTATTAGGGAAAAAACGTAGCCTGTGTGTCAATCCAGGGTGTCAGTTAACTCCATACCAAATTTTATTAATATCGCTCCAGCCGTCTAGACGTTTTTTTATGACATAGGCGGCAAACGAGCAGGCGGATTGCCTGGTGATAAGCAATTACAGTCGCCCATGTGCACCCGCAACACCAGGGGAGTCACAAGCGCGCTGTCGGCCTTTAAGGGGGGTGGAGCTCTGGGAACCTTACTCACCATCAGGCACACAACACTACATACCTGAAAGGTAGCAGTGCTATTATGGCTGTGGTCTTCTGTAAGGAGGAGGTACTTTCCCAGTTGGGCTGCCCCAGATTCAACCGTGATGGTCATCGCTGTGCCCTACCTCTCATTGTTGGACGTAGTTTAAGGACATACCCGGGTCCAAAAGAGGTGAAGAAGTAACAAATATACACACTCACATACTTTCGCCATAGTAAAAGTAAATTATAGTCAAATAGTAATAGTAAAGTAATATAAAATAAGTAATAGTAATATAGTAAATAGTATGGATTATTATACGCTAGTTCTCTGAAAGTTCGTCCACGGGAAAGAAGCGAATCTAAACCTATTTGACCCAGAGCTGGCAGCTTCCTCGCCCAACGAATAACTTTAGCTATACAGCGGGGAAATGCTGCCAGCATCCTTGGCACTATGCCGAAGGGGCCCAATTTTTTAAATTTATTTTAGTTTTATATAGGTTTAATTTTTGTTTAGTTTCAATTTAATTATAATTTTAGTAGTTTTAGATGTAATTTAAAATTTATGGATATTATATATTTGTATCATATATTTGAAATAAATAACCTTTGACCCATATACTAAGGAAAAAGTGAATGAAAGACTCCAATAACTAAATACTTGCCCTTTACGCAGTAAATGGTCTACCCTTCTATAAACACGGGTAGTCATAAACATGGGTAAAAAATGTTGGGGTTATGAAATATAACATGGCGGATGCCTCAATTTATGCGGAGCCAAATAAATAAACATGGTATTGGGTGCGAGCTGATGGATTTTATCATGTGGGTACTAAGCACAGGATACCCTGTATATCTTATAACTTTTTTTTTTTGTTTTTATGACATAAGGTGGCAAACGAGCAGACGGATTGCCTGATGGTAAGCAATTACCGTCGCCCATGGGCACCCGCAACACCAGGGGAGTCACAAGCGCGTTGCCGACCTTTAAGGGTGGTTGGAGCTCTGGGAACCTTACTCACCATCAGGAACACACCACTACATACCTGAAAGGTAGCAGTGCTATTATGGCTGTGGTCTTCTGTAAGGAGGAGGTACTTCCCCAGTTGGGCTTCTCCAGACTCGAGCGTGATGGTACTTCGCTGTGCCCTACCTCTCATTGTCGGACGTAGTTTAAGGACATACCCGGGTCCAAAACTAACATACTAACAATACATATAACATAACATAACAATAACAACATAACTATGTTGTTATAAGATATACAGGGTGAGACACCCTGTGCCACGTGGAGGTAAGTACATTGATTATTGTAGATGGAACATTTTACTGAAACAAGATATTATTTTAGCTTAAAAAGGTTTTTTAGGGTTCCGTAGTCAACTAGGAACCCTTATAGTTTCGCCATGTCTGTCCGTACGTCCGTCCGTCCGGGGATAATCTCAGTGACCGTTAGCACTAGAGAGCTGAAATTTGGTAATAATATGTATATCAATCATGCCGACAAAGTGCAAAAATAAAAAGTGGAAAAAATGTTTTCTTAGGGTACCCCCCCTATACGTAAAGTGGGGAGTGATTTTTTTCTTCATTCTAATCCTCACGTGTGATATATCGTTGGATAGGTATTTGAAAATGAATAGGGGTCTACTAACATCATTTTTGGATAATGTAAATATTTTCGGAAATAATCGCTCCAGAAGTAAAAAAAAGTGCGTCCCCCCTCTACATTTTGAACCACAAGTTTAAAAAATATGAAAAAAATCTCAAAAGTAGAACTTTACATAAACTTTCTAGGAAAATTATTTTGAACTTGATAGGATCAATAGTTTTTGAAAAAAATCTATATATATATATATAAAATGAACCCCTATTTCTCTTGGTCACGCTATAACTTGAGAACGGCTTTACCGATTTGGCTAATTTTGGTCTTGAAATATTTGTAGTAGCTCAAGGAAGGTTTAAACGGTGAGAAAGTATGAAAAAAATGGAGTAATATACTAAAAACTAAAATATTGTTCCCCATACAAACTTTATCAACTCGAAAAAACTGTAAGCGCCGCAGGATTTCATACATCTTACGAGTTTTTGGTAAAATGGTCTCTGCTTTCGCTCGAGAAAGGCGAGAACGCCGTAGGAGCCGTATGCCGAGTATTTCTCTTTTACTCCAATTAAGGAGTTAAGAGAGTGTCAGAGACAATCGTCCGAAATTTACGAATATGGTTTACGACACCTCATAGATATATTAAAAATTCCTTGCAACACCTTATTTGGAGTAAAAGAGAAAGATATTCGAAATATACGCACTTCGATATTCACGGTACCGCTACCGCGTAGCGCCGCCGTTTTATGTATAATTCCACGTTTAGTTTTAATCGTAAATAAGAATCTGCACTAATATTCAACGCCCAATGCGACCGTCCCCTGCGTTGTCTTACTACTTCACTCACACTCAGTACCCATCTGAGTGTGAGTGAAGTAGTAAGACAAATACTAACATTTCCGAGAAAATACGATAGGAAAGGATTATTCACTACATCTGAGCCCCGAGTGTATGTTTTTAACGTAACGAAATGTCACCATAGAGTTACCCATCAGTATCACTTATGCATTCGAGACATTTTTTACGTCAAAAGAAACATACACTAGAGCCTCTGTACTTTAAGCTCGCGCGCATAGTTTACTTAATTTGACGATAGATGTCGCTGTAGGTGGAACGCTCATACCCTACGTGGCGGTTTTAAGATTCTTTCTGATTGAATGGGGTCGGAGCATGCAGTCTCCATGTACATTAGGTTGAAACTGACTGACTGACTTCAAATGACGCTGGCTGGTAATCACTCCATGTGGGACTGAAATTGACAACATTTTTTCGAATTTTTCATGTTAACTCTTTCTTTAGTTGTCAGCGTCCTTTGTGGGCCAGTTTTTAGGGTTCTGTACTTAATATTAATATGTCAACAATAATGTATCAAATAGCCCATTTTTAACTCTTAAGTCGGAACAGTTACTGCGACGGACGAAAAACTACGGAACCCTACACTGAGCGTGGCCCGACACGCTCTTGGCCGCTTTTTTTTAATAATAACATAGATGTTGCAAATAAATAGGAATTGTTCGGGTTAATCCCAGTTGCTTCCTTCCGCCGGATCACCACTTAGATGGTTGGCAGTCCTCAACTGTGCGTTTTTCTAGAAACTTCCTGCCTCGCAAAGCAAAACGCTGGAATAAATTGTCGTGCGCAGTATTTCCGGACCGATGATATGACATCCAAACCTTCAAGAAAAGAGCGTAACGGGATCTTAAAGGCCGGCAACGTACTTGTGACTCCTCTGTTGTTGCGAGTGTCCATGGGCGTCGGTAGTTGCTTACCATCAGGCAATCCGTCTGCTCGTTTGCCTCCTATAATAAAAAAAAAATAGAACGTAACCGCGTATATTAACTATTACCTCCTACGTGTCGTGAACGGGTTAATACGCGGTTGAGTTCCGTTTACTTGTAATACAATAATTTTAAGCTTTACAGAGCTCCAACAACTTTTAGGGTAGGCCACGCGAATGTGAATCGTCTAGATTTGCAGGCGTCTGCTCGTCTCTGCTTGTTTGCAACCGTCGTTGTATAAAAAAAATGTGTAAAAACAGTGAAAGTTTAAATCAGTAATTACATGGTTCGACCGGGAATCGAATCCGCTACACTAAAGACGGGCTGGCGACGAGTGCGGCGAACAGAACGGACACTCAGCACAATTAGTGCTTGGAAATGGAGGCCTATGTTCTCCGAAACATGTCGCGCGAGTGACTAAATAAACGTGAGTAGAGCCGTGATTATCATTTATAAAATATCATAATGACTCAAGAAAATTTAAATAAAAAGATACAGATTTATAGACAATTTAGGCATCTTGCCGTGTGATGCCGGCTGATTGGAATAGCACCACCCCATCTCCTCGCGGGATTCATAAGAGGCGACATTAAATCCTACGGACAGGCAACATCGTCCGTTAAAACCCAATCTACAGCTACTGCGGTCGCTAAGCCGCCTGCCAAGCGTGGCGACTGGCAACTACCCCCAAGATGATAGTCATATATGTGGGTGGCCTATTCCAGCAGTGGACTGCATACGGCTGAAATGTATGATGTATGTATGTTTTGCTTACCACCAGGCAATCCGTCTGCTCGTTTGCCGCCTATGTCATAAAAAAAAACAATAGTTAATTCATGATTAGCCGAATATTACTTTGTAATATTAACTTTGTAATACTTTATAATATGTTAGGCATCTTGCGACCTTCGCCGACGCCATGTAAAAAAATCCCACGGAATATTTCAGTTAACCATTTATTTACCATAACTTTGTAAGCGTCAGCGTTATGTCGGGCTATAAAACGCACTCCCTAGTCAAGGTTAAGGGGCAAAGTGGGTTGTTCTAGTGCTTTCTTTCTGTTGCCGTTTGCTATAATCATATTACGTAAAATACAGTATGTTGTTAGAAAATTCCTTCGTAAACACAAACATCTTATTCAAGTAGAGCTAACCTTTTACCGTTGGGAAGGTTCTGCCAAAGTATCAGCTGGCCGCTTTGGATTCAATAGAGCACCAAGCTCGCAGACTCATTGGCGATCCTGAGTTAGTGAGTGTAAGGTTACAGAGCCTTGAGCACCGTCGCAGGGTTGCTAGTTTGTCTGTGTTACAGGATACATTTTGGAGAGTGAAGAGGAATTGCACCACCGGACGTTCAGGCGAGGGGAGCGGTTTCATCTTTACATTGTGAATATTCCATTATTTCGCATGAAGCGATTCGCTTCTACCTTCCTAATGCGGACTGCTAAGGAATGGAATTCGCTTCCTTCGTCTGTATTCCCGGTAAGATAAAATTTGGGTCTTTTCAAGGCAAGAGTGAATATGCTGTTACTGAACCAGCGTGCTACACCCTCGACCTCTTCACTTACCCGTCACAACTGATGGTACGTTCGATATTTAAATCGAAAGAAAAATAGAAAAAATTGACTCGCAGCGGGACTCGAGCCCACAACCACTTGATCAGTAGCCCAGTGCACTACCAATTGTGCTATACGAGTACCGCTTAGACTTGTAATTTTTTTCTGTTTATCCCTCGTCGTATACGACATCATGGGTGACAGAAGCTAGCAGACGTTTGTGCATAAAGATAAACAATAACCTGATGGTAAATGTCCACGAGGTCGAGGGTATAGATAAATTAGCGAGAGCGTGGAGCATCTGTAGTGGTATTGTGTGTTTATAAGCCTTCTATATTTGAAATTTCCTTTTTTCCGTACAACCACTACACATGCAATTCCACGCTCTCCCTAATATATCTATGCAAGCACGTTATTTCAGGGACGTACCGTGGAGCGGCGTAATATACAATGCAATACAATATTTTTTATTGTTCATCAATAATAAAGAACGTGAAGAACAGAAGTTAACTTAAAACTAGTATGTGCAGTGGTAGATAAATAGCGGTCCTATCGCTAAAAAGCGATCTCTTCCAGACAATCTTTGGATGGTGGAAAACTATGCAAACATTTACATCATACATACATACATTCCAGCCGTATGCAGTCCACTGCTGGACATAGGCCTCCCACAAATATGACTTGTAGCATCTTGGGGGTGGTTGCCATAGTCGCCACGCTTGGCAGGCGGGTTGGCGACCGCAGTAGCTGTAGAGTGGGTTTCGACGGACGCTGCTGCCTGTCCATAGGATTTTTCCCTTTGTCGCCTTTTACGACACCCGCGGGAGGAGATGGGGTGCTGCTATTCTAATCAGCCGGCATCACACGGCTAAAAACTATGCAAAATACTCGGCAAAATTGAATTTTAGTTTAATATACTGCGACCGTCGAATATAATTCCCAGCCTGGCGAATATAACACATAGAGTGGGCGTATCTATGGCGTAAAGAAAGGCCCATGGCTCATGATTTTGCGGCTTTGGTGTTTGTCAGTTTGCGTTTGAGCGAGACATTTCACTGCGCCCTTTCCCGCTCGTGTAGTTTTGAGTTGGCCGTATTTGCATAGGTCCAATAAATAAATTAGTACCTCCGACTACAACATGATCCGTTAAGACTACGAGGTCGTTTAATTAGGCCTGGCCTACCTTTAAATCATGATTAACGCGACATTTCCTCTGCAAAATTACCTTCGAGAGGAGCTCGGCCCGAGTGATGAGAGTCAAAGCTTTTTAAATTTTGAATACAGCAGAAACGTCTGCTAATAAATGTAGGCTAAAGTGTCGACAAAACGTTAGATTTTACTAAACGGTAGATTCAGTTTTGCTGAGTAATTTATTTTAGAGGCAAACGGATTGCCTGATGGTAAGCAACTACCGCCGCCCATGGACACTCGCAACACCAGAGGAGTCATAAGTACGTTGCCGACCTTTAAGATCTCTATACGTTCTTTTCTTGAAGGTTTGGAGGTGATATCGGTCCGGAAATACTGCACACGACGATTTATCTAAAGTTTTGGTTTGAGAGGTAGGAAGTTTCTGGAAAAACGCACAGTTGAGGACTGCCAACCATCCAAGTGGTGATGATAGAAGTGTTGCCTATGTCGCATATGTCGCTAGGCTTTTCCTAGGCGTATTGGATGATATGGTAGAGAAATCCGCAGCCTTCTGTCGAGTTTATTAGAACGATGGATATGTATCCCGGAGTCCAGTTCGAGTCTTACCAGAGGCAGTTGAATTTTCCTTTCTCCTTTATGTCTAAGAACCTACCGCTTCTCTTCCATGCCTTTGCCCACGACGAGTGGCCCGAGGAAAATTTAGCACTCAACGCCAAAGGTACGGTACGCAAATAGTAACAGACAATTTAATTAGCCAATCTCCTCCCACAGGTATCGTAAGAGAAACAAAGGGAAAAATCCGACGGATGGGTACCACCTTCCGTCAATACCGTATCATACGGTAATATCAACGTATTCCCTTTGTCACCTCTTACGACACCCGAGGAGATGGGGTGGTGCTATTATAGTCAGGCGGCATCACACGGCAAAAAATATACCGTAACATTCTAAAATTACCATTAATACCGAGTCATCCAAGGTGATTAAACAATTCAAGCCATCCGCCTGCTACAAATATAGCAGTTGAATCGGTGCGTACAGTTAGGTATAAAAGGAACTTCATTCCGCACTCATTTAAGTTCAGATATTTGTGACCACCTCCACAGCTCCGATATATCTGATGGCGTTGATACCTCAGTTTGTCGAAACTAAAATAAATAATATCGTACGTAACAAACTTTTTCCCCAAATATAACTTTGGACGGCTGTATGACGGATCGTGTCACTAATCTTTGGGGGAATTAATATCCACATAAATACAGGGTATAATATTTTACATGATACAAATAGTATTTTATGCAACAGTTGCATAAGAGGGATCAAAAAATGCGAGTAGCGTGGGTAAACACGTGTTAATAAATACGCCATGAGCATTTTTTGGCTACTTATACAACGTTGCATACAATGCTTTTTCTGTGAGTAGGCAATATTAAATAAAATACTAAAATTAATAAAACAAATTACCGGGAAAGGCGGGAAAACGTAAAAATAAGCGAGTGATATCTATAGTTATGTTTTTTTAAACGTCCACCTTTCAATAGTGATGATACCAAACATTTTTTTTATAATGTTGGTAGCTATGAACTTGGTACAATTTTTTTTTCTTTTTATAATAACCGTATGTATTAAATCGCTTGTCAAGTTGGTAGCAATGTATCACCTGTATGTGTCGCCTGCTGTTCCGCACGAGCTTACCGTGTCGTAAGGTCTCTCAAATGATACAAGTGCTATTTTGGGCAATTCAGAGAATGTAACTTAATCCCATCCGTAATGCCCATGGCCACAAAGAGAAGATAACGTGATCCGATCGTGATGCCCATGGCTACGCAGAAAATGTAACTTGATCCCACCTATGATGTTCATGGCCACATAAAGAAGATATCCTGATCACACCCGTAATGATCATGGCCGCACAGAGAAGATTGGTTGATCCCACCCGTGATGCTCATGGCCACACAGTAGATGATTTGATCCCACCGGTGATGCTCACGGCCCCATAGAGAAGATACCTCGATCCCACCGGTGATGCTTATGGCCACATAAAGCAGATATCCTGGTCCCACCCGTGATGCTCATGGCCACACAGAGGAGGTAACTTGATCCTACCGGTGATGCTCATGGCCACATAAAGAAGATATCTTGATCCCACCCGTGATGCTCATGGTTACACAGAGAATGTAACTTGATCCCATCTGTGATGCCCATGGCCTCACAGATAATGTAACCAATTATGCTCATGGCCACATAAAGAAGATATCCTGATCCCACCCGTGATGCTCATGGCCACACTGAGGAGGTCATTTGATTCCACTGGTGATGCACATGGCCCCACAGAGAAGGTAACTTGATCCCAACGATGATCATGGCCAACGTGTTAACTACAATTAAGTGTTGTTAATCAGCTGTTGCCACAGCACACCGCATTGCGCCGATCGATACGGCCCGTGCGGGAGACACGCACGCCGCTCGGCGCCACACCGGCCAGCCGGCTTTGCTAACCGGGCGGGTTATAGACAAACTCTCGCTTAACGGTGACGACCAGTCTGGTTTAGAGGGTAGTGACTGCCTATGAAGCCGATGGTCCTGGGTGCGAACCCCAGCCAAGGCATTTATTTGTGTAATGAGCACAGATATTTGTTCCTGAGTCATGGGTGTTTTCTGCGTATTTAAGTATATATATGTATCTATTTATTATATATATCGTCGTCTAGTACCTACAACACAAGCCTTACTGAGCTTACCGTAGGACTAGGTCGATTTGTGTAAGATTGTCCCAATATACATAAATATAACGGTGGTAGGGTGATGGCACCAATGATGGACACTTAGTTGTTCTTAATTGAAAATGATTAATAAATAACGTTATAAATTGAATATGTACCAACAAATGCACAACACTTGACTCCTTTGAAATAAACACTAATGTTCATGATTGGTTTCTTGTCCATTACTGGCGCCGACACTTTACTTGGCTATTGGGTGATACTGTATTAGGGAGTTTACAGAACCTGCAACTCCAGAGAATTGACATGCGCGTTCGAACATATTATATATAGAATTCTACATACATCCAGTGCGTTTTAAAAGTTTTATGAATTCGAGTGCACGACTCAAAAATCGGCCCAAGTCGATGTTCATAACGGTGGTAGGGTGATGGCACCAATGTAGAACATTTTAAGCTGACGGGCACAAATGATAGACACTTAGTTCTTAATTCAAAATTCTTAACGCGACATGAAGAAAAGTTCAATTGTGTCCGTTTTGTAATAGTTGAAGCGTGAAGAAACATTACGCCTAGTGCGATATAATTTCACGGGACTCACTCGTTTGTAACTAAGTAGTGATCCCAAAAAAGTATAGGGCTAAAGTCGCTTCATGCAGTTTATATGGTGAGTATTAAATTTTTTTTTATGCTAAGAGTGACCAGCGTTTGACTTCAGTCACACCCGATGGTAAGTGTCGACGAGGTCGAGGGTGTAGCACGCTGGTTCAGTAACAGCCTATTCACTCTTGCCTTTAAGACCCAAAATCTTTCCGGAAATACAGACGAAGGAACCGAATTTCATTCTTTAGCAGTCCGCATTAGGAACGTAGAAGTGAATCGCTGGTATTTCTGTTGTGTTCTGTTGAGCCAGATACGATTCGGATTTGGCAAATTGAAAATAGATGAATTATGAATCTGAATTTTGAATGAAATATAAAATTTGCATCGCAAATATTTGCATTTCGACCGCTTGTCGATAGCATCTATCGTAATTTCTCCTTGTGATTTACATAGGGCGGCAGAGCGTGACTCGACGTTAAGGGGCAGTGTGCTTTACGATCCAATTATTACTGCAGTTACGGAATATTTTTTTTATACAATTCCGGTGGCAAACAAGCATACGATCCGCCTGATGGTGAGCAGTTACAGCCTATGGACACCTGCAACTCCAGAGGATTCACATGCGTGTTGAAGCCTTTAAGATCATATACACTCCTTTTTTGAAGAAACTCATACCACCTCATACTGTAGTCCCTAGGGAAAACCTCGGCAGGGAGTTCATTCCACAGCCGGAGCGTTCGCGCGAGGATTTCCTTTTAAACCGCTTAGTGCGCGACCCTATTATTTAATAAAGTAAACTATGAAATAAAATGACTGAAAACCGGCCAAGAGCATGTCGGGCTGCTCAGTGTAGAGTTTCGTAGTTTTCTATCCGTAATTCAACAGTTCTTAATAAAGACTTATCAAATAAGTCTTTATTAAGCTATATTTTCATGATTTTTGGAATCGCGGTTCAAGAGATAGAGGGGGGCACATTGGTTTTTAACTTCCAGATCGATTATTTTGGAAAATATTAAATTTTACAAAAAAATCTTAACCCAGACCTCAATTACTTTTCGATTCCTCACATTTAAAAGACAGACTTCTGGATAACTACGTATAAAAATAGATTTTCGTACGTATTAAAATATATTTTTATAAATTGAGGATCTTTTCGATATTTAAAATGCACGCGTGTGGATGGCATCAATAATGAGCGAAATGGCGACTGCGCCTTAAGTTTGGCGTGCGCGGGCGCCGATGAAACCGTGCGATTGTGGGAACCGCGGATTAGCGGCTGACACCCGCTAATAGGAATTTACTGGAAAAATCATGTCCGATAGATAGACCAGTCTAAATCTAAAAACTATTCGAGCGTCAGTAGCTTCACAGTAAAAAAATAGGTTAACAAAAGGAACCAAGGATCTAAGACCACATGCGTTCATAAAGTCGCGTTCTACCAACATTCTGGCTAATTGTGTGGCACCAATGATGGACACTTAGTTCATGATTCATAACGTTATACATTGAATATCTTTTTAGCGACAAGATCGCCTGTTGTTTGCCTCGTTTTCTTTTTATTTTATTGTTCCTTTGTGTAATATTGTTCTGCATTGGAGGTGTGCAATAAAGTATTCATTCATTCATTCATTCATATGTACCAACAAATGCACAACACTTACTCCTTTGAAAAAGCAATAATGTTCACGAGTCCAATTCTTGTCCATTACGGCCCGGCCTCGACTATGCGCGACTTGCGGCGTTGCGTTTTATCTGTTCATTGCGTGTGATACCACCTAACCGCAATGGATTGCGCGTGTTGACCGCGCAACGAACAGATAAAACGCTCGCCGCGCCGCAAGTCGCGCACAGTCGTGGCCGGGCCGTTACTGGCGCCGTCACCCTACTTGGCCATTGGGTGATACTGTATTGGGGAGTTTTCAGAAAAAAGCGTACTCAATTTTTTTTATGCGACGGTGGCAAATAACCATACGGCCCGCCAGCAAGCAATTACCGCAGCCTATGAACACCTGCAACTTCACAGGTGTTACATGCGCGTTGCCGACCCAAAATTTTTGAATAGACATTGTGAATCCATGTGTTTTGTATGATCTTCCGTAGGTACAGATAGCAGCAGAAGTAGCTAAGTGGATAAGGTGCTCAGATTGATCTTGGTGCATATTGTCTTAACAACAAAATCGCGTTGAGTTCATTTTGAATACCTCGCGTGTAACCCTTAGCAACTTTTGTTGCCGACTGTACGTACAATTATGTTGGTTGTAGTTGAAAAATACATGAAATCTACTATCTACACTAATATTATAAAGGCGAAAGTTTGTGAGTGTGTATGTTTGTTAGTTCGTCACGTCTAAACGGCTGGAGCGATTTTAATAAAATTTGGTATAAGTAAGCTGACACCCTGGATTAACACAGGCTACATTTTTTCCCCAATAAACCGCGGGTATCACCGCGGAGCTAGTTATTCATTATTTCCTATACACGTTTGTCATATCTGCAATGTCTACTGTTAATTATTCGTCTCTATCTTTAAGCCCATATTAAAAAGAGACAAAGTTTAATAGTGTAAGTAAAAATCTTCAATAACTATTAAGTAGTATTAACACATCGATACTTAAATCCCATTGTGACTAGATCAATAGAGGGGCGGAAATCCGTGACATAATACCGGTTGACAAATCTGTGGTTTGGTAAAAACGGAACAAGTTACATACAATTTATATGGGACTTAAGCCGTTTTTAACTGGGGCTACAATACGGTCGGCATGTTGCCAATGCTTCGGACAGTGAATAAAACTGCCCCATAGCAGAACGGGTGTAACCGCCATTGAATAGCAGTTTGATTTTAGACTCTCTGGAGTCAGAATACGGTCGGTAATTGAATGGAATTTTGAATTGATGTTACGACTGATATGCTAAAACATTAATAACACTATGTTAGTCAATATTTGTTCTATCTATCACTTTTATATTAGTGTTGTACCCGGGTCATCATCATCATCTCAGCCGGAAGTCCACTGCTGGACATAGGCCTACCCCAAATATGACATATCAATTTTGTGGGTAGTTGCCATAAACATCCGCCTAGCCTGGAGACTGGTAGCCTAGCGGTAAGAGCGTGCGACTTGCAAACCGGAGGTCACAAGTTCAAACCCCGGCTCGTACCAATGAGTTTTTCGGAACATATATACGAAATATCAATTGATATTTACTAGTCGCTTTTCGGTGAAGGAAAGAAACGTGAGGACACAGGACTAATCCCAATAAGGCCTAGTCTACCCTCTGGGTTGGAAGGTCAGATGTCAGTAGCTTTCGTAAAACTAATGCCTACGCCAAATCCTGCGATTAGTTGCCAAGCGGACGCAAGGCTACCATACAAATGCCAAGTGGCAAATGCCGGGATAACGCGAGGAGATGATGCATGTAAGTTAAGCATCCGGGTGCCCGACAGCGTCCCATTCAACGTGACGTGACGCCACTTCAATGTGACGTCATTGTCAATTGAGATGACAAAAGGGTGTCATTTATTGGGCATTCGCGTGTCAAACACTGGTAACTGCAGGCAGGAGGATGAGTATGAGTATGAATTTAATTTTAATGTTAACAACCACTCCATAGCTCTCCTTAGTCTTACCGTGCTAAAATACTCCGAGGTCTGCTGGTAAGTCTTCCTTACAAGTATGGCTGAATGTGCTGACATTTTATGAAATAAAACTCATTCTTTCTTGGCATAGGTAAATATGCTTCGGGCAGTCACTTCTCAGAATATCTGCCAAGTTTGCGATGACATTAATATTGTTTGGCTTATTGTACGAAGCGCTGGTTGAAACGAAATTGAACTTAGATTCGACTCATCATCATCAGCATCATTTGGACCCGGGTATGTCCTTAAACTACGTCCAACAATGAGAGGTAGGGCACAGCGAAGTACCATCACGCTTGAGTCTGGAGAAGCCCAACTGGGGAAGAACCTCCTCCTTACAGAAGACCACAGCCATAATAGCACTGCTACCTTTCAGGTATGAAGTGTTGTGTTCCTGATGGTGAGTAAGGTTCCCAGAGCTCCAACTCCCTTTAAAGGTCGGCAACGCGCTTGTGTCTCCTCTGGTATTGCGTGTGCCCATGGGCGACGGTAAAATATTGCTTTCCATCAGGCAATCCGTCTGCTCGTTTGCCAACTTAAGTCAAACAAAAAAAAAGGCTATAGTAGTCCAATGCTGGACATTGCCCTCCTTTACAGAGCGCCATAGCGCCCTATTCAGCTTGCCACATCCAGCGTCTGCTGCAATCTTTCGCAGACTTCCCACCTGGTCGGAGGACGTCCTACACGACGGTTGTCAAGTCGCAGTCTTCATTCACGTGTATACCCCAGCGGTTCTTGGTTCTTCGTGCGATATGGCCTGTACCCTACCGCGAATAACGATATTCGTTTTCAGACGATTGTCTCTGTCACTCTCATGATGCTTTAATTGGAGTAAAAGAGAAAGGTGCTCGAAATATATGTACTTCGACGTTCGCGGTACCATAACTTGCGGTAACGCGGTACATACTGCGAGCATAGTTAACTGATACTGGTACAGCATGCTAATTCAACTCAATTCAATTCAATTTTTAATGTTTTATTCAAGTAGGCCTAGCAACAAGCACTTTCGCTACGTGGATAACTTTGGTCCTCTGTCGGATGTATTACGAATCCTACCCTTCAGCGAAACTCCGAGGATAGCTCTCTCCTTAGCTTGACACCACATTTTCTTTATTCAACTACAAATAAAGAAAATTAGGCTAAATTATAAACTACAAAATGCAATGTTCAAGTTGTCCAACACTATGGCCTTAGAGTCTTTTAAAATTAGTACCTATACGCGATGTAATCCGTTTAAGTTGTTTTATTTCATGAGTAATTATCGCGGCAACCGAAGACAATATTATATTAAATGACGTTAAAAAAAATACCTCAAAGGTGGCAAACAAGCATGCGGCCCGCTTGATGGTAGGCGGTCACCGCAGATGGACGTTTACAATACCGAGGCATCATTCACGCGTTGCCGACCCCGTAAAATGAACCATTTCATTAAAGCCCATATAAATAACTGGCAGTAGTTCCTATAGCCTGAATCCGGGGTCCTTCGATCAAGTCGCGGGTCAGAATGCCAAAGCCCTAGGCAGTTGGCACGCGGCCAAGGCCGTAAGTCAGCCCTCGACCAAGCATCATACAACATGTTAACTTAACAAACATTTTTCTTAATTCACGTACATTTTTATTAATATTACTAGCTGTGCCCGCGGTGTTACCAGTTTAGCGGAAAAAACGTAGCCTATGTGTTAATCCAGGTTGTCAACTAAGTCCATACCAAATTTTATTGAACGCTCCAGCCGTTTAGACGTGAAGAAGTAACAAACATACACACTCACAAACTTTCGCCTTTGTAATATTGGTGTAGAAATAAAAAATAACTAGCTGTGCCCCGCGGTGTTATCCGCGGTTAATTAGGGAAAAAACGTAGCCTATGTGTTAATCCAGGATGTCAGCTAACTCCACACCAAATTTTATTAAAATCGCTCCAGCCATTTAGACGTGAAGAAGAAATAAACATACACACTCACACACTTAGAAACTTTCGCCTTTATAATATTGGTGTAGAAATAAAAAATAATTAGCTGTGCCCCGCGGTGTTATTTGCGGTTTATTAGAGAAAAAACGTAGCCTATGTGTTAATACACGGTGTCAGCTAACTCCATACCAAATTTTATTAAAATCGCTCCAGCCATCTAGACGTGAAGAAGTAATAAACATACACCGCGGAAGGAGATGGGGTCGTGTCAGCCAAACGGCTCAAACTATAATTAGTAAATCTAAAAAAGGTGCTTGCGGTATGGTACTGAAAACACTGGAAACCATCGCGAGGCTGTGGCATCACTGAGTTTCTTTGAATTCTTTAAAAGTGCCGGCGGCTACGAGGCAGGAGGTTAGGGGCGCAGACAGTACCCTTACCATGAGTTGTGACATTGACGTTTTTGATAACGAGTATCGAGTTTACTATCATCTCGCTTGTGCGAATGTGGTGCACAGATAGTAAACTCGATACTCGTTATGCACAGATAGTAAACTCGATACTCGTTATCGAAAACGTCAATGTCACAACTCATGGTAAGGGTACAGGAACCGACTGTAGCGTAGTATCCAAGATTACCGCTGAATCTAACTTTGTTCACACAAAAAACCTTCCATTTTGCGATGTTCATTTTGCTATAACTTTGCACTAATAGCCTGGGGCCATATTACTTAATGTACTACTAAATTATGTATATTCATAATTTAAGTTTGGCTTCAAGATTTGGAATGTTTCGAACTTTTATTAACGATAATGGGCATTATGACGGAAGTTTTAAAATGAAAAGTTTACTAACAAACAAGTTATTTTTGGTATATATTTCAGGTTCTAATTTAAACCTAATTATATTAATTTCTTTGTTTATGAATAACGTACGGGGCTTCACTCACTAACGTGATAACATTTCTGTTTCTCAGAATAATTATTTATGTGGCTCATAATGAGAGATTATGCACTCGTACAGTCGTTACGGATTTTTTGCAATAATGCTGTTTGCAAAAATATAATTAATAATCAAAAATATATAATTAAATATAAAACGTTTCTGAAAAATTAAACAAATTGTTTTTTAGTGTAGAAAAGATATGAGTATTTCGTAAGTCTAGTTTGTCACTTAATACCTAATAAAAAATCTACATTAACTTGGACAAAGTTTTCGTTCGCCGCCATTTAATATTAGGTTTGACTTGTATGCGGTTCCTGTATCTTATTATAGAGAGCTTTTATGATGTGTGTAGGTAAAGCAGTGTATGTAAATGTACATAATTAGGCATAATAATACTCGTTTGATGATATTATGAAACAGAAGCAAACTTGTATTTTTATGCCTTATTATGTAACAGTCACATAATAACTACTTTTATAAGACGCTTGCAAAGTTACTCATTATTCTTGCTTACAATACATTTATAATAACCGGCTTTAATCGGTACAACATTTAATTTGAAAACACCTTGGGAATACAAAAGGGAATTGTTTTTTTTTAATATTACTATAATTAATTAAACAGTTAATCTTTTCTCCGTCACGAAACGGTAAAGAAAACGTAACAAGATGAATTACTTTTTTACACAAAGTAATATATAACGTAATTACAAATGTTTTTCAATTTTGATCGTTACGGCTGAAGGAATAAGTGTTATTTTGGAATACTGGTTAATGTGCAAATCATGTTTTTGCTTAGCAATTTAATGTCTCAATGGGCACGGTATTGAAATCGCGTTGTAGGGAATCCTAGTGGATTGCTTTATTATTAGAAAAGTATAAAATAAAATTAAACAATTCTCTCGCAACTTACTAGCTTAATTAATATGTTTTTATCGTTTGTCACGCTCCAACAAATATGTGAGTGCGTAAGTGACAGTTTTTTAATTTTTTTTTTTTATATTTCGGGACATTCTTACACAAATCGACCTAGTCCCACGGTAAGCTCAATAAGGCTTGTGTTTGCAGGTACTAGACGACGATATATATAATAAATAGATACATATAAATACTTAAATACATAGAAAACACCCATGACTCAGGAACAAATAGCTTTGCTCATCACACAAATAAATGCCAACACTGGGAATCGAACCCAGGACCTTCGGCAGTTCTTCGGTCACAGGCAGGGTCACTACCCACTAGGCCAGACTGGTCGTCATTAGAGCGGCATAGGTTGTATTACATTATATCGGCATAGTTGCACCACGGTACCGCCTCAAATTTCAGTTACCTTTAGCCGCCCGCGAGGTACCAGCTCGTTGGCAACGAATCATCCGCAAGATGTGTAGCTTGCTATCACCGCGAACACGTAGTCAGGCGCCGCGCAGTCGTCCCGCAGTCGATGCGCTGTACGCACGCGGTCTCCTCGCTTGCAGCGCGCGACGAGTCGTATGGTAGCTGTAAGCGCGCTGCCTGACAGCCGGCGGCTTTTTATGAAATATATTATACGACACAGGTTTCAATGCTCTAATTTGAATGACAAGTCATTGGCTGGGCTTAGTTACCAAGCGGACTCCAGGCTCCCATAAGTCGTGGTCGTGGCAAATGCCAGGACAACGCGAGGAAGATGTTCAGCTTTCCAAAATGTTTATGTTTATACGCCATAAGATTAAATATTATGTTTCGGACCCGGGTATGTCCTTAAACTACGTCCAACAATGAGAGGTAGGGCACAGCGATGACCATCACGCTTGAGTCTGGGGCAGCCCAACTGGGGAAGTACCTCCTCCTTACAGAAGACCATAGCCATAATAGCACTGCTACCTTTCAGGTATGTAGTGTTGTCTTCCTGATGGTGAGTAAGGTTCCCAGAGCTCTAACCCCCCTTAAAAATCGGCAACGCGCTTGTGACTCTCCTGGTGTTACGGGTGCCCATGGGCGATGGTAATTGCTTACCATCAGGCAATCCGTCTGCTCCTTTGCCACCTTTGTCATAAAAATTTGAAAATAAAAAAATGAAAATAAAATAAATGACTAAAAATTTAAGATATTTATCTTTTATACGTTTTTATAGTTTATAAAAACTAAGAAAGTAAGTTAAGGTCTAACTGTAAGTGCTTAATTGTGGAATTATTATTAAAAACAAAAATGAAACAGAATAAAAATATATATATATAAAAGATAAATATTTTCTCTCTATAAATTATAGACATTAGGTTTGTGGACAGCTGATAGTCCTCTTTACTATCTGTGGTCAGTGGTCACTCTAGGACTTAACTACTCCAACGGCCACCGACTTTGTCTCCGGGGATTTCACTCGCAACATTGTTCAATGCTACTACAGTCGGGTTAATTCAATCATAAGTATTAATTGGCCCCCGCGCTCATAGTTACCATTGTAACTAGCAATTCCAAGTTGTAGACTTGTGTCAAAAATAGGCAATGTTAAGCTGCCCGTGATCGGCACTAATGGTGCAAAACTTTGGCAAAACTGAACTGAGGTATAGTAATACTTACTATCAAGAAAAATACGAATAAATAAAAAAATATTTCGGGACAATCTTACACAAATCGACCTAGTCCTACGGTAAGCTCAGTAAGGCTTGTGTTGTAGGTACTAGACGACGATACATATAATAGATAAATACATATAAATACTTAAATACATAGAAAACACCCATGACTCAGAAACAAATATCTGTGCTCATCACACAAATAAATGCCCCGACTGGGATTGGAACCCAGGACCATCGGCTTCATTCACTACCTACTAATAATATATAACTTTGGCAAATTAGTGTCCAATTTAATTGTATATCGGAATCTCGATATGCCAATATTTGGGTGTAAATATAATTGTTTTTATGGTGCTATACATTCTTTTGTGTCCGCTTAACAAGTTTTATTAAAGATTTGCACCCCTGGTGCTCATTTCTCGGCAAATAACTTAGCTATTCAACGGGGAAATGTAGATAGCCTCAGGGCGAGCTTCCGTAAGGGATAGAGTTCCGGGGATTCAGGGTAGGTACTTAGTGAATGTATGAAATAAAATAACTGAAACGGATTATACCGCGTATACTAATTTTAGCAGCGTTCGTGGTCATCCATCAGATTTCCTATTTCAGTTGTTTTATTTCATGAGTAATTATACAATGTCTTATAGAGGTTTCTGGTGACTAGAGGGCTAGCCACTATTTCGCCCAGCGGATTAGCATTGCTATCCAGCGCAGAACCGCGGCCAGCCTTCTGGGCACGCTACCTAATGACCAGGACCTAGGTCATTTTTTTAATTTATTTTTAAGTTTTTAGTTAGTATCTTTATTATGTTTTTATCTTATATTTTTGTGGTAATAAATCTACTTCATTATACAATATTAATAGTGAATGTGATTGTTTATTTATCTTGTTTTTTACAATATTTTTATATATATATATTTCCTAAGTAGTACGTAAAAAGTGCACATTTCGCACGATTCGCGTGCGTAAATTTCACTTTTTAAGGCACTTGTTATGAAAAATTAGGTTCGATACTCGTGTAAAAACTTCTTTAAGACTCGGGTGATTGTCACCCTCGTTTCACTCGGGCTCCAACGTTCACCCTCGTCGAAAATTTTTTTTTTTCACTCGTATCGAAATGTACTATTTTAGATTGATAAAAGTAGAATATAAGAATTCATCCAAAACATATCAAAACAATAAATATACTACAAAAACCTAATTATTATTAAATTAACTTAATATTGTCTTCGTTTGTTCGAATATAAAAACTTTCATAAGTTTTTTATTCTCTGTTGTATGTACGATTTATGGTCTTAAATGTATTGTCCTTTAAATTATTTGAAAATCAAAAACATGGCAGGAGTTGTACCTATGCAAGGTGATAATTTGTTTCATAATTCGTCATGTCGGTACTTTCTACTATTATTGTAAAGAATAATTTGCAGGACTTCCTAGTTGTTGCTCCGTCACTAAGAAAAAATAATTTAAGCTGAACTTATATAAATCGTTTCAGTCGATACATAACATCAAGTATCTTTCTTTATTTGAAGATGTATTAGATACTTGTCTCAGGAATATACTAGAGACATTGAAATAGGTACAGTCAGCGTCATATAGTTGGTAGCATCCAAAGTACTCCGAACCGTTTGTAGTAACCGAACTATTTGAGTACTTTGAATGCTACGAACTATATGACGCTGACTGTACCTACTAAAAGACCTTTGTCATCAGCTAACGCCGCACTTTCAAGTATTAGAAAAATACAGCAGCAATCCATTTTGTTCTATTTGCAGGCGCCTCATGGCGGCAAATGGAGACTTCTTGGAGCAGAACGCACCAGGACCCGTTACATATGATTATATCATTATCGATCGCTAACAGCTGAGAGCGGAGGTTACTTCGCCGACTGTTTAGACGCAATGCAGATCACGTGTGCGCCGGCAGCCGGCTCGCCACACGCCCTACAAACTCGCCCCTCCTTCTCCAACCACCAGCTTTCAGACACGCTGAAAGAAGACGGAAGTTAAGGGTTGAGACGCCGACGCGTCTGCGTAAAGATGCGGTCGATTTTGGTTCACTGCGCGCGCACGCCGGCGAGCAAGTTTCACTAATATCATTCCGGTCGGAGTAGTCGTGCGGACCGGTCGTCCGCCGGGCCGGTATGGAGCACGACGAGGAGCGATCCTTGTCTCTGGGCACCGAGGTGTCGGCCTCGGTGCCGCCCCCCAGCCCCCTGACTGGGTGCTACCTTCTCGCTGTCATCGGGGAGCCTCACACTCACGAGCATAAGGAGATTATTCTGCAGCGGCTTGTCAAAGGTACGTGTCAGATTGACAGATGTCAATGTCGTGGAAATTTGGTGTGAATTTGGGGTTTGTGTTGATGATTGTGGATTTTGACGATCGAACATTACGTGTGGAAACTAGGCATTTTAAAAATCCGGTGTTTTTCGTAATTATTACGTCATTACGCGTAGTGTTATAATCATATTTTTTGTGTTGATTGGATTTAAGTACGGAGACTATTTAAATATCCGGACCTCATTGTGTTTTTACGCGTAGAAGTTTCTTTTAAGTTTTTTTGTGTGATTATTGACGATTGAGTTCATATCTGTGGCTCAAAAAGACAATGGTACCAGTCCCTTTTTGACTTGATATATTTATAGAAACGTTTGTTTATTCATCGATCAGTAAATAACGTTAGAATTGCCGTATAATATGGAATGTGAAGAAAGCGGAATCTCGTTAAATGATAAAGCGGTATTTAAGTTTTACTTCAGAGAAAATAAAGATTATGTAGTGCAATAGTAAAGTGGCATTTACATATTATAGCTGATTGATGGGATGATATATCTTCCGGAACTTAACGGAAAAAATCTTAGTGGAAATATTTAAAATGCGAGACAAGGCGGAAGTACCTAATCGCCATTGCGTATTTAACAAAGGACACTAAAACCAGGAGACAAAAGGGTAAAATTCGTTTTCAACCCGAATAATATTTCAATTATATTACTTAATAAAACACTGTAAAATGTCGCATGTCTTAATTAATGTATTTATGTATTGTATGATAATTCCACTCATTATTATTTATGGTGATAATCACATAATTATATAATGATGCAATTGATCATCATCTTATATAACAAAATTTTTTCTAGTACCTTTGCTACGATTGTAATGAAAATATCAATTTAAATGAAATTTATACACAAAAAACACTAGCAAACCCGACGTCACAACTTATCAAATAGTGCGGTAGAGATGGCAGTGCAACTAACCAGTTGCAGTTTTTCGCATGCGGTGTTAGCGAAGTGACCGATTAACCTCGGATTGGCCGGTTACACAGGAATGACAGATGACTGACAGCTCAAAATGGCCGACGTAACCGCGGTCGCGCCGCTCCGCCGGCCGGCGTACCGGGTCGAAGAAATACGTAGATTTTCCGAATATAAAAAACGATTTGCAGTATTTAAACAACTGAAAATGGTATCGAGTATATTCATTTCATATTTAAAAGAATATAGGTATATCTTTTATTTCAGACAACTACAAGGTCCATAGCTTACTTAATACAAAAATATCTTATAGCCTAATTTCGAGTAAATAAAATATACATAATAATCAAACAATACAATAATAATAATTCATCTTATTCTATAGAAATAATAATAAATAATTTACAATTCAAAATGTTTGTGCACACGTATTATCATGCACTTATTAAATCCATTCGTAAAGTAGGAATAAATTAAAAATAATTCCATTAAGACAAATAAAAACGGAATATATCGCGTATACTATTTTAAACTGACATGACATGGTCGTTTACAATTACATCACCACTATTAGACTATTAATTAAAACGGGATAGTTACTATGTATTTTAATTTGAATGAGTTTCCGATATTTCACTGTTGCAAGCGCCATACTCACGGACTAACTGATGCAGTACCCTGACCATGAGTTGTGACATTGAGGTTTTCGATCACGAGTATCGAGTTTACTATCTGTGCATCTAGCTTGTACTATTTTAGTGCGAACGAGGTGCACAGATAGTAAACTCGATACTCGTTATCCAAAACCTCAAAGTCACAACTCATGGTGAGGGTATACTGGTCGTTTTGTATACGTCCTCTGTCCTCATTATCCAGTCCTTATAAAAAAATCGATCATAAAATAGAAATTATGTCGATTAACATTTTTTTTACATAGATTTCTCCTTTGTTCTCTGTGTCTTTGGTTTATTAAACTGAGAAATCGTGTTAATTATTTACCTATTATAAAGAAATATACGGTAGTTAAATGAGTTCACTGCATTCAAGATATTTATAACAATTGCTACTTACTTAACACAAATACTTTCTATTTGTACAACGCATAGTTGTACAATAAAATAGTCATATTATGTAAATTATGAGTACAAATTGATACAAGCAAAAACCGTCTTTTTTGTGTTCAATAGTTAACGTCTTATTTACAAGTTATGTTTTTGTGGTATAGTGTTACGTAAGAGGGGGAGCGGTCTATGTTGATATTTCATAGAATCAAATAGGTATTTATATCACACTTGCTCGTCAATGGCGTTATTACTTGCGAGAGTACAGAGCAGTTATAGCCGATTTAGCTCACACGGGCTGTTAAGTTTAGTTTTAAAAATATACAGAACCTATACTTCACTTGGACTGAGGATGTTTCCAAACAACCAAGGTGTATTTCATGTCTTCAAAAGTTTGCTACAACCAACTTTTAATATGTATAAAACATATCTTTGTATTAAATTTGACTGAAATTGAATGTTTAGTATTTATTAAAAATAATTGTTTTCTATTTGATTTTGATAATTGATTCTATATGGCAGGATGATCTGTCAACTTCGAAAACAAAACGCAGTTGTTAGCATTATCTGTGGAAGACATTGAAAAAAGTTGACATTGTTGACAATCTTTTATAGTGGATGCGGTCTGATTGTAGTTTTCAAAGTGTATTTTGATTTTAAGCCTACATAAGTAACAAATATTTTACCAACGAATTTATTTTATTTCCTCGCAAATGTGATGAAAAACATTGTATGTACCACGGGTGGTAAGTGTATACCAAACTTGAGTCATTAAAAGCCCTCCGAATTCGTCGTCGGGCTTCTAATAGACTCGCGTTTACTATACCTTACTTACCATCCTCGTTGCACAATGTACAATAACATATTTCGGGACAATCTTACACAAATCGATTATATCAATCGATATTTTCATTTATAAAATATAACGTGAATATAAAACTATTTGTATAATACATTTAATTACAGAAATTACAATCGTATTATGATAACTACAAGTACTTAACTAGTTACAGTATAACATCTAAAAACTATTAACAAAAAAAAAATAGTAAAAAAAAATTACAAAAAAAGAAACTGAGTCTCAAATAAATCGAGCTTGTAAGAGATTATAAGTTTTCTATACAATTATTATAAAAAATCACCTTATATTAAGATCATATTTTTTTTTGTAACAAAATTAAGCCATTTAAATTCTATATTTGTATGAATAATACAGGAGTGCTCAATATTTTTGGCCAAGGTTGTATTAATATACAGCCTTACAACGTAACCTATATTCTTAAATGATGTAACCCGGACACACTAGTTTTATCAGCTTAAGATAAGCTGAGATCTGCAAATTTGGAAAGTATTACGTAGAAAGTATGGAAGAATTGGATCGTTGGTTTGTTAATTTTTCACGGTGAGTGGTCATACAAATTATCGAGTGCTAATTGTCGTTAAATATTTGATAACTAGCCTCAACTGCGCGAGATTAGTACCTACTTCTTTTTTTTATGACATAGGCGGCAAACGAGCAGACGGATTGCCTGGTGGTAAGCAATTACCGTCGCCCATGGGCACCCGTAACACCAGAGGAGTTGCCGGCCTTTAAGGGGGGTTGGAGCTCTGGGAACCTTACTCACCATCAGGAACACAACACTGCATACCTGAAAGGTAGCAGTGCTATTATGGCTGTGGTCTTCTGTAAGGAGGAGGTACTTCCCCAGTTGGGCTGCCCTAGATTCAAGCGTGACTTCGATGCATATTGGAACATATTCGCGCAATATCTTTATTAATATAGCCGATAAACAAAACATAATTACAATAATTACATTACATCCATTGAAACAATTATTAGACCAGTAAAAGTACCAAAACCTGGACATTAGATAACTGTAATTTTCTTTTTCTATGAAATAAAGTATTTTTAGTTCGCTCGTCAATGTAACAAACCCAAGACCGTGAGTATAAATGTCATTAATAGTAATATTAGCTATTCAATTACATTTTGGCGACCTTAATGAGGTAGTCTGCCCATCTTGTGGGTGGACGTCCTACGCTGCGCTTGCTAGTCCGTGGTTTCCACTCGAGCACCTTTCGCTGGATGCAGGTCGCTTCCAACCGGTATATGTGGAGGTCCGAGGGAGAGGCCTATGTTCAGCAGTGGACGTCTTGTGGCTGAGATGATGATGAATTAGATTTTTAATTTCTTATGTTTTGATGAAAACGTGATGATACCCAATACGGTCTTGGGTTTTTTACATTGACGCCTTGAAATGTTTAATTTTTTATATTTTAAAAAGAACTAGCAATACTTTATTTCATAGAAAAAGAAAATTTCAGTTATCGAATTATGTCCAGGTTTTGGTACTTTTACTGATCTATTTTTGTAATTTTACTGGTCTATAAACTACGAGTAGGTACTTAACTAGTTATTGCATTAAAACTAAAAAAGGCCCTTGAGGCATTGTACCATGGATACTGCCGGCATTTCTTCGTTGTATCGCAATACTGATACGTTGTGCGAGGAAGCCGCCAGCTCTTCGGTTAACAGTTACATCAACCAGACGCATTTTCTGATATGAGCTATATATTATTCTCTTTATTTATCTTATTTCTTAAATTAGGTTTTTTACAATATTTTTATAAAAGTAAAATATAAAAATACATCTAAAACGTATCAAAACAACGTAGGGAGAGTCTCTCAAGATGTTGGTCGAGACTCTTTTGAGTTATATATAAAATTATAATGTTTCAATAAAATCTGTTCAGTTTTTGTCGTGAAAAAAAAAAAAAGAAGATTTTTGATTTGTAGAAAAATGTAAGGAATCGATTTTTTTTTATCCGCAACTTATTTAATCCCTAAATTTATCATTTTTTAGGGTCAATTATATTTGAAACCACCCAATAGGTCTATTGAATGTTTTCTATATTAATAGCTAGCTGACCCGGCGAACTTCCTACCGCCTAAAGTAGTGATAGCTTTTAATTAGCTAAAACATATATGATTTTAATCCAATAAACATAATGGCCACAATGGCGACCATTCAATTGAGGTCATATTTATTTTTCGAAATCACGGGAATTTTGACTTTTTAATACTTAATGTCTCAATCAGGGCTGTGACGATTCCAACTAATCCAAAATCATTTTAATCGGTTCAGTCGTTCTCGAGTTATAAGCGGTTGAACAAACCCCACCTTCTTATATATATATAGAGATTTTTTGCTAATATGATATCTATTTAACTTAATTTATTTATAATTTGTGAGGTATCGTCACTATTATGCTAGTCTTTATCAACAGTAACTCAAACCTAAAATCATACTCTATGTTAACTGGCGGTTAAATAACAGCTGATATAACCGGTTAATTATAGCTTATCGGTTACTAGAACAGGTATTATTTTGCTGAAACTTAGAATATCCATACTAGTATTATAATATAAATGCGAAAGTAACTCTGTCTGTCTGTCTGTTACCTCTTCAGCACGCTTAAACCCCTGAACCAATTAGGATGAAAGTTGGTATGGGGAGTTTGAGCTGCGAGAAACGACATAGGACAATTTTTATCCCGCAACTATACTTTAAATTATATGCTGTGTGATGCCGGCTGACTAGAATAGCACCACCCCATCTCCTCCCGCGGGTGTCGTAAGAGGCGACAAAGGGAAAAATCCTACGGACGGGCAGCGTCCGTCGAAACCCAATCTACAGCTACTGCGGTCGCCAACCCGCCTGCCAAGCGTGGCGACTATGGCAACTACCCCCAAAATGATACAAGTCATATTTATGGGAGGCCTATGTCCAGCAGTGTACTGCATACGGCTTAAATGTATGTATGTATACTTTAAAGATGGGCATGGCTGGCCGACGAAGTCGCTAGAATAAGCTAGTGTTATATAGTTAACAAATGAACCGTGAATCACCCTGCGCACGCGCATGACAATCTCGCTCCGTTTCATTACAAGCAGACAGCAGTGACCTGATTGGCGGAGACGTGAGCATGTGTAGCGTCGTCGGTGACGTCACGGCTGGATGCAGCTAGCCAAGGTCAGGGTGTTATTGATGCATGAGAAAATACGGTTGCGAAGGTTATATAGAATCCTGTAGCAGAAAATGGGAGTTTCTACAGAACTATAAGTTTGTTAGAAAGAAAGCATTTATTTGTGGCACCAAAAAGTTAGACATTAAAATACAAGGAGAAAAAAAATTTTTTTTCGACGAGGGTGGAAGTTGGAGCCCGAGTGAAACGAGGGTGACAATCACCCGAGTCTTAAAGAAGTTTTTACACGTGTATCGAACCCAGTTTTTCATAACAAGTGCCTTAAAAAGTGAAATTTACGTGCACTTTTACGCACTAGTTAGGAAAAGTACATTAAACAACAGATCCACGAAATGGTTCCGACTCAGCATTTTACTAGCCGGGGAGGCCAGCGCTGGTCTTCCGTCGAGGCCGCTGTCGAGTAACATCGCGGAGTGTGACACATACTTACTTTACTACTTTATACTATAAAAGAAGAAATATCAAAACAATTTAAACGTGATATTTTTCACACCAATGTTGACACTAGATGTCAGGGAAAAATATTAAACAGTAAGTAGGCCACAAGGCCACTTTTACACTTCGAGTATGTAAATTGCTAAAGAGAAAAATAAGAACTACACCGAGCAACCCTACACTCTAACCCGAGAAGCATTTTGACTTTTATTTCATGAACCGTGACAGCTATTCACCTCCTAATGGTGATCCCACACAAAAATAATGCCGACGTTTCCAACACTTTATTTTAAAATCTTCTAATTGTAAAATTGTATAAAAAATCCGATCATAAAGAGAAAACTCTAGAATGTGTAAGAGAAATAAAAATGATTATTTACCGGCGCCATGTTGTTATTTCGGCCGAGCTGCCGCGCTCGTGCCGCGAGCACGGAAACCCTACAAGCGAGGTCCCTCGTAATGAGGATTATGTGACAGCCGGCCAACCGAATTCATAAATGGAACAATTACGTACAATATTTATTCAAACTTTAACGGTTTTTTTACAAAACAGTCGTTAGTAAATGCAGGCGTGAAACTAAGTTAAAAAAATTACGAAATCGATAGTGTAGTGTGTCGACTGCGTGGCATCCCTAGTGCGCAAAACGTTAAAGTTTATGAGAGGTAGGGCACAGCGAAGTACCATCACGCTTGAGTCTGGAGAAGCCCGACTGGGGAAGTACCTCCTCCTTACAGAAGACCACAGCCATAATAGCACTGCCACCTTTCAGGAATGTAGTGCTGTGTTCCTGATGGTGAGTAAGGTTCCCAGACCTCCAACCCGCAACGCGCTTGTGACTCCCCTGGTGTTGCCGGTGCCCATAGGTGACGGTAATTGCTTACCATCAGGCAATCCGTCTGCTCGTTTGCCACTTTTGTCATAAAAAAAGTTGATAATCATTTATAGGATGAGCATACATTTTGAATCATCATTTCAGCGGTAAGACGTCCAATGCCTCTCTAAATATGATTTGCATCTGCATAAGTTGTTATAATCGCCGCGCTTGACAGGCGGGTTGGCGACCGCAGTAGCTGGACGCTGTTGCCCATCAGTTTTCCCCGTGGGAGGAGATGGCTTGGTGCTATTCTCAGCATCACACGATAACACAATTTGAATAATATACTTTAAAGCCCCATTTAGACCATACAAGGACCTGTATACGATTTTCATTACATTGCGGGTTTGTAAAAAGTGACTGAATTCGCCGTACGCCCATAGCCCGCAATGTAATGAAAATCGTATACAACTTCTTGCCTGGTCTAAATGGGGCTTTAACCCTTTCGTTGCTACTATCCAATTGTCAATCAATCTTACGCAACAGCTAAAACGAAACGAGCAAAAAATCAGAGCAACTAAAATCGAATCGAGAAAAAGCAAATCGTAAATTGCTGGTTCGCGAAGCAATTACAGTATCATATCGACTCGGGCATCTATCAAACGATTTTCAATCTTATCTTTAAAGTCAGAGAGTCGGTTTCTCCTTAGCTGAATATATGTCTGATATGAACGATCGATCATTTGATTGTGAACGTTAATTTTAGATGGATAAGCTTCATTTTTGATTGCATTCGGAAATGGATTAGTGGGTCGAAATAGGAAATCGTGATTTGTAGTTGTTTATATATACATAACTAGAAATTTATAAATATGATAATTAAATTAAGGAAGAAACAAATATATGTATGCATTCAACTGAATATTAATTAATTAGTAATACACGAAGTGAAATTTAATAAATACTTTAATGTAACATATTTTTCACCTCACTAGCTAAGTGATAATGTAACAGAGCCCTGAGTGTAAGTTTTTAACGTAACTTTACTTCACGAACGCGTTTGCGTTTTCCATATAAATAACATTATCACTTACGCATTCGTAAACGTTTTTATACTTCAAAAGTAACTTACACTAGAGCCTCAGAGTAGGTTATGGGTAACTCTAACGCGATGGTGACGTTTTGTTACGTTAAAAATTTACACTCAGTAAGTCAATGTAACTTCTTAAGTCAATGTAACTTCAACTTTAGTGAAAGTAGTCCAAATTTGATATTAACACGAGCGTGTTAAGTTTATATTCTACTTTCTTTTATTGTATTTTATCGGCAAAGTGTTATTTAAATGATTTGTCGTTTGGTGCCGGCTGAGAAAGCACAACCCCATCTCCTGCCGCGGGTGTCGTAAGAGGCTTCATCCATTGCTCGAGTCTGCAGGCTGTACGTTCCGGATATTCTCACCCACTATTAACAGTGCCGGCTGCACGCACGGTATCGCGAGCAAACTCGCCGCTTCCGCGCGCGTTAACACTCCTCAATGCGCTTCTGACATCATCACCTGAATGTGACCTGTTTGCTTGGAGATTTTTTTTTTATGACATAGGCGGCAAACGAGCAGACGGATTGCCTGGTGTTAAGCAATTACCGTCGCCCATGGGCACTCGCAACACCAGGGGAGTCACAATCGCATTGCCGGCCTTTAAGGGGGGTTGGAGCTCTGGGAACCTTACTCACCATCGGAAACACAACACTACATACCTGAAAGGTGGCAGTGCTATTATGGCTGTGGTCTTCTGTAAGGAGGAGGTACTTCCCCAGTTGGGCTGCCCCAGATTCAAGCGCGATGGTCAAAGCTGTGCCCTACCTCTCATTGTTGGACGTAGTTTAAGTACATACCCGGGTCCAAAGATGGACGGCTGTGTGCCCAAAGTTGTGCCAGATAAAATGCTTGCCGCGCCGCCATTCGCGCAATGTCGTGGCCGGGCCATTAAAGTGGCGATGGCCTGGCTATGTAGCCCCGACAGCCGATGTCCGTTGGCTCAAAAATGTCTTACAAATCACCAGAAATTACGTCATTTGCAGCAGAACTAAAGTAACCGATATAGCTCTTCTAAACCGCTTAAGTGGCAATAGCCGGGCACACTGAACCAACCCATGACCGTTGAGGCGTGAAGGTTGTCAAGTGGCTACCACGTAGTAAAAGGGGTTTGTTCCTGATTCGTCGTATTCCTGTTTAATCAGATTTCTGTTACGTCGGATTCCTGATTCCTCGTATTCTTGTTTCGTCGGAATTATATACATATAATTAAATAAATCGTGCAGTAAACCAGTATTTACTAAACATGAACATTTAATGTAATGATCGTACATTTTCTAGCAATTTTAGTGTGACAAATAAATAAAATATGTTTTCAAATTGATATTAAAAACAAAGATGGCCTAACGGGAATTGCACGGTTTCGTTTCATATTGACATTTCGATGAAACAGTACCGACAAAACAGGAATACGACGAACCAGGGAGGCATGGGCATGGCATGGACAGGCCTCCCACAAGATGGACCGACGACCTGGCGAAGATAGCCCGACTATTCACGAGAAAATTATTCCGCATGAACTCAATAATGCATTTATAACTATGCAATCAATATACGTAATTAAATAAAAACACGTAATCGCTCAATCAACTTCTTACAAACTATTTAATGCAATGTATGTATGTATGTAGTTTTTGTATGAACGTGCGCAGTATGACTAATTGCTTTTAATATGGATAATTAAGTTCCATAAATGGGGTCGCCCAAGGGACTGTGTTGGGTCCATTTTTGTAACATTAGTGTTATGGGTTTAACTACAAAAGTAGTAATATATTCATGTCCTTGTTTTATTGACAGGTCTGGCTTAGTGATAATGCCTATGAAGCCGACGGTCTTGGGTTCGAATCCCAGTAAGGGCGTTTATTTGTGTGATGAGCGCAGATATTTTGTTCCTGAGTTATGAGTGTTTTCTATGTGTTTAAGTATTTGTTTATTGATTATATACCATTGGTTGGGTAACTATTACATATATTGACGGTAAGCTTTAAATGGCGTCTGTTTTGGGTACTCAGCCAAGGATACAAATGTACAAATACCAAATTATGACGACCGGTCTGGCCTAGTGGGTAGTGGCCCTGCCTATGAAGCCGAAGGTCCTGGGTTCGATTCCCAGTCAGGGCATTTATTTGTGTGATGAGCACAGATATTTGTTCCTGAGTCATGGGTGTTTTCTATGTATTTAAGTATTTATATGTATATATTTATTAAATATATCGTCGCCTAGTACCTGCAACACAAGCCTTATTGAGCTTACCGTGGGACTAGGTCGATTTGTATAAGAAGGTCCCGGAATATTTATTTATTTATTTAAATACTGAATTACATAGAAATCAACTCAAGAACAAATACCTGTGCTCATCAAACAAATAAATGCCCTTACTGTGTTTTGAACCCGGAACTATCGGTTTCATAGGCAGGGTCACTACGGACAAGGCTTGTAGGCCGTGTTGATTTTCTTTTCGCTTCAGAAAAACATTACATTATCTCAAGAAAAGGTTCAAGAGAACTTCTTTATCTAAAACATTTCTTTTGTCTCAAGGGCATGTTTAGGTTTCTGCTTCCTTTTCGTAGTTATAAGTTTTGTTTTTGTAGATCAGATTGGTAAGGCCCCTATTTGGTCCGCAAACCGTAATTTTCAAACCCTTGTATGAACAAAAAAAAATTCTTAAATTCAATTATTCCATTCTAGCTGTAAACACTTACAGCTAGATTTTTTTTTTTTTAATAAGCCTACAGAGTGTCCCACTGCTGGGCAAAGACCTCCCCTTTTGATTTCCACTCTTCCCTGTCATGTGCAATCTTTGGCCATTCGTTGTGGAATGAATCCAAGTCGTCCCGCCACCTCCGTTAATATATAATTTAATTTAATTGTTTATTTAACAGTTTTATTTTTTAAATACCTAGTAACACTACTTATAATCTGATATAACATTAATACTGCACACTTCAAATATTGACCAAAATATACATAAGTTAGAAACTGAATATTAGGGTCAAGGTTAAAGAAGTTTGCCATTGTGGCTTTCACGTGTTCCTTTCTCATTAAGTCATTTAAAGGGTTGGAACAAACAAGGTTATTCTAGAAAGTTTTACAACAAAATCAATTCAAACCAATTCAAGATAAGTTACAAATTGACGGACTTGTTATTATTTATTTTTTATTATTATTAAAAATTAAACAAAAAAATTAACTACTAAAAGTCCTGCAAAACTGTTTTAACAGTTTGACTGCAGGAAGACTTATTATAATAACTTAAATCTAATATTACATATTATGTAATAATTTAGTTCTATATAAATTTATAGTAACAATATATATATAGTTTGGCAAAAAATATCTACTTTGAACACAATTAAAGAACGTATGTTTCAAGAAATCAAGGAAATATGTTTTAACTTTCTTTTAAATAATCATATAAACATATTTTAAAGTAATTGTTTTTGAAATTGTTCAAAATGACCATTATCACAATAATAGTCAATTCATGCTGTTAATATTTACTTTGAAGACAATATTTAAAAACATAGAATCATTTTTTTCCAACTTCTACTAATATTAGAAATTCTGTTACTAAAACTACGGATTTTAATGAAGATTTACAATAATGTAGCTAAGTACATCAAAATATCACTTACTAAAATAAGCTAATTTGGCGTAGACAAAGTCACTGGCGTCGAAGAAGCTAGTACAAATAAAAAAAGTGTAGGCAATTTTATTAGTTCTTTTTTATTCAGATTACTAAAATAGCAACAATATATAAGCTAATGACATAGTCATAAAAATACAATATCTTTACAAATATTATTAAATAAGAAATAATATTCAACTTATATGCACAAATAATTTTATCACATACTTAAAACAACGATAAACGGATTATATCGCATGATATACTGAATTAAATTTCATCGCCATATTTCTCTACATGTAATGTTATTGTACGAAGAACAGGTGACTTGTCAAAATTTTCTGTGGCGCCATTTATAAAATATTTCAATGGCTGCATTGTTTCAAGATTAATTATACACCAGGATGATATGAATATTCGTAGCATGAAAGCCTTAAATATTACAATACTGCCAAGGTCAAAGGCACTCTTGAACCGAGATTTTTGGTGCCAGCCCGGCACTTTATTGGGGCCATTGTGGCCCTGAGCACCATTAGCACTTTTTAATTACAAGCTTTTATTTATCTTGCAATTTAAGTAAGTGAGTGAAATCTTGCAACTCAATTTTAAAGCATATGTTTTTGATCGATTGAGCTGAAATGTAGCAATTAAGTTCCGTGACAATGCAATATCATGTACCACTGATCGGATTTGATGTTGGAGCTAGAAGGTAGCCGTAGCAACTCAATATATATATATTAAATCCACGGTTTTTAGGCTTGATATAATCCACTTCATGAGTAGTTGATGAGTATGCAAAAAAGTACCAATTGCAATAAAACCTAGTAAAAGTGTAATTTTTGACAGAAACTTATTTTGATTATTGATTTGTATTCTTCAACAATTATAATATCATTGGTTTCAATTAAAAATTTCTATGTATTCCATATTCATTCGTTAATGGTCCCGACGGAAGACCAGCGCTGGCTACCCGGGCTAGCATCATGCTGAGTCGGGACCATTTCGAGGCAGTTTTTATAAATAAGTATTAGTTTTATGTAAATTACCTTGAATACCAGTCCTCAACTGTGCGTTTTTCTAGAAACTTCCTGCCTCGCACAGCAAAACTCTGGAATAAATTGTCGTGTGCAGTATTTCCGGACCGATATGACATCCAAACCTTCAAGAAAAGAGCGTATAGGGATCTTAAAGGCCGGCAACGTACTTGTGACTCCTCTGGTGTTGCGAGTGTCCATGGGCGGCGGTAGTTGCTTACCATCAGGCAATCCGTCTGCTCGTTTGCCTCCTATATCACAAATAAAAAATACAAGATTTCCATTTCTAAATTTTTTTATTAGCTGTAAATGACATTATGATAATAAATAAATAAATTAAAATGTTTAAGTGAAATATTGGCAACTTGGTAGCAAACAAGGTTAACCTTTACGTAAGTTACCTTTTATATAACAACAAATATTGCTATAATAAACAACAGAACCACTAATGAACCTAAAAGGTCTGCTTTGTTTGGAACTCGGGAAATTTACATGCGCAAATATTTCATTTAGGAACTGGATATTAGGGGTCAAGAACTGGATATTAGGGGTCAAGGTTACAGAAGTTTGCCACTGTAGCTTTCACGTGTACCTTTCAATATTAACAAAGTATATAGACGTCAGTTTAGTGACGACAATTAAGCTTTAAATTTCAATATAATCTACTGTTTTATGTTTAATCCATAAATAATACGTGTTATTGTAATAGAAAAATGCGAATAAAGATGCTTTACATATATATTTCAAGCTTAATTGTCGTCACTAAACTGACCACTGATTTAACTTTTATTTGACAATTAAGGTAATTGGGTGTCCCTGAAAGTGAAATTGCCCTTAAAACACACTATGGATCTTTAAATTTTCTCTTTTCTACATACTTTACTGTTCTAATATTGTTATGTGACTTTAAAAATATTATTTAGACAACTTATTAGACCTCAAAGTTTAATCCTGAAGTCAGTGTATCAAACATTGCTATATATTTTTTTAATAGAACGATGGTGGCAAAAAATACGGCCCGCTTGATGGTAAGCAGTTACCGTAGCCCATGGGCGCCTGCAACAGAGGATGGTACGAGGCCGACATTTCCTTGTTTGACATTTGACGTTTCTTAACAGTGAAAACAAACAGTAGCATACTGCCAATTTTGCCATGGACTGTGTACAGTCAGCAGCAGAAGTTGCTAAGCTTTTGAAGTGTTCAAAATGACCTACACGCGCTCTTATTCTCTTGACAATAGAGGCGTGTTGACCTCATTTTGAACGCCTCAAATGCTTAGCTACTTCTGCTGCTGACTGTACATTGAAAATAACATTTAACATTTTTTATTCTTTTTATAAATCTTAAGGTTCAACTCGTGTAAATTTGATTTAGTTTTAATTTTAAACTCAAACCAGTCTTTTAGTATTTAAAAAAAGTCAATTCAAAAATTATTATCTTGTAATAAACTGTTTGATATGTTTTCTTATCGGACTACGCATAATTATGTAAGTACTTTAAGATTTGATGTATCACTGTATTGAAAAAATAAGTCCCGCCGTAATTTCTTGCCGATATCTTCTCGGGTCAGAGGTGTAGGGTTTGAACCGGTGTAGATTCTTTTTTGACGCTCATAAGTGCATATAATATGCCTAAATAGAAAAATAAAGATCTTTTATCTTTTTTTTATTTTTGAGGACTCAGGAAATAGCATATAACCGAAATACTGGCTATTAATTATTAGCCAGTACAAAGGTCACAGGAAATGTATAATCAGGGTCAAGGTCACGTGGGCCGTGACGGGTAACCACGGGTCTAGGTTTTGGAAGGGTTAAGGTATTTTGGGGGAGTTAGGGTGGGGTTTAGGCATTTTGATTGAATATTAGACAGATGTAGACTTATATTTAGTTACGTTACGTATTTCATGTCATAGTTTTTAGGGTCTAAGTTGATCCTGTGAGATCTTATGCTGTTTTTGCGGTACTAGTCATTTTTCGAAAGTATGAGGTACCCATATATGGACTATATATTATGCACCTATACCTCCCATAAGGTGGTGTAAAGTGTTTTAATGTATTATCATAGCTTCGTACCCAGTGTACTTTACAATACATTATATTTCAATGGAATTTAAATATTATATAAAAGCAATTAATTTATCATTCTATTTGAAATAAAGCGACTGATACGGACTAAGTATATACCTAGTATTACCTAATTTAAACTTTATCCCCACGTTTCGAACCCTTTAGCAGCGTTCGTGGTTATGAGGTGGTATTTTTCCAGTCCACCCGATGACTAAAAGTTTTTATCATCAATTCATCATCATTGTTATGATTATGAGGTCCTCATAATTGGATTTAGTTAGAATATTCTGTCGATTCATTTCCTACAATCATTTTGACACTGGCCAGATCATCAGTATTGATGGACGCCATTTTTTTTAACTATCCATCTATACCAGGCTCGGTATCGAACATCGAAGTTCGTATATTACGAGCATCTTTCTTTTACTCCAATTAAAGCGTCATGAGAGTGACAGAGACAATCCGACAACGAATATCGTGTTTCGCGGTAGCGCCGCAGGAGTTTGCTAACTGCGGCGCTAACCAAAAAAGGAAATTCGTTAATTTCGGACGATTGTCTCTGTCACTCTCATAACGCCTTTATTGGAGTAAAAGAGAAAGATGCTAGAAATATACGAACTTCGATTTTCGCGGTACCGGGCCTGGATTTCTCCCCCGACAAATAGAGATGACTACGTTTGATAACGCGCCGTCTCACTTCACTGGAGAGCTGGTAATGAGGTTTTTTGCGTATGGTTGCGGGCTACATACTCCGTATACAGGCTGTGACGTATGCTGGGACATTATTATTTGTTTTTTATCTACACACATAACATAACCCTCTTTACACGGTGAAATTTAATCGGGAGTTGAAAAATATTAATTATTAGGTACCTAAGCTAAATAGAATTCAATACGTGAGATCTAATAGAATTTACTTCACTACCTAATTAATGTTACTAACTAATAGTTAATGAAATCGTTAAAATTAGTAACCACTGGATACAGGGTTACTCTACTTAATTTTATTAAATGGAATTAATGTACAGTCACGGACTTTAATTGTTCAGTTACTTACGGTTCAAAGCTATTTACTTTTGTTCAATACTTACTTTTTTCTTTTGTTAAATGCCCAATGTAAAGTGTACCCTAAATGGCTGATCAATTAAAGTCCCTGACCGTACGCCAAGTGCCATCGCGTTGACAAATTGTCAGCTTATTTCTTATCTGTTTTCAGTTTTATATAGCTATGACTTTTTGCGAAAGATGTTTTAAACTCTTTAGACTACAACGCTGGTAGGGAGACAATAATTTTCAATAAAAATGTAATTACACCTCTTAAATTAGGTATGATGAAAAATACTTAGTTCCGTGTAAATGCTATATAATGTGATCTCCGTCGATTACTGAATTAGAAAAATTGGTTCCTGATTACCGATAAAATTTCACCGTGTATATTAAGCGTTCAAAAATAGCAAATAACGACCAACGTTTATAATACACTATTTTGTTACAACATATTTATTATAATTAAAACTGTTGTGAGCCATGTTACTACTACTTAGTTACAAACGGATAAACTCACGTATATTTATATCGCATGAGGCGACATTTTTCGTGTAGGGTCTGGCACATATTTTCAAGCCGCTCTCTGTTATCTGTGTAAACGTTATAATTGGTTCATTATTATTTATTATATCAAAATCGAAATAATAACCACATTTAAATGTCGAATTTCTCTGAAAAACAAATGGTTACATACTATAGAAACGGTATGGGAATTAGGTTTGACTTCAGTACTCTCACCATGAATTGTGACTTTGAGGTTTTCGATAACTAGTATCGAGTTTACTATCTGTGCATCTCGCTCGGTACTTGTTATCGAAAACTTCAATATCACAACTCATGGTAAGGGTACAGTTTGTCTGAATTAAAAAAAACTACGAACAAATACGACAAAAACATACAAATAAATGCACTTGCCAGAAGTTGAACCACGGATCTCTTGCTTCGTAGGTAATATTAGATTGTTATATTACCTACTAAGCAAGGAGGCCTTTTAAGGTTTGTATAAGTATCAATGATAATTGTAACTATTGATCATTTGTTATAACTGAAATATAAAAACGTCTCGCTCTGTTACTAAGTTTTTATACTAAGTGACCCGTTTTTCTTTCCTTAGTGTCGATCAGAGTTGATCGACCGGCCTTCATTTTTTTGTTGACAGTTCTAAAAGCACGTGACAAGGAATAGTTAACAAAAGAGCATAGCAAGCTTGATGCCTGCTATGGATTTGTTGGCTTTAGGTTACACGGTGTATTTATCTATTTAAAATTAAACAACTGAAATGGATTATATTGCGTATACTTATTTATTTAATATCATCCCGACGTTTCGAACCCTTTAGCAGCGTTCGTGGTTATTGGGTGAACTAATTTTTCTCCATCCGAAAATTGCAATATGCAAACCAACCCATATATAAATTATTAAACAATTTTGGTGCTTGTACAGTCGCCATCAGATATATCGGAGCTGTGGAGGTGGTCACAAATATCTGAACAACGCCTCTATTCGCATGCTCCGATATTTATGACCGCTTCCACAGCTCTGAAATATCTGATGGCGACTGTACATGATTATTGCACACGCCAGATGGGTTTATAAGAAATAAGAAGTAATAAATACATTGTTACTCGGTTCGAAATGTCGGGATGAAGTTTAAATTAGTATACGCGATATAATGCTTTTCAGTTTTTTTGTTTCATGAGTAATTATCACGGCAACCAAATACAATATTTTATAAAAACGCGAGTTACCAGTTTTAATACAATTAATGTACTTTATATCAATTATTTGACAAATACGAGTATCACACTGAATCAACACAATTATAAACGAACTACCTGTGCCCCGCAGTGTTACCCGCGGTTTTTTAGAGAAAAAACGTAGCCTATGTGTTAATTAGGGTGTCGGCTAACTCCAGACCAAATTTTATTAAAATCGCTCCAGCCATTTATGTAGACGTGAAGAAGTAACAAACACACACTCACAAACTTTCCCCTTTATACGAAAATGCCTTCACCAGTTTCGAACCCGATATGTGAATGTGTGAATCAGGCACAGGCCGAGCTACCAGCAAGCGTTAATTTCGAGATTTATTGTTTTTAAATTCGCACATGTAATATAATTCAGTAAGGATAGACTCCGCACCTCCGTAACGGTGCGGTGGGTCAGCGGTTGACCCCTCCAAGGAAGCGCGCTTCCGCGCTGAATCATGCGCAGAATAGCTACTTGCGCCGGCGCACATGTTACAATTTTTAGACTCTATTTTTTTTTACTAGAACGTACATGTTAATTAAAGGCCATACTTAGTCGGATTTCTATACTATAGAAAGTCTGCCCTTTTTTTGCGAGTATCTCTTATGTTGAAGAATATTTATGCTGATTTAGTGACAGTTTTTGACTTATGGTATTTAAAGTTTTTTCATACCTACATACAAGACTGTTCACCTGTAATTTGTCGTGTATAAGTAATAACTTACACTTTTTTCACATAAACAAGCATTAGTAATAAGAGGCCTTGGCCTATTCAGAGTTGCAAATGGCGTCACGGACAATTTGTCGATAGAGTGCGAAACTGACACGTACAGCCGCGGGCATAAATATGTATACACGTTTGTACAGTGACCGGCAATAATATCTTAAGATATCAACACCGCAAAAATATATGGCCTTGACATAAGGTGCTACGAGATATTATTGCGGTCTTGCTATTGTAAGATAGTATTGCCGGTGACTGTACTCTATGCAATAGAGGTCCCTTGACAGTAGAGGTCGAAAACATAAATGCGGTCAGAGGCTCTAGTGTAAGTTTCTTTAGACGTAAAAAAACGTTTACGAACGCGTAAGTGATAATGTTATTTATATGGGAAACGCAAACGCGTTCGTGACGTAAAGTTACGTTTAAAACTTACACTCAGGGCTTAGAGTGTCACTCTTACGACACGCGCGAGAGGAGGTGAGCTGGGGCGTTACCGCAAAACGCGATATTCGCAAATTTCGGACGATTGTCTCACTCTTATGACGCCTTAATTGGAGTAAAAGAAAAAGATGCTCGAAATATACGAACTTCGTTGTTCGCGGGACCGGGCCTGGTGCTATACACAGCCGGATGCCATATAAATTTTGGACCCGGGTATGTCCTTAAACTACGTCCAACAATGAGAGGTAGGGCACAGCGATGTACCATCACGCTTGAGTCCGGAGAAGCCCAACTGGGGAAGTAAGGAGGAGGCTCCTTACAGAAGACCATAGCCATAATAGCACTGCTACCTTTCAGGTATGTAGTGATGTGTTCCTGATGGTGAGTAAGGTTACCAGAGATCCAATCCCCTTAATGGTCGGCAACGCGCTTGTGACTCCCCTGGTGTTACGTGTGCCCATGGGCGACGGTAATTGCTTACCATCAGGCAATCTGTCTTCTCGTTTTGTCATAAAAAAAAAATCTACTAGAATCTCACTTTCCTTGAATAGAGACTAGATTGATCTGCGTAAAATACAATTCATCGTCTAAATACGTCGTGCTAGAGTTAAAGGAATTTGAACCTTATCTATACAAATTAGATCATATCTTTGAATAGCAATTACTATCGCGGGCAATTGCGAGTTCATCGTTTGGCACTGCCATAGTAAAATCGAACGTAACAGCTGGTTAGAAGATACAAATTGCTTTAACTCTAATGCAGACTGAGTGATGTGAACTGATCAAGATGTTAGCTATCGATAGCAGTCCTACATGCCCTAGACTACCAAAACTACTATATTTTTGGCTCCAATTTGCTCGAAGCCGTATAGTAATTGGATTAGCAGTATCCACTGGCTAAGTCTCTAAGGCTAGCATTTACATAAGACTCGATATATACCACGGATTATTAAGCTAAATAAGTATAGAAATAATAAGGAAATACAGCTCTGCACAGAATACAATTATATCCCATTCAGCGTCGAGACCCTTGGTCTATGGGGACATGGCGCTCTGAGTCGGTCGTTGTACAACTCATTAGGGGAGGCCTATAGGGGCACATTTCAGCTAATGATGATGATGACTTAATGTCAAACGGCTTCAGGCCGTAGTCGCAGGCCCGTTACAATACACTCACAAAAACGTTTACTTTTACATAAGTTACATGAAACCTAATTTTTATTTTTTTATTTTTACCGGTATGTCTCCTTAAAAGTCTCCAAAAAGGTTTGTAGTAGTTACACCCCGTTATCTTATGCTCAGTTTAGGGGCAAGTGATTGGACAGTTACGATAATATAAGTCGATAAAAAATTAAGTTGACTTAGTCACTCAATAACTTGTCAAAAGATCTTGGGTCCGATTTTTGAAATAGTCAACAATTGATTTTCATAGAGAATGAATGAGAATCTCTCTGAAGATTACTCGGTGACTATTTCAAAAATCGGACCCCAAAGTGACGATATTCGTTATTTATAATTGTCGCCCTCCGATTAGACTAAAAAGAGGAATGAATGTGTCTCTATAGCTTTCACTGAAGAAAAATTTTAGTTTCACACATAACTTTTATAGATAAATATGACTTGACTAATTATGTGAAGCAACATCACTATTTTAAATTGACCCCAAAATGAGCATTAGATAACGGGGTGTAGTAGTAGTCCATCTCACGTTTTATGAGTCGAATATTGCTCGACGTGTTTAGCTCTGTAACGAGAAGCATAATCATCATGAACCGTTCGCGTTGGCTAACCGACGACGATGGATTCGACTTATAAGAAGTCTCGAATTTTACGACTAGGTAAGTATATTAGACAAGCTAAAGTGGGACTGGGCAGGGCAGATATACCGACTGCACCCAGAGTGCAGGACAAAACTAGCATTAACTGAATGGGTCCCACAGAACGGATTTCGGGGTAGAGGAAGGCCAAAATGAAGATGGCGGGACGACCTTGATAAAAATTTTAAAGAGTGGCGACTGCATTAGATAGGACCAAATGTCGAAAGAGGGGAGGCCTTTGCCCAGCAGTGGGACACTCTTATAGACTAATAAAAGTATATTAGGAGGGTAATATATTAAAGTCACCGACAGCTCGAACCGGTGATCGATGGGGTAAATAGGTTCTGGAGAGGCGACTACGTACAGGGAGGCGTTGGAATGTCTCCAATCAGATGGACTAACTGGTCAAGGTCGCGGGGAAGCCGCTGTGCGGCACAAGGCCGGTTGTGAAGATCATTGGAGGATTTGGAGGGGTTCAGTCCAGTGAGTGTTTTGGCTGATGATGTTGTTACAAAATTTATTTATGTACTATCGAACAAAGTGATTCATGACCCACCTAGATCGAAAACGGTTGAAAGTGTCCAATCAATTTAATGACACTTTCAAACCGTTTGTCGGCTAGGTGGGTCATGAATCACTTTGTTCGATAGTACACACATAGCATAAACCCTCTTTGATGCGTTCAAAAGTCGCATATTACTACATTTACTACTAGCATTATGTCAAACTCCTTCATTGCAATAATTTTCTTATCTGTGAAAATGTTACACAATAAGCAAACATTCGATGTTATTATGACTTTCGAATTTCGAACGTCTCTAAAAACAAAACAATTGGTTAAACAACTTACTATAGAAACTATATGAGAATTGACTCTAGAATGTCTCTGAATTAAAAAAAACTATGGTGGCTTGGAAAAAGTTTTCATTTGCCGCCATTACTAATGCTCATTTGACTTTTCGTTTGCGGTTTTAGAGATTATTATTGAGAGCTTACAGTGTGTAGATAAAGCAGTGTATGTCACTGTACATAATTAGCAGTGATCGGTTTTTTGGATTCACCCTCGCGGGATATCATGTAGAAAAGTTAATATAGATACGACAAATTCCCGCGATACCGAACAAATTAATCAAAAATAAAACAATCAAAATTGTGTGAAAGGGATTTTTTACTTACTCGTCGAACTTTTGTACAAACGGTACAAAATATGCCGATTTGGTGGCAGCAAATGAGCTGTCAGTGTGAAAACTTGTGCTCATTTGTTCAATTTGGTCAAAATAACGGCGAGTAAGTCGCTTGTATATCAGCTATTTAGATGTTTTAATGTATAATAAAAAAAACACAATGTATTTTTTTTGTCTTTTCTAACAACCTAAAGCCCGGATTCCCGGGGCATTTCCATACTAACATAATGTTTGAGGTCGTTCACCCCATGTCGAATCCAAAAAACCGATCATTGATAATTAGGCATAAAAATGACTCGTTTGATGTTATTATGAAACTCAGCTGCGCTTCGATACATAATACCAAACTTGTATTTTTATGCCTTTCATTTTGTAGCAGTAACATAAACTACTATTTTATTTTTTAAATTATTAAAACATCATGTCCCGACAGTTGGAGCCGGTATTAAATCAAGTCCGAAATAACACTAACGAGTTGAGACTTTGATTAATGTACTCCCAGTTTGTAATTAATGTTTGTTTTGTTACATGCAATGTAAACTTACTCCAATGTCTTATTTATTTAAGGTTTTATTTGTGTACTGAAAATGGTTTTGAATTTGTTGATTGTTTTAACTAGACGCCACGCGATTTCGTCGGTCAGCCATACTCGTTTTAAAAGTATGGTTCATCATCATCATCATCAGCCTATCGCAGTCCACTGCTAGACATAGGCCTCCCCAATTTCACGCCATCGTGTTCGATTTTCGGCTGTTCGCATCCAGCTCCTGCCAGCCATCTTGCGCAAGTCGTCACTCAAAAGTATGGTTGCGGGGTAAATATTATTTAAGGTCCTTTCTCGTACCTCAAACTCTCTCCATACCAATTTTTTTAAAGTACAAGGGGGGTAAACTTGACAGAAACATTCTATAAAAAAAAGTACTACGTTTAAAGCCACCAGGAAAATAAACAACTCAGTAAAAAACAAATATAAACAAATCGAACTTTATAAGCAAATAAACATAAAGAGAACATCTAGATTTACAGACCCATAAAAAAAGTACTAAAACACATTTAAAGTGTCCGTCTAACACAATAGCACTGTAGTACTCGTTCAGCAGAGACTAAAGTCTAGAATTGAGTTAGACCTTTCTAGAACTTCGTACATCGTCCTTAAGATACAGTTAGTCTAGTAATAGGTTTAAGTTAATCTAAAGATTCGATTTATTTTAACGTACCTTAGCGCAGTTGGGATAAAAAAGCGCCTTTAAAACGTTTTACACACCGCCTTATTGTGTTTAACATGTTACGAATCTGCTCCAAAATCGAGGTTATAAATTCCACTCTATAACTCTCTTATAATACCTCGGCCACACACTCGACGAGCGGCGTGGGAAGTAGCGAGGGAAGTAGGCAGAGACATAGTGTGGACGCGCTACTCGTCATGCCGCTCGTCATGCTCCTCGTCATGCCCGCGCGAGTCAAAGGGCCGGCAAGGAGCGTCGCGATTAATCGCGCGAGTAGGGCAGTGTGTGGCCGGAGAGGGCAACATCGCGGCAGCGCGAGGAGCAGCGCGAGTAGCAGCGCGTGGGGCATAGTGTGCCCGAGGTATCAAGCATACACTAAGTATGTATGCAGCTAGTCTTAACGCTAATGTGTTAGTTGGGCATGTCTATGTAGTTGTGCAGGAATCGTGATAATTGTCGGTGTGGTGAAAAAGGGGCATCTCTCGTTCTTTTTTTACCAGAACGTTTTTCTTATCTGAATATGCTTATTTATGAAATGTAAACAATACTGAAGTGACTAACACTACTGATATACTATGTAAATGACTTTACAAATTTTTCACTTCTGCTAACACATTCGCGATATTTTTTGACGACCGATCTGGCCTAGTAGATAGTGATCCTGGCTATGAAGCCGATGGTCCTGGTTTCAAATCCCAGACAGGGCATTTATTTGTGTGATGAGCGCAGATTGTTCCTGACTTCCTGAGTCATAGGTATTTTTTAAGTATTTATACGTCTATGTATCTATATATATCGTCGTCTAATACGGTCAGGTACTTTTATTGTTGAGCCATTTAGGGTTCACTTTACATTGGTAATTTCATGGAGTAAGTATTTAAAAAAAATGCTTGAACCGTAAGTTATTCAACAATTAAAGTCGGTGACTGTACCTGCAACAGAATCCTTACTGAGCTCACCGTAGGACTAAGTCGATTTGTGTAAGACTGTCCCGAAATATAAAAATAATAATAATTTATATATTGTAGTGAGTAACGCTACTATAGTACATTGTGCAACGAGGATGGTAAGTAAGGTTATAGTAAACGCGAGTCTATTAGAAGCCCGACGACGAAGTCGGAGGGCTTTTAATGACTCAAGTTTGTTACACACTTACCACCCGTGGTACATACAATGTTTTTCATCACATTTGCGAGGAAATAAAATAAATTCGTTGGTAAAATATTAGTTACTAGTGTAGTGTAGTTTTACCTATCAGACCGCATCCACTATAAAAGATTGTCAACAATGTTAACTTTTTTCAATGTCTTCCACAGATAATGTTAACAACTGCGTTTTGTTTTCGAAGTTGATAGATGATCCTGCCAAATAGTATCAATTATCAAAATCAAATAGAAAACAACTATTTTTAATAAATACTAAACATTAAATTGCAGTCAAATTTAATGTAAAGATATGTTTTATACATATTAAAAGTTGGTTGTAGCAAACTTTTGAAGACATGAAATACACCTTGGCTGTTTAGAAACATCCTCAGTCCAAGTGAAGTATAGGTTCTGTATATTTTTAAAACTAAACTTAACAGCCCGTGTGAGCTAAATCGGCTATAACTGCTCTGTACTCTCACAAGTAACAACGCCATTGACGAGCAAGTGTGATGAAAATTTACTAATTACTTTACAATTTTTTCACATCTGCTAACACATTAGCGATATTGCCACATTCGGTATCAACATTTTTTGATATTTTTCGCTCGAATCTGAACTCTGGTTCTGTCGATGACCAAGCTACAGTTTGCCACCAAATTGTGCTTAAGTCATTTCTATTTTGAACAGAAAACAATTTAAGTCTGCAAAGATAATGCATCTCGCTTCATTATCTGGTCAGAAGTGTATTGTTTTCCTGTTCTCGTGGCCTTGGCGACAAGTGTTTGAATTTGTCGTGATTCATCCAAGATTAGCGCCAGTTCACAAAAGATAGCGGATTTTTTTTAATTCTATATAAGGTTATGGCACTAAAATGTCGGACACTTTGCCTGTCAAGGCACCAATGATGGACACTTATTTCTTATTTCAAAAATCATAAAGTTATAAATTGAATATGTCCCAACAAATGCACAACACTTAACTCCTTTGAAATAAGCACTAATGTTCATGTTTTTTTTTTTTATGACATAAGGTGGCAAACGAGCAGACGGATTGCCTGATGGTAAGCAATTACCGTCGCCCATGGGCACCCGCAACACCAGGGGAGTCACAAGCGCGTTGCCGACCTTTAAGGGGGGTTGGAGCTCTGGGAACCTTACTCACCATCAGGAACACAACACTACATACCTGAAAGGTAGCAGTGCTATTATGGCTGTGGTCTTCTGTAAGGAGGAGGTACTTCCCCAGTTGGGCTTCTCCAGACTCGAGGGTGATGGTACTTCGCTGTGCCCTACCTCTCATTGTCGGACGTAGTTTAAGGACATACCCGGGTCCAAATTGGTTCCAAGTTATTTTTGCTTCAATGTCAAAATTTTCAGTTTTCCGCCATGTCACGTGAGAGTCTGTGATTCGTGGCTCGGGCCTCAAGAGATTCGGTAGTTTAAGTACTTGATTGGAGGAAGAGAAAAGAGACTCGTGGTAGAGGTACAGTCAGCAGCAGAAATTACGAAGCGGGCCAGGTATTCAAAATTATCTAGACATGCTCTTAACTATAAAGTTAACTCAAGCTCATTTTGGATACCATGCCTGCTTAGCAACTTCTGCTGTTGACTGTACAGCAATGGTTTAAAATGGTTTCACGATTTTTACACATTATTACAAATAAACTTACTTAACCTCGTATTTTTAAAGTGCATATACGCGGTTCAGTCTCAGCTGAAGTTTTCCCTACTAGGGACTACAGTATGAGGTTCTTCAAAAAAGGAGTGTATAGGTTCTTAAAGAATAGGCTACTCGCATCTGATTCCACTGGAGTTGCAGGCGTACATAAGGCTACGGTAACTGCTTATCATCAGGCGGGCAGTATGCTTGTTTGCCACCGTCGTTGAATAAAAAATAAAAAACAAGAGTCATAGTTGACATACTCGTATATTTTCACGCTTGTTACTCTTCATACAAATATTTTTGCGACTCCGACTGCGATTATTAATGGCCGCTTGTCGCCTATGACTTGAACGCGTCCAGCGACGATCTCCAGACACTGACGCAAGCGCCGATTTTTGCAAATTTTACGACGCCATTATGCGCGCGTGCGTTGTTTTGAGCGTTTGAGTCATATTTGCACTATCTACGGTTTAAGTAGCACATTGATGCTACAGTATGTCGCGACGAGATAGACATGGGTAGTCTATCTCGCTGCGAGATACTGTCGTGCCAATCGTGTACAGTCGCCATCAGATATATCGGGGCTGTGAGGTCACAAATATCTGAACATGCACTTAATCGCCTTGACGATAGAGGCGTTGTTCAGATATTTGCGACCACCTCCACAGCTCCGATATATCTGATGGCAACTATACAGTCAGCAGCAGAAGTGGCTAAGCGGTTAAGGTGTTCAAAATTAGGTCATCACATCTCTATTGCCAAGAGAATAAGAGCGCGTGTAGGTCATTTTGAATACTTCACCCGCTAACTGTATTTTTGCTGGTGACTGTATTATGCCTATAGTGTAGGTCAAATAGTAAGTATGAGATTATAGATCGACGGATACATTAAACAGATTTTGGGATTCATCATCATCTCAGCCATAAGACGTCTACTACTAAACATGAGCCGCCCCAATTCTCACTACAAAATACTAGCATTATATTGAAACAATAGTAAAATATGAGTTTAAGTTTCCTTTGAATTCTACATTTTTAATTCAATTTCTGAGAAAAAAGCTTTCCTAACGACGGTAATTCGTATAAATGGCTTTAATTAGACAAACCCTTACCTAATCCGGTAATGGAGAAGTAAAAAGGGGGTTAGTAGGGAGGGAGGGGTGAAACAGTCCGAGATTTACAGAGAAAACGTAATTAAAAGCAACTAGGTGTGAACTGGACGGAGAAGTTTTCTGAAAAGCGTTTGCTCGCGGCCATTTTCTTTTTATACAATAGAACGGAAATTAAGTCTCACAATACTAACCCCTTTATTCATAAACGTCTAATCATATTTAAGTAACAAAAATCTTATAGTATTTTTAGTTTGTTCTAAATTTTCGAGTAGACGGACTGCCTGAGTAAGCAATGATCGTCGCCCATGAACGGTCTGGCCTAGTGGGTAGTGACCCTGCCTATGAAGCCGATGGTCCTGGGTTCGAATCCCAGTCAGGGCATTTATTTGTGTGATGAGCACAGATATTTGTTCCTGAGTCATGGGTGTTTTCTATGTATTTAAGTAATTATATATATCCATCTATTATATATATCGTCGTCTAGTACCTACAACACAAGCCTTACCGAGCTTACCGTAAGACTAGGTCGATTTGTGTAAGATTGTCCCGAAATATTTATTTATGACCAACCAGCAAAACCAGGGGAGTCACAAGTGCGCTGGTCTTTAAGATAGAAGTACGCTCTTTTCTTGAAGCTATGAGGTATCGGTCCGGAAATATCACTGACGGCATATCATTCCACAGTTTTGATGTGGGAGGCGGTAGACGATTTCCAACTAGGATGACGGCGCCAGTAATGGACAAGGAACCAATCATGAACATTAGTGCTTATTTCAAAGGAGTCAAGTGTTGCGCATTTGTTGGTACATATTCAATTTATAACGTTATGGTTTTTGTATTAAGAACTAAGTGTCCATCATTGGTGCCTGTCAGCTTAAAGTGTCCAACATTGGTGCCATCACTAGTTAGAACAAACCGAATATGTCCATAAACGGTTCCCGAGTTATGTTAAAGCATTTGTAATTAGGTTACTTTCATTAATGTGCTATTCTGATTTAGGTCACTACTGTAATATCACATCATTCCTAACCTTGAAATCGGCCATATCTTTGGCCGTAAATGGCACCATGGCTTGCTCGTTTGGGCCGTTATAACCGTTATATTTATACATAGAATAACGGCGTAAGCGACAGGAAAACAGATGAACGAAATGCTCTTTTCGTATTATTTGCACTGGGGGGATTTTGGCTAAAGTCCAGAAGGCATTCATAAAATATGATAGAAATATGTCTCTCATGTTATCTGGAGTTGTCTCTTTCGCTCCAATGTAGTATCAGCGTTTTAAGTTAAGATGTGCAGGTTCAAAGCTGTGAAATTTTGGTAAATTCGATTTATATTTCGATTATAGATAGGTTTCGATACACTTTTAACAGTAGGACAACTGCATCACGATACCGGCATTGTATCGCTACTGTACCCGTACCATTAGTTGTCACATTCAGGTTTTCGATAACGAGTATCGAGTTTACTATCTGTGCATCTCGCTTGTACTATTTTAGTGCGAACGAGATGCACAGATAGTAAACTCGATACTCGTTATCGAAAACCGTAATGTCACAACCCATGGTACTGTATACGATACTCACTCGATACTGCCTCGCGCTTGTATCGCTGCAAAACCGCAATGAGTGGGAAAAGGTTCATAAAAAGACTGACTTTTGATACGGGTAACAGTTTTGTTTGCGTTTTTTGGGTCAGGCAAGTAGCCCGCATCGTGGCGAACTTGAATAATTATATAATGCTTGAAATTGTTAGTAAAAGGTCAAGGCTATGGATATATGAAGTACGGATACCGCGCCGCGAAAAAAACTGTTACTAAGTTAATTATTTTAATGAAATTAGTTAGAAGTGTAAAAGTGGTAGTCCGCTGTGACCGGATATTCTAAACCCCACGGTGTAATAGTCGTAAAACTGAAGAATGTGGTATATCATTTTTTATTATGCAGAAACGTCTGTAAAACAATAATTTAGAAAGGGTAGGACATTGTTATCGATGAATTCTCAATGAAAATTGAGACTTCGATGTCGTTAAGTGTTTAATACGCTGGCGGTAGATGTGTTTACACGTCACTCATGATGACGTATACCACGAGGGATACCTAAATAGAAAAATTTGACATGTCTAAGCGGTACTCGTATAGCACAATTGGTAGTGAACTGGGCTAGTGATCCAGCGGTTGTGGGTCCGAGTCCCGCTGTAAGTCATTTTTTTTCTATTTTTCTTTCGATTTAAGTAAATATCGAATGTGGTATGTATTTGGTCACCAGGTCAAAATAAAAAATAAATATTTCGGGACGGTGTTACAGTCACTTCAACAAGACGTGTTGTAGATGGAAAACGATATATATAATAGATAGATGCATATAAAGACTTTGTCAACTTATTCCAAATATTCGTGATAAACTCCCTGGCTCGCAGTTGAACCCTGGACCTCCTGCTCTACCGACTGGCTAAGAGACCGTTTGTTTGAAGTTAAGCTTAAAGAGTCTAATCAACATGAGCTTGACTCTCATCACCTCATCATCTGATATTTACCAGTCGCTTTTCGGTAAAGGAAAACATCGCGAGGAAACCGGACTAATTCCAATAAGGCCTAGTTTACCCTCTGGGTTGGAAGGTCAGATGGCAGTCACTTTCGTAAAAGTAGTGTCTACGCCAAATCCTGGAATAAGTTGCCAAGCTGACCCCATGGTCCCATGGGTCCTCAAATGCCGGGACAACGCGAGGAAGATGATGTAATAGGATGCCACTCAGCATAAGTCGTTAGTTGACTGGGCATGCAACGACGTTGATTTTCAGGGCCAATCGCACGCTCTTACCGCTAGGCCACCAGAGCTCTAACATTGTGTCCTTTGTAAATAGAAGTTTTTTTTATGACAAAGGTGGCAAACCAGCCGACGAATTGCCTGATGGTAAGGAATTACCATCCCCCATGGGCACACCCACAACACCAAGGGAGTCACAAGCGCGTTGCCGACCTTTAAGGGGGGTTAGAGCTCTGGGAACCTTACTCACCATCAGGAACACAACACTACATACCTGAAAGGTAGCAGTGTTATTATGGCTGTGGTCTTCTGTAAGGAGGAGGTACTACCCCAGTTGGGCTTCTCCAGACTCAAGCGTGATGGTACTTCGCTGTGCCCTACCTCTCATTGTTGGACGTAGTTTAAGGACATACCCGGGTCCAAAAGTTGGAAATCTTGTAAAACCTTTGTGAATTGTACAATTGAAATTCAACTGCGAGAGGGACCCGTAGTTCTACAAGTGCCCGTAGTTCTAGTTTCCAAGTTGAGTAACTAGCTCTTGGACATTTTCAACTAAAGTAGTTTTGTATGTAGATACTTGCCAAGTTGGGATTGCCAGCCAGGGAGCTCACATGTTAAACTTTTGAATAAGTTGACTAGGAATAAATCATTTTTAAGGTTATCAGCCATTATGGCCTAATGGGTAGTGTTAGAAACTATACAATTTATGCGCATCAGTATTTCTTCCATTAACTTTATTATTTCACAATTGAACTTGTATGAGATCTTATATGAGCTAAGACCGCCAAACGGCGCCAACTTCAACTGTCACGTACGCCGACATTACCACAGACTACAACTGATCTCCTCTTTTTTTTTAATGCCTGACAGGAGGCCTTATATTATTACATTCTTAAAAATAAAATAACAAACCGAGATCAAATTATGAGATATTTTACAGTAGTGACCATGTCAGGGAATTTAGTAACGGTATTTATTTGTGTGATGAGCAGTATTTGTTCCTGAGTCATGGGTGTTTTCTATCTATTTAAGTATTTGCATATAATGTATGTCGTTGGCTGAGTACCCACAACACAAGCCTTCTTAAGCTTACCGTGGGGCTCAGTCAATTTGTGTAAGTTAGTTCTGTAATATTTATTTAATTTGCTCGGAAGCCATTAAACATAATATCTCAATGAAATTTTAACATATAGCGCATTTAGTATGCCGCTACATAATTTGTAGTTCTAAAATATTATTAGAAAGTCTGTTACTTCGGAACCAAAAGAAAATTTTACATATTTTTCCAACGAAAATAGTTTATGAATGTATCGGTTAAATAGTGAAATATTTTAGTATGTAATGTTAAACCTAATTGTAAGATAGAGGATTTTGTTTAGAAATATAAATATTATCCTTGAAAAAAAGAAATTGCTTATTGATTTTATTATACAACGACGGTGGCAAACAAGCATACGGCTCGCCTGATAGTAAGCCTTTACTGTAGCCTAAAGACGCCTGCAACTCCAGAGGATTTGCATGCGCGATGCCTACCCTTTAAGAACCTATAATATACTCCTTTTTTGAAGAACCTCACACTGTAGTCCCTAGGGAAAATCTCGGCGGGGAGTTCATTCCACAGCCGGAGCGTAGAACCTATACATTCCTTTTTTAATAATTAAATTAAATTAAATAATAATTAAAATAAAATAATTATTCGGGACAATCTTACAAAAATCGACCTAGTCCTACGGTAAGCTCAATAAGGCTTGTGTTGTAGGAGTCATGGGTGAGGAGTGAGGGTCATGGGTGTTTTGTATATATACAAAAAACCCATGACCCAGGAACAAATATCTGTGCTCATCACACAAATAAATGCCCTGACTGGGAATCGAACCCAGGACCATCGGCTTCATAGGCAGGGTCACTACCCACTAGGCCAGACCGGTCGTCATGACTTTTTTTTTTTTTTATGAAATAGGCGGCAAACGAGCAGACGGATCTTCCCCAGTTGGGCTGCCCCAGATTCAAGCGTGATGGTCAACGCTGTGCCCTACCTCTCATTGTTGGACGTAGTTTAAGGACATACCCGGGTCCAAAAATAGATATTCTCATCTATCCGACTACATAGTTTTCCTAGATCGAGATGTTTTAAATCACAAGCTAGGTATTCGGCTTCGTACGCTGGCAATATCCTCGTCTAAACAGACGATCGATCGTGGCTGGCGCCGCGGACAGTTATATAAGGCTAACTTGTTTTTTCTATAGTCAATATGGCTGGAGCTTGAAAGGAAGATAAAATAGAATCCCGCCTTAAATGTCGGAGGTCTTCAACGCTTTTTCTTATATATTATATGGAGTATGTCCTTAAACTACGTCCAACAATGAGAGGTAGGGCACAGCGATGACCATCACGCTTGAGTCTGGGGCAGCCCAACTCGGGAAGTACCTCCTCCTTACAGAAGACCACAGCCATAATAGCACTGTTACCTTTCAGGTATGTAGTGTTGTCTTCCTGATGGTGAGTAAGGTTCCCAGAGCTCCAACCCCCCTTAAAGATCGGCAACGCGCTTGTGACTCCCCTGGTGTTACGGGTGCCTATGGGCGATGGTAATTGCTTACCATCAGGCAATCCGTCTGCTTGTTTGCCACCTTTGTCATAATATATATATATATATATATATATATATATGTCATCTATTTTCAAACTTAGACTTACATAGGGTGTGACTTATATAGCCAGTAATGGACACTTGGTTCTTAATTCAGAAACCATAACGTTATAAATTGAATATTTACCAACAAATTTGACTCCTTTGAAATAAGCACTAATGTTCATGATTGGTTCCTTGTCCTTAAAGACAATCACGAGATATCATTGTTACTAATTTAATTTCTTCTTCATTTAAAATATGATTTATATCAAAATATCTATCGATGACATACCGATATAGCACCTATATCCCCTATATAACTATATCCCTCCGGATCGCCAAACTTAAGTGGCAGTGGGCGGGGCACATTATCCGAAGAACCAATGGCCGGTGGGGCGGAAAGGTTCTGGAGTGGCGACCACGAACTGGAAGACGCAGCGTAGGTAGGCGTCCCACAAGGTGGACCGACGACCTAGTTAGAGTCGCGGGATGCCGCAGGATCTGTCTTCCTGGGTAATTCTAGGGAAGGCCTATGTCCAGCAGTGGACGTCTTTCGGCTGACATGGTGATGATGAAGTTATGTCCAACTCGTGGTCGCGAGACTGTAATAGACTTTTGGCCAAGGCTAACAATTTGTGTTTTTCATTGACTCTTTGACATTTGCCGTTTGTATGACAAATTGGTGCGATATTTGTTTTAGCAATTTGCTAAATAGTTGTGGAGGTTTATTGTTAAACAGTTTTGAATTTGCGTGACAAATAGTTGCACGACTTTGACTTGATATTTGTAAAACAGCTTATTTGTTTGACGACCGGTCTGGCCTAGTGGGTAGTGAAGACTATGAAGCCGGTGGTCCTGTTCGAATACCAGTCAAGGCAATTATTTGTGTGATGAGCACAGGTTTTTCCTGAGTCATGGGTGTTTTCTATGTCTTTAAGTATTTACGTACGTTACATATAAATAGTAAAATATGGTAAGTTTTCACACTTGTTAACACGTGTAGTAATACAATTTTTATTTCTTATTTAGTCACCGCTTCCTCGCCGCTCAGCTTCCTGGTTAAGTTTATCTGCATCTACACAAACAGGTACTTGACAGCGGAACCCTAAAAAATATACTCATACTCGTAAAATTATTTTAGTTGTGCTGTTAGCTAAATATTATTACACTGCGAAATTTACTACTACTACAGACTATATAATTTATTAGTGATAACTTCCAAACTACAAAGTGAAACTGAACGAACTAAAGATGGAACAATAGAGTATATATAGTTCCTTCGCAAAGTTCCGGAACTCGTAAAATACCTGTTCCGCGCCGTGAACCGAGAACCGAGTACCGAGTACCGAGGCGGCAACAAATGTGGCCCCAATCGATTCGCCGCACAGGAAACTACTAGGGTGGCCACACTTCCAATATTTTATTTTGGACCCGGGTATGTCCTTAAACTACGTCCAACAATGAGAGGTAGGGCACAGCGATGACCATCACGCTTGAATCTGGGGAAGTACCCCCTCCTTACAGAAGACCATAGCCATAATAGCACTGCTACCTTTCAGGTATGTAGTGTTGTGTTCCTGATGGTGAGTAAGGTTCCCAGAGCTCCAACCCCCCCTAAAAAGGCCGGCAACGCGCTTGTGACTCCCCTGGTGTTGCGGATGCCCATGGGCGACGGTAATTGCTTACCATCAGGCAATCCGTCTGCTCGTTTGCCGCCTATGTCATAAAAAAAAAAAAATTCGACCACTCGTAGACGCCATTGACGCCTGTACCATAACCAACCAGCAGTGATTTTACCAGATTGATATCATCTGTATCTATGCTATGCTCACTATTCTTGATATATGATGTTCATCATCATCATGAGCTGTAAGTCCACTGCTCGACATAGGCCTGCCCGAAATATGATCTGTATAAGCTTGGGGGATAATTGCCATAGTCACCACACTTGACAGGCGAAGTTTAAGAGTACTTTCCAAAAAAATCGCTAGAATCCCTTAACCGAATTACTTGTTGGTGCTTGCAGTGCCTAAATAAGTTCATTCGAATAAACATGTATTGGTAACTATCTCGTTTAAAAAATAACTTGTACCGTTTGGCGTAGAAACCTGATGTACCTAGCATCAGGTCCCAAAGTTTATGGAGAAATCGCAAAGCGGTTTGAACCGTCTTTGTCTGGTTCTTGTCGTCGACTGTCGATTTTCTCCTGTCACTCTTTTTCTCTGTCAGTCTTTAAATTTAGTGTCGGTCATTCCAAAACATGTCAGTCAGCCTGTACAGTCAGAGTCTGGTCAGTACAGAGGTTGGAAGCCCCGACACGGTTGGTGACCGAAGAGCTGGCGGCTTGTTCGCACAAGGTATCAGCATTCTGATACAATGAGGAAATGGCGCCAGCGTCCTTGGTAGAACGCAACGCCTCAATGCGTGAATATTGATATCACCACACGTACCATTGTAAATAGTATAATCAGACATATTATGTAATTTTAATTTTAATAATTGCCGTAGCGTAATGCCATGTGTGCAATGTTTCACTTTCAAAATATTTTAAACACAAAACTATTGTGAGAATTGTATATGTACATCAAACTTCACGCTCAATATGCCCCTCGTTACGGAGTGAAACAAGTCGAGCCATGTTAAAAGAAAAAAAAAGATAAAAGATCTTTATTTTTGAATTTAGGCACATTACATGCACTTATGAACGTCATAAAAAAAAATCTACACCGGTTCAAACCCTACACCACACTACAAACTACGGCGGGACTTATTTTTTCAATACAGTGATACATCTAATCTTAAAGTACTTACATAGTTATGCGTAGTCCGATAAGAAAACATATCAAACAGTTTATTACAAGATATGAAAATACAAAAATATAAAAGTAAAAATAATAATGTATAAACAAATTCGACTTCACAAAATAGACATACTTTAATATGCTTTCTTATCTGAACTGTGTCATTTACATGATCTGACAGTACATACAATTGTTGAATTAATTGCTAGGCGGTTTTGTTAGTTTCTGGCGGGTCTGTTAGACTTATAAAGTATTTAATTTAATTATAGTTGTAATGTGAACAACAATATACGAATCACGTATTAATTCGCGATTATATTATGTTACCAACAACCAGACCCTTAAATCTTGATAGCACAAACTCCCCTACAAAACAGTGACTCAGACTATCCGTCCAAATCCATACTCACCCTACACAATTTCGTACTGACTCATTATGACTCACTCTCATAAAAACGTCCATTATATACAGACACGCCCCGCCCTTTTATTAACGAACCAGACGGAGGTCAGAGGGGGGATTCGCGTGGAAGCCAAAGGTCATTTTAAAATGGTGGTGTCTAAGACACGTCTCGACGGTGACCTTATGGTGTCAGCGGCATTTCTGGTGATTTGCGTTATGTAAGTGGTTTTTATGCCAGTTGCGTGGAGAAGCGTGAAATATGCGTTTTTGGCTAATAAAATTGGGCCGTGATAAAATGGGTCATTATGCTCTTTAATATTATTGACTTTTTTTTATACAACGACGATGGCAAACAAGCATACGGCCGGCCTGTTGCTAAGCAGTTATAGTAGCCTATGGACGCTTGTAACTTCAGAGGATTCACATGCGAGTTGCCTACCCTTTAACCTTTTGAACGCAAAGCACCACTAAAGTGGTGGCGTGATGTCGTGCCTGCCACGCCACCGACCACTAAAGTGGCTATGGCGGACGCTGTCAAAGCAATTGGCCTGTTGACAAATAAGGTTTATATTTGTTCTTCACAAGTCATACCATGGCGTACACGTCACATTTTGACGCGAGAGGAAAAGCGTTCAATAGGTTAAAAACCTATACACTCTCTTTTTAAAGAACCTCATACTGTAGTCCTTAGGGAAAACCTCGGCAGTGAGTTCATTCCACAGCCGGAGTGTTCGCGGGAGGAAACTCCTCTTAAACCGATTTTCCTCTTAAATATTTTTGACTTTATGAAACGATCGCAGTTATTACTTTTGTGTTTAGAGTTTTATTTTTCTCATAAGAATCTCATCTCTCATAAGAAAATTAATCGATAAATAGGTATGCATGATACTAGGGCATTGTCCCTATACTGTAACTAGAAACAACCGGAAGACAGATGGAACTTAATGCAATCACCAACCCGCCTGCCGAGCGTGTACGTTATTATCAAATCCCCATGCCTAGTATGCAGTCTATGAGAGAGGTCCATGTCCAGCAGTGGACGGCCCTGAAGTGTGTTTATAGCAGAAATCTAATTTCAACAGCTTCAGCAATTTGTGACATGTGCAATAAAACAGTGATTTATTACCTCGGTCCTTTGTTAAGGTAATTTGAAATTGTGAGTACAAAGTAGGTGTAATTACTTACAACATACGTACAAAGTAACGAGTTACTTTGTAGCAATGTGAACAAAGTTTCGAGTTTCGAAACGGCAATGTCGTGCAGCCATCAAATTGAACGACGATAAATGTTAATAATAACAATATTGCGTTGCTATTACAATGTTTTTTGACGAGACGACTGACCTAGTAGGTAGCGGCTGCTTGTGAAGCTGGCGATCCTAGGTTCAAATCTTAGTCAGGGCATTTATTTGCGTGATGTCATACTCAGACTCAGTAGTCATGGGTCTATGTATTTAAGTATTTGAATATTATATAATTCTGTTGCTGACTATACGTACCAGTGGTATTGATACATATAATGTTACAAAAATATGTAGTTACAACTCTTGTACAATGAAAAGACCGTATAGTCGCCATCAGATATATCGGAGCTGTGGAGTTGGTCACAAATATCCGAACACCGCCTCTATAGTCAAAGCGATAGTGCATGTTCAGATATTTGTGACCACATCCACAGCTCCGATATATCTGAGCGACTGTACAAGCACAATAAACACAAAAACAATAACACAAGCTCAAAACAGCACCTCATTAAAGCGCTCTCATTTGAAAAACTTTCCCCGCCCAAACCAAAATTTACTTCTATTTTATTTGCTCAGAAACAGCTAATTTTCGCACGAAATATGCTAATTTTCTTTCGCGTCACGCGAGCTTTCCCGTCACATACGTCAAAGCCAGTGTTATTTAGACCTCTGATCACGTATAGTATTTACTGATCCTGAGCTCTTTAACACTGGTTTTTGAGTTTGGAAAAGTTGGAATGGGTCTTTAAGTTCCCGGGAATCAAATAGAGTCGGGATTTTTTACGCTGCACTTGTAGTTGGTTCAAATCAAGGATTACATTATACATACATTACATGCCGTATGCAGTCCACTGCTGGACATAGGCCTCCCACAAATATGACTTGAATCATCTTGTGGGTAGTTGCCATAGTCGCCACGCTTGGCGGGCGGGTTGGCGACCGCAGTAGCTGTAGATTGGGTTTCGACGGACGCTGCTGCCCGTCCGTAGGATTTTTCCCTTTGTCGCCTCTTGCGCCACCCGCGGGAGATGGGGTGGTGCTATTCTAGTCAGCCGGCGTCACACGGCGGGAAATCACGGAAATTGAAAATTTACTTTATACTTTAATTTATTTAATTTGAAAATTTCTGTACAAAACTGCATGCTGGAAAAATTGTGCCAAACACTAGTGCCATTTATCAGGTTTAATCCGCCGCTTTTGATATCAAAACAGGGCGGTCCGAGTTCACATCGGGCAGCCAACGCGAACGGCTCATGATATGCTCCTCGTTACAGAGTGAAACATATCGAGCAATGTTCGACTTATAAAACGTAAGCTCCCGCTTCTATACAATGAATGATAATAAGTGTATAAATCCTAAACTAGCTTAAATCTAAAAAAGTCAATGAGTTTCTGTACCAAGAATACTGATTGCATTTCCTCGTTGTATCGCAATGCTGATACGTTGTACGAGGAAGCCGTCAGCTCTTCGGTCACCAGTTACGTCAACCAGACGCCTCACGGTTTTTGCATAAAGTTTGTGCGCGCTGGTACTCCATGGACCTAGAGTTTCTACGCCAGTAGATAGAAGAATAGAGTATTGTTTTGATAGTATAGTAACATATTACTAATTGTTTTTATTACTTGTTACAGGTATGTCAACACTGTCTTTCGAAGGTATTTTTAGCACTAAACTGATATCTTCATTCAACAAATGTATTAATATTATGTTAAGATTTTTCTATGTATATAAACACCCATGACTCAGGAACAAAAATCTGTGTTCATCACACAAATTTGGGTATTCTTAAAATAGGTTTAAAGATCTTTATTACTCACAAAGAACAAAAAATCATTGACCTGAAAAATTCGGACCCGGGCACCCGGGTATGTCTTTAAACGACGTCCAACAATGAGAGGTAGGGCACAACGAAGTACCATCACGCTTGAATCTGGGGCAGCCCAACTGTGGAAGTACCTCCTCCTTACAGAAGATCACAGCCATAATAGCGCTGCTACTTGCTACCTTTCTTTCTTCCTTTTCTTTGCTACCTTACTAGCTTTGCTGCCTTTCAGGTAAGTAGTGTTGTGTTCCTGATGGTGAGTAAGGTTCCTAGAGCTCCAACCCCCCTTAAAGACCGGCAACGCTGTACAAATCTCTACACCTCTGCGCCCTCGAAATAATCGGTATTAACTAAAAATGTAATAAAAATGTCAACGCAGCAATTTTCGCCACCAAATTAACCCTTTAACTGCTTAATTACGCCCTAAATCATCTATAATACCCCTAAAAAAGTAACGAGCGCCATCGGAATCGACCCTTAAATAAATGTCACAGAATCGAGGACAGCGCGAATTGCGAATGACATATAAATGTCCTTTAACGACACTGCGGTGCCATTTTTCTTTTGTCACTTTCAGGGTGACCATGGGCTTGAAAATGATTAAATAAGTATTTCATAGGCTCTAGTGTAAGTTTCTTTGGATGTAAAAAACGTCTTAAACGCATTAGAAATAATATGTTACTTTACCCTTACCATGAGTTGTGACATTGACGTTTTCGATAACGATCGAGTTTACTATCTGTGCATGTCGTTCGCACTAAACTAGTACAAGCGAGATGCACAGATAGTAAATTCGATACTCGTTATCGAAAACGTCAATGTCACAACTCATGGTAAGGGTAGTAATATGGGAAACTCAAACGCGATGGTGACGTTTTGTTACGTTAAAAACTTACACTCAGGGCTCAGGGTCATCTTTATACTAATTAACTGAGTTCGCTGAGCTTACCTCACGAAGTCTTGTGTTACGGATACTCCGCCGTGTGCCTGCTACACTGCCACATCTCAAAAAACCATTTTGTCGAGAAATCGCGTCTCAAAGTTTTGAGAGTATAGTTCAGAGTGTTTAATAGGATCTTACTCGTTTAGTTTTAGGACTATGAATTTAAAATTTAGCTTTCTTTACTCGGAATGATATAACCCTTCTTATGACCTCGCCATTTTTGAAAAGAAATGTATATTTTTTAAGACACAAGGCCCGAAAGACAAGTATTTAGAGTTGTGGCCGTATTGCAGGAACGTTTTTTTAAGATTTCGGGATGCGTCCAAATTTAAACACATAATTATTGGATAAAGGTTACCATGTATATATAAATAAAAACACCAAAATAGGTAAAATCCCTTTATTTTATCAACTTTGATAGGGACAAGATCACTGTACGCGATAATATGTGTAACTAGCTTATAATCAGCAACATTATACCATGTTATTACCAAATAATATTAATTTTTTAAAAGGTTCTTTATAAATTTTGAGCAAATAAAACTATGAAACTTCTGTTTTAAAACATTCAAAATAAATAAAAATACCGGCCAAGGCGACCCGGACTCGCGCACCGAGGGTTACGTACAAACATAAAACAAGCAAAAGTTGTAGTATATTTATTACTAAATTGAAATGAAAACAGTAACATTACAATGTGGAAAGCTGGGGAGCATAAACTTAAACAGGGTTACTTTATCAATTTAGTAATTCTTTATTTTATTTATATTGCCACTTCATTCATTTTATAATATAACTGAAATACCTACACTAGATTTGCAGCAGCCTGGCGAAACTTCTTTTATCAAAGTTGTTTATTTACAAAGTTTTTAGTCATAATTTAATACCTCCTTGCGTTTACGAGGAAAAAGGTAGTATATTTAAAATTTAAAAAAATATCTTATGTATGATTTTACTAAAAATGTCTAGTTTTCGTAATATCTACTTTGTCTGCGTTATATGAGGTTGCTTCGTGCCAAATTTCAAGTACCTATCTGAGTTCACGGGAAGTACCCCGTAGGTTTTGCGAGTGCCGAATAGCTCTAAAATTTGCAGCATAATATAATCGCCTGTATCTTTTGATTGCGTTGAATTTTAAGTTTGATTTTCACAGCTCTAAGAGACAATATACCTGAGTATTTGGTATAAATTTAAGCTTGATATCTGCACGCGTTCTTGAGAGAAATGGTCTTGACAGACAGACAGACTGACAACAAAAGTAATCCTATAAGGGTTCCGTTTTTTTCCTTTTGAGATACGGAGAAGAGTGTGTATATATTGGTTAAATACATACACACTCTTCGAAAACACGCTCAATACTTATTTTTCTTCAGACAGCTAAAAATATGAATTAGGCTCACGACCCCCACTGATGAGCCATATTTAACCGTACTAGTAAGAAAACAAAGTTGAGATTCGCTTAATTATTTTGTTGCGTTGTAATACTTACTGCTCAATCAAATTGCCCTCTATTTCTTGTATATTTAAGGGATTTATCGTATTTATCACTCACCCAATCATTATTTTTAGGACGCAACTCGAAAAATTCATTTAAAAAGTGTGCTATACAGCCACAACTCAAAACGGCCGTCAGTTTACAGCCGGCAGGCTGGCATGTGGCTGTATTGCAGGGAATCGTCTGACAATTTATGGTCAAATCCATAAGGCCACTTGTGAAAAAAAGGGTCTTAAAGACCTTTTTTGCTATGACTCTCGAAATAAGGTCGTAATTTGAACAATTTTGAATACGAATCTGCAATAATCCAGAAATTTAAAAATTTTGAATTGTGGCCGTATAGCAGGCACACGGCGACTCATCCAACGATTTACAATTTTACATGATATTACAACACAGAACCCATGACTCGGGAACAAATATCTGTGCTCATCACACAAATAAATGACCTGGCTGGGATTTAAACCCAGGACCATCGGCTTAAGGCAGGGTCACTACCCACTAGGCCAGACCGGCGATCATCAAACAATTTTACGGCATGTCATTGCGATTCCGTACAATCTACTTATTTTGAACAGAGATGTGGTCGCACCTTATTTCAATGGAGCTTCAAACTTAAATACATACATACATACATTTCAGCCGTATGCAGTCCACTGCTGGACATAAACCTCCCACAAATATGACTTGTATCATCTTGGGGGTAGTTGCCATAGTCGCCACGCTTGGCAGGCGGGTTGGCGACCGCATTCGCTGTAGATTGGGTTTCGACGGACGCTGCTGCCCGATTTTTCCCTTTGTCGTAATTCCGAGTTTTGCACTCGATTGTACGTGTAAGCAATTTTAAAATACCTATATTTACTTGCATGACGTAAAAATCGACTAACAAATAATGGAATTTTCTTGTAAAGGAATTTCACTCTAACTAGATAAAGCACTCTGTCACCCCAGATGACAAAGATCCTACAAACAGCTTGAAAACACTCGAATATGAACTTTAACTGGTATGACTTAAGGCTCGTAATTGAATCTGTCTGAAACACGACATTGTCGCGAATCTAATTTTAGTTAAGTGACATGAGGGAGGATTGTTCTCGCGGTGACTACGTTCTCTGGTGACGCAGGATAGTCCTGTACCCTTATCATGAGTTGTGACTTTGAGGTTTTCGATAACGAGTATCGAGTTAACGATCCATACATCTCGTTCGCACTAAAATAGTACAAGTACATTTGGCCCCGGGTATGTCCTTAAGCTACGTCCAATAATGAGAGGTAGGGCACAGCGAAGTACCATCACGCTTAAGTCTGGAGAAGCCCAACTGGGGAAGTACCTCCTCCTTACAGAAGGACACAGCCATAATAGCACTGCTACCTTTCAGTGCTCCAACCCCCCTTAAAGGCTGGCAACGCGCTTGTGACTCCCCTGGTGTTGTATGTACCCATGGGCGACTGTAATTGCTTACCATCAGGCAATCCGTCTGCTCGTTTGCCACCTCTGTCATGAAAAAAAAGCTCGATACTCGTTATCGAAAACCTTAATGTCACAACTCGTGGTGAGGGTACTGGTATGAAGTTGCCACGGACAGTACGACGAGAGACTTGGCGTAGTCGTTTGTTTCCTTTGGCCTATGACACGTGACATCACACAGTGTCCGGGAACATGTTAATAAGGTAATATTAACCATTCCGCGTTGAGTATGGAAGTTATAGGTCAAAAACTTAACTGCAGCATGTCTATGTAGTTGTGCAGAGAATTAAGATGGAGCTTACGTCAACATTTGAATATAGAACGCCGACATGCGTGTACAGACACGTTACTATTACATGTACAGACACGTCAGTAATACGATGGTCCTGGGTTCGAGTCCCAGTCAGGGCATTTATTTGTGTGATAAGCACAGATATTTGTTCTTGAATCATGGGTGTTTTCTATGTATTTAAGTATTTATATGTATGTATCTATTATATATATCGTCGTCTAGTACCTACAACACAAGCCTTACTGAGCTTACCGTAGGACTATCGCACCTCAATCCGCCATTATCCCTCATAAAGAGTCATTCGGTCTTGTCCCACTTTACCCTGCTATTAATTTAAAAGTCCACCAAGTCTTGCGTCATATTCAATCAGTTCACAAAACTGGCGATAAATAAAGTCTTTTCAAGATGAATATTGAAAATTGAAAACCTAGGAAATATTTTCCGAGATTTACTAACAAAATGGCGGCCCAAATAATCGGTAACTCATGTCATGTGCGCTAGTCACACGAATATTGAATATAAAATGTTGTTGCAGACTGAAAATATACAACGTTTTATCGTAAAGTGTTTTTTTGGGTATTTTGTATAAACGTTTTATGTTAAAACGGTATGCTTAAAGTTTACTGAGTGATGTGTTCGATTTAATAGTATTTTGAATGTTTATCTTCGAGTGAAACAAATATTAATAAATAGATATTACAAGACATGACACAAATTGATTGAGCCCTACGGTAAGTTCAAGAAGTCTTGTGTTGTGGGTACCGAGCCAACGATATATGTGATAGACAAATACTTAAATACATAGGAAACACCTATGACTTAGGAACAAATACTGTGCTCATCATACAAATAAAATGCCCTTACTGGGATTTGAAAGCAATACCATCGCGCATGTGCGCGCTCGGACTCCATGGACCTAGTTTCTATGCCAAACGGTACAAAATAGTACGCTCTGCCCACTTTTACGTTAAAATACATGTTCCTTCTTTTGTTCTAATAATGGTTACATTATGTATGTAGCCATCTGATGCCGGCTGCCGGCCGCGGGTGACGTAAGAAAACAAAGGGAAAAATCCTACGGACGGGCAGCAGCGTCCGTCGAAACCCAATCTATACTCGCCAACCCACCTGCCAAGCGTGAAGACTGACAACTACCCCCCAAGATGATACAAGTCATATTTGTGGGAGGCCTATGTCCAGAAGTGGGCTGCATACGGCTAAAATGTATGTATATACATAGTTACATGGGCATATTTCTTAGATTCTTCATAAACCAAGTAGCAATAAACATCAAATACCTATAAAAAAGATCAGATACATGTTTGATAAATTGTAATGGACGCCAAAACGAGCGAACTCCTAAAACTGTCTGAATCAATTTGGCGAGCGTGACAAAAAGGAATATCAGACGAAAAAGTAATTCAAGTAATGGCTAATATCAAATTAACGGCAAAATTTTTCGTCGTTTTGCCAAATTATATAATAATACGTTGCACGAAATATTCAAAATGTCTGAAGCAGATTTCAGACTCATAGGAACAGAGGCTCTAGTGTTTTGACGTAAAAAAACGTTTACGAACGCGTAAGTGATAATGTTATTTATATGGGATACGCAAACGCGTTTGTGACGTAAAGTTACGTTAATAACTTACACTCAGTACCCTTACCGTGAGTTGTGACATTTAGGTTTTCGATAAGGAGTATCGAGTTTACTATCTGTAGATCTCGCTTGTACTATTTTAGTGCGAACGAGATGCACAGATAGTAAACTCGATACTCGTTATCGAAAACCTCAGTGTCACAACTCATGGTAAGGGTACTGGGCTTAGAAGCTAGTAATCACGAGCGTCTTTACTTGTTTATCTTGAGTAATATTGCAAACATGACCGTTCTGGCCTATTGGGTAGTGATAGTGACCCTGCCTATGAAGCCGATGGTCCTGGGTTCAAATCCCATCATTTATTTGTGCGATGAGCACAGATATTCGTTTCTGAGTTATTGGTGTTTTCTATGTATTTAGGTAGTTATTTGTATCTTTGTATTATATATATCGTCGTATATTACCTACAACACAAGCCTTACTGAGTTTACCGTAGGACTAGGTCGATTTGTGTAAGATTGTCCCTAAATATTTATTTATTTATCATCTTCTCAGTCGGACACTTTTCGCGGAGCGGTCGTAATTATGGATCGTTTTGTCCGTTCCTGATAGCTGCTTTCGCGATTTCTCTCCACTTGTCTCTGTTGGTGGCATTTCCAGAACAGATCACAGGGGAGGTATGACTGATATTCAGCTGATATTATAAGGTGGAGGCATCTCCTGGGAAACATTTTTGTAGGGTTATACAGACTTAATTGTAATCTAAGTATTATCAATCGCTGTTTATATGTGACTTAACCTTTTCAACGCCATGTTAGTCGCAAAACTTGAACTTTAAATAAAGAGCGTTTGGCCAAGCCTCTCTTACTCAGTTGGTAGAGCGACGGGCATGTATCCCAGAATCGCGAGTTCGAGTCTCGCCCGGGGCAGTTGATTTTTACATTTTTTCCTTTTTTTCTAAGAACATATCATCACTGGCAACACGTACTGTACCCTCACCATGAGTTGTAACATTAACGTTTTCGATAACGAGTATAGAGTTTATTATCTGTTCATCTCGCTTGTACTATTTTAGTGCGAACGAGATGCACAGACAGTACTTATACTCGATACCTACTCGTTATCGAAAACCTCAAAGTCAAAACTCATGGTAAGGGTACTGAGGCTCTAGTGTAAGTTACTTTTGACATAAGAAAACGTTTACGAACGCGTAAGTGATAATGTCATTTATATGGGAAACGCAAACGCGTTCATGACGTAAAGTTACGTTAAAAACTTACACTCAGGGCTTAGGTCAAACACTTTTATCCTGAGTTACTGCGGGATAGCGTAGCTAGCTAATGCCTCACCCTGTTGCGTTAAACTCTTAACCGGGTTAACACTGATTCGTGATTGGTAGTGGGCCGGGCCAGCATTAGGTCATCTATTTTGTGCCTAAATTAACTCGATTTGCTCGCATGTCTAAACACGTTTTGGCATTGTGTAGCTATGTGGTCATCATATTGATCTGTTCATTAAGAATCTAAAATGTTTTTAAGACAAAAATGACAAACCAGCGGATAGATTGCTTGATGGTAAGCGATTGCCCATGGGCATCCACAACACCATGGGAGTCACAAGCGCGTTGCAGGCCTTTAAGATAGAAGAGAAGTAGAAGAGTACTCTCTTTTCTTGAAGGTATGAGGGATGTATCGGTCCAGAAATACCGCTGACGACAAATCATTCCACAGTTTTGATGTGCGAGGTAGGAAGTTTCTAGAGAAACGTACTGTAGATGGGTGATTCTTCGGGCGTTTGCACCGCTCTTATTGCTCTGTCCAGATTTCTGTAGAAGTGCTTGCATTGTATTAAGCAGGTTTTGGTTATCCTTAAGCCAGCCCAGCTGTCTACCAGTAAACCAAAAATAACACCAAACTGTGTGATAATTTCTACATAAATCTGGAATTAGGCTTAACCACTAAAACGTTATTAATTTTTAACGACATTTGCGACACGTCGTCGCAAGTAAGACATTGCGTGCTGAATTATTTTATACGGAAAAAAAAAATATTTAAGAGTTGTTTTCATGGAAGATCGGGTCATAGCAATGCCTACGTCTGGTTAAAATTTGAGGTAACATTGAAAATACAACCTGTAGAGTCACTCAAACTGCACTCAGTATGTAAAATGCATTTTGCCCGCACACTGCAACTTGCAAGTCAGCAGCAGTAACAATGACGCTGAGAATAGCCGCTCCACATCCGCAAATGAGAGTGCTGCCAGAGACCGTATCGGGAAAGTTGCTGACAGTTCAAGTTACAGGCTGTAGCGGTTATTAGTTATTATAGACTTATTATTTTTTAAATTAATAACATCTTTATAATAACTATGAGTACTTTACCACTACTTTACATTAAAGCTAAAAAAGGCCCTTGAGGCATTGTACATACAGTCAACGTCATATAGTAAGTTACAGCCAGTATGGCCAATTATATCGATCATTACTGCATTATAAATAAAGATCTGTATCGATATATTTGGTCATACTGACTGCAACTAACTATATGACGCTGACTGTACCAATAATGTTTTTTTTTTATTTCGCGAATGACTTCAAACACAATGTCGAACGAATGAATGGTATAGTTGGTGCCTGAAAATGGAGACTAGGCACATGTCGCATGGTGACGCGAGCGGAGCCACTGTGTTGATAGAATTTATAAACTAGAATTTCCATGCGTTTTCGAAATGTTGGTATTGAAATGTGTATATACTCCAGTATAGTTTACCCTTGAAATATCGACAAACTGTCAATCGAATTTCAGTTCAAAGTCAACGTTTTGCTTATTTTCATTTAATCTAATATTCAATACATCGAACAATTAAGTGATGTTTTTTTAAAACATTGATAAAATATTCTATGTATCGTTTTCGTTTAAAAGTTTGTCGACATTTCAAGAGGCACCCGTTCCGTTATACATAATCAGCGAAGTTCCATTTAATGTGTCGGTGAGTAAATTAAATTGATCAACTTATTAGATTAGCAACATAAACCATGACGCTAAAAATAGCGTCTCCGCGACCGTATATCACAGAACTGTCAGAGACTGTATCAGACGATCGGGCGAGTTGCGAACAGTACAAGTTATACGCTGAAGCGGTTTAGTGTTCCATTATTTGACAGGTCCGGCCTAGTGGGTAGTGACCCTGAATATGAAGCTGATGGTGCTGCGTTCGAATCCCAGTCAGGGAATTTATTGTCGCATTTATTTGTGTGATGAGCACAGATATTTGTTCCTGAGTCATGGGTGTTTTCTATGTATTGAAGTGTTTATATATTTTTATTTTAGCTATTATTTGTATCGTCGTCTATTTAGTACCTACAAGCCTTACTGAGCTTACCGTAGGACTAGGTCGATTTGTGTAAGATTGGCCCGAAATATTTATATAATATATTTATTTATATTGTTATTTTAATGAAATAGGATTCATAATAAAGTTGTGAGTCATGTTACTTACATACTTAGTACAAACGGATGAACTCATGGGTAATTATATCGCTCTAGACGACATGTTTCGGGTAAGCATACATACATTTCAGCCGTATGCAGTCCACTGCTGGACATAGGCCTCCCACAAATATGATTTGTATCATCTTGGGGGTAGTTGCCATAGTCGCCACTCTTGGCAGGCGGGTTGGCGACCGCAGTAGCTGTAGATTGGTTTTTGACGGACGCTGCTGCCCGTCCGTAGGATTTTTCCCTTTGTCGCCTCTTACGACACCCGCGGGAGGAGATGCGGTGGTGCCGGCATCACACGGCTAAGCTCTGGTACCCATTTTCGAGCGGAGTCAGGACACACCGCTTGGGTCAGGGTGCGTCACTCCACTGTCCGCTGTCTTGCACGGCATTACGCTCGGCGCAGTCGTATTGGATTTATTTATATTTAAATTAAATTCAGACATCAAGGATTTTATCAAACATAACGTCGAACAAAGAAGGCGTAAATTAACGCGAATGAAGCTGTTGAGATTAAATAATACAGAGCTTAATCACGCATATACATATTAGACTCCAATTAAGTACCATGAGTGCTTGAAACGTCAAGTTATTTTTTAAATTTCTCAGTGAATGAAACTGAACCATGTCGTGCCGGTGACTAGAATATCACCACTCCATCTCGTCCCGCGGGTGTCATAGGCGACAAAGGAATAAAACCTACATAATGGGCAGCAGTCTTCGAAACCGATCAACAGAAACTGCGGTCACCAAGTCATCTGCTAAGCATGGCGACTATGGCACCCACCTTCCAAGATTATATATACACTATGATTTTGAAATGATTAATAAAAATGAAATTAACTGTCAATGATGAATAAATCGGTAAGTGAAACGAAACAGTAGCAAAGTTCTAAAATAGCAGTCCTAGATCTGTCTGCAAATCAGAGAACTGTCAAACCCTCAAGAAAGTTCAGAATGTGACTCAAGTCAGTTCCGTTTATTTATAATGTAACACATATGTTTTCAATTCGCAAAGACTTGAAGCAGAAATATTCTTACATCTTTTACTAATGTACTAGTCCTTGACACGCTTCTGTCCAATAAATGACACTCTGCTGTCACCTTTATCCCGATTCACAAATGACATAATATATAATTGTGTGTATTTTATGAGAGGGACAGCGATGACCATCACACTTGAATCTGGGTCAGCCCAACTGAGGAAGTACCTCCTCTTTACAGAAGACCACAGCCATAATAGCACTGTTACCTTTCAGGTATGTAGTGTTGTGTTCCTGATGGTGAGTAAGGTTCCCAGAGCTCCAATCCCCCTTAAAGGCCGGCAACGCGCTAATGACTCCCCTGGTGTTGCGGGTGCCCATACGCGACGGTAATTGCTTACCATCGGGCAATCCGTCTGCTCGTTTGCCACCTATGTCAGAAAAAAAAATAGGAAAACTGTCAGACTCTCTTATGTTTATCTTTACTAAGTACGGACAAAGCCGGTAAATATCCATATAAATATCCATTATACTACTGATTATAACTTTTGCCAATAACTAAATCTCTGTACCAATCATAGTTGGTAGTTGTCTAGCAGCGCGACAATGGCACTGTCTATCTCCTTCGATAGCACGGTTTTGAACAGTGACAGCTGCTTTGTCACGCCGGTGACAGCGTCCGTGACAAGCCCACAGAAACAAAACGCTATTCAGTCGTAACTTGCGTCTCTATGCGATCTGCACCCTTACCATGAGTTGTGACTGAGGTTTTCGATAACGAGTATCGAGTTTACTATCTGTACATCTCCTTCACACTAATATAGTACATGTGAGATGCACAGATAGTAAACTCGATACTCTTTATCGAAAACCTCAATGTCACAACTCATGGTGAGGGTACTGTACTAGTTGTGCTATAGGAATTCTGTCCTATTAGCCACGGATGTCCACTAATGGACGTAGGCCTCCCCCGTAGATCGCCACAGGGAGCGTTTTTTGAGCTTGGGAGGTTCGTGGTATGTTTCAACTTGACGCTGTTGCTTGGCCCGGTACCGCGAACATCGAGGTTATATTTTGGCCATTTTTCTCTTTTACTCCAATTAAGGAGTCACGAGAGTGATAGTGACAATCCATCCTTGTCATAGTCTGACATATGTTTGTTTCCCTTCAAACTAAACCCTACAGAACTGTCAAAGTTGGAACACAAACAAATATACAATTCAAGTTCAAGTTAAAGTTCTTTTCACCTCACTCGCTCGGAAAACCTTAGTTTATAGCGCGAAATCTGCGTGGAAAAGCTTATTTTATCCGCTAGCGTGAAAAAGTCATTCGAATTTCGAAGCCGATTGTTGTAATTCTCTGTGGTGCAATAACTTTTTTTTAAATATAAAACTCCTTCAACGCGTGACTGACGCCGCTACCGCGAAAAGATATTCGTAAATTTCGGACCATTGTCTCTGTCACTCTCATCGGAGTAAAAGAGAAAGATGCTCGCAATATACGAACTTCGATGTTCGCGGTACCGAACCTGAGTTCATATTAACCATAGATAATAACCAATCAGAAACATGATTTGATTACAGATTTTTAACTTCTTTATTTTTACCTACACTTTATTTTATGTCAAATAGGTTTTATTATAAATACTAATATTTTATGTCAAATTGGTTTTATTGTAAATACTAATAGTATTTCTGTTATAGTATTTATGTAATTTACATATTTAGGCTGATTAATCCATTAAATAAAACACAATTATATTGTTTATTTGATAAAGAAATTGACATGTACTTAATATTGTAATATCTGAACGCAACCGAAAAAAAAGAAAAATTTAAAAAGTTTTAAGTTATCACAATTCACGTAATCGCAAATTTGTCGAATTTGTCCTGTGCTAAGCTCTTTGAACTCAATGTCTGAACTATAAAAATGTGTGGTTCTAGCAGCGATGCCGATATGATTTCCCTGAAAAATCGCGCGATATGTTTATTTTATTGTGTTTGTTCCCGCTCGAATTTTCCTCGCTGTAGTGAGGTGAAAAGATGTGTGTTCCGCATGACTGCAAAATTATTTGGCGTCTCGTGTCTTGAAAGCCTCGCTACGCTCAGGAATCTATCTTTGAACCATTCGCTTCGCTCATGGTTCAATCTTAGCTTCCTTCGCTTGCTCAGCTTTCAATTTCAACACTAGCGCCAAATAACCACTTTGCAGCCTTGCATAACAAATAACTATTATTTGAAGGTACAAAAAGTTATAAAAAAGGTACAAATTGGCAAATCATTTTCTTGTGTTTTCAACCGAATTTGCGGTAACTAATACAGAATAAGCTATATTTTTGTTATAAAGAGTGTCCTGTAAAACAAAACTATAGTGAATTGTTACATTTTGGGCTGCAAAAGCCAAAATATCATTGTCGCTTACTGGCGCACGCGGATGCGTTCTCCAGTCATTATTCCTCCTAGGCAGCAGTGGACGACTTATTGCTGAAATACTGATCAAGGCATAACTCCTCACATTATTAGGTTATTTCAGGGAATAATACTTTTTCTCAATAATACTAATTTATTTGAAGATCCATTTCAAAAGGCATTGTAAGTTTCCTCAAAAGATTTTCCGCTACACAAAAGCGTTCGTTTGAAACGGGGTGTGACTGTGAATACCGGGGACGTGTGCAATTGTGTGCATTAGGAATGCAGTTTAGATGCAGATTTTTCAAATAGTATGTCGAATAAGGGAGTTTTCAAAAAATTGTGCACCCAGTTAGTGAAAGTTGTTAAGAAAAGTTAAATCACTGTCAGTTTCGTGATGACAATTAAGCATTAAGTTTCGATAAAAACTTGGTTTTGATGTTCATTTTATAAACTTCAATCGATATTACAGAATAATTAAAGGCAAAACTTCGATGTTCATAAAAATTTCATGCTTAATTAATAATAAAAGGTACCAGTGGCGGCGCGTTTATACAAGCCGATTCCCGCCGGCTTGCCTAACTTTACTGCAGTTCAATGGTTTTCCTTTGGCTCAAGAAGAAAAGGCTAAGACATATCGGCTCCGTCTTGCCTAAGAAATAAATTTAAGCGCCGCCACTGTTAGGTACACTATTTTTTGAAAACTTCCATAAATATAGAATCTTTATAAATCATAACATAAGGCTCAAATTGGGTGTGAATAGTCCCTTTACGACTAGATGCAAACGGAGGATAGGCCTTGCACGTGTGTATTCTGTACCCTTACCATGAGTTGTGACATTGAGGTTTTCGATAACGAGTATCGAGTGCATCTCGCGGTAAGGGTACAAGTCACTCTCTAATTGGAGTAAAAGAGACAGATACCCGAAATTTTCGAACTAGGATTTTCTTTGCATCCTAGGCAGCATTGTCCTTTAGACCGATGGAACATACTGCAATCGCCAACCTGCCAAGAGTGGCGATTATCGCGCCAAGTCCCCAGTGTGGCGGTTTAAGGGGGAAGCCTAAATCCAGCAGTGATAGGATAAAGTTAATTCGTGTGAAAAAATCTGTTCATTAAATATTCTTTCGTGTTCTTATATTGAGAATAATAAACAGACTGGATGGACAATAATAAAATACTTTCTCTTCGCGACAAGTCTAAGAAGTTTTAAAGTGTTCTTAATTACAAGGACACTTAGAAGTGTTCAAAGTTCTTGTTCAAAACAGTTGATGAAGATGCGTTTTAAACAAGACTTTTTGTAAGGCTACAGTCTGAAATGTAGCAAAGCGAAAGGAGTTAGCGTAATGCTTGAGCGGACGCTGCAAGCAGAGCGATGAGCGGGGCGTGTAGCGTTGCATCGAGTTTCACGGGTTACAGCGCCACGTATAACATGTGTGATAGACCACATGGAAAGGTACCTAATGGCGCTTGGCGCTTACGTTGCAAAGTGTCACATTAATATTGAAGCGTCATTAACAATAGCGTAAGTGCCAAGCGCCATAAGGTACTTTTCCATGTTGACTACCATATATATGTACGCTACACGCCGCGACCCGCTTCTCGTACTGGAGTGTCCACTTAAGCCCTACATTTAAGGTTGCGGTCAGAGGTGAAGCGCAGCGTGAAAGATTTAAAGGCTGCGCTTTGAATTTAGTCAGTTTGTAGAGCATTTCAATTTAACATTTGTTCATGATTTTAAACATATTTTCCAATGGGTCAAGTTAATTGAGCTGAATCATAGAAAAGGTCCATTATAAGTTGACGAAAATGTACGGGAATTGTTTTTTTTTTTTTTTTTTACTTTTTACTAAGTTGATCCCATAGTAAAAATTGTTCCTAATCATATCCAGGTGCCGGCTTCATAATCTTGTATCGTGTTTTTTTACAACACCCGGCATGATCTTTATAAAGCTATTCCCAATTTTAAGAAAATCATAGAATTAGTGAAATTTATGTGAAATCCTTAAATGGATTTAACAGTGACAAGTTGGTACCTGTAAATGTAACATTTTCACATAAATACGTTAATGCTGAAGTCTTTGTCACTTGAAAAGTGAAGAAATGGCGTTGACTAAGGTAGGTCATGTTGTAGTCAAAAAGTAAAAAAGGAAATTTATTCAAGCGTAATTAACAATAACACGCAACACTTGTAATAGAGTGCAGGCCAGAGTATGTGTAATAAATATATAGGCACTACATTAAGTACAATCAGCAGCAAAAGTAGCTGAGCGGGTGAAGTGCTCAAAATGACTTATTCTCATTAACGCTGACTTGCGACCATTTCATGACAGTTTTTTTTTTGTTCTCCTTCTGTATTGTGATTGTCATGAATAAATGTTTTTTTATCTTATCTTATTCTCTTGACAATAGAGACATGTTGATCTCATTTTGAACACCTTAACCGCTTAGCCACTTCTGCTGCTGACTGTACTTGAACCCCGCCGCTCCAGTGGAGTGGCCACAGCCTTAACTGCCTCATAATGCCGCCATTTATCTGGTTGAGCCTTTTTACAGGGCCTTAAGCATCTTTTACAAGATTAAGTGCTTGTTTTGTTCTTTATTTAAACAAAGCTTGCGGTTATTTGGATTTATTATTTTTAGACAAAATCCCAAAGCGATCGAAAACATTTTTTTTTTAAATGACGTTCATTTATGAACACATACACTGTGGGGAATTCGATAGCTTTAGAGTATATTAAAATGAACTGAGAACTAAAAGGCGAACGTAGTTAGCAAAAATATAATGACAACTAATAGAATATGTACAAAAACAGGATTCAAAATAAAGACATAGACAAAACAGTAAAATAGTATAAAACCTAGCCTAAACCTTGACATACACATACATACATTTCAGCCGTATGCAGTCCACTGTATCATCACAAATAACTTGTATCATCTTGGGGGGTAGTTGTCATAGTCGCCACGCTTGACAGGCAGGTTGGCGACCGCAGCAGCTGTATATTACTGATACTATTTGATGTCGTTGCAATAGCCTTATAATAACCTAAAATTACTAGGCCTACGCCTATTATAATGTGTTAAATAATGTGATTTCTTTAGTTCTTATAAATACATTACTCGCTACACAACCTCGCTCTTCTCTGGTGGATACGCAGACTTAGCCGCAATGTGATATTAAATAGTTTAAGTGTTTGAGTTCATTTACATTGCATAATTGTAGTTATAGTAAAACAAGCAGGCCCTGTACCGCAAACATAGATGCTCGTATATTTCGAGCATCTTTTTTACTCCAATTAAGTCCTCACGAGAGTAATAGAGACAATCGTCCGAAATTTACGAATTACGTTTTTCGCGGTAGTTTACCCAGCTATTAAAAACGTGGTAATCCATTTTTTTTGCATTAAGCAGTTAAACTTTTTTGTAAAACCGCCAATTATCGAAATTAGATTATAATTATCATCGCATGATTGGATTTAGTGACACGTTAACTTCAATATGTTCCTTCAGCCCGTCACGGACCATTAAAGGTACTTATCTGATCAACACAACAATAATTTAACCACAACCGTATCTAACTGCAATCAAAACTAAACTCTATTCCTAACGTGATAAAGAGCACGTGAACGCACCAAGTTATGAATGCGGTGTTACAATTGGTTGTAGCATCGACACAAGCAATTTTCAACTATATTGCTTAATCTTTAAGTGTGCTAAAGGATGCATTGTTATGTGGCTTTTACGCTTAACTCACGATAGATGGCGTGATACATAAGTTTAAATTCGTCCGAAAATAAATTTTGAATTTAGAATTCATGTGAATTGAAAAGTTAATGACGAAAATGGGGAAGGTCATGATTTTTATGTTGACATCTCTTTCCTACGCAATAGGATTGCATAGCTTTCGAATAGGATTTTTAAAATATTCATAACTCTGTTTTCAGGTACGTTGAATAATTCAAGCTCATTCTACTAAAAAGACGTGGTAAGTTTTATATTAATGTTAATTTAAAATTACTTGCCTCCATTTTATAAGATATTTAGAGAAAAAAAGAAATTGTGTCGGACATTTTTAGAACTTGTCTTTTATAGGGTGACCTAGTCGGAATATTATTATTATTCTCTTTATAGTTTCGTCATGTCTGTCTCCGGCTATGCTCTGTGAACAAAAAATGGGGTTTAACTTGATGATATGAATATTTTCGGAATGAATCTCTCTGAGAGTTAAAAAAAAGTGTCGCATTCGCCCCAAAAGTTACTTTTGAAGTCTATAATATATGAAAAAATCTTGAAAGTACAACTTAACAAAGTCTTTCAAGGAACATTATTTTGAATTTGATGTATGTATATTATATTATATATTACATATATTATGTGATATATATTACTACTCAATCTACTCATCGAGAACTACGGAACCCTTCACTAGGGTGGGTCAATTTAGTATGAAAATCATTTTTCTTTGTATTAATTGGTCCGACACGGAGCATAGCCCCACATATTCTAGGCCAGTTTTTAATTGGACTATAAAGTTTTTGGTGATTTTTTTAAAAGATTTTTTTACCTCACTCGCTTGGTAAGGCGCTCTTTGTCCTCTGAAAACGGTTAAAAATGTTGCACTTTGTTCACTATGCACTAGTGTGGATATAATAAAGCTTGATGCAAGTTTTGGCTAGTTTCATTTTTTTTTTTACATACACTGACTGACCAAGGTGATTATCAATATCGGAACAAAGCCTTTATTATCAAGGCGATAAAGTGCATGTTCCGATATTTTTAAATACCTTTTCTGCTCCGATATATTTGATGACGGCTGTACTTATATCGCACTAGGCGACATGTTTCGGGTAAGCTCTGGTACCCATCTTACCACACCGCTCAGGTGGTTGTCGCACCCTCACCCCCAGAGGGGTGTCCTTAATCGCCTTGAAAATGTCACCTAGTGCGATATAAGTACACGTGAGTTCACCTGTTGTAACTAAGTACCCGGACCCGGGTATGTCCTTAAACTACGTCCAACAATGAGAGGTAGGACACAGCGAAGTAACATCACGCTTGAGTCTGGAGAAGCCCAACTGGAGAAGTACCTCCTCCTTACAGACCACAGCAATAATAGCACTGCTACCTTTCAGGTAGTGTTGTGTTCCTGATGGGGAGTAAGGTTCCCAGAGCCCCAACCCCCCTTAAAAGGCCGGCAACGTGCTTGTGACTCCCCTGGTGTTGCAGCTGCCTATAGGCGACGGTAATTGCTTACCATCAGGCAATCCGTCTGCTCGTTTGCCATCTTGGTCATAAAAAACTTTTTTTTTTAAGATTTGGACTGTACGAAACGCTTTCTTCTCTTCAAGTCCACGGCGTTCAGCCATATTTAGAGCGACGCCCTACGCCCTAGGTAGGCTATGCAAATCTAGACGGTCTAATTCCGTCGCGGCGCGATTATTTCAGTCCGCCGGGTGCAACGCCCGCGCATCGCTAAAATCAATGTCAACGACCACGCACAGTGGGCTGGAACACTGGAAAAACTGGACGAAATGCTTATTCTTTTATTTTTTAAATTAACATCATTCTTAACACCTGGCCCGTTTAGCAATTTCTGCTGCTGTCTGTACAAAATCAATTAGATGTTGGTTTTATAGTTTACTTATATTATATATTTATGGTAAAACAATTACAATATTATGAAGGCAATCTAAATACGAAATTAAAACTATTTATAAAAAATTATAAAAGTAATTAAGTTATATATAAAACTAAACTAAAACTTTGTATACAAAACTAAAATCAAATAGGTTTAATTATTATTTATATTAAAAAACTTAACCTACATAAAATATAAGATACGATAGTAAATTTTTTGGAGCCATCAGACCATGTCATTATTTAACACAAGATGCGCGTTAAAATATGAGACGTGAGACAATATTCAAATTGCTTGTATTTTCAAAGTTCTTCAGCCTAGAATCGTTGATACGTTCTATTCTATACTAACTTCAAGTTTGAACTTTGATCAAATGACTTCTCTATAAATGCCGAATTTGAAGCAAATCCGTTTAGCATAACTGCACCAAAACAACATTGTCGAATGTCTTATGCATTTCATTACAACTTAGTCCCGGGCACACACACAACGCGCCCACTGTGCATGCTCTTACTGTACTTTGTGCTATACTGCGTTTGAGAACAATCATTAATTGCAAGTATTTCCTTTTCTCACTTTAATTTGTATTTTGATCAGTGTAAATAATATATAAGTACCAAGAGAAAGTGTAAATAACTAACATATAAATAAATGTTAGTTATATCTTATATAATCGTATTAATAAAAGAAAGTTGTATTAGTTCCGGCTTCTATAACTCGAGAACGACTGAACCGATTTGGACGATTTTGGATTCGTTGTGATCGTCTTGGCCCAAAGTTTAATAGTAAGATAAAAAAAAAAAACAATCAATCAAAATACCCCATGTATGAACTTTCAGGCGGTATGAAGTTTACGCCGGGACAGCTAGTAACATATAAGTACTACGCAATAATATGTTTTTTCTTTTACGACATAGGCGGCAAACAAGCAGACGGATTGCCTGGTGGTAAGCAATTACAGTCGCCCAGGGGCACCCGTAACACCAGAGGAGTCACACGCGCGTTGCCGGCCTTTAAGGGGGGTTGGAGCTCTGGGAACCTTACTCACCACCAGGAACACAACACTACATACCTGAAAGGTAGCAGTGCTATTATGGCTGTGGTTTTCCGTAAGGAGGAGGTACTTCCCCGGTTGGGCTGCCCCAGATTCAAGCGTGATGGTCATCGCTGTGCCCTACCTCTCATAAAATCTATGTTAGTTATATTTGTAACAAAAATTAGTACATAGTATTTTTTTTGCGGCACTCGAATCCACTCAGATTCTCGTCGGTTGTCGATCCACCTTGTGGTTTCCTCCTTACGTTGTGAACATTCCATTAATTCGCACGAAGCGATTCGCTTCTACCTTCCTAATGCTGACTGCTTAAGAAATGGAATTTGCTCCCTTCGCCTGTGTTCCCAGAACGATATACTTTGGGTCTTTTCAAGGCAAGATAGGCTGTTACTGAACCAGCGTGCTGCACACTCGACGTTGACACTTACCATCAGGTGTGACTGAGGTCAAACGCTGGTCAGTCTTGTATAAAAAAACCGCCGTGAGGTGCCGGCAGAATAGCACCACCCCATCTCCTCCCACAGATATCGTAAGGGAAAAAACTGACGGATGTTCAACAGCGTCCGTCGAAACTCAATCTGTTACAGTTACTGCGGTCGCCAAAACGCCTACCAAGCGTGGCGACTACAGCAACAACCCCCCAATATGATACAAGTCATATTCATAGGAGGCGTATGTCCAGCAGTGGACGACTTAAGGCTGAAAAAATTATGATTTATATACGTCACTGTGTTAAAAAGGTACCAAACATCAATTTAAAAACCCGATTAAATACAACTCAATATTCCGCATCCAATAACTCCAGTCTCAAAAATACACCCTACCCCTGACATGCCATTACAGCATACTTAACTAGAAAATCGCTCAGAATACCCGGGCTTGTAAAATTGAAATTCCATGCCTAGAGCGGAAATATGATTTACGTATGATGCTGGCGGGAGAGAAGTTTGAAGCGTGTATTTGAGTAGTCTATTCAGTTTTTTCATCGCATTTGGAGGTAAATCTGGTTTAAAAGTACGGTTAAGTTGTCTGCGATGGGGTTTGTATTTTTATAGGCAAGCCGTAGATAATATGGCTTGCCTTCTCTGCGCAAGGAAATCGAGTTAGGCATATGAGAATTAGTCAAGCCAGGAGGAATCGGGTTCTATAGGCCGGCTCTGTAATGTAACCAGTGAGTGTGACTACCTGTAGTTCATCATCATCATAACTATATCAGCCGAAAGACGTATCAGTCGTCCACTGAGGGACATAGACCTTTAAGCAATTCACAATGACCGGTTTTGAGCCATTCGCATCCAGTGGATTCCCGAGAACTTTTCCAGGTCGTCGCCGCCTTGTGGGGCGGCTGCCCACGCTGTGCCTTCAGGTTGAAACGTGGGAAGTCCTTATTTAATGAAAAGAAAACGCGTATTCTTCTGCGCGTGCGAAGTCGCAGGCAAAAGCTAATATAATATTATGAAAGAGATGAATATTGTCGGTCCATATCTTTGAGTTTGCCCTAATGTGTCCATCGGGTGTATTAAACTTACAATGTTGAATATAAAAACATTACCCTACTCACATGAGACGTGACGGGAAAATGGTATTCAATATTCAGATGTCGCACTATAGTATGGTTTACTCAACTAATATATGTTAGGTTATGAGGATTTCGGAACGTTTCTTGAGTTTTTTTTTAATATTTGACAGGTGACATTGGTTTCGGCGCGTTTTAGAAAAAGAAAAGCAGAGAAAAATCGAAGTGAAAACAATTGAAGTCGTATTGATGTGATTTTAGTTTGTATTTAATAATAAACAGTTGTGTTTTACCAGAGTTGGTATTTGATGTTCTATATCTTATATATAGAATAACGCATGTATATTTAAGATTTTTTTGTAATACTGTTTAGAAAAAATAAGTTCCGCCGTGTTTCTTGCCGGTCATAAAATTCAAAATATTTCTCGGGTCAGAGGTGTAGGGTTAGAACGGGTGTAGTTTTTTATTTTTCTCTTGTACTTTTTGGTGATAAAAGTATTTACAATATAAATGTACAAATAAGAACAAATCAAATTATAATTTATGAAATGTTTTAACTAGCTTTGATTTTTAAGTAATAATACTACTATATAAATTAAAAATTAAAATACATGACATATTACTCTAGTCTCGAACGCCGGAGGTCCTTGCTTCTTTTCTTAATATATGTCATCTATTTCAATTTTTAATATAAATAAGCGGAAATAAAGTGATTCCTTTTATTTTGAAAGTTTTAGCCGACTTTTACGCTGAACACACAGGCTTGACAGTTTCAAAATGTTTTATTAAACCTGACAGCCATTTAATCTCCGAAGCATTGATCGTTGCGAAGCCGGATTGGGTTGGAGAGCTGTTGAAAATGCAGCCCATTCAGTGTCGCACTGAGCGGGTTAACCGAACAATTGAGTTTGTCAGCGTTTGGAGGGTTAGTGTGAACTGGGAATTTCTAGTGGAAATTGGATGCTTAGCCATTTTGTGATTACACAAGGGCGTGTTATTATGAGAGCTTAGAAAGTAAGTAGCAGTGGGTAATATTTTCAGAAGAACGGGATAGATAATGGGACCAAAAAGTATTCGATTGGCGACCGACCTAATTGCTTTTATTTGAAAAAGAAGAGTTACTTTCTATACAAACATGGGTTTTGGGTAGAACTCTAAGGATACTATAAGTTTTTACGTCTTATGAATATTTTTTAGTACCCAACAGTACCCATGGTAAAAATTACGGGAATCCACCGGATACGGGTGCCGTAAAACTGGTCACTGTGGGTTGCTATAGGGGAGGCCTATGTCCAGCAGTGGACAGCCCGCGGCTGATATGATGATGATGAATGTATTAGAAATAGATGTCATATGACTACGTAAAAAAAAATTGGCCGGCATAGCCACCGACAGCCTAGGTAGGCTAGTCTGTCAGGGTAGTATCAACCGTCAACGTTCTAGACGCGGGTTCAAATCCCAGTCTTGGTCACATTTTCTATACATATACCATCTATTTCAATTTATAATGTATATTTATTTGGACAGACGACCTCATTAAGGTCGCCGGAAGATGCCGGATTGTCGCTTCCAACCGGTACATGTGGAGGTCCAAGGGGGAGACCTATGTTTAGCAGTGGACGTCTTGTGGCTGAGATGATGATGATGATGATTTATTTACATAACCCGAATATCCGAAGTTAAGGCACTCAATCAATAGTTGCACTACTTTGGCTGCCCCCACATTGAGGAGCGCTATGCGAGCGGGGGGCGAGAGTAGGCATGGTAGTAGTCACCTAACCTCGGCCATGTGCTTGCGGTAGTTACCGATGTGGAGTTATTAAATAAAGAACGTGTTTAACATGTGTTTGTGAACGTGTCGGAAGGCGTGGCGTGGGCACACCTCCCACAAAGTGTCACGAAATGGATCGCGGGAATGCAATGGATGAACCGGTCAGTGTGGGTCGCTTTGGACAGCAGTGGACGTCATTCGGCTAATATGTTGAAGTATTTAAATGTTCAGGGTTCGAGTCCCGCTTCTGGTCAAATTTATCTATTTTCCTTTCGATATAAATATCGATTCATAGTTTTTGCCCCGTATTCCACAAATACTTTTATAGGTGAAAAACTTAGTACAAGCACCTGGTCCCTATCTCACCACAGCGACAATTGTCACGATTCAGGAATTGAAAACACAGCATTTTATTAAAACTAACGTGTTGGTGGCAAACAAGCACACACCCAGCCCGATGGTAAGCGGACAATGGACACCTGCAACGTCAGAAATTTACATATTTTTATGTCAGGAATGGTGACAATTGTCGCTGTGGTGAAATAGGGGCCAGGCCTATGTAGTAGTAACGTGTCTGTACACGCATACCGGCGTTCTATATTCAAATGTTGACGTAAGTTCCATATTCATTATCTGCACAACTACAAAGACATATCTCACATTGTAAGTCTTATAGACATGTAACCTTAATCTGCTATACAAATTCACTTGGCAATCTAATCTTAATTGCCCTTAAAACGTCACTAACACAGCCGTCCTACACAGAAACCTAAAACAAGGCTAGAACATAGCGAAACTAATAACTGTCAGGTCCTACCATAAATCTGCCCAAAGCCACACTGATAAACACTATCCATCCCTTACTTACGCTCCCACTAATCCAACTGTCTCTATCGTCGCGTGATTAAGGCACAAAAACGTTCGGAATTTGAAATTGTGATGAGACAATTATATTTGACGGTTGATATTGGCTCATCGTGAATACGAATGGGCGAATGGAGTTTGATATTTAAATTTGGAATCGTATTGCTATTGGCTAACGGGAAATAAAGAATTGGTTTGAATTTAGAAAAGATTTCAGATATATTAAATTACTTAAACTATCTATTTAAACCTTAAATGAGATTTGATATTGATAATACATAGAATAATATCTGAATCACCTGCTAGCTACTACGGTCGTCAACCCGCCTGCCAAGCGTTGTGCCTACGGCAACTCCCCCAAGATGATAGAAGTCAGATTTGGCTGAAGCCTCTGTCCAGCAGTGGACGCAGTACATCTGACATGATGATGATGATACATAAGTTTCGAAACTTATTGGTACGACCCGGGGTTAGATTAGAACCCACGACCTCCAGCAGTTTACCAGCGCTTCCAACAACTATACAATATATTCAAATATAAAATTTTTTGCTTAAAACAGAATACGTTTTAAAGGTTAAAGTAGCCAATCAATACCAGACATTTCTTAGCACAAATTAGCGCCTACAATTATAATTATAGCAAAAAACCGCCTTTCGACTTCTATTGCCCAAGCATTTCTAAAATAGACTCAATGTAGATTATAATAAAGCTCTCTTTTCAACGACGCCGGGTTAAGCCTGTCTACAATAGTCCGGGCGAACAATGGAAGCCTTTTATAAAATCTACAGACTTTGTATAAGCCTTTTAATAAATTATGTGAAAGGTTTAAATCGGTATTAAGTAAGATTTACACTGCTGTACGAAAGTTTTCTTTTATTTATTAAGCAGAATCGTCACCTAACGAAAAAACATGGAAATATGGAAATGGAAAAATGCGCGCATAAAATAGATATGTTGAATAAATTCGAAGGCAAAGGGTGAATCTCCCAAGATATCCCGGAGTCGCCAGTTCGAGTCTCGGCTGAGTCAGTGAATTTTTGACTGACAAACACAACATTAGCGAAATCTGTTTACGCGTGATGCCGTGACCTAGAGAAATGGGGATTGATTCTTACCTAGGTAGGGTGACGGCACCAATGTTGGACACTTTAAGCTGACAGGCACCAATGAAGGACAGTTTAGTTCTTAATTCAAAAACCATAACATTATAAATTGAATATGTACCAACAAATGCACAACACTCCAGTCCTTTGAAACACTAATGTTCATGATTTTTTCCTTGTCCATTACTGGTGCAGTCACACTAGGTAGGGAACGCTCCAGTGAATGAACACTTAAGAAATTTTTCACTTTTGAAAAATCATTTTTCAAAATGTATTAATAATTGTGATAATGTAATGTAATTTATTAAATCTTCATTTAATTAACAATAATATAATTTCTGCGATTTTTTGTTACTTTAATAGTTTTTGAGTTATACGAGAATTTATCAAAATATACCCAAAAACCTAGTAAATGAACAAAAAAATCGAATGAATGAACACAGTAAATTCCAGTGAATGAACATTGTTTAGAAATATTTAGTCGGTATTAAAAATCATTTTTGAAGATAATACACAGAGCTTTTCTTCAGAAATTATTACTTATATAAAAAAATGAGGTAGGTACAGTATTCTACTCACCTCAGTCACACCTCTACCACTCAGCCACTCAATTCAGGCCATTTTGGCCCAGGATTATTTTTAGTAAACTTACTTACGCGTTTATTTGCATTAAAAAACACGCTATCAATAATTTTTGGGAAAACCAAGTTTTGCTTTGTTGATTTTCCATTGAACCAATTTTGCTTCTTCATATTGACCTAAAGTATAACAAATGGAATAAACAATAGCATGAATGTTATTTCCAATAACACACAAACTTGATGAATAAAGTAAAGAAAAACAAATGATTTTGTGTGTGAGTGGAACTTACACATTGTATGAAAATACATTCGTCGTTACGTTGTTCATATATAGAATTAGTTGAAATCTAGTAAATGAACACTGCCTGATTTCCATAGTCCATCTACTAAATGTTTCATGCCTATGTATGAATACCTGTGTTCCAATACTGGCTGAAGGTATCAGAATCGTTTTCTGAGCAGTATTTCAAAAAACCAGCTTAATACTATTACGTTAACATTTAAATTTAGGCAAAAAAATAAATTGAGCCAACACCAGTAAATGAACACATTGTTCATTTACTGGTTTTAGAACATTTGATAAGTCAGTAATTGAACACGAAAAAATAATAACTTAATCGCAGAATAAACGTCTAAAGTGTTCATTTATAAAAGGTTGTACACTTATTTCAACCAAATAACAAAAGTTTTAACTGATAAGTATCAAATAATCGTTTTAAATGTTGCTCCAAACATGCACAGTTCTTACCTGGGATTTAACTTCTCCATACAAAACTTCAAAAATAGATACACGTGAATTTCTAACGCCGGTCATATTAAAACCGGTCGAAAATAAATTTACGAAGTGCTGCCATTGTATAGAAAACAAAGTTGATAATAAGAAAAAAAAATACGACAAGTGGTTGAAATAGTTGAATTTCTTATTTTAGCCAAAAAACGAGATTTTGTTCATTCACTGGGGGGGGTTCATTCACTGGAGCGTTCACCCTATATACAGCTTTAGCCAAAAATACTGCGCTCACACTTTTGTCTTCTAACTCTAAAACAATTTCTATTTGCAGTTAAACAATTTTATGATATTTCAAAGCTTGTTATTTGTAGGTACACGAGAACTAGTTAATAACACTTAAATGTACGGTCAGGGACTTTAATTGTTGACCCATTTAGGGTTCACCTTACATAAATTGGGCATTTCATAGAGTAAGTATTAAACAAAAGAAAATAGCTTGAACCGTAAGTGGCTCATCAATTAAAGTCGGTGACTGTACTAAATAAGAAAACACCAGAGGCTCTAGTGTAAGTTTCTTTTGACAAGAGAAAACGTTTACGAACGCGTAAGTGATAATGTTATTTATATGAGAAACGCAAACGCATTCGTAACGTAAAGCTACGGTAAAAACTTACACTCAGGGCTCAGAAGTACCAACAATTCGGATCTACAACGAAGTGACTTATTGCAAATTTTCTATGCAATCACTCACCGCAACGACCAATACCTAATCAGTTTAAATTCATTGTTAATTATGCCATCTGAAAAAAATGTAAATAAAACACTAAAATATCGAGTTTTTTATATAAAAAGCATGTTTTGTGCGCTCAATAGTTCTGGCGAAGGCTGTATATAGATAATCATCAATCTAGATGAGTGAATTGAAAAATAAAACCTATAGTTACTGGCACGGATAGTTTATTATTCACTAATCCACACGTCTTCCTTTATTGAGCCTAACGCTGCTTTCAGCTCCCATATAAGAGGAATAAATCGTATAATACACCAATAAAATCCTCCAGGCAACTTCGTACAAAGCCTAGAAACTCAACGGGAATAGCGACAGTAAAGTTCAATTTGGCGTGGCCGCAGGGGCCATAAAATCAGTCGATACCGTCGTAAAGCTTCGTTAGTTTTGTGAGCTAACATGGAAACTCTGTAGGATTTTGAGCCGTAAATACATTTATCGATAAAGAATCTGTAATAAGTTTAATTTGTTTTATGAGGGTAAGGTTTTATTAAAGCTATGATGAAAACACGCGGATGCTGTTCAGGGACATCGTATTTCGAGGATGCTTCTCTTTTACTCCAATTAAGGCGTCATGAGAGTGACAGAAGTAATTGACGGAAATTTACGAATATCGTTTTACCGACCTGCTAGCCTAATATGATCGGGTTTTCTGTCTCGCTCCAACAAGTATGTGAGAGCGAAAGTGACGGATAACGTGATAAACGATAAAACGGCACAGACATTAATTATTACTAGCCGTATAGGTTGTCCACTGCTGGACATAGGCCTCCCCCAAATCGCCATAGTCGCCTCTTACGACACCCGCGGAAGGAGATGGAATGGAATTCCACACGGCTTCACCGGGCACTAGACATTATAGGTTAATAAATTTGTGATCTTAGTAAAAAGGGTATAAGTCAAATTGGCTCAGTAAATAGGCTACAAGTCCACTACTTAGTTACAAACGGATAAACTCACGTGTAATTATATCGCATAAGCGACATGTTTCGGGTAAGCTCTGGTACCCATTCTCAAGCCGAGTCCGGACACACCGCTCGCGTTGCGGGTGTATCGCTGACTTTAATTATATTAGGCTACAAGTCCCATAAAATGTTCGGCACTTATACCCTTTTTCGCTGTGCTAATTTGACTTATACCATTTCTCACTAGGGCTACAGAAATAATAACTTGTACAATCGCTGCCGCTTGTCCTTTACAAAGGACAAAAACTATAAAACATGGCGTGTATTGTAGCCTGATTTGAATACATAAAACTTACTGGCGTGCTAAAACCAACAACGATCTAGTGAGGCAAGCCACGAACTTGTTTGGTAGCTGGCACTGTAGGTATATAGATTATTGTTATATTGTTATGTAATATAATACATATATGGGGTGAATTAACGATAATTTTATAATATATATTAGGTAAATATGTGACTTTTTCACTCCATATATTGAGGCAATTCATTACATACACTTTTCCACAGCACAGGGTGGGACAGCCCCAACAGCTTCCTGAAAGCCATTGCTGAAAGATGATCCCAGCTTTCCACCCCATCTTATTTTTTGCGTGAAAATGCAGTCAATGTCCAAGTGCATCACCCAGAAAATATTGTTATAGTATGTAACTATGTAGATAGTCTGTGCAATAGTTTTACTAACCAATATTTACATAATGCAATATACTAACAATAATGTGGATTATTTATAGTCTGAAATAAATATTATTCATTCAATCAATCATTTACTAAATAGGGTAATTCGCTGGGCCTCCCTTGAATAACCCACATTACACTAAAATGTAAGTATGTTTATAGGCATAAGAATTCATTTTCAGCATAAAGTTGCCAGTTATTGGGAATTTAACCTACTTTTATTCGGTGTTCGTGGGGCGTATGTTTTGTGCGTAGAACTGGAACCTTGGCTGATTCTACACCGGTTCTAATCACCTCTGGCCTCTCTGACCTATGACCTGAGAAACATTTTGACTTTTTAAACCGGCAAGAAGCTCGGCGGTATTATTTTTTTCCAAACAATATTACATAAAAAATCTTAAAGCCAGGGATAGACTAGGGAACAAATGTTCTGCAACCCGCATCGCCAGCGACGTCGGGTGACATAGATTGACGTAGCTGGACATCGCTCGACAAGCCATGACTATGCCTGCAAGTGTCTGGCGAAGTCGCCGGACTTGTCGGTCGAGTTCGTTTGATATCTCGCCGACAATTGTTGCCGGACATTTGTCCCCTAGTCTATCCCTGGCTTAAACATACAAAATGCGACCCGACATATAAGACTCGAAAATGTTTATGATTATATTTTGATTTTTTTACCGTCAGCAGACGTTCAAATTTACAAAAATATTCTCCGTGTAGTCGGTAAGTGGTCTCTGCTTGTACCCAGAATTGATTGGAGGTTTTATCAACGTTCAGGCATGAGACAGAGTTTAATTACCTGTCTCGCTCTTAAGGTGCTTAATTTGTTATTGGCGTAATGAGTTTCCCGTGTGAGTAATTTATATTCAATAAGGGTAAGTCGTGCTTTAATGAAGGCGTTATCAGAAAACACCTACCGATAACTTTAGGTACTTACCTACTTACCTTTTGTTAAAATTTGACGAATTTCAAGTTAGGTATATCAGAATACATCAATAAATCAATCAATGAATAATTTATTTAGTTTTTTTTTTATGACATAGGCGGCAAACGAGCAGACGGATTGCCTGGTGGTAAGCAATTACCGTCGCCCATGGGCACCCGCAACACAAGGGGAGTCACAAGCGCGTTGCTGGCCTTTAAGGGGGGTTGGAGCTCTGGGAACCTTATTCAACATCAGGAACACAACACTACAGACCTGAAAGGTAGCAGTGCTATTATGGCTGTGGTCTTCTGTAAAGAGGAGGTACTTCCCCAGTTGGGCTGCTCCAGATTCAAGCGTGATGGTCATCGCTGTGCCCTACCTCTCATAAAAGTTATCTCTAGTTATGTTCAGATAATAAACACAGGAAGATATGAGAGATGTGTTGACCTCATTTTGAAAACCTCAACCGCTTAGCCACATTTGCGGCCAAAAATGATTTTAGACAGAAATTTATTTCATTAATTATGGTTTAGCAGACGATTCAAAAATAAAAATAATTTGAATACGATGGACTTCCGCAAAATAACGTCTCATTCAATAAATTACAGTATCAGTTATTTATCAATTCTGACGTGTACATCTATCAAAGTTTTCTAATATAACTTCGGCCAACTCTCGACGGACTTGGGTACAGAATACACAGTCTCAGTGGTATAAGTATTATGTGTAACGATTTTACCAACAATTATTTTTCCGTACACGGAACAATGGTGTTCCGGACATTTGGGAGGCGTACGCGGAGCCGGATCGAGCCAACGCGCAGAGGCCCTTTCGACAATTTAATGAAATGTTAGGGGTACTACGCGAGGGGTACATGGGATGCGCACAGAGATAGCACCCGTAATGGTGAGTATTGAGTTTTAATGGAATCTAGAATGTACCAGGCTATCGGGTGGAAAGGATGGACTAGCTACTGGGCCATTGGATAAAAAACCGGACGCCTGCCTAATAAAACGGTATTAATATGAATTATTGGAGTTAATTATAGATATTTTCCAGGGTAAATAGGAACATGATAAGTAGGTATATTAAAAGTAGCCTGGTACTACGAACATAGAAGTTCGTATAGTTCGAGCATCTCTCTTTTACTCCATTTAAGGCGTCTCATGAGAGTGACCGCTAGCTACCGCGAATAACGATATCCGTAAATTTCGGACGATTATCTCTGTCAATTTTATGACGTCTTAATTAGAGTAAAAGAGAAAGAACTTCGACGTTTGCGGTACGGTCAGGGACTTAAATTGTTGGGCCATTTACAGCTCACTTTACATTGGGCATTTCATAGAGTAAGTATTAAACCGTAAGTGGCTCAACAATTAAAGTCCGTGGCTGTACCAGGCCTGCTCCACGGCGGTGTGGACGCAGCTTTACGACGCTCAGATGAAACGTATTTGTAATTACTAATTAGTCAGCTAATTAATTAACCACGTATGATTGATTGCTTAATTAATTAGTTCTGCATTTACTTGTGTGTGAAGGTTTGCAACTTGATTAAAATTATGGTTGTTGATGCCAATTGCATTCAAATTAACAACAGAAATTGTACACGTGTTGTAATCATTTTATTATTATTTGTTCTAACATTAATACATAAATCTTATAAGACGTCCTTACACAAATTTACTGAGCTCCACGGTAAGCTCAAGAAGGCTTGTGTTGTGGCTACGCAGCTAACGATATATATCTATAATATACAAATACTTAAATACATATTAAGTACCCATGACTTAGGAATAAAAACCTGTGCTCATCACACGAATGCCCTTACTAGGGTTTGAACCCAGGACCGTCGGCTTCATAAGCAGGGTCACTAGCCACTAGACCAGACCTGTTATCTAATATTTACGTAACTACACGATTTTACAAAAATCTAGTAATGGCTACCTTTCTTTGTTGTTTCGATTACAAAAGTGCCCATTATGCTCGCAGCACTACCGCACTGAATTAAAATATATACAGCCTTTACACCAGAAAGGTTTGCTCTAGGGGTCTAACTATTCAATGCAATAAGATACGCTTCGTTTCCCTGTTTAGTAGTTATATAGTATACTAGCTGATCCGGCGAACTTCGTACCGCCTAAAAAGCGACAAAAGTAGTCTTAGATTTCAAAAATCACGGGATTTTTGTGATTTTTTAATACTTAATGTCTCAATCAGGGCTGTGACGATTCCAACCAATCCAAAATCATTTTAATCGGTTCATCCGTTCTCGAATTATAAGCGGTTGAACAAACCCCACTTTCTTTTATATATTTAGTAGTTATATAGTAAATATCAGTGGCGGCGCGTCTATACAAGCCGAATCCCTACGGCTTAACTAGCTTTCCAACAGTTTACCAGACAAAAATGTTGAGATATCCACAGACATTTTGTTTACCATGCATATGCACATAATTTATTTCAGTAAGGCACAATGTTTTGGGGTAACCATTGACCATTCAGATTATAAAATATTGGTTAATTGGTCGGCCCATGGGGTCCGGATGTTCTCAAGCTCTTTAAAAATTTGAAGAAGAGGTTGGTGGAATGGACGGGTCATCTTCGGGCTTGCTCAATTCTCAGTCAAAGATTGAGTATCGCTATCCAGAGGGGAAATGTAGCCAGTGTCATGGGAACCCTCGGCATGGGAGCGATTTGGGAGACAACTGGGAGTCAGGTATTTTACCGAGCACTTATATACATATGTAGCTTTAAGTGTCCTTTTTAATTAAGTTATTATAATATTGTAATTATTGTGTTTCTTTTGTATTTGTATTTCTTTTGTATTATCATTTGTATTTTGACATGTTTGATTACGTATTGGTTAACTTGAATGTTTCTCGCTAATAACTTAAACAACGGTTTGTAAAACAATTCTAATAAGAAATTGCGTACTTTATCTTGAAATCTTTCATATTTAATCTCTTTTAATCCCCTAAATGAAGCTGAGACAGCGATGTCTGTGTCAGAGTTAATATATACACAGTAATCTAACTTTCACATTTTGTCTCAGAGAACGATCCCAGAACTTAACCCATGACGTAATTACAGTCGCCATGCACCAGATATATCGGAGCTGTGGAGGTCGTCACAAATATCGGAACATGCACTTTATTGCATTGATAATAGAGGTGTTGTTCCGATATTTGTGACCACCTCCACAGCTCCGATATATCTGATGGCGACTGTATGATACTGTAAAGCTTCTAATGACATGGTAGTATCGTATCTAGGGTACGGCTTTCCATGTACGGTGACGTAAGATATGTTGGTTTGACAAAGTTTTTAATGATTATTTTATTTTGAACGTTGTAACGCTTCTTGTGTAGTCTGTTCTGTAAAGATCTGACCACTTTTTCGTTATTTATAATCTTGTGTAATTACGTAAATCTTCAGTTTATTAGGTATTTAAAAAATAATAAATCAATATTTCGGGTCAATCGTACACAAATCGACCTAGCATTACAGTAAGCTCAGTAAGGCCTGTAGGTACTAAGCGACGATATATATAATAGATAGGTATATAAATACTTAAATACATAAAAAACACCCATGACTCAGGAACAAATATTTGTATTCCTCCTCTACAATTGTAACTTTGATTCCCTATAATTATGTACGAAAAACGTTGATCATCATACGTGCCTGATATTTTGTCTTTCCAAAAAGTATTCAATAGATTACTGTAATTACTTGTTCTGTGGAAATATTTCCATGTCATTAGACTTGCTTAAATTTTCTTTGTGAAAGGCCTTGGAGAGGGCTTGAGTCAATATAAACTGTTTTTGTTCCTTTCTGAAGCTGATTTCAACAAATGCTTTATGAAAAATTGTCTCAAGTTTGACTTCGTTTTATGCATTGTTTTATAATATATATAAATGACAAATGAAGTAACAATGACACTGCAAAACCTAGTTCAAATAGGTGGAGTCTAAAATATATTATTTTATCGTATTATATATATCGTGGGTAGTGATGCTATGATGCCGATGGTCCTGGGTTCAAATACCAGTAAGCGCATTTATTTGTGTCATGAGTATTTGTTCCTGAGTCATGGGTGTTTTCTATGTATTAGAATATTAAATATATCGTTGGCCGAATACAGTCGCCATCAAATATATTGGAGCAGCCAAGGTGTTTAAAAATATCGGAGCATGCACTTTATTGCCGTGACAATAGAGACGTTGTTCCGATGTTTGTGACCACCTCCACAGCTCCGATATATCTGATGGCGACTGTACCCACAACACAAACCTCGAGCTTACCGTAAGACTCAGTTAATTTGTGTAAGAATGTCCTCTAATATTTAAGTTAATGACGTAGGTATGACGTATTATTTTAAAAGCAAGAATGCATATTGCACGCCCTCGATGGGTATAAATAATTTGTTACATTTAAATTCAGCGTACCTTGCTAGTTTTAACACAAAACACATTGTGTATAACACATACATAATGCTTTGTGACGTCAGTGGAACTAAAAAGCTGTGTGGCATCAACTTGCAAGCACTTATAGTTTGTTGTGAACTAGTTGACTGGCGCAGATGTGAACTGGTACTGGTAAAGCTGGGTCCACATATACGATACGCTGCTACGCTACGGTTAGTGTGGACGCATTTATTTGTGGCGTCAGTGGAACTAAAAAGCTGTGTGTGACATCAATTTGCAAGCACTTATAGTTTGTTGTGAACCAGTTGACTGGCGCAGACGTGAACTAGTAGAGAAACATAAAGCTGGGTCCACATATACGATACGCTGCTACGCTACGGTTAGTGTGGACGTATTTTTTTACGCTACGATGGTGGTGATACGGTGTGCCTAAAGTGAGCGTCCATACTTAGGATATTCGGTATCGATACGATATGTGGAATCGTAATCGGCAAAATGATACAAGCTTAAGAGGTGGATGTTTTATGTGCAAGCCTTAGATCTAAAAACACGTGGTATGAGAATACGTGACGAGAGGTCTGGCCTAGTGGATAGTGACCCTGCCTATGAATTTGACGATCCTGGGTTTGAATCCCCGTAAGAAAATTTATTTGAGTCATAGTAGTAGATTGTTTGACAAGGGGCTAAAGTAGGCCATAGTACCACGAGATGGTTATTTTCCCGAACGAAGTGAGGGAAAATTGTTCGAGGGGTAATATGGCGTTTAGACCCCGAGTTATGCATACTAGTTTTCACTTCGATTACGAGAAAATAAGATAAAATAACATTTCAACAATTAACAAATACAATTTCATTCACCCGCAATGAATTCTGAGTCAAAAATGTTTTATTTGGCAGTCTTTGTATTTTTTTCACTGCTTTGATACAGATAGGATATATACGCCGCCGTGAATAAATGCCATAGACAACGTATAATTGGGGCTTCAAAGAGTTTGCCAACGATTTAAACATTTTTTTAATGCTTGTGAAGTAGGAACTAATTGACAATTTAATTGCGTTGCCTCATTGGTCGATTTTAATATTGTGGTATTGTCTGATTGGTTGATACTTTATACAAAGTTTTTTTTAATGATTTCACATTTTTAAACAGTATTCGCACCAAAAAAGAATCTAGAGTTGCGATTAACTTCTATATCTGTCGTGATTGGTGGATTTAATACGATGAAGTGTTCTGGTTGGTCAATTTAAAACGTTTTGTATATCATAAATATGTATTCATATTTTCCCAAGAGGCTAAATGTATTACTTTAGTCCGCCTTGGCAAGCATAATATGACACACTTTTAGAGCATGAGAAGTGAAAAATTATATATTCCTGAGTCATGCCTGTTCTATGTATTTAAGTATTTGTATAATTATTATATCGTTGTCTGAGACTTACATTACAAACCTTGATCTCACCGTGGGATTCAGTAAATTTGTGTAAGAATGCCCTGTAATACTTCTTATATTTGTACAAGATCGCGATCGTCCAGTGACTGATAATGTAAACAGCTGACAAATGAAGACTGCATAATCTATCTATCCATTTAAGAGCTGGGCTCTTGTCGATGGAGCAATTCCCATGCATCATCCTGGGCGTTATCAACATCCTGAAACGACATGACGTTTACTTCTTCTTTTATTTGATCAATATATGCCCTTCTGAATATCCCTCTCTTTCTCTTTCCTGATACCTTTCCCTCTAAAACCACCTTTAAAAATCTTCTTCTATTGTCTATGGTTTTGAGGAAACTCCTAAACCTAATATATCTATCCTAATATTTCCTCGCTGAATAGCAATGCTAATCCGTTGGGCGAAACAGTGGCCACCTCTGGTCACCAGAAACCTCTATGAGACGCGCCGATATCTCTTTACCAAGATAATATAACCGAGGGACACTGACATAAAGAAATGGACAAATGGACACGCGAACAAATTATGTAGAAAAATATGGCACTAAATGACATTTCTATCGCGTTCCTGTTTATGCTAATAATGCTAATTTATAATCTTCTTTTAGATAATATAATCAAACAAAAAAAGAGCTCAGTGTTCTAATTATTAAGTATCAAACTTCACTATTGCTAAAGTAATAACTTTTTAGTCATTGTTGACACTTGCACTGACAGCGGTTCAAAGAATACTAACTAAATGTGCCGTCCAAGTTGTTAGAGCGGTTGTTTTTTAGAGCAATTTTTTGGGGCTGATTGTGAATCTACGTTTATTATACATGGATGCCGAGGGCACATAATCTCGTGCTGTTTCAGTCAACCACAAACGTTAACTTTCCCTTTACATCACCCCCTTTATCTAGTGCTCTAAAGCGCTCGTTAGTCACCCAGTGCTGTAATACAGCGTTCTTGTGTTAACGAAGCTCTTTTGTCACCGTTATTCGACTCCGACGTACATTCAGCGTCATATATGTAGTTAGTTGCAGTCAGTATGGCCAAATACATCGTAATAGTACATTTCGACACTAGTGAAAATAAAGAAGTTTTTTCACGTGTATCGAACCCAATTTTTCATAATAAGTGCCTTAAAAAGCGAAATTTACGCACGCGAAGCGTGCGCAAAGTGCACTTTTTACACACTAGTTAGGAAAAACATATTTTTATATGTGTGACTCCCTATTTTATGCTTCCTTCGGTAAGTGTTTGACGAGGATACCTAAGTAAGAAATGTTTTTTTTTATATACAACAACGATGGCAAACAAGCATACGGCCCGCCTGATGTTAAGCAGTTACACGTAGCCTATGGACGCCTGCAACTCCAGAGGATTCACATGCGCGTTGCCTACTCTTTAAGAACCTATACAGTATACACTCCTTTTTTGAAGAACATCATACTGTAGGTATGAGGGAAAACCTCGGCAGTGAGTTCATTTCACAGTCGGAGCGTTCGCGGGGAGGAAATTACTCTTAACTGGTGACCGAAGAGCTGGCCGCTTCCTCGCACAACGTATCAGCATTGCGATACAACGAGGAAATGCCGCCAGCATCCTTGGTACAATGCCTCAAGGGCCTTTTTTAGATTGTATACTGTAACTAGTTCAGTACTTGTAGTTATCATAATACGATTGTAAATTCTGTAAATAAATGTATTCTCACTTAAACAGCTTAGTGCTGCGTAATTTCATTTAGTAAATAAGTGTTTTCAAAACATCTTGCATTTTTTTTAAATTACCTACTGGTTTCCTATAAACTATAATAAAAATCCTAACTTAAAAGACGCACGCTAAACATACTTCGAGTTAATACATGAGCACTGTAACATCATAATGCATTGTAATCCGTAAAAACAAAATGTCACGTAATTTTTCCCAAAAAAATCTTAGTCCTTGGAAAAATACGTGAGCATTATTTTGTTCGTTTATTTAATAAACTTATCTTATTACAGGTAAGAGCTCTCGCGACGAAGATTGATCGCATGTCGGCCTTCAGGTAAGTTGAAATTGGGTTTTTGTTGGATGGAAACATAAAAATAATATTTTGGTACCTATACCTAATTAGTAGGATTATATTTTCAAAGGCGAATAATAATATATCTCGTATATACCGGCTGTGGCCTGTAATATGAGCATTAACTTTAAGCATCATTTCTACGCCACAAACGTAGCATCATTTGTTCTACGACTTTTGAAAATAACTAATAGTTTAATAAATATTAATAATAAAAGATTTTCCAAACAAGCAATGTATTGTGAAAACTGTGAAGTTTGTAGGCTGACAGTAAATGCCAACTAGACTATTGGATGCTGTTCATTGAAAATACTATTTAGTTTGTTCGGAAAAATTACAAGTAATAAATTACCCAATTATTTAAAGTTGTAGAACAAATGTTGTTACGTTCGTGGTGTAGAAGCGATCCCTAACATTTATGCTCCTATTACAGGTCACACCCGGTATAGTAAAATTATATTTATACTTTTGCAATTATTACTTCAAACTGGAATTTTTGTAGGTATTATAGTATCTCTTCTGTATTTAACCTTTTCGTCAGCAAGTATAAAAATTCTGACGGGCGTCACACGCCATAGGTTTGTGCAAGCGGAAATAAACTTTACCTTTCAGTATGTAGGTCCAAAGTTATTTTTTTACTACAAAGACGGTGGCACACAAACATATGGCCCACCTTATGGCCCACCTGCAACTCCAGAGGATTCACTTGCCTACCCCCTAAGAACCCATACACTCAATTTTTGATGAACCTCATACTTAAATCGAAAGAAAAGTAGAAAAATTTGACTCGCAGCGGGACTCGAACCCGCTGGATCATTAGCCCAGTACACTACCAATTGTGCCATACGAGTACCGCTTGGACTTGTCAAATTTTTCTACTATATCCTTCCTTGTATACGTAATTGCGGGTAGCAGACGTTTTTGCTTAATATAAAAACAACCTCATACTGTAGTCCCTAGAGAAAACTTCGGTAGGGAGTTCATTCCACAGCCGGAGCGTTCGCGATCTCGACTTTGTAATTATCTTTATTGTCAAGTGTGGATCAGACGTAGCTGTAATAAGTAATGAGAGCACTACAAGTCTAGATAACTCCGAACTTTGATGATCTTCAAACTTCGGGTACGAGGGCTCTGCAACTAGTCGCAAACATGCCGTATCTTACTCGTAGACTGTTATTGGAAGCGTAACCCTTAGTAAAATAACGCAGTTTCTACATAGGCGTTTATCTTATTCAGAATCGGAAGAAAATGACATTCAAACTGTTGTCAGCCATGCTACTACTACCTAGTTACAAACGGATATACTCAAGTGTAATTATATCGCACTAGGCGACATGTTTTGGGTAAGCTCCACATGTCGCCTAGAGCGACATAATTACACGTGTGTCTATCCGTTTGTAACTAAGTAGTAAAATGTCATTGTTCAAATTTCATTTCATTCATGTCAAATAGATAAGATTTACGTTAAAGGATTAATCTGTGGTTCCCAGAATCACAACGCAAATGTCTGACGACAAAAGTACCAAGAGTTCTACACAACCATTACATACAATGCGTGTACAGATTTATATAGCGTCAGCAACGCGCATGTAACACCTCTGGAGTAGCAGGCGTCCCGCTGCAGTAACTGTTTACCATCAGGCGGGCCGTAAGCTTGTTTGTCATCGATGCAGTATAAAAAGACATAAGCACAAGTGCTGGGTAAGAGCATGAGACTTGAAATCCGGAGGTCGCAGGTTCGAACTAGGCCACCAGCGCTCCTAAAAATATAAAATAAAATAAATAAATAAATAATATTTCGGGACAATCTTACAGAAATCGACCTAGTCCTACGGTAAGCTCAGTAAGGCTTGTGTTGTGGGTACTAGACGACGATGTATATAATAGATACCTACATATAAATACTTAAATACATAGAAAACACCCATGACTCGGGAACAAATATCTGTTCTCATCACACAAATAAATGCCCTTACTGGGATTCGAACCCAGGACCAGGACTTCATAGGCAGGGTCACTACCCACTAGGCCAGACTGGTCCTAAAATGACTCACGAAAGTTAAAATACAAAAATGGTAAACTTTTTCTATAGGTAGTATCCTATGTAGGTTACCGGGATACCAACACCGCACCCCTTGATTAAAATTGGCACAGCTGACTGAATGATGTCACTGCCGAGTGACGTCATAACTCAACAGACTAATATTTTTTTTATCATAAGGTGGCAAACGAACAGACGGATCGCCTGATGGTAAGTAATTACCGTCGTTCATGGACATCCGCAACACCAGGGGAGTAACAAGCACGTTGCCGCCCTTTAAAATAAGAGTACGCTCTTTTCTTGAAGGTATGAGGGTCGTATCGGTCCGGAAATATATCATCATTATTTACGTCATTAGGCAATGTAGGTATTGATCACCCTGTGAACCTGTGACATTCAGTTAGCGAAATGAGTTATGAATGTAATTAATTACCAGTAATGCGAATACCGCGGGTGTCGTGAGAGGCGACAGATGGAAATAAGCTACGGATGAGCAGAAGCGTCCGTCAACAGCTACAACAGTACAGCTACTGCGGTTGCCAACCCGCCTGCGTTACTGCGTACAAAGCGGAGCGTTCAGCGAGGCGGACAGATATTATATCTATAATAGAAATTCATGATCCGGTCTAGATAATTTTGCCGGCTTTGTATTTCTATCCGGCCTCCCTACGGTCGGCCTCCCTAAGGTCTACACCACTATGCCAGCAAGCCCTTCTTTCCCGGCGTCTGCAGTAATGTACTATTAAATGCGATGTTATAAATATGTAATGTAATCTTAATACTAATGCGAATTACGTATGTGTGGTAGACTGCATTAGTCACCAATCACCATAATTATAAAATTTAAACGATATATTATACTTTATACATGTTAAAATTCTTTTGACCTTTCCGACTGACTACTTCGTATACTGTATATAGATAGAAATGCCAATAGAAATATGATTTAAAGCAAATAAATAATAAATAAATATTACAGTTCATTCTTACACAAGTTGACTAAGCCCCACAATAAGCTTAAGATGTCTTGTGTTGTGGGTCAGCCACCGATATATATAATATTAAAATACTTAAATACAAAGAAAACACACATGAATCAGGAACAAATACCTGTTGCTCATCACACAAATAAATGCCCTTACTGGGATTTGAACCCAAGACAGTTTTATAGACAGTGTCACTACGCAGGCCGAACCTGTCATTTTTATCGTATTACGATGAGAGCACAGAATGACAAATTGAAGTTGTGACAAAGTAGAACTTATGTAGAACAAGTTCTTTGTGGCCGAGAGTGGAAGCTTCACGGCCTTTTCTTTCGAATGTTGCGGTTACGGTCAATTCTAATGGAGTTGTTTTTAAACGCTTCTGCAACTTAACATGCTTGTCTCTTTCCGACTTACTGAAATTATAGTTTGAAAGAAAAGAGATTAAGGACGTTCAAGCGAAGGGAGCGGTTTCATCCTTACATTGTGAATATTCCATTCATTCGCACGAAGCGATTCGCTTCTACTTTTCTAATGCGAACTGCTAAGGAATGGAATTCGCTCGGCTGTATTCCCGGATAGATATAAATTGGATCTTTACAAGGCAAGAGTGAAAGGCTGTTACTGAACCAGCGTGCTACGCCCTCGACCTCGTCGACACTTACCATCAGGTGTGACTGAGGTCAAACGCTGGCCTCTACAGCTGAAGGCGTCAGTCGGGATAGATGCGGGTTCAAATCACGTTTTGAACGCTGTAGGTCCTCGTCACTTTTTCTTAGGTATATGCCATTTATTTCCATTTTTAAAAACTATTTTTATTCTTAGAAATAAAGGAAAGAGGAAAATTCAACTGCCTCGGGTCAGACTCGAATACATACCTGGCTTGGCAGTGATCTACCCGTGCTAAAAGATCACTCCCTGTGGTGGCAGACAGCAGAATTCTTAGCTGATACGTAGGTAACTTTTCTATTACAATTTCAAATTGACTGCGCGAGTATTAATAAAGTTTCTTGAAAAGAAAAGTTTAAGCTCTGACATTTTATGTGCATCTACCAAAGACAAAGGGGAGAGGGTATTTTTAAAAGTAACATTATATCTTGAAAGGGCAAATTAACTATTGAATAGGGGTTCTATTAGGGCGAGGCTTCGCTGCGTATTATGTTTCAATAATAGGTTATTTGAGACTTATAGCAGTCTGTATTACCTGACTTTTAATTTTAGTTAACAATATGGCAATATACCTACTTACCTATATGATTTTAAGCTAACATGGTCATTCACATTACAACTATTACTTTAAACGGGATAGTTACCATGTATTAATTTGTTGCAAGCGCATTGCAGCGTTTGCCGGGTGATGCCGGCTGACTAGAATAGCACCACACCATCTCCTCCCGCGAGTGTCGTAAGAGGTGACATAGGGAAAATTCCTACGGACGGGCAGCAGCGTCCGTCGAAACCCAATCTGCCAAGCGTGGTGACTATAGCAACTACACCCAAGATGATACAAGTCATTTTTGTGGGAGGCCTATGTCCAGCAGTGGACTGCATACGGCTGAAATGTAGATAAAGATAACGCGACATACATTCTATAGGTATGCGATAATTGTTGCCATATAGGAACTAAATATACAAAAAACCTTGTGTTGTCTTTGAAATTCCAACCCCAAGTTCAAGCCCTTCAAAGGTGTCAGGTGCCCACTTAGCGCGTGACGTGGGCGACAACCTGTCAATACTCCTTTGGGAAACAAGAAAAGTGATCTGTCTTCAGAGTTTGGCTTTTTATTTTCCTTTTCTTTAGTAAATATGCGACAGCTGTACCTACAATGTTGTGACGTTAAAATATTAGCTCAGATTGAATGTACTAATATTGTTAGTTATTTATTATACAGGAATAAACTGGAATACAGGAATGTTTACATATGTTACTTATACAGCTCTAGACTGTAGAAAGGCATCTAAGCCGTCTACAATCGATCTATTATACTTAAAATGCGCTGGATTTAAAAGTGAATTTGTTATACAAGACCAGCGTTTGACCTCAGTCACACCTGATGATAAGTGTCGAAGTCGAGGGTGTAGCACGCTGGTTTAGTAACCACCTATTCACTCATGAAATGATCCAAATCAAAGAAAGAAAGCATTTATTTGTTATTGAAATCGAAAGAAAAATAGAAAAATTTGACCCGAAGCGGGACTCGAACCCACAACCACTCGATTCCCGCTTCGAGTCAAATTTTTCTATTTTTCTTTCGATTTCAATATCGAAGATATTCGCTAGCAGACGTTTCTGCATAATAAAAAATAAGCATTTATTTGTGGCACCAAAAAGTCAAACATTACAATTTACAAGTACCTATAAGAGGCAAACGAGCAGACCGATTGCCTGATGGTAATTAGATGTTGATTGCGCAACACCAGAGGAGTCACAAGTACGTTGCCGGCCTTTAAGATGGATATAGTACCACAAAATAGACTACACGCTTTCTCATAGGATATACGCTCTTTTCTTGAATTTTTGTGTTTTTATGCCACATTGGTATTCGTAACGACATTTAATAAAATTGATTTTTGCTACTAATAAAGGTTTGCTAGAACTATCAATAGTTACAAATACTCATCCCCACTTTAGAATTTCGCTAAACCCTATTGAACAAAATGTCGGAATTCGTAATTGAAGTAATACACGTGTAATTAACCATTTCGACGCTTTTAAACAGAGCCATCATGAATGATATATCGTGCATAGTAACGCGAGTTACTAGTAGTGTTGTGCGGACACTTATACATGTCCCTGTACCCATCATCATTTCAGCCTTAAGTCATCCTGCTGGATGCTGAAATGCTGTTGCTATAGCACGCTTGGCAGGCGGATTGGCGATCGCAGTAGCTGTCTAGTTTTCGACGGATGCTGTCGCCCATCTTTCGGTGTTTTTTTGCTTCGTCGCCTCTTACGACACCCGCGGAAGGAGATAGATATATAGGATGGTGGTATTCTAGTGAACCGGCACCACACGGCAAATATACTTACACTGAATAGAAGTAAATTTGTAATATTTACAACCCTTAAGGCATCTACAGTATTTTTTTATACAAGACTGACCAGCGTTTGACCTCAGTCGCACCTGAAGGTAAGTGACGAAAAGGTCGAGGGTGTAGCACGCTGGTTCAGTAACAACCTAAGTATTCACAACAAATATATTTAGACACTAAACAATATGTACTCGTATACTCATACTGCGTTTACACAATATAATATTATGGTATTGTCTTCGTTCGAGAAAGTTCGCTATTGGTACTTTCCATTTCCTTTGGTAGAATAAAGTTTAAATAATTAATAAGCTGTATCATATATCATATTCCATCCTTTTATTGTGCAAAAAGGGATGTAACCAAAGGAGTGAAAAAAAAATGCAAAAATATATCAAAAACCGAACAATCTAAAAAGTAATACATCTGTACTAGTATCATTGTTTGACATCTCTAGTAAGCAAAACATTTAAGTTTAAAAACACGTATTACGTGTTAATATCAATTTAAGCCAATCTTTTTAAAACCACGAAGTTGATGACTCGGTAATTTTTAAATGTAGGTTACCAGGAATATATACCAACTGGGAAATATGGATAGTACACATATTTATGTACATCACTACGTGCGATATTTGGAGCGTCGGCTAATTTGGTTGTGACGAGTGAATTACCGCTTTTTAGGGCAAGGAATGTTAATGGATTGAAATGTCACCGCGACACAAATATGGTAGCCGCTTTATTATTTCCATCACAGAAGATAAGAACTTCTGAACAGGGATCGTTACCGGTATTACCAAAATTGTAAACTTGATTAAAAAAAATCATCGATATAGTTAAATCGTATTAAGGCAAGAAGACAACACTATCTGATTAGGGCAATAAAATGCAAAAAGATCTAAAGAACAAACGTGATACCAAAATTGAGTAAAGGTTAATTTGTAAGAAAATAATAACGGTATTCGATCTCTGCTTCTGAGAAAAAAAAATAATAGCGAAGAATCCCGGGAATTGGCGTAGGCAATGGTTTTAACGCAAGCGACTGCGATCTGACCTTTTTCTCCTGACCTTTTCACGATATTTTCCTTCGATAAGTGACTGATAAATATCAAAAGATAACAGATAGATTTTTATATCACTCGATACAAAATAGTTAGTATAGTATCTACATCTTTTTTGACGACATATTATCGATTAATTACAATGAGCTATTTGGTCAGGGCGGTGACTGGTGATTGCATAGAAATTTGCAAAAAGTCACTTCGTTGTAGATCCGAATTTTTGATGGGGCTGTACTTTTAAGTCTTATTAACTATAACTTTTGCGTATATATATTAAGGTTCGAAATATCAGAAATTTGTTTAACTGCATTTAGAAAGAGATGGTTTTTAGAGTTAGAAGAAGAAAGGTGTGAACTTGATACTTTTGGCGAAAGCTGTATATTCGCAAATAAATTAGAATTTCAAGAGCGTGTAACGGTATCAGTTACCTAAATATATTGCTTTCACCTCATCCCGAATCTCGGCAAATCTCGCACGTATCAATTACTTAGGCCGGGTGAGGACGCACGGGATTACACTGACTAATGGCGCGGGATGATGTGTCCGTCACTTAAACTGTCAAGGAACACTGACGATTAATAGCACCAAAAGTATGTGTCACACTCCGCGTTGTTACACACAAGCGGCCACGACGGAAGACCAGCGCTGGCCTCCCCGGCTAATACAATGCTGAGTCGGGACCATTTTGTGGCTCTGTTGTGTTAATGTACCTAACGTTTTAAAACACAAGCACAAACACTTAAAATCAAAAATATTATTAACAGACATTTCTTATTTACTCAAATACCCAAAGACGAAACCAATTTTTGTCATAAAGAGACATTATTCCACTAGTAAAAAAAAACATAACCTGAAAATTCAGTGCGATATTTGGGGAAAGTGATGGATGTCCAATGATGAATTACCGCCATTACCCTTTGTACGGATATGCCTCTGCATATCTCGACGCTAATGCGACACGCGGGGGCCATGTTGCGTATAAAATGATACATTAGATATTTTAGTGACACGTTTCTCGTTTTAAGCGTATTTGCAAGAGCAGGATTGTGATCTTAAGCAAACAGTCATGAGTTTACTTTTTTATACGAGACTGACCAGCGTTTGACCTCAGTCACATCTGATAGTAAGTGTCGACGAGGTCGAGGGTTGCTGGTTCAGTAACAGCCTATTCACTCTTGCCTTCAAAAGACCCAAATTATATCTTTCCGGGAATACAGACGAAGCGAGCGAATTCCGTTCCTTAGCGGTCCGCAGGATTAATTAATTCTAACTTTCGTTTTTTTTCTGTTCAAGAGAACCCATTTAAAGCTAGAACCTGTATAAATCCCTACTTTATTTCACATCTAGTTTCCAGAAAGCTAAAACCCGACTTAGTGCAAGTGGGCGGATAAAATTCCACTTCTAAAGTAGTTGCCGGTACATCTGGGTAACCGGGTCACGTCCGGGATGTTTGATGAAATGCTAGCTTTTTGCCGTTTTTTTGTACTTAGGTTCAAAAAACCAAACTCAGGGTTTGTCAGCGAGCCATGGAGCGTAGTATTCTGAACGTGAAGTTAACCGATCGCATTAAAAACTCAATACTACGCTCCAAAACTGGAATAAGCGATGTAGCTGAAGCTGCCGCCAAGCTCAAATGGGACTGGGCAGGACACGTCTGTCGTATGCCCGATGACCTGTGGGCCAAAACATCTACCCGTTGGATCCCACAAACTGTAAGGCGCTGCGGCAGGCCTCGTCGGAGATGGCGGGACGAGCTTGACGCCTTTGACAGAGACTGGTGGAAAACTGCCGAAGATCGGGATACGTGGAAGAGCAAGAGGGAGGCCTTTGCCCAACAGTGGGACAATATGGGCTCGTAATAATAAAAAAAAAAAAATAATAATTGTACTTAAGATGATTGTTGATATAACTTTAACTTACCTCCTAAGGCCCACGGGCCAACGTGTAGTACTAATTACTTTAAGGCATTGGTCTCCTATTAACGCTGGCGGCCGCCTTCAGCATCTGCGTCACAATGCTGCCTATAGAAATGTATTGTAGTGGCCTTTCTCACACGTCGACATTGGCGTCTTTTTTGTTCAGGAACGTTGACGCTGACGTCAGACGTCGCGTATAGCACAAAATAGCAGACCAAAGCCTTCATCATCATCATCATGTCAGCCGAAAGACGTCCACTGCTGGACATAGGCCTCCCCCAGAACGACCCAAGAAGACCGATCCTGCGCCTTCCACATTCAGCGGTATCCCACGACTCTAACTAGCTCATCGGTCCACCTTGTGGGAGGCCTACCTACGCTGCGTCTTCCACTTCGTGGTCGCCAAAGCCTTAAAAAATTTGAATTTGATAAAGTTGGAACAGAGATGAGTTTTATTTGTAAAAAAAACGAATTCGATTAGCATTTTACTTGTATGGTGGGCCTTACGAGGCTAAACCGCCTAGCATTTAATTCATCAATTGTATATACTGCCAGATTATCTAAATGTCACAATATGGGCCGTGTGCTTGTGTGCCACCGTTGTAGTATATAAAAAAAAGAATATTCACGGGTTTAACCCAAAAACGTCGATGAACTAAACTCAAAGATCACAACCCCGTAAGTCCTAACCTAAATGGAATTATCCATCCGATGGCCCGTATGAAAAGTTCACAACTTTTAATGAGCACTCAAAATGCCGATGAGCAGTTCTGAGCAATTATATTCGTATACTTCATTCTATTCCAGCCCAAATAATCAGGAAATTTCTAGAATCAATTAGCACAGTAATTTACGGCCGGGCGTATGTAGATACTTATTTAATCCCGATTTTAAATAACACGGTCATTAACATTACAACTATTATTTAAAACGGTATAGTTACCATGTATATTATATTGAATGAGTTTCCGATATTATATTATTGGACCCGGGTATGTCCTTAAACTACGTCCAACAATGAGAGGTAGGGCACAGCGATGACCATCACGCTTGAATCTGGGGCAGCCCAACTGGGGAAGTACCTCCTCCTTACAGAAGACCACAGCCATAATAGCACTGCTACCTTTCAGGTATGTAGTGTTGTGTTCCTGATAATGAGTAAGGTTCCCAGAGCTCCAACCCCCCTTAAAGGCCGGCAACGCGCTTGTGACTCCCCTGGTTACGGGTGCCCATGGGCGACGGTAATTGCTTACCACCAGGCAATCCGTCTGCTCGTTTGCCGCCTATGTCATAAAAAAAAAAAAATATATTTCCGAATCGAGCTCATCAGAAAGAGGTAAGATCGCTACGCCGTGTGGTTTGACCACCGTTAAATCTCGCAGCACTTCAGTTATTCCGTGAGGATGGCGCTTGCAACAGTGCCAGTGCCAAAATATCGGAAACTCATTCAAACTAACATACATGGTAACTATCCCGCTTTAAGTTATAGTTGTAATTATTTAATCCAGTTTATCGTCTCATTCTTAGTAATTTATTGATTCTTACAACGACATCTATCATTTCCTTTTTGTATTTAACTCCGTACGATATACGAGATAGCAGTTACAAAATATGTAAGTTGGGGTAAACTCGAGCATAACACACATGCTTGTATATTTAGGAATCACTCCCGTTCATTTATTCACTCGCGCAACATGTATCAGTACAGCCAGACTCTTCGAAACATGTTGCGAAACATGTAACAAAAGTTACCTCAGTAACAATCCCGATCTGAATTAATATTCATGACATTCCGTCGTGTATTATTCTACGTGGATTACAAAATACTGGCAACGTAATAATTTAAGGCTTATCGAGTCATTTATAACTGTTTCTGGGTCACCGTGAAATGGCAAAATAAGGTTAATATATTAACCCTTTTTGCAGACTCACAGTAATTTAGTGAACACAATAGTTTTCATGTGAGGGACAGACTACAACTTACTAGAACGGTTCCTCTCTCTGCAGCCCTAACCACCGGCAGCCTGGGCCCTGCCCCGTTGCCGGCGGCACTCTAGGTTAGGTTTTTTATAATGTTTTTATTGTTTTTATACGTTTTAGATGTATTTTTATGTTTTACTTTTATAAAAATGTTATAATAACCTAGCCTAAGAAATAAAATGAATAAAGAAAATAATTAATCTAACATCAGATTCGGCATACCACATTACTGAAATCATAACTTCGCAAGCGCCGTTGATATGCTTGGGTTTACCATTTGTCGCAATATCTATCAACCGACAAGTATGTGGGCGCGAAAATGACGGATAACGCGATAGACGATAAAATAGGAGTTATGCCGTTCTGCGTTTAGTGGCAAGCCCTTGCCATTAAAACAATATATGAGCAAAGTTACGTACGAAATTGAAATTGAGTTTCACCCCATTATTTATCTATACTGAGTTTGCTTTAGAACTAAATTATATCTCGATCTCTGTTATTTCAATATTGAGTGTTAGAGAAAGGCAAGGTGTATTCGAGTAATCCAGAGTGTATAATGGTTAATGACGATTACAAAAAAAAAAATGATTTATCTACACTAATATTATAAATACGAAAGTTTGTGAGTGTGTATGTTTGTTACGTCTTCACGACTAACTGGCTGGAGCGATTTCAATAAAATTTGGTATGGAGTTAGCTGATGCTCTGGATTAACACAAAGGCTGCGTTTTTTACGTAATTAACCGCGAGTAAAACCGCGGGGTACAACTAGTATTCCATAAGAATAAAAGGCCACTATCGGAAGGCGCAGCGTGGGAAAACTGCCTACAAGGTGGACCCATGACCTGGTAAAGATCACAGGAATCCATGGATTAGTCAAAAATAATATCTCTATAGAACATAAACCGATTAATACGCTATTCAACAATATTAATATTAACTTCGTAGTGATATTATGATTGTAAAGTTAAATGTTGTTACAATAAACTTAAGTCTACGAGTAGAATGTTTAAAGTCTGTAGCGAAGGTTTAATACAAACATAAACACACTTTAGAACTAAAATAATACACTAAGTTTTTAATAAGAACAAAGTGTTGTACCCTGTGTATGTAACTTACCTGTATACTCACTCTTTCACAAATTAACTACGTCCATGGAGTTCCAGCGCACACAAACTTTTTGAAGAAATTGCGAAGCGTCTGGTTGACTAGCTGGTGACCGAAGAGCTGGCGGCTTCCTCGCACAACGTATCTTGTCTTAACTTTTTAATGAAGAGGAAATTCAGAATTCATCATCATCGTATCAGCCCACTGCTGGACATAGATCTCCGCCAAAGCGACACACAATGACCGCTTTTGAGCTACCCACTTCCAGTGTATTACCAAGATCTTTAAGTAGACAAATAAAAAAAAATTTTTGGTGTATTTATTTACATAACTTACCTATCAGGTATTACTTACCGTAAATCGTCCACTGCTGGACATAGGCCTCCCCCAAAGATGACTTGTATCATCTTGAGGGGTAGTTGCCATAGTCGCCACGCTTGGCAGGCGGGTTGGCGACCGCAGTATCTGTAGAGGGGTCTCGACGGACGCTGCTGCCCATCCGTTTTCCCTTTGTCGCCTCTTACGACACCCGTGGGAGGAGATGGGGTGGTGCTATTCTAGTCAGCCGGCACCACACGGCTACAAGGTATTAAAAAAGAGAAATTAACAAAAAAGACTAATTTACATAACTATTACAGAAAACTAAGCTATTGGGCTCAAGAGTGAATAAGATGAGGAGATAAAGTCTAAATCACCAACATAGACCACCAGGTTTGCAAGCTGAAGTGGCAATGGGCAGGCCACATTGCGCACAGAGAAGATGGCCGATGAGGTCGAAAAGTGCTCGAGTGGAGACCACGGACTAGCAAGCGCAGCGTAGGACGGCCACACACAAGATGGACAGACCTCATTAAGGTCGCCGGAAGACGCTGGATGCAGGTCGCTTCCAACCGGTACATGTGGAGGTCCAAGGGGAAAACGTCTTGTGGCTGAGATGATGATGATGATGAAGGCATTGTACTACAGAACCATGTGTCTCCTTCTCCATCTTTACCAGGTTTTCGCTCCACCTTGTGGAACTCTGAGCCCTGAGTGTAAGTTTTTAACGTAACTTTAAGTCACAAACCCGTTTGCGTTTCCCATATAAAGAAAATTGTCACTTACGCGTTCGTAAATGTTTTTTTACGTCAAAATAAACTTACACTAGAGCCTCTGCTCTGCCTACTTACAACTAGCGTTATCTTAACATTATTAGACTTAGCAGTATTACAATAAACCTGATTTTAATAACCGCTTAAAAGTTATTTTTACCGCGACAGATAAAACTTGGAATCCCAGCAAAGTTGCGAAGTAAGATTTAACTCCAAACTTTGCTTGGCGCCGTATGTTTCCAAAGTTTGTTATTTTCTCACCTCGAGCACAGAGGTGTTATGTAATCCATTATGGATGAAATGTCATAATCATGACGCCTTTGACTTTTTACTTTCTTAACTCAAGTGCGGCTCATCCGATTTTCATTATTTTCGGTCTTTGGATTTGAATGTATTCGATCTGATTGCAGAATATCTAATAAAATAATTGTTATTAAGCGAAAATGGAAAAATCAACTACCCCGTATGACTGCAGAAGTTTCTGTTTAAAGTATATATTTTTTACTATTTTTTTTATAAAACTTTATAAAATTGCTTGTTACTAATGTAACAGTAGCTTAGTATGTCACTCAATAGTTTCTTAAAAAAAACTCTATTTTTTCTAAATAACCTCACAAAAATTTTAAAGCGGTTTTCAAAAAAACTGTCAATTTTTTATGGTACAAACGTTTATTACCGACTCTTACGTGGCTTATGTTAAAACCTTCCTGCCGCTATTCGCTTCCTTCGTCTGTATTCCCGGAAATATATAATTTGTGTCTTTTTAAGGCACGCATAAGCTGTTGATGTGTGATGCCGGCTGGCTAGAATAGCACCACTCCATGTCCCCCCGCGGGTGTCGTAAGAGGCGACAACGGGAAAAATCCTACGGACGGGCAGTAGCGTCCGTCGAAACCCAATCTACAGCTACTGCGGTCACCAACCCGCCTGCCAAGCATGGCGATTATGGCAATTACCCCCCAAGATGACACAATCATACTTGTGGGAGGCCTATGTCCAGCAGTGGACTGCATATGGCTGAAATGTATATATGTATGTATATGTATAAGCTGTTACTGAACCAGCGTGCTGCACCTTCGACCTCGTCGACACTTACCATCAGGTGCAACTGAGGTCATAGGCTGGTCAGTTTTGTATAAAAAAAATGTCATTAGTAGACATACACACCAAATATAGTACCTACCATATTGATAGTAATTCTACGTCTAAAAGCGTCCCAGATTTCAGGTCCCAACCGGCATTCAATAAACGAAATTGATTCTTTCAGTTCTTCGCCCACTAAAGTCCTATGTACACTCGAAATCCATACATCTCTCGTCGTATATTCTAGACCGTTCGCATCTGCGCTCCAACTTTTCCAATCTCGTGTAATCCGTCCCTTATTTACAGCCTGTGTTCAATGCTTTGATAGCGTGCGAATCTGAATCGTACAGCTGTGAGATTCTAAAATGGCCGTGTTTTATGAAACATCCTGAATTACTGGGGCTTAGCAAGCTATGAAGAGGTCTATGCTCGGAGTAACTATAGAGATCGGTTATAAAATAAGGTAATCAGACATGGATAAAAATTTTCGACAAAGCCCAAAGGGTTAGTAAGCTTGGCAGGCGGGTTGGCGACCGCAGCACCTGCAGATTGGGTTTCAATAGACGCTGCTACCCATTCGTCGGTTTTTCCCTTTTTTACCTCACTCGCTTAAGAGGCGAAAAAGGAAAAATCCTACGGACGGGCAGCAGCGTCCGTCGAAACCCAATCTACAGCTACTGCGTTTGCCAACCCGCCTGCCAAGCGTGGCGACTATGGGAAATTCCCCCCAAGATGATACAAGTCATATTTGTTGAAAGTCTATGTCCAGCAGTGGACTGCATACGGCTGAAATGTAATGTATGTATACATTAATTACATCAAATAGCTGACATTGCTTATTTGCAGTAATCTAAGCGTTAATGAAAGTTCAATTGCAGCTGAAATGCAGCCAAGCGCTGAGCAAACCAACACCAACGCTATCCAAGTACACTCGACACCGGAATTCAGAGCTTCTGTTACGAGATTTGGCTGAGAGACAGAGATTAGTTTGAAAACAGTATGCCAATTTAGAAGTTCCAGGCGATTGACTAGAATAGCACCACCCCATCTTCTCCCGCGGGTGTCGTAAGAGGCGACAAAGGCAAAAAACGGATGGGCAACAACGTCCGTCGCAACCCAATCTACAGCTACTGCGGTCGCCAACCCGCCTGCCAAGCGTGGCGACTATGGCAACTACCCTTCAAGATAATACAAGTCGTATTTGCGAGAGACCTATGTCCAGCAGTGGACGATTTACGGCTTAAGTGTAGTGTGTAGGCGGTTGACCGACGAAGTCAACGCGAACTGCTCAGGTTATGTGACTCTTTACAAAGCGAAACACATCATTTGTCCTTTGGAAGCATAATCATAAGCCGTCCGCGTTGACTAGCCGACAAAGCCACTACAAACGGTTCGTGATTATGCTCCTCGTTAGCGAAACATATCGAGGAAAATTCGGCTTATAAAACGTGAATTACCCGATGTCTTGTTAAAATTGTACAATTTCTTCACCATATTTTTTCGTTGCTATTATATCGTTTCTAATTTGTATGTGTTTAACTAAAACAAATACTCAGTCATTCAAACAGCAGAAGCTGAGTTATAACATAGTTTGTTCACTAATGACAGGTTACTCAAATAAAAATAGTAATGGATGATTTCTTGTATTATTTGTATTTGCATGCTGTGAACATGTAAGTCACAGACTTGGAACGTCCGCAAAATATAGGTAACAATTACCTTTAATTTTTAAGCGATTAAATCCGCTGTAATTTGTAATTGTATGCAAAAATTGTAAGAGTTTAATAATAAACTGTGCGTTTTAGTTCTAAAACTGTAATACTGTTTCTACTACGTCTACTGTCGTGAAGCGCTTAATTTGACGGCTTTGCTTAACGCCGAGGCTCTTAGCAGTAACAGTAGTTATTGTGATACTATATTGTTTATACAACACTAGCTTCTCCCCGCGACTTCGTCTGTATAAGATCCCACGGATCCCATTTTTTTATGACAAAGGTGGCAAACGAGCAGGCGGATTCGTTGTATATCTGTATATGTACTTCACGAAAAAAGAAACTACAAGTTATACATAATTTATACAGACTTCATTATTTAACAGTGTACTTACATCTCGGGAGGCATCTTTTTCCAATAACTAACTCCAATAATCTATAGAAGCTTATGTTAAGACTTTAAATTTGCGCGAACGTATATTCAGTGTCAAAACTGACACAAGCGTCAAAAGTCATATTTATTATCCGTACGGTTTATAATGTAATATCAAATATGTCAATTAGTATAGAGCTGTCACCTATTTAAGTCCTTTTAAATATAGACGGCTACTAATAAAACAAGCTATTCATTATCGAGCTACGCCCGACAGTTCAAAATAGTCGGCCATGACAGTTTTACTTCAAAAACTCTACGCATAGACAATCGGTTCCACTATCGTGTGATAGTGGATATGTGGTAACGTTATCGACGTGATAGTTATATCATTCGATGTAACCATGTTAGCAAAATCGATAAGATATCGACAATCGGTAACAATTGTCCCACCGTTTCACGCGATATGTGATATAACCATGGTAGGCCCGCTGGTGTTGCAAGCGTCCATGGGCGGCGATAATTAGTTACCATCATGCAGTTTGTGTGCTCGTTTGCCTCCCAATTTCATACAGAAAAAGTCTCATAATTATAATAAGTATTAGAGAGATAATACAGTTAATCAACTCTTTGCTAAGATCTTTACATTTAATTAAGTGCCTTTATTACTGTAAGGTAATTAAGGGCATAAACAAATATAGTTCCTACAGAATCTAGAAATAGAATCAGTTTAGTGTTAAGGCTATATACACACGATGACGTATGCGCTGAGTATTGATCGTGAGGCCGCACCCTTAGGGCTTAAGTTACCACCTGAAGCGTTGCTCATAGACATTTAACTAGACGGAGCGTGGTAATAATAATACTACGATTGAAAGGGATGGTCTTATTTTATTAGTAAGAAAGCGTGCACACATATAAGAAAGATTCGGATTCTTTTCTAGTGTATTTGACTTTGGTGCGTTCTATTTTAATCCATCCAAACTTCCAACGCGTAGCCCCAACAAGATGAATCGGCGACCTAGTAAAAATCGCTGGAATCTACTGGACGCGGGTCGCATAGTCGGTCATTGTGGGTCACTTTGGGGAAGGCCTATGTCCAGCAGTAGACGTTCTTCGGTATTATGATGACGGTGATGAAACTTCAATGCCGTAGCCCAGTTTTCTTTCTACCTTATTTATATTAGTTCCAGCACCTTTTATCCTACGGCAAATGGTCTTGATAAATCGCTTTCTGACGCCTCTGGCAATTTTGACTAAAAATAGATGTTTTTAAGGCATTAAACGCTTTTATTGCTAATTTTTGACACTGATAATTATTTCTATGTCTTAATACTTAGGACCCTAGCTTAAGAGATAGCGGGGTTCGCCCGCTCGCTTCCATGCCTTGCTCCTAACACAGCTGGCACGCTAGCATTATTATATTTTCATCGTCGGATGCCATTGTTTCAATATTGGCTGAATAGTCTCGTCCGCCATGACAATTACCAGCTGTATAGCTTAGCTGTTGGTAATTACCTATTTTGGTCGTTAAATAATAGAACATTATATTACACAGGCCGAGAAGTAAGGGGTTACCAGCTGACTACATGTAGACGGCCGAACGCAGTAAGGCCAGATTGTTACGAGGCTGACAACCCCGTTTGTATAATGCTTTTCTCAAGCATGCATTACAAAAAAAAACTCCATGAAATATAAGTTGTCTTTTTAGAAAAACTAAAAGTAAACTTTCCAAATAAAATGAATAATTTTACCGAAAAAATATTATAGTTTTTAAAAGGCGTAGTGGCAGAATGTCATCAAACCAGCAAATGTGACGTATACTTTTTTAATGGCCAAATGTCATGATGCCGGCATGCATATGTGACACACATATTTGTGTAAAATACCGATTAATAAAGAGGACCTTGCTAGCCATAGGCTTTGGTAAAATATTTAGAATTTATGATTTTTAAAAGTTACTCAATCTTTGCTTTATTATTTAATTCTGGCGGCTTCCTCGCATAACGTATCAGCATTGCGATACAATGAGGAAATGCCGCCAGCATCCTTGGTACAATGCCTCAGGGGCCTTTTATAGATTTTATACTGTAACTAGTTAAGTACTTGTAGTTATCATTATACGATTGTAATTTCTGTAAATAAATGTATTTCCATTCTGTTATCTCGTACTCAAATTATCTCGTACTTAAAACAACACACTAGAACACAGAAGTGTCATAATACAGAGCGTACCATTTCGTAAACCCCTATACCCTCAATTAAAATAAAACGCACGCGCCACCCTTCCCTTCCTTTATTTAAAATTCCCAAAAGCAAATAAAGACATAACTGCCTCATTTGCATGCTCCAAATATTTCCTACCCTGGGTTTAGTATTTTAGGTTTACGGTTAAATAGGGTGGACCCGGGTTATCTATACAATATCTAAATTGCGTAAAGAATCCAGCAAGATTTCAAAAATGTGTACCTTAAGGTTGTCTGGAAGAGATTTCTTAGCGACAAGACCGTTGTTTAGCTTAAGATTTGTTACTTTGTTTCCAGTTATTGAGGTGTACAATAAAGAGCATTTTATTATTCAATCAAATTACTTTTTAGCACTAGTTGGAAAAAATAAACTTTTCGCACGATTTACAGCTACATTAACTAAACTTTTTGAGCATTTGTATTTAAAAAATCATTTTATATATAAAATCAGGTAACATAGTTTAAAAATCATTAAAATTTTGCATTAATAACAAGGAAAGTTACCAATATAAATTACTGAGACAAATATTCGACTTCACCGCCTTATTATTCTGATAAAAAACATTATTCATTGACTCGCGAATGGCGCGACTCGACGCGAAGTTTTATTGAAAACTTAGCATTTTCAGTCTTTGTGGGGTTTAGTGGGGGACATAGCGAAGAACAACGACTATTTGCTTAAAGTAATTTAATAGAGTTGTTTCTTTTTCAGTTTTGCAAAGCTTTTATTATAGGTCTGTTAACTAGATAATTAATTAATAAGAAAGCTTGCACATACCGGGTGCGGCCTGTAATAGGAGCAAAAAATTTTGGGATCGCTTCTACACCACGAACGTAACAACATTTGTTCTACAACTTTAAATAATTGCGTAATATACTAATTATGATTTTTTCGAACAAAGTAAATAGTATTTTCAATGAACAGCATCCAATAGTCTAGTTGACGTTTACTGTCAGCCTACAAACTTCATAGTTTTTGCAATACATTGCTTGGTTGGAAAATCTTTTTTTATTTATATTTAGTAAACTATAAGTTATTATCAAAAGTCGTAGAACAAATGTTGCTACGTTTTTGGTGTAGAAACGATGCCTACAGTTAAAGCTCCTATTACAGGCCACACCCGGTATAAGAAAGATTCGGATTTTTTTCTAGTGTTTTTGACTTTAGTGCGTTCTATTTTAATCCATGCAAACGTCAAAGACGCAGCCCACACAAGATAAAACGGCCACCCAGTAGAGATCTCTGGAATCTACAGGACGCGGGTGGCGCATAATCGGTCATTGTGGGTCACTTTGGGGAAGGCCTATGTCCAGCAGTAGACGTTCTTCGGTATTATGATGACGGTGATGAAACTTTAATCCCGTAGCCCAGTTTTCTTTCTACCTTATTTATATTAGTTCCAGTACCTTTTCTCTGGCTATACTCATTTTTATTATTTTTTTAATTTTGATCCAACGACGGTGGCAAACAAGCATACGGCCCGCCTGATGGTAAGCAGCTACCGTCGCTATGGACGACTGGTCCATTGGATTCACATGCTCGTTGCCTACTCTAAAAGTTGTTGGAGCTCTGGAAACTACTCACCATCAGGAACACAACACTACATACCTGAAAGGTAGCAGTGCTATTATGGCTGTGGTCTTCTGTAAGGAGGAGGTGCTTCCCCAGTTGGGTTTCTCCAGACTCGAGCGTGATGGTACTTTGCTGTGCCCGACCTCTCATTGTTGGACGTAGTTTAAGGACATACCCGGGTCCTAGAAAGTTAAGTAAGTAAACTTACAAGAGCGCCGTGAAGGGTAATTTACAAACACTTAGTTATAGGCACTCTTATTTATTTATTTATTATTTAAGGAGTACCAACAGCTATTACATGAACAAGAAGCATTAAAAATAAAAACAAAGAGCCAATTACAGGAACTCACAGATAGTGATAGAATAAAATAAAATGAAGAAGATGTACATGTAAACTCTTAGAAAGAAGGCTCTCCGAAACATATCGCGTGAGGACGACAGACCAGAAAAGTTATAGAAAGATGTATTGATAATATTTAAGAGTAATTTTTATTTAAGTCTTCTTCGTCGAATTACACTTAACAGAGCAGTCGTGGTCACATAGAAGGACGTACAATTCTTCACCAGTTCTCCCTGGCAGTTGCTTCTCTGGAACATGTGTTAAGTGTGGTGTTGGTAACTGCTTTTATCTGATCCATCCAACGCATGGGGGAACGTCCTCTTGATCTACATTTAAGTCCTATTTAAGTACTTTACACAATAATATAGAGTTAGGATTTGGTTCAAACGGTTGTGTAAAAACAGTTCCGATTCAATAATGATATTTGGAAACACAGCAAAACTTTGGAATGAATTGTCGTGTGCAGTATTTCCGGACTGATATGACCTCCAAACCTTCAATAAAAGAGCGTATATCCATCTTAAAGGTCGGCAACGTACTTGTGACTCCTCTGGTGTTGCGAGTGTCCATGGGCGGCGGTAGTTGCTGACCATCAGGCAATCCGTCTGCTCGTTTGTTCCCCGTATCATAAAAAAAATCTGGTCTATCCAATTGTTAATGAAACTAAAATTCAGTAAATAATGTTAGGAACTTTAGCCAATTGTCAGTCTCACAAGAATGTAACTTTTTACATTCGCCCTGCCCTTGAGCCAGGCCTGTGGACCTTTTTATTACCTTTTTCTTTCTTCTTTATTGTTTTTCCTCGAGTTCCCGCTAATTTGGAAAATTCCCGGAACGTTCGTTAGGTTGATAAGTGATAAAGATAAACTTGTTCTAAATTTGAAAGTTTCTGTGCTTTAACAAGGGAAAATTAAGTAAAGCTTTTACGAAATTTTAATAAACTTGGACGGACACATAGTGTACAGCAGACATTATTGCTAATTGCACACCCACATATTGCTTGATGAATGGATGATCGACGATGAGGACAGCGTTGGAAGGCCTCCAACTAGGTAGACCGACGATCATCATCATCTCGGTCATTGCCGCGGGAAATCGTTAAATCTGTCATCAATATGTCCCCTCCCTAGCTCCATAAAAGTTATGGGAGCTCGGAAATAATAAAAAAATGTTTACTTTCAATTATGACTTATATAGTTTCGGATTGTAGGATACTCGTACTACCGGGTCGGTTCCCTGTACATATGCGAAATAAAAAATAACTAATGATGGCTAGTTATAAACAGTGCTCGGACAAGTCATCTCAGAAACAGATATGGACATGGAACAAGACTTTATAGAGTCGAGGCTTACTTAATATTATTTTTATCGAAAGCGGATATAATAGTAATTTAATATTTGAGCTTTTTAGTCGCATATCTGTCATGAATTTGTCAAAGTGACTTGAAACTGTTTTGTGGTGACAATTCAAATTAATACAATATTTGCTTAATTATGGTTCTTTTTAAATATTATAAAAATGGTGCCAATAAATACAGTGCAACCATCAGCATAGAAAAAATGTTAATGGAAATACCTCCACACACGTATGGTAAATTTTGGGTTGCAATAATAAATGTCATTGAAAAATATAAATTAATAATACTGTACATGAAACGACTCTATTAATCTTGTTCTATTGCCGTGTGTTTTGCAATGACTTGTCCGAGCACTGGTTATAAACAGTGATCGGTTTTTGGATTCGACATGGGGTGAACGACCTCAATCATTATGTTAGTATGGATATGCCCCGGGAATCCAGGCTTTATGTTGTTAGAAAAAATACAAAAAATACAATTTGTTTATTTTATTACACTTTAAATCATTTAAGTAGCTAATAGACATGCGACTTACTCACCGTTTTTATGTCCAAATTGAACAAATGAGCACAAGTGTTCAGTTCACACTGACAGCTCATTTGCTACCACCAAAGCGGCATATTTTGTTCGACAAGTAAGTAAAAAAATTAAATTGCTTTATGTTTGAATGATTTGTTCGGTATCGCAGGAAACTGTCGTATCTATATTAACTTTTCTACATCATATCCCGCGAGGGAGAATCCAAAAAACCGATCACTGGCTTATAAACCAGCCTTGCCCATTTCCTACGCAAGATTCTTCCCGACATCCTAAAAGAATCTGTTTTACCAAAAGTATTTAGTCGAAGAATTCTCGAATAAGTATTAACTGGTCCAGAATACAGCCATAACCTCCAAATGACTCTGTTTATTATCGACATTAAACTAGATTTTCCCTTGTAACAAAACGTTTACTGGCTCATCACGAATTTATGACAAACGCCATATTCTGATCGTTAGTTCGTTAAGTAAATCATAACCATATGAAATTATTTTTCACCTTACTAGCTTGAAAAGCGTTGTCCTTTAACACGTTCGCTGTGTCGTCGGGCCGATCGACCCTATAACAAGTATGGTTAACTAACTACAGTAGCAAAGGTGTTAATAACGTACTGAAACTGATTTTAGTCACACGAATGAACAGTAATTTTATACAAATTTTAAGTGGTTGTTTGATGTTAGCTCTACAAGTCAAATAAGTTATTATTAAGACTATTTTATGTAAAATGTCGGCTTTACTCTCGTTTATTTAGTCACTCGCGTAGCAAAACAACGGCTCCGGTCTTGGGCCGCCCTCAACCAGTTTGACATTAAGAGCGGCGGCGCGCGGCAACGGGTCGGCGAGGCGAACAGACACTCGGCACTCTTAGTGCTTTAAAATAGAGGCCCTATGCTCTCCGAAGCATGTTCTGAGTGACTAAATAAAAGCGAGTAAAACCGTCGTGTTTAGCCGACGAAAAAAACGGAGGAGGTTCTCAAGTTGACGCGTATACTCCTTACAGAAGACCACAGCCATAATAGCACTGCTACCTTTCAGGTCTGTAGTGTTGTATTCCTGATGGTGAGTAAGGTTCCCAGAGCTCCAACCCCCCTTAAAGGCCGGCAACGCGCTTGTGACTCCCCTGGTGTTGCGGGTGCCCATGGGCGACGGTAATTGCTTACCACCAGGCAATCCGTCTGCTCGTTTGCCGCCTATGTCATAAAAAAAAAAAAATAATAATTTTTCACTTATAAATATCACGCACTTGGTAGGTGACCCATTATGGAATAGACATATTCATACCACAAATATCTATGTTTTGTGTATTTAGATGCAATTAAACTGTGGTTGAAGAGTGACACAGAGGACCGTAACCATGCCAACGAGGGACAATAGTTGATTGAGCCACAAAAATTATTAAAGCTGTTTTATAGTCCCCACCGATGCCACTAAGACAGAGTATTGGCATAACTTTTTTACATTTTCAGCAGAGCCTCGAAGCCTCCCAGAATAGTCCGTTTTCCAACCTACATCTATTATTTATAACCCCGTAATGGCGACCTCATTAGAGGCGTCGCGTTTAGGAATACACGCCGGTTGTCACCGGGAGTGCGGTGAATCGTTGATTCAAATGTCAGATGATCTGCGTTTTGCATGTTGACTTTGTGCTGTTAAGTTTATACAACGACGGTGGCAAACTAGCATACGGCCCGCCTGATGGTAAGCAATTACAGTAATCTATGGACGCCTGGACCTCTAGAGGCTAAAAGTTGTTGGAGCTCTGGGAACCTTACTCACCATCAGGAACACAACACTACATACCTGAAAGGTAGCAGTGCTATTACGGCTGTGGTCTTTTGTTCCTTACAAAAGGAGGTACTTCCAAGACTCAAACGTGATAGTACTTCGCTGTGCCCTACCTCTCATTGTTGGACGTAGTTTAAGGACATACCTGGGTCAATCTCATAAATATTTATACAAACTTTCACGGTATTTTTTACACAAGACTGACCAGCGTTTGATCTCAGTCACACCTGATGGTGTCGACGAAGTCGAGGGTCTAGCACGCTAGTTCAGTTACAGCCTATTCATTGCCTTGAGACCCAAATTATGTATTTCCGGAAATGCAGACGAGGGGAGCGAATTCCATTCCTTAGAAGTCCGCATTAGGAAGGCAGAAGCAAACGTCGACGCGAAGCGACGTCCGGTGGAACGGAGATGGCGGAATCAATTCGTGCAATTCCTGTGTACATTAAAACACGTTTTTAGAACATTTAATTTCAATATTTGGTCATAACACTTGCATTTCGGAGTAGGTAAAAGCTGCGCAATTTAAAATTAACAATAACTACGATCGTATTCATGGCAAGTCTTTTTTAAATCCAGTAATTTGAATTTTCATTCAAAGGAACCCGGAGGCAGGCGTATTAAAAAGTTTGAATGCAGTTTCCAGCAAAACAGTTTGCAAAAACTGGCAAAACTGGTACCTGCGTTCCATTTTCGAATAATTAAATGGAATCGGGTATAGCCAAGTTCAGAGATATGTATACGGACAAAGTGCTGAAATATACATATACACGCACCTATAAGTATAAGTAGTATTTACATCTTTTCTCATGACTATACCCCGTTATCTTATGCTCAGTTTAGGGGCAAGTGATTGTCCATTGTGATAAGTCGATACAAAAAATGTAGTTGATTTACTCAATAACATGTCAAATGATGTCAAAAGATCTTGGGTCCAATTTTTGAAAATCACCATGTTATTTTCATAGAGAATGCATGAATGAGAATCTCTATGAAGATTAGTAGGTGACTATTTCAAACATCGGACCACAAATTCACGATAAGTAGCTAATTTAATAATTGACTTTATTCGATATTTATAATTGTCGCCCTCCGATTTGATTAAAAAGAGGAATGAAGTTATCTGTCGGGAATTCACTAAGAAGAATTTTAGTTTGCCAAATAACGTTTAATATGAATCGACTAATTATGTGAAGCAACATCACTATTTTAGTTTGCCCCCAAAATAAGCATTAGATAACGGGGTGTACTCATGACATACGATTATTATCAGTTAATTTAAACTGATTAGGTATTGGTCGTTGCGGTAACTGGTGATTGCATAGAAAATCTACAATAAGTCACTTCATTCTAGATCCGAATTTTTCTCGTTTTTAGTTGTCTTATTCAATACGTACTATTAAGTACCTATTATTAACTAATGTTCTCTTTTTATAGGTACATTTATTAAGGTATGAAATATAAAAAAAATGTTTCACTGCTCTTAGAAAGAGATGTTTTTAGAGTTAGAAGAAAAAAAGTGTGTTCTCAAGCCAAGGCTATATTTGCTTCATTTATTTTGCGATTAAACCCAATAAAGATAGCAGACAGAATATACTTCTCCCCTTTTATAATATTATACAACGGATTAAATTGAACATGGAAATTGGAGAATTATTTCCGATTCCAATTTCGCAATCAGCGGCCATTTTGACCTCTAATTGACTTTTTAATACCAGTATTTTCTTTTAATTATCATTCGTTTTCTCAAATTGAAACAGAAAATGGTGTTGTATTTTTTTTTAACATAGAATTTCAAGGATATTCTTATTGTTTCAGGTAACATTTGGGAGTTGCAGCCGGCTCTGCTTTATTCAAATAGGTGAATAAAATGTATAAAGGAATTGTAAGAGGAGAAATAAGGTATTTGGTATCATAGTATTTATAGGTAGTTTCATGAGAGTTGAAGTCACGCACACAACAACATCTCATGTAATGATGGGAAGATTTTGAAATTACAGTTCCTTTTTCATACCGGTTGTGTTCCTGATGGTGAGTAAGGTTCCCAGAGCTCCAACCCCCCTTAAAGGCCGGCAACACGCTTGTAACTCTGGTGTTGCGGGTGCCCATGGGCGACGGTAATTGCTTACCATCAGGCAAACCGTCTGCTCGTTTGGCATCTTTGTCATAAAAAAGAAACAAAAACCGGCCAAGAGCGTGTCGGGCCACGCTCAGTGTAGGGTTCCGTAGTTTTTCGTCCGTCACAGTAAGTGTTCCCACTTAAGAGTTAAAAATGGGCTATTTGATACATTGTTGTTAACATATTAATATCCTAAAAACGGGCCCACAAAGGACGCTGACAACTAAAGAAAGAGTTATAGATACCAACTCTACATGGAAAATTCGAAAAAATGTTGTCGATTTCAGTCCCATCACGAGTAGTAAGAAGGGGTTGTAACATGGAGTGATAACCAGCCAGCGACATCTATCGGCAAATTAAGTAAACTATGCGCGCGAGCTTAAAGTACAGAAGCTCAAGTGTAAGTTTCTTTTGACGTAAAAATGGCTCGAATGCGTAAGTGATACTGATATAATATGGGTAACTAACGCTAATGGTGAAGTTTCGTTAAGTTAAAAACTTACACTCGGGGCTCAGATGTAGTGAATAATCCTTTCCTATCGTATTTTCTCGGAAATGTTCGTATTTGTCTCACTACTTCACTCATACTCAGTACCTACCCATCTGAAGTAGTAAGACAACGGAGGGGACGGTCGCATTGGGCGATGAATATTAGTGCAGAATTCTTATTTACGGTTAAAACTAAACGCGAAATTATAAATAAAATGGCAGCGCTACCGCGAACAACGATATTTGTAAATTTCGGGCGATTGTCTCTGTCACTCTTAACGCCTTAATTGGAGTAAAAGAGAAATGCTCGACATAATACGACCTTCAATCTTCGCGGTACCGGGCCTGAAGTGAAGTGTATCTTGTCATTCAATAGAGATTTTGACAGCCATATCTTATGGAATAAGGGCTAATTTATTAACAATTTGTAAGAAACTATCGCCTTAACGACTTTAGTGCTGGAATAATATAAAGTACCTATTTGGCTCGCAAAAAAGCCTAAGATATATGCAATCCTGCGGCGCTTCCGTCTTTCTCGAGTAAAAGCAGAGACCATTTTACCAAAAACGTGTAATATGTATGAAATTCTGCGGCGCTTACAGTTTTTTCTTGTTGATAAGTTTGTATGGGGGAACAATATTTTCGTTTTTTAGTATATTACTCGATCTATTTTTATAGTTTCTCACCGTTTAAACCTTCCCTGAGCGATTACAAATATTTCAAGACAAAAATTAGCCAAATCGGTAAAGCCCTTCGCAAGTTATAGCGTGACCAAGAGAAATAGGGGTTCATTTTTATATATATAGATTTTTTCAAAAACTATTGAACCTATCAAGTTCAAAATAATTTTCCTAGAAAGTTTATGTAAAGTTCTACTTTTGAGATTTTTTTCATATTTTTGAAACTTGTGGTTCAAAAGTTAGAGGGGGGGGGGACGCACTTTTTTTTAATTCTGGAGCGATTATTTCCGAAAATATGTACATTATCCAAAAATGATGTTAGTAAACCCCTATTCATTCTTAAATACCTATCCAACGATATATCACACGTTGGGATTAGAATGAAGAAAAAAAATCACTCCCCACTTTACGTATAGGGGGGGTACCCTAAGAAAACATTTTTTTCCACTTTTTATTTTTGCACTTTGTCGGCGTGATTGATATACATATTACTGCCAAATTTCAGCTCTCTAGTGCTAACGGTCACTGAGATTATCCGCGGACGGACGGACGGACGGACGGACGGACAGACATGGCGAAACTATAAGGGTTCCTAGTTGACTACGGAACCCTAATAATAGTGAAAAAGTTTTTTGAATTATGTATGTATATACACATACATATATTTCAGCCGTATGCAGTCCACTGCTGGACATAGGCCTCCCTCAAATATGACTTGTATCATCTTGGGGGTAGTTGCCATAGTCGCCACGCTTGGCAGGCGGGTTGGCGACCGCAGTAGCTGTAGAATGGGTTACGACGGACGCTGCTGTCCATCCGTAGGATTTTTCCCTTTGTCGCCTCTTATGACACCCGCGGGAGGAGATGGGGTGGTGCTATTCTAGTCACCCGGCACCACACGCGAATTAAGAACACGACTCTCAAAAATCCCCCTGTATTCTATCCGGAAAGTAGGGTGTATGTAATCCGGTGATCCGTGTCATTTCCGGCAGCAATTAACCCAGTTCACCTGTGGACTCCGAGCGACGCTCAACCAGTTACTGGGTTAGTAGGTAATGACATTTTTAGTTGCTTTATGACGTGTAATGCCGGCTGACTAGAATACCACCACCCCATCTCCCGCGGGTGTCGCAAGAGGCGACAAAGGGATAAATCCTACGTACGGGCAGCAGCGTCCGTCGAAACCTAATTTACAGCTACTGCGGTCGCCGACCCGCCTGCCAAGCGTGGCGACTATGGCAACTACTCCCCAAGATTCAAGTCATATTTGTGGGCCTATGTCCAGCAGTGAACTGCATACGGCTGAAATGTATGTATGTAATGTATGTATGACGTGTAAAAGTTATACAGCCATTATCAGTAGCGTAAACAAACTGCAAGATATTACTAGACCCCGCTATCGGAGGTGCAAAAGGGTAGCTGTCAAGTTCTTAGGGATGGGTGGTCAATTGATCATATTTGTGATGTCGATATCGATGCTCGATTTTTCAATACATTTGTTTTCTGTACAAGCACCAATGCACTATTTATTTGTATACAATTTAACTTTTTTTTGGGATTTATGATAATCATTGACATTAAAAATATAAATCGTAAAAAAATCTATGTTTGCTATTACTTTTCTTATTTTTTTTGTACTAATAACTATTTGTATTTTTAATGACAATGATTATCATAGATCCCAAAAGAAAGTTAAATTGTATACAAATAAATGGTGCTTGTACATACAAAAATTTATTGAAAAATGGAGTACCTATCGATATCGACGTCCCAAATATGATTAGTTGATTACCCATCCCTAAGAACTTGACAGCTACCATTTTGCACCTCCGATAGCGGGGTCTAGATATTACTTACAACTATTACTCATAATGGGATAGTTATACCATGTATGTCAACCTGAATGAGTTTCCGATATTTAGGCACAGTACCCTGACCATGAGTTGTGACATTGAATTTTTCGATAACGAGTATCGAGTTTACTATCTGTGCATCTCGCTTGTACTATTTTAGTGCGAACGTGATACACGGATAGTAAACGCGATACTCGTTATCGAAAACTTTAAAGTCACAACTCATTGTAAGGGTACAGTTGCAAGCGCCATCCACACGGAATAAAAGCCCCATTTAGACCAGGCAAGAACTTGAATACGATTTTCTTTACATTGCGGGCTATCGGCGTATAGCGAATTCGATCGCTTTATATAACCCCGCAATGTAATGAAAATCGTATACAAGTTCTTGCATGGTCTGACTGGGGCTTAACTCACACAGCAACAGTTGCTGTTATTCCGTGAGGATGGCGCTTGTAACAAAGCCGAAATATCAGAAATTCATTCAAATGAATACACATGGTAATTACCCCGTTTTAAGTAATAGTTAAGTTAGCTTTTTTCAAATTGGTTAACTAAATACGACAACTTTGATCGTGAAGTCTGAAAAAGAATTGCTTTATGTCAAACGAGTCTACTTGTGTAGGTTAGATTAGGGGGAGCTATGGGTAACATACTGCAATCACCAACCCGCCTGCCAAGCGATTTTGTCATTGAAACCCCATGCCGCTCTATAGGGGAGGCAATGCCTAGCAGTGGAAGTCTGTGGCTGGTTTAGTAAACGAGTAACTATTAATTTTTTTTTTATACAAGACTGACCAGCGTTTGAGCTCAGTCACTCCTGATAGTAAGTGTCGACTGGGTCGAGATTCAGTAACAGCCTATTCACTCTTGCCTTGAAAAGACCCAAATTATATCTTTCCGGGAATAGGTACAGGCGAATGGAGCGAATTTCATTCCTTAACAGTCCGCATTAGGAAGGTAGAAGCGAATTGCTTCTAAGGAATGAATGGCATATTCACAACGTAAGGATGAAACCGCTCCCCTTGTCTGACATTATTTTTGTATTATTAAAATGTTATGAATGTTACTAAGTTATAATTTTAGGAATAGACCATCGTGCAGTAATAGATGTAATATCATCATATCAAAAATATAAAATTAATCAAATTTTGAGAAGGTAGTTAGTAAATAAATATCGTCTAATACCCTCGTCAAACGATGTCTCAAGTAATAAAATATTAGCCAATCAAAAAATTAACGAGCCCTGGATCCCATTTAAGCCTAATCCAATCGCGTTACTCCCAGCGGTGGGCGCCCACTTCGCCGCCATTTTGAAATTAATTGCTTCTGCTTGATACAAGTTTTCATTAGTGGGCTAATGAGTTTTGTATTCTAAATATTCTAATATTTATGGGCCGAGTGGTTTGGGGGTAGTAGGTTATCAAATTATAATGTCAGCGGTTTGTTTTAATGTTTCCACAGATAGTGGGTATGAGTGAAAGAGGTTCTATCTTTTATACACAATTCAATTTTTCAATTCAGAATTTCAAAGCATGGAACATGACATTCCTATTTTTTTGTTATTGAAAAAAAATTATATCTTTAATTTTCGCCACACTGAACACACAGTTGGCCTCGATCGTCTCTTAGGAGATGGGGTGGTGGTATTCTAGTCAGCCGGTACCATACGGCCACTTGCCAGTTTATACATAAATTATCACTACACTACATAGTATAAAACAAAGTCGCTTTCTCTGCCCCTATATCCCTATGTATGCTTAAATCTTCAAAATAAGGCAACGGATATGATTGATGCGGATTTTAAAAGATAGAGTGATTGAAGAGGAAAGTTTATAAGTATAATAACATCCATAAAATTGTGGAGAAAGCCGGGGTGGGTCGCTAATTCTAAATAAATTTCAAATAAAATGGATTAATTCCACTAAGTTTCTCACAGACAATACAATCTCCATTTTATTAGGTCGATCTCGTTCCGTCCGTCCTGGGGTCATTGCCCCCATTTGCACTTCCACCACCCTAATTTAAAAACGACGTATGTACACTACGTGTCAGTGCACTTGATCTGTTATTGTTTTTTTGCTCTTGGTTAAACTGTTGCCCTGGAGATATATAAAAATCCTTCTGCGGAATTGGATAATGAGAAAAAGGTAAACGGCGGTATTTTCTAGAAGACTTTTCTAATTAGATATCTTGAGGATTAATGAGTATTAATTCTTAATTCAATAAGAGTCGGAAATATTTTGAAGCAAATTAATAATTAAACTTATTTTATTTTAGACATACACGATCATAAGCTATTTGGTTTAATACCTACACTGTGAAATCGTTAAGCGCAACTTCTACCGATTCGCTTCTGCCTTCCTAATGTGGACTGCTAAGGAATGGGATTCGCTCCCTTCGCTTTTATTCCCGGAAAGATATAATTTGAGTATAGTCAAGGCATGAGTGAATAGGCTGTTACTGTACCAGCGTGCCACACCCTCGACCTCGTCGACATTTACCATAAAGTGTGACTGAGGTGAAACGTGTTATATATATAAGAAAAAACATGTTAAAATCACGTTAATCAAGGAATAAAAGCAAATTAATAATTTGCACAGTAATACTAGAAATAACCAGGGACCTACTATTTCATACCTGACGAACACAACACTACATACCTGAAAGGTAGCAGTGCTATTATGGCTGTGGTCTTCTGTAAGGAGGAGGTACTTCCCCAGTTGGGCTGCCCCAGACTCAAGCGTGATGGTACTTTGCTGTGCCCTACCTCTCATTGTTGGACGTAGCTTAAGGACATACCCGGGTTCAAACTGGTAACTATGCTGTTTTAAGTAGTAGTTGTAATTGTTTATGGTCACACGACGCCGACGGTGTCGGACGAAATGCCCCAGTAGGTATACCCGTATACCCGTAGTATAGCATCATACTATTCTCTGCAATTTCTTTTCGTGCCTACGTTGCTCCTTTAGTCATAGTATAATACTGTGGGCAGGTACATTTAAAGTTAACGGAAATAAAAAACCTATTGTGTATTGAGATTGAGAAGGGTCTAATTAAAAAAAATCTACTACCTCGTGCCTAAAAGGATCGCCGGCTTTAATTAGATTACGGCTTACCACAAGTAAGTGGTTGAGTGGTACGTTCGGCGGCCAGTGTCCCTGGCAAACTGCTGGCTTGCTGCTTTGATCTTAGTATATTTACTATGTACAGTCGAAGATCAAAGATATGTAGACGAACAAACTGTCAAAATATTTATACATGCACCATATAGGCTCATCTTTAAGGTGCACGTTTACATATTTTGGCAATGTGGTGTCATCGATATCTTTTACTTTTACTGTACTAAGGATATTAAATCCTGTTACGTATTTCTTTACCGATTTAACTTTTCTTTCAAAGTGGACATTTGTTTTCAAACGAAAACAATTTACTTTACAGAAAATTTGAAGATCAGTTGAACCTCAGATTGAAATTGTCTGTTTTGATAATACATTTTTTATTCATGAATAAAAAATGTTGTTGCATGTAACAAACATACAAACTTCACATATTCACATTTTTCCACATCCAGATATTGCCTGTAATAATAAAAATAAAATAAATAAAAATAAAAATGTTGTTTATTATAGGTATAAACCCATTAAATTTACACAAATTACATTTATTACATTTAAAGAATTTATTATAAACTAACTTAAAACTAATTAATAGAAATGCTAAAAGCAATAACTTTAAGAATCGCTTCTACACCACTAACACTGTAACATTTGTTCTACAACTTTAAAATAATATGTAATTTATTACTTGGGATTTTTTCGAACAAACTAAATAGTATTTTCAATTAACATAATCCAATAGTCTGGTTGACATTGACTGTCAGCCTACAAACTTCATAGTTTTCACAATACATTGCTTGCTTGGAAAATCTTTTTATAAACCATAAGGTATTTTCAAAAGTCGTAGAACAAATATTGCTACGTTTGTGCAGAAACGATGCCTAAAGTTATTGCTCTTATTACAGGCCACACCCGATGTAAAAGGTCTTACTAACGAGGTCCCTTCAACACCGCCATCTATCTCCGCCAACATGGAACTAACAAAACCATTCCACCGTATCGCAAAAATGTCCCAAATTAATCTTCAGACCACGACAAATGTGGACACACTAATTCCAAAAGGCCTATGTATAATTATATCTAATTGTAGTTGAGTCGTTTTGATTCTAGTTTAGGCTGTCGGATCTCATAATGTATGGTACGGTTTGACGGGCCAAGATTATCCTGAGATGGGTCCGATGTCCCAAATTGCCCCGCGCGGGGTGAATACGACACCTGGAATTTGGAGGCTTTGTTCGACAAAGGGAGGTGCGAGTAGTGAGTTGCTAATTTATTGGGATGAATACAAAGGAGGAACAAAGAGCAGGCAATAAAGTAATTATGTATTCTTGTATAAATAAGGTTTTATTGTTACATACATGTACATAGTAAACTGAGGTAAAGCTAATTATATTTCGAACTTGCTGTTTGAATATACATATATGGTTTTCATCATTGCGTACATTTATATGAAATAAAACCTGCAAAGTGCGAGTTGGACTCGCGTACGGTGAATTCCGTATCATCATTTTAACATTCGATATTATAGTTATTTATGTATACCAATATTAAATAAAAACGGGCAAAATCACGATTTTTCTTTCTACATATTTCTGTTCACGTATTTCCTTAAATATTAATTAATATTTTTAGTTAAATATTGGCAACAAAAATACATCTTCTGTGAAAACTTGAACTGTCTTTTATCGCCGTTCATGAGACATAGCCTGGTGGAAAACAATCAGACACTCGGAGGGTACGCAGGCCTAAAAATCTAATTCGGAATCTAATGGTTGACAATGACAAGTGCGACTTTCAAATTTAAATTATACCAAAAATAGCTGAAGCCTATCCAAATTTTGATTTACTTGAATATTTTCTTCTTCCACTAACGTCACAGCTTCATATTCATGGCCACTCTTCATCAGCTGCTCTATTTCTATCAATGATTTCATCCCTGTTTCTGGCAATACTTTATTAACAATAATCAACACTGCAATCATTAGGAAAACCCCTAAAAATAGGATTAAATGCAATCCCATGAATGATGTCAACGTCGGTATACATTTTAAAACCGTATTTCCAAACGCCCACAGATATGCGCATGTCAAAGAACTACCAACTCCTTTGTAGGACATGGGAAATATCTCTCCGAGAAGAGAGAAAGGCATAGCTGTTGTCCCCAAAGACATAAACATAGCAAAACCTGTAATCACAGTCAAGAACAACCATAGATAATCTTTAGAAAACAAGTGAAACGACTGCATTATTAGAAACAAACTCGTTAATGCTAAGAACAAGATCGAACAAGATCCGGTAAATAAGAATAAAGTTTTCCTTCTAACAATCTGCAGCAAAACGCAAGCTGTCAATGAACATACTAAAGCTACGACATCTAAAATAATAGTCCCAATATATTTTCCATTTGTTAATCTGAATATATTCCTAAAAGAGTTGTTTGAAACGTTCTCACCTCCGAAACCCACAAAACTGAATAGCAATATCATTATAGAGAGAGGCTTAAGAAAATCCACTTTTATTAATGACTGTACGTATTCCAGAATCTTCTCTCGAACGCCTATTCTAACAGGCTTCATTGCTTCCAATTGATTTTGAATCTTATAAGTCAGCATTAAAGTTTCTAATTCCTTGCACGCTTCTCGGTCCCTTCCTCTTAACCAGTAAAAGTTTTCAGCGCACATCACCATTTCACCCGCATTTATAAGCCAATAGGGGCTTTCTGGTGATAAATACGAAACTATCAATCCGTATAAAGATGTAATGAGTCCTAATATCGAAATTAATTGCCAACATGAATACATTCCAGAAATATGACTTAGAAGTACCCCCAAAGAGATCATAGCCGTTTCAAGCATAAGAAAAGTTCCTCTGTAGTTTGGGCTGCTCATTTCAGATATAATGATACTGCTGATGGTAGCTGCTCCACCGAGAGATATATTGTGGAGAATGTTAACCAATAGTAAATAGTAGCCCGGTGAAATGTTTGACGTCGAAACTGATTAACCAGCTTAACACAAGTGGCAGGACGGTGGCAATGGCGGCTATCCGCCTCCCTTTCTTCTGCATTGTGTAGGGTATTATCAGGATTGATGGAACAAACGCCACTTCGCCGGCAGTTTCTGGGAAAGGAAAATTAATTTCACTTACAAAGACAGAGCTGTTATCTTAATTTTCTGTTTAAATATTCAACTGAGTAAGTTAATGTAATTCAGGGATGAAAGGAAATGTAAGTAAGCTTTTTATCAATGAGAGTTTGAATAAAACATTTCTTAGTTTCGAAGGTTGGAGAGCGGCACTATTTTTTATACAAAGAGTTAGTTTAATAAAGGTTATAAAAAATGTTTTATATTGTGCTTGAAAAGTAACAGCGAACAGTTTTAGCACTGTGTTTCTAAAATATCACCTTTTATATTCAATTTATGAATGGTTAAACAAAGATCGCTTTCAGGATTCTTTGGTTTTGATATGATATGAGTGAAAGGCTTGTGCCGCCGGATTATATGGCATCCCGTTCGCACTTATTGCGTGTTCTTAGACACAGAACAGCGCCACTGATACGATTTTTTTCCGGACGGAGGAATGACAAAACACGCTATATTTTATGTCGACATAAAATCGTTGTCGTTTGTGTGTGAACAGCTTTGTATAAAATGTTCTGCCGCTACCCGATAAAAAATCACCCCGACATCCGACATAGTGGGAACGACCTCTCGCCAATTTCTAGATTTTTCAATTGTTTTAAAATATCTCGAACCACGTTATCTCTGATTGAGATCTGGTTATTTTTAACTTGAAAACCTTATCTTAATAAGATCCCGCGGACGTCTAAAACGCATTAGCTTAATTCACTTCTTTAAAATAGGATAAGTATTTTAAAGAAGTGAAATAGCAAGCTCAATAAGCATTTTAGTAGGTACGTCAGCATCAAACCTAACCTAAGATACTACCTTTAAACCCATATCGTTTTAACATTAGTAACAAGTGCTATATAAAATCTTCAAATATATAAAAGCAATACAGTTATAAAATCAGCATCTATTTTTCATGTTTACTACTACTAGATAGATATTATATAACCCGCAGATAAGTATACATACATTAGGAGCGCTGGTAGCCTATCGGTAAGAGCGTGCGACTTGCAATCCGGAGGTCGCAAGTTCAAACCCCGGCTCGTACCAATGAGTTTTTCGGAATTTATGTACGAAATATCATTTGGTATTGACCAGTCGCTTTTTGGTGAAGGAAAACATCGCGAGGAAACCGGACTATTCCCAATAAGGCCTAGTTTGTCCTACGGGTCGGAAGGTCAGATGGCAGTCGCTTTCGTAAAACTAGTGCCTACGCCAAATCCTTGGATTAGTTGCCAAGCGGACCCCAAGCTCCTATGAGCCGTGGCAAATGCCGGGATAACACGAGGAAGATGAATTATACATACACGGATAAGGTCATAGATTTGTGATGAACAAATAAATACATTCTCTGGCTAGGATTCGAACCTTCTGCTTTGTAGACATTGTCAATACGCACACCTAAACATGTAAAAATATAAATAGTACCCTCACCATGAGTTGTGACATTGAGGTTTTCGATAACGAGTATCGAGTTTACTATCTGTGTATCTCGCTTGTACTATTTTAGTGCGAACGACATGCACAGATAGTAAACTCGATACTCGTTATCGAAAACTTCAAAGTCACAACTCATGGTAAGGGTAAAGAATGTACCAATAAACCGCATCGAAGCGTAGTCGACATGTCTCGTGTCGTCTTCTAGAAGGTTCTGGTCCAGGAAGGCAGCCAGGTACCCCAGGCCTAGACCGCAACTCAGAATCGTGCTCAGTACACCACTAGCAACGAATATCTGGAAAAAAATATTGGGGCAAAATTACAACGGTATAGTTGACGACCGGTCTGGCTTAGTGCGTAGTGACCCTGCCTATGAAGCCGATGGTCCTGAGTTCGATTCCCAGTCAGGACATTTATTTGTGATGAGCACAAATATTTGTTCCTGAGTCATGGGTGTTTTCTATGTATTTATATATATGTATCTATTATATATATATCGTCGTCTAGTACCTGCAACACAAGCCTTACTGAGCTTACCGTAGGACTAGGTCGATGTGTGTTTCCTTGAAGTTTTTTTTTTTTTTTTTTTACCTTTTATTGAACCTGACTTAGGCTCTTTAAACCATTAGGCTTATTAGAGTGATCGGACTGTGTAGGGGAAAGGTAGCCTGGGGAAAATCCAGAACCCTTCCGCACCAGACTTGATTTGTACTACTGGAATACTCCTACTAAGTTTACGCTTCCAGCTAGATTGATTTTTTTTAATACAAAGACGGTGGCAAACAAGCAAACGGCCCGCCTGCTGGTAAGCAGTTACCGTAGCCTATGGACGCCTGCAACACCAGAGGATTGACATGCGCGTTGCGTATACCCTTTAAGAACCTATACATATTCTTTTTTGAAGAACCTCATAGTCTTTGAAGCGGTCTCAACCAAATCTGAGTGGTGTTACTTAACCGACTCTGAGTAGGGTGGGATAGTTACTATGTATGTTAATTTTGAATAATTATGATGAACGGATCGAGTCTCGAGTGAGATTGCGATCAAAGGTTATCAGAAAGAGAGAACATCGCTAAGGTGTGTGCTTATGTGGTTTGACTACCGTTAAATCTCGCAGTACTTCAGTTATTCCGTGAGGATGGCGCTTGCAACAGTGCCGAAATATCCGAAACTCAACGTACATGGTAAAACTTCCCTTTTAAAGTAATAGTTGTAATGTGTACGACCACTACTTGCGACCACGTTCCGGAAGGCGCGGCGTGGGCTGAACCCCCACAAAGTGGACCAAAGACCTTTAAAAGGCCAGGACCTTGGTCCTGTGGGTCGCTTTGTAGGAGGTCTTTGTTCAGCAGTGAACGTCCTTCAGCTGATATGATGATGATGAACTGAATGGAATTAAATAACAACTCCAGAATAATTAAAAGGGTAAAATTGGTGAGATTGGAATGTGTATTTATATTTCAGCTGCCAATCAACATTATCCAAATATTCACTCAACTGATATATTCCAACTAACGATTCGTTAAAAATTCATTAAAGTACTCGTTAAGTGCTATTTTAAAAGCTTTTCAATTTTTATTTTTACCGACAGTATTTTTACTATGAAACCGATGGTCCTAGTTTCAAATCCCAGTAAGGGCATTTATTTGTTTGATGTGCATAATGTATTTGATCCGGACTCATGGGCGTGTTCTAATCGTGTATTATGTGTGTGTCTTTCATAAGAATATTGGTTTTAAGTAGATAACGATCGTTTAAAGTGCTGTTAACAGTTTTATCAAAATAACATAACGATTACCTTTTATAATTAAGAGTAATCAAATTTTTGTATTTCGTGATGTACTTTCGTGAGACATATTATATAAATCAAAAATTAACACGGGTCTACTCACGTTTATTTAGTCACTCGCGCGACATGTTTTGGAGAACATAGGCCTCCATTATCAAGCTTAAGAGTGTTGAGTGAGTAATTAAATTGCTGCTCAAGATTTTATTATATATTTTTTTATTTAAAAACTCTTGAGCAGCAATTTAATGCAAACATTTGATATCACATGTCAATTATCAATTTTAATTTATTAAATTATTACTAATACATTGCGTCCCCGATTAATGTGTATTAAATTATATATTTTTAACTAAAGATGCTAATTTCAGTTCATTAGGACTTATACTTTCAGCCCTTAAAATTTGTGTCGTTATGTAACACAGTATACATATCTCGTTGCCTCAGTACCCACAGCACAAGCCTTTTTGAGCTTACCGTGGGGCTCAGTCATTTTTTGTACAGATATCCTGTAATATTTATTTATTATTATATTTATTTATGCTCGGAATACTGTTCCAGTATGCTGTAATAAAATTTACTCATCCTTTCGGCAGTAAAATACGAGCAGTATACTTTTTCTCTTTGAAAAACAAGGTCAACATTACGGGCTTAATAGACGTGTTTACGCATTCGCCAGGGAAATGGCGGGTCTGCAAACAGTGATATATATGGCCTAAAACCTTCAAGACTATTAATCATTAAGTAGATTAACAACGAATCGTATTTATGTACTTCTCGGTTACGTTGCGCTGGTGGCTTAGCGGTAAGATACATACAGACATACACACATACACATAGAGTTTGGCCAGTGAAAAAAAATTGGTTTACTCACTTAAAGCATAGACGATTGAATCATACCGTCTCTTTCTTTCGCTTGCACTACGACCCCAAAAAAAGGGATGAGTATAGTTTATTTTTTCAACTTTAAGAGTAACAATCGAGTAATAATTGGTTAGCCAGACTCTAAATACTGTCAATATTATGCCCAAGGCTATAAGACACTAAAAAAGTTAATGTTATCAAAAACGCTGAGGTTATGTTAGAAATTAATAAATATTTCGGGACCATTACACAAAACGACCTAGTCCCACGGTAAGCTCAGTAAGGCTTGTGTTGTAGGTACTAGACGACGATTTATATAATAGATATATATATATACATAGAAAACTTAAATACATAGAAAACACCCATGACTCAGGAACAAATATTTGGTATACAAATATTTTAAGTATCCTTAAAATTTATAATTTTCCACTCAAACTTATTTTATTTCATAAGATATAGGAGGCAAACGAGCAGACGGATTGCCTGATGGTAAGCAACTACCGCCGCCCATGGACACTCGATAATAACAAACAACAAAAAAATTGCAAAATTGGTCCAGTCGTTCACACGTGATGCTGTTACCAAGGGAAATAGGGATTCATATTAAAATATATAGATATACAGACTTAAGTAAGAATAGAAGTCTACCTGATTTAGTAAAGGCGTTTGAACCCGATTCATGGTTTAAAAAAAATCCCCTAACACACTTCACCAAACTGTCGACACGAGTCACATCATGGTACACACTGATCTACAGAACATTATAATTAATGGAACTAAATCAAACTTACACTAACAGCAGAAATATGTATACACATCTTAACCTTACCTCATTGTAATAAGGTGTAAAATTCTACACATATTTATGGCTTTAACTGTAAGTAAACTCGACAGTACTTAAAACAGCTGAACAAATACCTATATCATCGCAACTTCAAAAAAACCTCGTAACTTATTCTGGTAATCAAAAGCAAAATGACGTAACTATGTATCGGATGAGTATAGAGTTACTGCGTTTCAACTTGGAGTATCAGTGTCACATACGAGATTTTTTCAAAGTGGTGACGATATGACGTTATATTGGCATTTCGTCATGCTGCAAACAGTTAAACGCATAGCATGGTTATCATTTTATCGTTTTGTCACGCTATCCGTCACTATTAGTTGGAGCGAATGATAAAAACCCTACCATATTAGGCTAGCAGGAGAATTTTTAATGGTTTTCCTTGGAATCTAATTCCAAATAACCAATGCACATACATTGTTAACATTCTCTTTTAATATTAACTAAATCTTTACAACTTGGCGTAATTTTAGTTCGAACTAACTCAATATACCACCCATCAATGTTTTCAAACTGCAACTCACTCATAAAGTTAAAAGCTATCATACAATATACATTACGGCCAATACAAACTTGTTAACAAGTTGAGTTGCAACCGATATAGGCAATGGTTACGCTCCATGCGGATACGTCGAGCAAGTTTTAAAGGGGATTCTGTTTATAGCTGTTAGCTCGTACACAAAGTAGCATCGGTTCCCCGCGCCGTATACAACCATACCTACAATGAAATTTCAAATAAAATTAGACTTTTACTCTTTACGTATTAAACGGTATTTAATCGTGTTAAAATTTAAGATCAGTATTTCACTCCGGCCCATTGCCTTCTGTTTTCTAAGCTCTCAACTGTGGGCAGGGGCTTCCCAGTTTCTTCCTCTAGACCGCATCCAACGGAGAGTAGTTTGAATCGTCGGTTGCTAGGATCTCGCAGACCGGCTTGATCCTTTAGCGCTGCGTAAAGATGTAGCCTCGTCCTACATCTTCTATCGCATTTACAAGTGTTCTGAGGAATTGTTCGGATTAATCCCTGCCGGCCGCCTCCTTCCGCGATCGTTCTACGCGACAACATTTCCTCCCCCACCACCTGAATAGTTGGAAATCCTGTGCGTTTCTCTAGAAATTTCCTGCCTCGCACATAAAAACTGTGGAATGATTTGTAGTCAGCGGTATTTCCGGACTGATACGACCCTCATACCTTCAACATAGAGACTAATACTCCTATCTTTAAGGCCGGCAATGCGGTGCCCTGGTGTTGCGGGTGCCCATGGGTGACGGAAATTGCTCACCAACAGGCAACCGTTCTGTTAGTGTGCCAACTTTGTCATAAAAAAATCTAAAATGCCAACGTTTCTGAAGTGCTGTGGCGGACAACAGACGTCTTCTTGCTGTGCAAGTTTTTCCAACTACCAACTGGTCTTCAAAAATAATATATGACGGTTGTTTGCAGACCGACACATAACAAATGATTGATTATTTGTTATATGTGGGTCTGGACATAAATTATTTTGTGAGAATCATTTATTTGCCTTCCCATGTCCACTATGCCCAGCAGTGGGCGTCCGTGGCTGATAAGTAATGAATGTGTTTTTGTTGCAGGGCTGCTATCATGGGATTCAAACGAGCACCAGGTGGACCTGGAGGCCGAGCTGGCCACCCTCACGGCGCAGGCACCCGAGGGGGAGGAGGCCAGATACGGTGAGTTTTACAGGATCCATCTCTTTCGTACATGGGCCTGGTATTGTCCGTAAGCTGCGACAAAAAACCACTGGAGAACGGGCAGAAGCATTGCTGAAGAGCGGTGGAACGTACACACAGCAACACTCTAAACCTTATTATATAAGACATAAGGTCCACCGATGTACAGCTAAGAGTATTGCTGTGTGTACTGTGACTGTCAACCCACCTGGCAAACGTGGCGATAGCCACGCCAGTTAACGTTCGTGGCCAATAGATATTTAAGTTAAAAGAAACTTAAAATAAAATAAACATTATCTTCGACTTGGACGCGTACTGAGAAGAGTGGAGGGATCACAAAAGTGACAGGGTTGCAGCCGCGGCGGGTCAACTATTTTCTTAGGCAAGACGGAGGCCATATAGCTTTGACTTTTCTTTGTGAGCCCGAGAAAAACTGTTGCATTGCGGGAGGGTTAGTAAAGCCGGCGGGAATCGGCTTGTATGGACGCACCGCCGCTGCAGGGTTGAGTGGAGAAATAAAAGGAAGGGCTTTGCCCAGCAGTGGGAGACAAACACAGGCTAATAAATTAAAACATTATCTTGATATAGCTGCTTCCATATTACGTATCTCTAAGAGAGATAGACAAGTAGCGAGATATTCGATTTTCCTTGCTTATAAATTAAATTTTTATTTACAATAATTTCATTCATTAAAATACGAGTAGCTATTTAACTAGTTATTGCATTAAATATAAAAAAGGCCCTTGAGGCATTGTACCAAGGGTGCTTGCGGCATTTCCTCGTTTTCGCACATAATTATATCCTTACAGGGACTTGAATCCAAGACCATCGGATTCATAGGCAGGGTCACTACCCACCTATCGTCGTCTAACCGACCGACCAGTCTTCGAACATTGCTAACAACTTAAGTATAATTCCAATACTATCAACATTAAACGATAAATTTTACGTACTGTGTGGTGCCAACGGACTAAAATGGCACCACCTCATCTCCTCCCGCGAGTGACAAAGGAAAAAACCGATGGAATGGCAAGCAGCGTCCATCGAAACCCAATCAAGAGTGATGGCTGTTACTGAACCAGCGTGCTACACCCTCGACCTCGTCGACACTCACCATCAGGTGTGACTGAGGTCAAACGCTGCTCAGTCTTGTATAAAAAGATAAGCTACTACTGTCGCCGACTATGCCAACTTAAAGGTTAATTCATTTAATTTCCATCTTAAAGGTCGGCAACGTACAGTCAAGTGCAAAAATATGTAGCGAAAGAATCCTTTCATAAATACGTCCTAAAACCTTATTTACTGTACAATAGAGTTGCTCGGTACATATTTTTGAAACTTTGGCCGTGAACGAATTTTTACACTTGACTGTACTTGTGAGTCCTCTGGTGTTGTGAGTGCCCATGGGCGGCGGTAGTTGCTTACCACCAGGCAATCCGTCTGCTCGTTTGACTCGTATATTATTAAAAAAAAACTACCCCCAAGATGATGCAAGTCATATTTGGGGGAGGCCTGTTCAGTAGTGGACGATTTAAACCTAAAATGATGATGATTTTTATCCACTAATTCCCTCGTAACTAAATATTATACTTTGTAAAGTAAATCACTTTTTCAAGAGTTTCTCAAAGCTTTGTCGCAAAGTTTACGGCATTTTTACGATGTTCAAGATTAACCTCGGGTTTAGCATGACACTTTGTGAACTGTTGCTGTGATACTAGACTTTTTATTATTTTCACCTCGCTAACTTGGAAATTCCGTTTTTATTCTTTAAAAGCAAATAGTAAACCCTTCATTTTAATCACTAGGGAGCAAAGTGGTTTCATACAAATAAATATTATTTTGCCGTTAGCTGGGTTGGATATAATGTTAAATGATGATTTTGATTCATACTAATAATTTTGAGTAAATATTGATTCATTGTGGAAGTAATGTACTTACGATCAGGCGGGCCGTATGCTTGTTTGCCACTGACGTAGTATAAAAAAATTATGTTTTTCATTCGGCAGCGAGGTTTGTGCAACTACAAAATAACAACTAGCAGCTCTCTGCACAAGCCTCCCCCATTGACTGCCACAGGGAGCGATATCTGAGCACAGTGGGTTTGCCATTATGGCTAGGCGGGTTGGCGATCGCAGTATGATAGATTTTAAAGGAACGCATCCCACCCGTCTTCCACCAGTGTTTTCGCATCTGTAAGTTTTACCTTGTGATGCCGGCTGACTAGAATAGCACCACCCCATCTCCTCCCGCGGGTCGTAAGAGGCGACAAAGGGAATCCTACGGACGCAGCAGCATCCGTTGAAACCCAATCTACAGTTACTGCGGTCGTCAACCCGCCTGCCAAGTGTGGCGACTATGGCAACTGCCTCCGAGAAGATACAAGTCATATTTGTGGAAGGCCTATGTCCAGTGGACTGCATACGCCTGAAATGTATGTAATTTTCCGCATAAATATCAATTAAAATCGTTGATGCCCCACTTATTCTAATTCCTTCCACCAAAAATGTCCGGTGATCTGAAAATGATTGGCCCGCCAATGTGCACGCCATTAGGCCGCCGCTGGGGCAGAAAACCGATAAAATGAATCCGGGAGGCACGAGCGCGGATGGCGACCGATAATAACGGAAAAATATTAATCTGTCGAGAGTAGAGCTCGGGCATGTTTGTAAAAAAATTGGGACAAAAATTTGGACCCGGATATGTTCTTAAACTACGTCCAACAATGAGAGGTAGGGCACAGCGATGACCATCACGCTTGAATCTGGAGAAGCCCAACTGGGGAAGTACCCCCTCCTTACAGACAGTAGTGTTGTGTTCCTGATGGTGAATAAGGTTCCCAGAGGTCCAACCCACTTATAGGTCGGCAACGCGCTTGTGACTCCCTTGGTGTTGCGAGTGCCCATGGGCGACGGTAATTGCTTACCATCAGGCAATCCGTCTGCTCGTTTGCCACCTTTGTCATAAAAAAAAAATCTGTCGAGAGTAGAGAGCTTAGGCATGTTTGACAAAAAATTGGGACATGAAATATTCTCGTCGCTTTTACCCGGTTATTTGCCATGGTATCCTGGGATCCGCTGGGGAATAGATCCTAGTAGGCACAAGTTTTCACGAACGTGATTGCCATCTGACCTTCCAAGCTAAAGAGTTAACCAGTCTTTCTTGGAATTAGTCCAGTTTTCTTTACGTTTTAAAGCGACAGGTAAATAATGGGACATTCAAGAAATAAAAGATACATATTTTCGGACAAATTTAATAGATGACATAAACTTACTTAAGAAAAAGTTTCGAGGATTTTCAGCGTCCGAGGCAGGATTTGAACCTACATCTCCAGTTATCGCGGCTGACGCCTTTTTTCGAGTTTACTCAAATCTAGCTAGTCCTGCATTGTTTTTATAAAACTTTGTATATCATCGTGAGGAAACCGGATTAATCCTAACAAGGCATAGTTTACCCCCTGGGTTGGAAGGTCAGATGGCAGTCGCTTTCGTAAAAGTAGTGTCTACGCCGAATGGGATTAGTTGCCAAGCGGACCCCGGGCTCCCATGAGCCGTGGGAAAGCAAGGAAGATGTTTTCTTTTATAGCCTCTAGGCCACTCGATCACACCAACGCATAATTCTTGAGTGCTCTTTGAAGTGTTATTTAGGTGACCTAGGTGTTAATGTGAGTAACTAGTGAGTTACATTCTGGCTAGGGATCAAAGAAACTAAATGACGCAGCAGGCATCTACCTTTGAGGTCTGATTGACAAAGTTATGGTCTAGAATTATTGTCAAGTCATTTCGAACTGGTATAATTAATATAAAAAAAATGGATAAATATTTCAGGGCAATCTTTCACAAATCGACCTAGACCTACGGTAAGCTCAGGCTTGTGTTGCAGGTACTAGACGACGATATATATAATAGATAGATACCTACATATATTCATATTCATATTCATATTCATTTATTTCGTAAATGCACACATACAATACACGTCAAATTAAAAGAACTCTTAATGCTAAATACATAAATATAACAGTCATTTGGAATTGGTAACAATAAATGTGATTTTTTACATGTCCAGTGGTTTATTGATTTTAATAACAATAACTATAAAATTTATATTAAATTTGTGTCACATAATTCTCTAATGTCAAAGAAAGCATTTTCAATTAACCATTTTTTTAAAAGACGAAAAAATGAGTTATTGTTTTCTTGGGTTTGTATATATTTAGGAATCGAGTTGTACAACTTTGGACCGATCACATAGCTTGTTTTGGTAGACTTGGTTAGCCTGCAAGTAGTGGTTGCTAATATCCCTCGTTGTCTTTCTCTTAACATTCGTAGGTTGCCTGGTCTCAGAGGAAAATCATTTATGTTTGTTCTAATAAACTTGATAACGTTGAATATAAATTGAGACGGGATTGTCATTATGCGTTATATTGTGCTTGCGGTAGGATGTAGGATAGTCTTTTTAAACCGAAACATACTCCTGCCAGCTTTTTGCAGACATTGTCAATTTGGGTGTCCCATTTCAGCGCCGAGTCGATTGTGACTCCTAAGAAATGGGCGTTTAATTTTAATAAATAATTAAATACATAGAAAACACCCACGACTCAGGAACAAATATCTGTGCTCATCACACAAATAAATGCCGTACCTGGGATTTGAACCCAGGACCATCGGCTTAATAGGCAGGGTAACTACCCACTAGGCCAGACCGGTCGTAAAGAATTATTTCAGTTACAAAGTGTTTATTATTCTAATGTTTTACGGTATGCTTTTCAATACTTTGATGATATTTGCCGCGCGCATTCTGTAAATGTTATATCAAACGCTATAAATAAGGTACATTGTCAAAAGTGGTAAGGTTACTTTAGAATTTTTTTTTATGGTGAATTATTTATTTATGCTTAGCGGGCGTGTTTAGAATTATCTTGACACGCATATATTTTCTCTTAATAATAAAATTGTGTTAAGTTCATTGTAAACACCACGTCTTGTGCTCGATTAATATATGTAATTATAATTTTGCTCAATTGAGGTGTAAAACTTAGCTAAAACACCTGGCCTATGTAATAACGTGTGTGTACACGCATGTCGGCGTTCTATATTCAAATTTTGACGAAAGTTCCATATTTATTCTCTGCACATAAACAAGGTTCTTCAGTTAAGTTTTTCATTAGTATGCAAAAAAAAACATTATTAATCAATAATCACTGTGTTTCCGTTTGCGCTGACTAAACTCAATTTCTACAAAATCGTAACAAATCGCTTGAATTATCATTACCATCCCGAAATAACATTACCAACCGAAAATACGCAAAAAAATTCCAAGCTCGTAAATTCAGAAATTAGGCCCAAATCTTAACGTCGTTACATCCGCAATTTCTGGCAAACCTAATTTACGTAACCGTAATTTACGGTTAAGAATCTAGGTTAGGATCTCTCGGGAACTTGAGAATGTATAAAATAAATTATCAAAGTTTTATTGAAATAAGTACCTACGATCATGAATTTTTCTAGAATTTGCGAACGGACCAAGGCAACTGTAAAATCAAGTAAATCGTATTTTATTAGCCAAAAGTATTATTTATTGATGATATAATAAAGCATATCAGTATTTTATTAAAAGTGACGTGTTGGTGGCAAACAAGCACATATCCCACATGATGCGGTCGATGTAACCAATGGACACCTGCAACGTCAGATATTTACGTATGTCGTGAATCGTGACAGTTAATTGTCGGTGTAGTGAAATAGGGGCTTGCTCGTCTTTTTTTAAATAAATAAATAAATAAATAAATAAAATAAATATTTCGGGACATCTTCCACAAATCGATCTAGTCCTACGGAAAGCTCGGTAAGGCTTGTGTTGTAGGTACTAGACGACGATATATTTTTTTTTTTTTTTTTTTCTCTTTATTTTGGCACAAACAGTCATTACAGAAAATTACACAGATGATCATTACATTGAATGTCGACAAGACAGTGCCGAAAAGTAACAATATTAAAGTTATTAAGTTTGTTGAAGTGGACCTGAAATATATATTGTTAATAATGATTAATTGTAATTTAGGCTTGGCTTACATTACAGCTATATAAAAAAAAAAATCTTTTTAAAAGGTTGAATACATATAAATAACTATGAAAGGTATTAATATAGGTAAGTTATCTAAAATAAAAATGTAATTTTAACTTCTTACTGCGTGATTTTAATTTACTAAGAACTTGTTTTTAAGTTTATTTTTCAAACCTCTGAGACTAGTGTCAAAAAGGTCTATATCATTAAATTCCCTATTATACAAATACATAACTCGAGGTATGTAACTATTTCTGGTATATTTTTTTCGAAGGATGGGTGGCACGAACATATGAAGGTCACGATTGGGGCGAGCAGGGAGTCTGGCTTTAGTGATAAAGTTGACTTTCGATAGTAGTAAAGGACAGTCAACTTTGTAATTGAGAATTTTATAAGGAATGAGATGTCAAATTGCTTACGCCGGTTTACAAGGCTTGTGAGTTTATGTCGAGAAAGAGAAGCGTCATAATCTTCGTTATGACGGTTTAGTTTAAAGTTTAATATCTTGACAAATTTTTTTTGAACTTTTTCGATGCTGCTTATATCTTGTTTATGATAAGGGTTCCAAATGACAGATCCGAAATCTAAAATCGATCTAACAAATGAGAAATAAAGAATTTTAAAGGTAACAATCGTTTGGAAAGGTTTAGTAATTCTATTTATGAAACCTAAACTTCTGAACGCTCGTTTAATTATACCATCTATGTGTGATTTAAAGGTTAATTTGTCATCGAGAATAATACCTAAGTCACGAATTTCACTGGTACGATTAAGTAGGCTACCCTCAAGTGTGTAATCGTATCGAATAGGAGACATTTTTCTGGTGTATGAGATTACATTACATTTATCTGCGTTAAGATATAGTTGATTTGTGGAACAGTATAATGATAATGATTCAATATCCGATTGTAGTTTCATACAATCTTCAACACATTGGATAGTTCTATATAATTTGGTATCATCCGCATATAAAAGATGCTGGCTATACTTGAGAATGTCTCCTATATCGTTTATGTAAAGAGAAAAGAGCACAGGGCCGAGATGTGAGCCTTGCGGAACTCCAGATGGTATTTTAAGGTAATTTGAGCAATAACCTTTCATGCAAACAGCTTGGCTGCGATTTCGGATGTAAGAGTCGATCCACCTAAGAAGACTGCCGTGCACACCTAATCCAAAGAGCTTCGAGATCAATAGGTCGTGATTAATTTTATCGAACGCTTTAGAGAAATCGGTGTAGACAACATCAACCTGGCCATTAATATTCATTAACTCTAGCAAGCGATCAGAAAATGTCAGTAAATTAGTTTCTACGCTACGGGACGTTATAAAGCCATGTTGATTCTCAATTATATGATGACGTACGCTATATGAAAGTTGATTAGTAACCATTTTTTCAAGTATTTTACCAAGAGTGGATAGTTTAGAAATAGGTCTGTATTGTGTTATAAGTTCTTTTTGTGCGTTCTTTGGTATAGGTGTAATCAAGGCTTTTTTCCACATGCTAGGAAAGACACCTGTTTTAATAGATAGATTATAAATACTAGATATGGGTTTTAAAAGCTCGGCGGCACATTGAGAAATAAGCACTGGATGAATTCCGTCTGGACCAGCTCCCTTGTTGATATTAACATTTCGCATTTCTTTTAGTATCATGTCATCGGTGATATTGATAGTGTTTATGTCAATTTTAAAATCAGAAGACGTGACATTTGATCCATGATTATTAATTTTAGCGGAAGAAGTCACAAAAACTGAATGAAAATGATTATTAAAAACGTCACAAATCTCACTTCCATTGGTGAAGGTCTGGCCACCAAAAGACATAGCATGAGGAAAATCTCCAGCGTTATTTTTGATTTTACGTAAGACCAGAAATATTTTGGGTTGTCAGAAATTCGTAATTCCGCATTGTTATTAAATGATAAGTAACACTCGTGTTCCATTTTTTTTAGCCTAGATCTAAGTTCTGAAAAAGTGTGATAATCTTTAAGGTTATTGTAAGTCTTCCACTTTTTGTGATATTTACGTTTTTCTTTACTCAACTTGATAAGCGGACGGCTATACCACGGAGGATACTTATGTGAATTTGTAATAACACGCGTAGGTACATACTTATCAACAAGTTTGTTAAGGATTTCATAGAAGAAAACAACTCTAGTCTCCACATCATGCATGGAAGAAAAAATATTTTGCCAGTCTACAGATTCAAGATTTAATCGGATGCTATCAAAATCTGCTTTAAAAAACATTTTTTTAAGTATTGGGTTAGTTTTCAATGGGGCAGGTAGACAGAGGGGTAGGTCAATAGAAAGTGCCTTGTGGTGAGCATCCAGAGGCAGCAGAGAGCTGGTGCAGTCCGCAACATGACAATTATTACTACAAAATACTAGATCTAGTAACCGGTTATTTGCGTTACATACAGAGTTAAATTGTGACAATAAAGATAAATTCATAAAGTCGCTAGTTAATGACACCAAGACATCATTACATGCCATCAAGCTCATACCGAGAGTGTCCTCGTTATAATACCATTGTGCGTTAGTTACGTTGAAGTCCCCCAGAATAAAAAAAATGTCATCGGGAAAAGCGTGTATAGTACTACTAGTTCTTTCATAGAAGGATGTAAGTAAGTGTTGGTGGCGCGAGCCATGCGGAATATAAGTACAAGCTATGTTTAAGTTAGAATGCATTGTCGCTCCCGTGGTCGTGCTGGCGGCAGGGTGCGTCGCGTGCCCGCGGCCGCGCAGCGGCACGCTCACCCACAGCTCGTCGGCCGGTGGTGGCGCGCACCAGGCCGGCCGCGCGGCCGGGCAGAGCTCGCGGCGCACCGCCACCATCACCCCTCCACCCCGTGAGTGACTACTGGCTATCGCGTCACGATCACACCTGTATACCACGTAGCGGTCATCGAAATATTCCGAATCATAAAACTGTCATTTAGCCAGGTCTCGGTTATACATATAATATCATAGTCACTATTCAGAACGTTACATAAAAATCATGGGATTTAGTCCGCAAGCCCCTAACGTTTTGATAGTAAACAGATAAAGTATTTTTAGCTGTTATGTTTATAATAAAAATGAAGGTAGTTTAAAATTATTTTCAATGCACCATCCTTCGAATAAAATAGAACGTAAATAAGAGTAAAGAATACGGGTAGGTACGAGTATAATGCTATTAGATTAGTTAAATAGGGAAAAATAAACGTCATTCTAGTACGAATTGATAAACATTCTAGGTACAAGTATATACACAACACAAATTTATTATTGTAGATCACACAATGTAAGGCGATCAAGTTGTTTTTTGCCGTTATACAACCAAAACTAAATAAAGTACAGACCTTATTACACAGCAATAAGGTTATAATTTCGCTATGAATACAAGTGATATATTGAGTCCAAAGATACATCATACATTTATATGAGATACACCACAGTAATTCGAGAAAAAAGATTACAAGATATAACTTACATCTATATAATATTATATTGGAGTGTAACTCAATTAGTCATTTTATTTTCGATATGTCGTTCACGCTAGCAATCAAAAGTACCTTCGAGTTATCGTTCTTGCGTAAAAATATTTTGCAATCACTAATCCAGATGTATTTATAACCCGTTTCACGACCAATTTTTCTTGCTTGGCTGTACAGCTGTTTATTGTGTGGTGCTAGGTGGTCATTGACAAACACTGCACGGGCGGGACCGTCCATGCCCAGGTCAGCGGTAGACAGGCCTCGACGCGACCGCACAGCTGCCAGCAAATCATTCTTCCTCTTACGTTGAGTGAACCTGACGATGATGTTTGGGGTGTCCAATACTAACTTTGATGAGTCATTAGTGTCCGTGTTTCGTTGTGGGTATCGTCGGACTCGATGTATATAGTCGACGTCATTCGGAGACAAATCGAAGTTTACTTTGCTTGTAATGGAATTTAAAATGTTATGCAGGTTCTCTCCCTTTTTAGAAGGCACACCAGAAATCTCCAGGTTATTTAATCGGGCATTTTGGTCCTTCATATTTAATTGTTCTGTCAGCAAGCGGGTATTTTCTTTAGAAACAGAGAGTTCTCTTTCCAAGCTGGACAGCTTATTTTTTGTTTCATCATGGCATTCTAATAGGTTACTTACTTCGCTTTTCATGTTTTCGCAATCTCGAGAAATTTGAACTGTAGTTTGTTCAAATGCAGATAATTGCCCCTTGACCTCATGAAATTCCTCGCGTAGCTTTGAAAAATCAGCACTTTGTTCTCTAAGCATATCCTTAAAGGACGACGTTATTTCCTGCTTAAACTCAGATAACATGTTTTTCATATCTTGGCGATTGGAGCGAAGGGCGTCATTAAGTTCTATACGAAAATCAGAAATTTCGTTCACTGGCGAATCCGGTGTTTTTCTTTTGCGAAGAGTTACGCCAAACATGTCATCATCAGGAAGAAGTGAAAGATTCGGCTGAGATCCTGTGGGAGGGCTTCTATGTAAAGACATCATAGTATTCATGATAATTGTATGATAGAGTCGGTAGTTCTTGCTGTACAAAGTCCACGCGAATGTTATCACGGTGTTGTGGTATGCAGGAGTGAGCGCAACAGAAAATCACTGCATTACACTTCTCCACGGGTGTAAGGAAACCGCTAGCTTCAAATACCGGGGTACTTAATATTATTTTATTGCTATAGGACACACAAGTTTAATCACTGAGGTTATAAGCCGTAGGTGCAAGTTTAAGTAACAAGAAAGATATTAGCTCGAGCAAAAAGTGACACAGGTCCGAACATCAACAGGCTCAAGAGTGAACTGAAGTAGTAGTTAGCTAAATATAAATACTTAAATACATAGAAAACACGCATGACTCAGAACTAATAGCTGTGCTCATCACACAAATAAATGCCCTGACTGGGAATCGAACCCAAGACCATCGGCTTCACAGGCAGGGTCACTACCCACAAGGCCAGGCCGGTTTTTTGACATGACTTAGGCTCTATAAACCGTTCGGGATGTTAGAGCGAGCGAACTGCGTGTGGGAAGGGAGCCTGGGGTACTTTTCTATATGCGGTTACCTGATCACTCGTAATCCCTCGCGTTGGCTGTAAATCCTTTTCCACTCTCGATTTCTTCAAATGGCATAATCCTATTACCAGGATGTAATACGATACCCGAATTTTGTTCCGATCGTTATATAATGTCTTTACGGTCTGATTTTTCAATCGTTTGATAAGCATCTATCTGACAGATGCCTATAGAGTTTTTTTTTTATGACAAAAGGTGGCAAACGAGCAGATGGATTGCCTGATGGTAAGCGATCACCTATGGGCACCCTCAAACACCAGGGGAGTCACAAGCGCGTTGCCAACCTTTAAGGGGTGTTGGAGCTCTGGGAACCTTACTCACCATCAGGAACACAACACTACATACCTGAAAGGTAGCAGTGCTATTATGGCTCTGGTCTTCTGTAAGGACGAGGTACTTCCCCAGTTGGGCTTCTCCAGATTCGAGCATGATGGTACTTCGCTGTGCCGTACCTCTCAGTGTTGGACGTAGTTTAAGGACATACCCGGGTTATTCGCCTAGGGCTTATCTGACGATTGAAAAATTCTTGCCTATTTTTTTATTATGCAGGAACGTCTGCTACCGAATATCTTCGATATTTAAATCAAAAGAAAAATATAAAAATTTGTAGGTACTCGTGTAGCACAGTTGGTAGTGCACTGGGCTAGTGATCCAGTGGTTGTGGGTTCGTGTCCCGCCGCGAGTCAATATTTTCTATTTTTCTTTCGATTTAAATATGAAAAATTCTTGCCTTTTCAGTATTTATTTGTGTAAAGTTTACGGATTTTCTCTCGTCATTTACGAATCTGTTTAGAAACCCGGGTATTCCATATTCAATATTTTTTCTAAGTATTTTAACTATCTAACGAATGGCAGACTTGAAGCCTTAAAATTAATAAATAAACTTTTAACAAAAAATAAACCCGACTTCAAATAGGTCCTAAAAAGCAACAAATAATTGTTTTCTTTGTCACTTGATAAGTACTTTTGGACTATTTAGAACAAATCAATTTCTTAGGACAATTATATACAATTATTTTTGGTTTTGGAGTCGGTGCCAGCCTCGCTACTCAACATACAATTGAAACTCATATTTTATACACCGCTGTACGTGCATGTCAGTTGTTTTGATTTTGATTTGTTGACAAATGGACTATGAAAATATATAATACATATATATCGTCACTACTTTGAAGAAATCTTGTATCTCACACAGATACTGTAAGTTGAAACGCAGTAACTCTGTACTCATTACATATATAGTTACGTAATTTTTTTGTGATTGCCAGAATGACTAGCGAGATTTTTTCAAGGTAGCGACGGATAATAGTGCAGAGTGTACCGATAGGGAAGTGAAATATTGAAACTGAGGCGCTATCGCCAAAAACGATATTCGTTAATTTCAAACGATTGTCTCTGTCACCTCATGAGGTCTTAATAGGGGTAAAATAGAAAGATGCCCGAAATTTACGAATTTGGTTTTACGCGGTAGCGCTTCAGATATCAATTTATTCACGACTGCCGAAGGCTTCGGAAACGAAAAAAGTGGCTGGCACCGACTCCAAAACCAAAAATAATTGTATATAATTGTCCTAAGAAATTGATTTGTTCTAAATAGTCCAAAAGTACTTATCAAGTGACAAAGAAAACAATTATTTGTTGCTTTTTAGGACCTATTTGAAGTCGGGTTTATTTTTTGTTAAAAGTTTATTTATTTTTAGCCTTTTAGTTTCTCATTTTGTCACTGATTTTTAATACACGAATATGGGCAGACAGTGTCCTTTGTGCCAAACAAGGAAATATTATAATAAAAGGAATACATGTATAAACGTTGCAAAGAGACAAAATTTATGTCTAATTGAGTCGTGTTCAAAGCTTAGGACCGATTTGGACGCTAATAAACTGTCAAACCGAACACTTGACTACAGATCGTTAACTTAACGGAGATAATGAGACTCGAAATCGTCATCTGAAGTATCAGATATATAAGTATATCGTGGCACATAAGTAATGCAACGTCAGACATAGGCAATACTGCGATCTGGAATGTCGTGGAACACTAAGATCGCTAACCCGCTTGCCAAGCGTGGCGATTATGGCATTTACCCCCATGCAAAGCACACGAAAGCCGTGGCCTCGAGTTCCCAGGGGCCCACGATACCCTAGTTACCGTAGCGGCCAGTGTACCAACGAGGTCAGGTGTGCGAAGAATGGCGCAAAATCGGTCGTTGTGGGTCACTTTAGGGGAAATCTATATTCAGCTGTAGCCGTCCTTTGGTTATTATGATGGTGATTATGGTTATGATGATGATGATAAGAAAGTTGGTACCAGAGTGCACTCAAAAACGGCTACATTACACTTTTATATCATGTGGTTCCGTTGCCAGAAGGTGGTACTTTCTGAACATAAATGCTTGATCTGTTTCCGAAAAATTTAAGTCGTTATACGTTTTGATTGCATTTTTTAGAGTCTCGAATGACGTAGTTCGAAGATAGTGCACTAAAAAATTTAATTCCTTATACGTTTTGATTGCATTTTTTTAGAGTCTCGAATGACGTAGTTCGAAGATAGTGCACTAAAAAATTGCATGCAACCGAATAAATGTGCCTCCTCCTATTTAAAGTTGGTTAAAAATATGTGCATGGTTACCAAAGTGCATCTCATGACGATTCCTTTAAGCCCAAACAGGACCCCGCTACACTATTTAATCATGGACTTCCGTTGCCTACTATCCGGCTACAATCATCATACTAGATTCTGGTAACAACAGAATCAACCTTGTAGTATATGCAGTCAAACTACGAAAAACATTACAAAATTCGTTCATAAATGATGTAGTTCTAAGGTAACACGCAATAAATGAACATACAATCGAAATAACATTCTCCTCCTTTTTTAAAGTTGGTTAAAACATTAGTCAAGGTTATAAGACTGCATCTCATGACAAGTCCATTAAGTCCAAACACGGCCACTCTACACTTTTTTATCTCTGTGTTCCGTTGCCTACCTCCCGGGTTCAACCACCAGATCAGGTTAATGGTAACATTTCGTCAGAAATATTCAAGTTGACTTTGTCATAGTCGCTATAGAATTTCAATTGTAATATCTCAGCGCCACCCAGGAAACACAAGGAATTTCCTATGACCACCTATGGTCTTCTTCACCAATTACTATTTTCTGAATACAAATGCTTGACTTGTCACCGAATATACTAAAATCGTTATACATGTACCTATAAATTTTGAAGAGTTCTCTTAATTCCTCATGGATCCCATCATCAGATCTGAATTCTGATAACAATGGGACCAACCTTGAGGTAGATGCTTTCAAACAACGAATTTTTTTTTGAAATCGGTCCATAAATGACGGAGTTCTGAAGTAACACACATAAAAAAAAAAAAAAAAACAACATGCCAACCGAATTGATAACCTCCTCCTTTTTTTGAAGTCGGTAAAAAAAAAAATTTCTAACGGACTAAACGAAAAAAAAAATACGCAATATTTTTTTAAATACTGCGAATAAATTTCGTGAAGGTTACTTACTTCAATAAAACGTCACTAAATTTACATACTATACTAATCTCTAATCTTCCTCGCGTTGTCACGGCATTTGCCACTCAGCTCATGGGAGCCTGGGGTCCGCTTGGCAACTAATCCCAGGATTTAGCGTAGACACTAAAGATAAAAGATAAAAAAAGATAAAAGATCTTTATTTTTCAATTTAGGCACATTACATGCACTTATGAACGTCAAAAAAAAAAAAAAATCTACACCGGTTCAAACCCTACACCTCTGACCCGTGAAGATACCGGCAAGAAACGACGGCGGGACTTATTTTTTCAATACAGTGATACATCAAACTAGTTTTACGAAAGCGACTGCCATCTGACCTTTCAACCCAGAGGGTAAACTAAGGCCTTATTGGGATTAGCCCGGTTTCCTCGCGATGTTTTCCTTCACCGAAAAGCAACTGGTAAATATTTAATGGTATTTCGTACGTAAGTTCCGAAAAACTCATTAGTACGAGCCGGGGTTTGAACCTGCGACCTCCAGATTGCAAGTCGCACGCTCTTACCGCTAGGCTATCAGTGCTTTACATACTGTACTAGTATTAAGCCCTATTTCAATGTAATTAACTCAGATATAACATAACGACCTTTCCAGTCTAACAATGAATTCAGTTTCTCAATCGGAATTGACCTGTAATCTAATGACTTACGGACCATTTTCCTTTGCAGTGGATATCTTAATGGCTAATGAAAGCCTTGTTCATACAGTATTTGAATGAATTCGCATAATGCCTATATTGTTTGGGAGTCGGTAACGAGGGTTTGATTAAGTCAAACATGAGTTGACGACTTCTGGCCTAGTGGCCATCTTGCCTGTGAAGCCGACGTGTTCAAATCCCAGTAAGTGCATTACGTGTGATGAGTACATAATACTTGTTACGAATAGATAGTTGTTTTACAATGTATTTTTTTTTTCAAATGGAAGAAATCAAATGCTATTTTTTGTCATTTTAGGAGTTAAAAAATTAAATTGTTTAACGTTCTGTAGATTTTAATAATTCAAATGATACTTTTTAAACAATAGCTTTTATTTATTTTTAAGCTATTTATAGCTTTATAATTTAAAAACATTTTTTTACCCTTAAACACTAAACACTATCGTGCCTCGTCGTTTCCGTCGTTGCAAAAGTGCCCATAACACTCGCGGCATTACCACGAAAGATAACTTTGGACATCCTTTGCACCAAAAACGAGTCGAGGCGGATCTAAAATCTTATTAAAAGTTTAAGTACTACTGTTTTTTAATACATAAGTCATTTTCTATCCATTTAGCTAAGTTTTGTTATATAACTCGTGTGTCAAGTAACGAATTGTAGTAAAAGATAAAAATGCCCGAATTTCAAACTGCAAATATCTATCGCAGTAGCCCTCAGCATGACTGCATGTTACTGTAGCTACAGTCTTTAACCTAAAAAAAGCATTCACAATTTTTGTGCATCCAAAAACTCGCACAATAACCTTCCTGCCAACATAACCCGAAAAACACGACACGCCGTCATCGCCAGATATCTCTCCGGGAAATATTAGAGCAAAAAATGGTTGGCAACATTGGGAACAAAGGAGTTTTTGTTGCGGACTCTGGCTGCGCTCGCTGGCAACACTGGCTTGATTTCATTGTGTGCGTTAATCTGAGCTTATGAATACGGTGTACGGGTGAAATATGTATAAAATTGTGAAAAAACTTAACTGAAGGACCATGTCTATGTAGTTGTGCAGAGAATGAATATGGAACTTACGTCAACATTTGAATATAGAACGTCGACATGCGTATACACAGTAGTACACACGCGTTACTACTACATAGGTACTTATAGGTGACGTCCCGTGAACTCAGAGTTTTGAAATTTAGTACGAAGCAAGGCCTGACAGCACAGATAAAGAAAAAATTGTATTTTTTTTTTAAACTTTAAATCGATGACATAAAAGTGACGGCACTCCGGCATCCGAGACGGGATTTGAACCCGCATATCCAACTATCGCGGTTGAAGCCTTAACCGAATGGGCCACGCGAACACAGCGCCCGTGGAAATTTATCAAATATAATGTAATCTTGTTTAATTTTAACGGTTTTTTGGCACCGTTTACCAAATCTAAGGTACACTGCGTGCTCACGCTTCCTATATGACCCTCCTAGACCTAAGTCTTCGTCACTTCTTCTTACGTATATATCATCAACTTAAATTTTTAGTTTATATAATAGTACTTAGGCCCCTTAAATATCAAAGCAATACAAAATATTTCATAAAAAAACAATTACGTAGTTCTTAGTTGCGTACATTTTTAGTTACATCATATAACAAAAATATTTCACGTAACCCTCGATGCGCGAGTCCGACTCGCACTTGGCCGGTATTTTTTGAGATTTTTTTTTCTTAGCCTATGTGTGTGTCCCAATGCTGGGCAAAGGCCTCTCCCCTTGTTTTCCATGACTCGCTGTTCCTGAGGGCCAGTTCCCGTCAAACGCGTCTAGGTTGTCCCGCCATCTCCGCCTGGGCCGGCCCCTCTAAAAAAAAAAAGGGAACTTATAATAAACATTTTACTTAGGTCTATAATTAATGGATTTTCGATAAGTAGGTACCAAAATAGAGCTGAGAATCCATTAATCTTGTCCGATAGCCACTTCAATTATGTAGGTAATTTATATGAGACGAACCTGTCCTTTCTAGACCTACATCACTTCCAGCTTCCAACAAAGGAAGAAAAAGGGAATTGTAGTCTAGGATTGTAGTATTGGAATACTTAACTATGTTTCCATATTTTTGAATGCTTTTGTAACATTGAAATATAGCTATCTATATTTAAAATACAGTGTGGAAGTCTTATACGGGCAAATCTCTTAACGGAGGGTAGAATAGGACATAAGAAATATATTTAGATAACTTTTACTTAGAAGTGCAATTAAAATTTTATCCATATAAAAAAAATCGGCCCGCAATGTAATGCAACACACTCGAGTTAAACACTCGTTGACAGTTTACTTTCAAAAGCTTATATCGCGTAATGTTCGCAGTACATTACTGCTCAGAAATTTTACAAAAAATAATTACATGTGTATAATAGGTATAATTAAAGAAAAACCTTTTGGTTAATGATTATACTGGTAAATCCTATGTCTGGTTTAATTCTTCGCCTGTATTAGACTTACACACAGTATATAAATGAAAATTTAAGAACAAATTATTTTTTCTGAATTGCCATTCGGTTAAGGCGTCAGCCGCGATAGCTAGCTAGCATTGCAAATTATGCCATTCGCAACAGAACCAAAGTAACTCTCACTCTTAGTAACACTGTGAGCGAATATTAGAAATTTTCTTTCACAAAGACAGAATTGCATTCACCTAGCGTTAGGACGAACCAATTGCTTTGTGTCGCATTGCGGACTCGATCCATACTGAAACACCTTGAAACTTTATTCGCGTTTCGGCTGATTTAAATAAATTCCTCAATATTAATGGTCCTGACCATATTTAAAGTTCAGGGCATGATACGATAAATGGCATAGTTAATGCCTTAAGACATTTTCTACTGCCTGCAAAACGTAGCGACTATGGCACCCCAAGATGATACGAGTCATATTTGGGGGAGGCATATGCCCGGCAGTGGACGTCTTACGACTGAAACGATTTGATAGTGACCCTGCCTATGAAGCCGATAGTCCTGGGTTCAAATTTCCTGGAGCTTTAGGACTAGGTCAATTTATGTAAGATTATCCCAAAATATATATTTATCTTGCGACCACAAAAACAGGAGTTGGTATTTCTTCTATTGCTACTGTTAGATTTAATTTGAAAAACTTTAACTTTGTAACCTACTTCACTTTGTTCTGTGTACACAGTTTCTCAGAATAATAAAAAGGTATCTTAAGTAATAAATTCGTGAACTTCGCCTCAGTTTCGTCTACACAAGCACTTTTGCAATGGAGACTCTGGAATATCAATATAAAATTAACTAGATTCAATCACTTTGCAAACATGATTATTTAACTCAAGCACGGAAACTTTGCAGAGTAGTTATCTTTCGTATCTGTTTACGTTTACCTTAGAATATAATTCTGACAACATGTTTGGCCTAGTCGGTAGTCAGTAGTTGTCTATGAAGGCTGAAATGATGATGATTTTCTACCAGTCAACCAAAAGCCAAACTGCTCTTTAAAGCATAGTTAATGGTACACATTTTTTTTTTCCAAGTAGACAGTAAAATATAAATGACATTAGTATAATTTAAAGAAAATATATTAATATTTCCTTTATATTTCAAAAATTCTGAACTATTTTCTGGTTTGTATATTTCATGTCGATTGTAATGGACGGATATCGTCGGCAGTTTACTAGCTCTATTTAACCTTCTCTTCAGAATAGCCCAGTAGTTCTCAACAGGCACATTTAAGGCAATTCGGAAAGCAATTACATGGATATTTTATATGACTGATATGTTAGAATTGCAAATCCTGAGCATGGAAGCAGGAATTGGAAACTTTGTACGTCGAACTTCGGAATTTGACTCATGCTCCATCGGGCGCAAAAACTTCCTCGTAGCATTTTAGGCGACGGTAACAATACTGGCCTCTAACTGGAAACAACTTAAGACTTAGGACTATATTTTTGTTGATATTAAGGTACAATTGTACCTTTTGCGATAAAAATCAATTTTTATCGCAAAGCAGAAAGCGCAGCTTTTAGAGACCCCCCCAAAAGGTGGATCGACGATATAGTAAAGATCGCGGGAATCCACTGGATGCGAGTGGCGCAAAACCGGTCACTGTGGGGGTCACTGGGGGAGGCCTTTCGGCTGAAATTATGATTAAATGATTGACCACAGGTTTAGTTTAGTGGGTCAATAGCGGCGCGTCAATTTATATCCTAGACAAGCCGGGAAACCTGAATTATTATGACAATCTTTTTCTTCATGGAAAACTGCTCTACTATCTGAAAGTTAGTCAAGCCGGGAGGAATCGAGTTCTAAGGACGCGCCGCCACTGGTAGTGACCTTGCCTATGAAGCAGATGGTCTTGGGTTCAAATAAGGGCAATTAATTAAAAATTAAAATTAATAAATTAAAAATCCCAGTTAGGACATTTATTTGTGTGGTTAGCATGGATATTTTTTCCTGTGTCATGGGTGTTTTCTGTATATATATAAGTATTATATTTATATACAACACAAGCCTTATTGAGTTTAACGTGGGGCTCAGTCATTTTGTCTAACATGCAATTTCTGGAACTAAATCAGAACAGTAGTAGACCTTTTTACTGGAATTCCAGTAAAAAGGTCTACTACTGTTCTGGGGCTTTCCATGCCAAGCGGACAGGTAAAAAATGTTGAGGTTTCAGATTTTAGTAATATTCTAGTATGTTATACCTATACAGGTCCTCAACCTACACAATCAATATTTTTACACTGTGATACATAGTTAGCGATTTAGAGGTAAATATAGTTTTGACTCTACACCGGGAATGCACTATTTGTAGTCCCAAAAAGCAAGTTTTAAAATATAAAAACAAAATATTTAGTTGATTAATTTTATACTTCATATAATTAGCTTTTTTGCGACATTTTTAGAAACTGGAACTTTTTTTTTTTTGTCAAAAAAAAAATGTTTTTATATTTAAAACTCGATTTTCTCAAACTTGGCCCACGTTAATTTTTTTTATTTTTTTTTCTAAAAATAGCTCATAGTATATCAATAATCCTTGCCAAGTTTTATAATGGGCCCGGCAGTCACTTAGGAGCCAGATCAGTTACAAGGCCGGAGCGCAGCGGCAGGCGCCGGGCCGCGCTGGCCGCCCGTTACTAACAGTTTGCAGAAACATAAAGATTAAAGTACCTACTTACTGTTTGGAATGTTTCGTGGTCTTTCGCGTTAAGTAATATTAAATATACAAAATATAATATACAAATATAAAATTAATAATATACAAATATAATATAAAAAAACAAATAAATATACAAGTATAAAATTTATATTTACTTTATATTCAATAAACTATTGATAAGACAAGTTGCAGTGCGCCATCTGTGGTAATTCAGTAGGACTTCTTCGTACGTTTATGTGGCTAGAAAATTACGTTAAAAGTGTGAAAGAGATAGAGCGATGACGCTCTGCGTTTAAATTTTGTCGTTACTTTAGACAGTGACTTAGTAACTGCTTAGTGAACAGACGCGTGACGAGTGATTTTAATCTTTTTCGTGAGATTGTTAGCGTATTAATACGTTTCCATCAAATATCATGGCGATGTATAATGATCGTTGTTATAATCCTTTCAAGTTACCAGTTCATAGAAAAACTAAAGATTTAAGAAAGTTATCAAAAGTGTTAGCAGATAAGTGGTCAGTCACAAGTAAGAATTTATATGTCTGTAGACAGTGCAGAGAACGTCTAGCTAGGGAAGTGCCGCCAATAATAACTGACGAAGTAGCCCACAGTAGTCAATCAACCGAATCACCAATCCAGTTTTCACAGCAATCCCAAGGTTCGTGTTATGTCCCAGACGAATATACGCTTACTGTTTCGACACAGACAGATGACGTACGATCCGACGACAACGAAATACTTTTACAGCTGAAAGAGAAATTCAATGATCCTTCTACATCAGTTTCTGTGAAAACTATGATCCTCACTTTGGCACCTAAATCGTGGAGTGAAAATAGGCTTGCTGAAGAATTTCATACCTCTCGAAGGCAGGCAAGAAAAGCTAAGGAATTGGTCGCGAACATTGGTATTCTATCATCACCAAATCCACGTCCGGGGCGGCAGCTAACATTGGAAGTGATAGAGTTGGTAAAAGCGTTTTATCTTAGAGAAGATAACTCGCGAATTATGCCAGGAAAAAAGGATTTCGTGTCTATAAAATTAGATAACGGCAAAAGAATTCATCAGCAGAAACAGCTTTTAATGTGTAACATTAATGAGCTGTATCAACAATTTAAATCTGAGTATCCTACTGCAAAAGTAGGACTTTCAAAGTTCTTTTCATTACGGCCTAAGCAGTGCATTTTTGCTGGTGACTCAGGTACTCATGTAGTTTGTGTGTGTATTTATCATCAAAATGTAAAATTGATGCTAAGTGGAGGAGATATATCATCTATTACATCTGGGACGGTTATTCCGCTGACATCTTACAAGGATTGCTTGCAAAGGATGATGTGCCGAAATCCGACTTCAATTTGTCATTTAATGACACAAAAATCACCAGCAAGCGAACGCTGTAGCAAATGCCCAGGGCTTGAAAATATTCGAGAGCACCTAAAAAAAACACTTGATGACCACCAAATAACGAATGTTCAATATAATACATGGATTGGAACAGATCGTTTCACCATTGCCACCCAAGTCCTTCCGTCTGATGATTTCGTCGACAGCCTTTGCACAGCCTTGGAACTATTGAAGCCTCATGCATACGTAGCAGATCAGCAAGTTCAATATTTCAAACAGTTAAAAGAGACTATTACAGAAGGTAACATCATTACTCAGTGCGATTTTGCCGAAAATTACAGTTTTATTGTCCAGGACGCAGCACAATCATTCCATTGGAATAATGACTAAGCCACTCTCTTGACTTCAGTGTATTATTACAAACAGGACAATCATCTAAAACACGGAAGTATAGTGATGATATCCGATGACTTAAAACACGATACTGCAACTTTCTACACCTTTCAAAAAATACTACATAAACATCTTCAAGAACAGAACATAATGATAGACAGATATATTTACATTACTGACGGGGCTTCACAACATTTTAAGAATAGATTCAATTTCATTAACCTTTTAAATTTCAAACAAGATTTTGGTGCAGACGCAGAACTGCATTTTCATGCCACTGCACATGGCAAGGGGCCGTGCGACGGTCTTGGCGGCAATTTGAAACGACTAGCAGCTCGGGCTAGTTTACAATCGTCTAACAGCCCTATCACGACACCTGAAAAGTTGTACGAGTGGGCTAAAACATCAATGCCTCAGACGTATGTATATTATGCCCGAAAAGAAGACATCGAAGAAAACAGATGTTTTCTAAAAGAAAGATTTGCTTCTTCAGTGACAATACCCGGTACAAAAAAATATCATGCCTTTATTCCAACTGTTGAGGGTATTATTATAAAGCGTACCAGCAATACTAACGCTCATAAAATTGTAAAAATTTGTAAATAAACCTGTTGTTTTTTAACGTTGATATGTTGTATTATTCACATTAAAAAAATAAGGTAAGTACTTATAAAATCAAAAGTTTCTGCAAACTGTTAGTAACGGGCGGCCAGCGCGGCCCGGCGCCTGCCGCTGCGCTCCGGCCTTGTAACTGATCTGGCTCCTAAGTGACTGCCGGGCCCATTATAAAACTTGGCAAGGATTATTGATATACTATGAGCTATTTTTAGAAAAAAAATGAAAAAAATCAAAGTGGGCCAAGTTTGAGAAAATCGAGTTTTAAATATAAAAACATTTTTTTTTTGACAAAAAAAAAAAAAGTTCCAGTTTCTAAAAATGTCGCAAAAAAGCTAATTATATGAAGTATAAAATTAATCAACTAAATATTTTGTTTTTATATTTTAAAACTTGCTTTTTGGGACTACAAATAGTGCATTCCCGGTGTAGAGTCAAAACTATATTTACCTCTAAATCGCTAACTATGTATCACAGTGTAAAAATATTGATTGTGTAGGTTGAGGACCTGTATAGGTATAACATACTAGAATATTACTGAAATCTGAAACCTCAACATTTTTTACCTGTCCGCTTGGCATGGAAAGCCCCGAATGTTAAATGTTCAATTATTTCAATTCCTCCCCTACATAGTCTTACTTTTCTTAAACTCGCAAAAAGACAACCAGCCTTCCCTCTAACATATTCAGCGCGCGGGTCTAAATATACAACCAAATGTAGATAATATTCGGTGAAATATGACGTTGAAGGGCTCTCATGAGACCTTGGCATTGTAGGGAAAAATATGTTTCTTCGAGGATAAATTATTTACGTTCCAATTTTAGTACAAAAGCTTCCATGCTTAAGGCTTGTATGGATATTATCCATTGTTAAAATAACTATATATTTTTCCGCAAAAATCTGAATTCGCTTTCGTACGATTCCCTCTGTCACTCTAATTAGGCTCTAATTGGAATAAAAGAGAAAGATGCCCGAAATTTTAAAACAGAAACCATAGTGAGAACAGTTGTTTATACTGCGATCGCCAACGCGCCTAGTGGCGATTGTATAGCCTACCTACCTACAGCCTGGACCAGAAGTATTGAGCACCCATGTATATGACAACTCGATATTTTAGTGTAGTATTTACATCTTTTCTGATGACATATTATTTAAGACTTATACAGTATACCGATGTAGTAAAGGAAGCTTGCAAAGGATCAATCCAAGAGTATATACGGAAGGCGGAGAACCGTGCAGAGTGGAGAGCCTTGGTGCATAAAGCAACGACCTCATGTGGTCGAGACCCTCAGCCATAAGGAAACTAGGAAGAAGATTAAAACAAATTATCGGGTTTGGTCGTAGCGGTGACTAGTGATTGCATAGAAAATTAGCCAATTTGAAAAGTCACTTCGTTGTCGATCCCAATTTTTGATGCTTTTTGGTTTCTTATTTAATACGTAGTTTAAGTATTATTAGCTGATGTTCTCTTTTTGTCTACCTTCTATATTAAGGTTTGAAATATTATCAGAAATTTGTTTAGTTGCATTTAGGAAGAGATGGTTTTAAAACAGAGAAAAACAGTGTATGCTCAATACTTTTGCACAATACTCGTGCGTGGTTAGATATAAATATTACATACAAATAGATTGTCAAAGGGATGCTTTGTTTTCTTTACTAATAACGAGTATGTGCTCCATATCGGTATGCTTTGTCGGTTAAGAATGTGAGGATATCTTTAATGAAAAATTATGAGAGCGAGCAATGTGAAGTATTAGTAGCAGGATAAAACTACTCGTATAGGACGAATAGTTTTAATTCTAGGGCATTGCGTGTGCTCATTTTCTGAGACCACTTACTGGTGATATAAATATTGTAATAAATAAGTATTACAGGACATTCTAACACAAATTGACTGAGCTCCACCATGATGATAGTTTTAATTGTTAATTATTTTTCTAGGTAGGTCCTAGAAAAAGAATCACCTTAGTTGTTTTAAAATAAAAACTTTCTCATATTGTACACCATGTTAGTTTGATGATGTATCGGCTCTAAACTAAGTTTAAGAATAATACCCGGCTTTTTTGCTAATAATCTCCAAGTCGAGGTATAGGAATTAATTATTGACATTCAGCAGTAAATGCCTAAACTTAAAAGTAAATGTTTTTTTTTTTCATCGGTGATTCCGTTCCCTCTGGTGGCTAAGGAAGTAAAATTTATATCTCACCTGGCGTCATAAAACTTGCTAAAAATAAAATGCAATGCCATTTAACACAAAATAATTTGATTTGTTCTTAGTTCAAAATAAGATGTCACGCGACTTAACGCTTTAAGAACAAAGAAACATTTTTAAAGGAATCCTCTTTCCAGGCGAGCGACTGATCCAGTTCGCGTCGGAAAACCTCGTGACGGAGATCCTCATCCACCCTCAGATGAACACTCTGATGCAGTGCATGCGGAACCTCCTCAGCAGCTTCACACGCCACCGGCACCTCGTGCACGTCGGCTACACCGCCGCGGGAAATGGCTCCTGGATCATGCAGGTAATCTTCTAGAACATAACATCACATACATTACGTTTCAGCCGTATGCTGCAGGGACAGGCATAGGCCTCCCACAAATATGGCTTGTATCAGCTTGGGGGGTAGTTGCCATAGTTGCCATGCTTGGCTGGCGGGTTGGCGACCGCAGTAGCTGTAGATTGGGTTTCGACGGACGCTGCTGCTCGTCCGTAGGATTTTTGTCCTTTGTCGCCTTTTACGACACCCGCGGGAGGAGATGGTGTGGTGCTTCTAGTCAGCCGGCATTACACAGCATTGCCGGCATCACACGCCTATAGTGCACAAGATTTTTGCGAAATTGCGAAGCGTCTGGTTAACGTAGCTATTAACCGAAGTGCTGGCGGCTTCATCGCACAAATTCTTGCTACAAAACCTAGGTGAAAAACTTCATTAGATACTAAATAATATATTAATAAAAGTGTAAATATCCTATCCCGAAATAACGATACATTTATTTGGAAAGTGAAATGTAATTACAGAGTTCCCAGTCAAACCCAATCTAATATTCACGACTTGATCCGTTGATTGCGGATTCGTGATGCTGGCGTGCCTTCGTGATGTTTTGACAGCTTTACTGTTTATTAAACATTACTAACAATTATTGGAGCAGACGTAGGCGTTACTTTGCGAAAGTCTATGTTCATGATAATTGTGTTTCTTGTTTAATTATACAATGAAATTCGTGCCGTGCCGTTAGGGCTGAGAATAGCACCACCCCATCCCACATCAAGAAGCGTCAAAACGAAAAAACCGACGGATGGGAATCTATTAGAATCGCCTACCCGCCTTCCAAGCGTGACGACTTTGGAAGTTTTTCCCAAGGGGGCCTCCCCCCTTTGTCTTGCGGCCCTACCGCGAAAAACGATATTCGTAAACGGACGATTTCACTCTCATGACGCCTTAATTGGAAAAAAGGGGAAAGATGCTCGAAATATACGAACTTCGATGTTCGCGGTACCAGCCCGATGTTGAAAGTAATCAAATAGTTCGGTACACCATATAAATTCTATGGTGTATCGAACTTTATGAATACTTTGGATGCTACCAACTATATGACGCTGACTGTCTTACAGTTATGTATATGACTGTAAGATACCTACTTGAGTATTTCTTGTATTTTTTCTTGAAGTCTTCAAACGTTTATTAGTTTTAGAAACTAGATAACCTTTTCAAAATGTATTTCAAACTTATAATCTACTGATTACATAATCAATTTTAAAATTAATAACAACACATTAAATTAAAAAGTTAAATGGTAGTCAGCCATCTTGAATCCGTGTTTCACTCTCATAACAGTCATAACCGGCGGGAGGAAATTGGTTCTGCTAATAGCGTGGAAACTATAACTAGTTCGTTTATTTTGCTGTTTTTGCTAGAAAGGTCAAATTGAAAGCATAGCGGATATTAAATATGAATGCTATTGGCTAGTGCTACGTGATCGAATCCGAAATGAGGAGATCCGTAGGCGAACTAAAGTCACCGACATAGTCCACCGGGTTAGCAAGCTGAAGTGGCAATGGGCAGACCACATTCCGCGCAGAGAAGATGGCTGATGGGGTCGAAAAGTGCTCGCGTGGAGACCACGGATTAGCAAGCGCAGCGTAGGGCGTAGGGCGTCCACCCACAAGATGGACAGACGACCTCATTATGGTTGCCTGAAGACGCTGGATGCAGGTGGCACAAAACCGGCCATTCCGGGTCGCTTTGGGGGAGGCCTATGTACAGCATTAGAAGTCCTTCGGCTGATATGGTGATGATGATCAAATCACGTGTACTTAAATCGCCCTAGGCGACATGTTTCGGGTAAGCTCTGCTACCCATTTTTCAAGCCGAGTCAGGACACACCGCTCGCGTTAAGAATGCGTCACTGAGAAATTGCTTGTCGCCTAGTAGTTCTAGAACCGTTGGTAAATATTTGTGACCTTACTGAAAAAGGGTATAAGTCAAATCGGCTCAGTAAAAAAGGCTACATTACAAGTCCTATAAAAGGTACAGAACTTGTACCCTTTTTCGCTGTGCTAATTTGACTTACCTATACCCTTTTTCACTAGGACCACAGGTATATTATCAAAAAATCCACTGCTCTCAAAAGCGCAGCACAAAACCCTCACAACTTGAAATTCGGCTTCCGAAATCAAATTTCCAAATAAAAATACCTTTCCACGCAGCGGAGCGTGAATTTCTGAATATACCGTTGTCTCTTTTAACGTTTTTTTATTAGAACGAAAATTAGTGGCGCCGGTCAGCTGGTAACTGTGACGATCGGCAAGCAATTAAGGCTGGTTTCCACCTCTGTTCGTTGTACAGGTGACAGCGACACGACACGCAGGTGACACGAATTGCCAATCAAATTACTTGTGTGTCGCTTTGAAAGTCCATTGAGAGACAGTTGTACGAGGTCTAGAGAGGGGTCAATCAATTTTTCCATATCAGGCTTTGCCATATTATCGGTCCACTGGACAACTATTTTAAGACCTATTTTTATTAATAAAAATTGCATTAAAATTCACAAAACATGCACGTTTATGCTAGTTAACAGTGTTCGTGTAATGATAGCCCAAGATAGGTACGGTCGGACTTCGGTTAAATTTTTCCGTTCTCTTTTTTTATTTATAATTGCGTTTTTTATTTTTAATATTGTGTTAATCTGTACTTTGTTGTCTCTCGTGATGTGTCCACCTCTGGAAGACCAGCGCTGGCAACACGCTAGCAATATGCTGAGATGGGGCCATTTCGTGGCACTACTTGTAATGTTTCTTATCGTCTGTTCCATGTTTTTTGTAAATAGTATGTGCTCATAAATACATAATTTCTATTCTATTCTAAAAGGCCACCTAACACTAGGCATATTAGTCAGCATCATCGTATCAGCCCAAGAACGTCTATAGGTAAACGCAAATACAAATTTTGTATTTCTTCTGCCAAACAGTCAGATTTGGTTTGTTAACAACAATAATATTATTTTGCTATTCCGCTGTTTAATAACGTGCTAGTCAATCAGTGCCAACCCGTTATATTTACTTGCGTATTTTTTCATGCATTAATGTTCCCTCCCTCCCACCGCAAAATTAAATACGCAAATAAACATAACAAACCACCACCAATAATAACTCAAGAGTTTTGGTATTATTGGTGGTGGTTTGTTATGTTAATAACTCAAGAGTTTTGGTATTATTGGTGGTGGTTTGTTATGTTTATTTGCGTATTTAATTTTGCGGTGGGAGGGAGGGAACATTAATGCATGAAAAAATACGCAAGTAAATATAACGGGTTGGCACTAATTGAATGCTTTATTAAACAGCGGAATAGCAAAGTAATATTATTGTTGTTAATAATATGGACTTCCGCAAAGTAACGCCTGATTCAATTAATTAGATTTGGTTTGCAAAACTATAACTTTTGTAACCTACTTTACTTAGGTCTGTGTACACAGTTTCTCAGAATAATAAATAGGTATCTTAAGTAATAAATTCGCGAACTTCGCCTCAGTTTCGTCTACAAGCTCTTTTGCAATGGAGATTCTGGAATATCAATATGAAATTAACTAGATTAAATCTCTCTCAAACATGATTTATTTAAGTCAAGCACTGAAATTTCGCAGAGCCATTTGTTTTTTATATTTTGTACGTTTCCTTAGAGTATATTTTGACGACAGATCTGGAGTACTGGGTAGTAAGTAGTGACCCTGGCAACTAAATTGACAGTCCTGGATTCAAATCCCAGTAAGGGCATTTCTTTGTGTGATGAGCATAGATATTTATTCCTGAGTCGGTTGAGTCATGGGTGTTTTCAACGTATTTAATTATTTGTATGTTAGCCGAGTACCCATGACATAAGCCTTCTTGAGCTTACTGTGAGGTTCAGTTAAGTTATGTAAGGATGTCTTTCAATATACATATATTTATTTAATGAAGCTAATAGGCCTTTGCCCAGCAGTGTGACATATGCTACCAAAAAAAAAATATTTTAAATGATCTGATAAAGTAATGTTTGATTATAGGTATCTTGTTCAATTTGTAGTTACATTTCAATACTCATTTAATACCAGTACACAGATAGCAACCGTGATAAACACAAAAAAATGACCTTGCCAGGATTCGAACTCGAATCTTCCAGCCTCGTAGGGTCCCACTTTGCCACGGCTCATGAAAGCTATGGGTCTGCTTGGCAACTAATACCAAAAATTGCCGTGGGCACTATTTTTTACGAGAGCGACTACCATGATCTTCCAACTCAGAAAGTAAATAAGGCCTTATTGGGATTAGTCCGGTTTCCTCAAGATGTCACCGAAAAAATATTGTTCAATATTTCATACGACTGACGTTTCGAAAAACTCATTGGGATACGCTGGGGTTTGTACCAGCCCATTCTTACCGCTAAGCCACTAGTGCTTATTATCTATTCTTCTTACAAACTGCAATCAAAAACCAACTTTGTGTTGTTTCAGGATGGCACATTCTCCCTCGCAGACTTTACAGACGCCTACCAAGAGAACGAGGTCCAACGCGTCATCAGAGCGTATGAAAACTCCATCTCCATCGATATCCACTGCTCCACCAGTGGAGGCGGGGAGTGGAGCAAACTCCCAGACATGCCCTTCGTCAAACATTGCAAGATTAGGGTCAACCCTACGGACATACTGGATTCTGGCTCTCAAGCCATTAAGGATTTTATCGGTGAGTGTTTAAGCTATAGTTTTGAATAACATTTCCCTCAGTAAAGGTGGGGAGTGGAGCAAACTCCAAGACAAACCCTTCGTCAAACATTGCAAAATTGGGGTCAACGTTACCACTCGATCCATTAAAGACTTTATTGGTGAGAGTTTAAGGTATAGTTTTGAATAACATCTTCACAACCTAATACAACTCTACTACTAGAGAAGGTAGGGACTAGAGTAATCAGATGAGGAACCAGACTTCGCCAGAATGAATAGGGTCAAGTTTATGACCCTGTTTTGTTTTTATACTCGTAAATATTTCTACATAACATTAGGTGCGACTGAGGTCAAACGTTGGTCAGTCTTGCATAAAAAAAAAAAAAAAAAAAAAAAAAAAAAAAAATGTAAATATTAGTTTAGGTAAAGTTTTTAAAACTTTTTTTTTGATTGAATAATATGTTATTATAATACATATACACATATATTTAATACATAAGCGTTCTGTAATATCATCAACAGAGTACTTATAATTAAATTAATCGGTCAGCCAACACAAGCGGCTCATGATTAAGCTCCTCGTTACGCTCTTTTTGGTAATAAACATAATATAGTATAGGTTCCACGAGAGTTGAGGCGAATGGATTACGCACACAACTATATGATGTACTGATTGAATGAATGGAATGAATGAATAATTTCAAAACCTTCCTATCATTACATGAGATGTGTTTGTGTGCGTGACTTCAACCCTCGTGAAACTACCTATACCTAAAATACCAATACACAAATGAGATTTTTAAATAGAAACGTCTGCTAACGAAACCTTAGAAATAAAGGAAATATTAAAAAATCTTGCCCCGGGCGAGACTCGAACTTGCGACTCTGGAATACATGCCCATCGCTCTATCAACAGAGCTACAGAGGCTTGCTCAAAAGCTGAGAATTTCTCCACCATATCCTTCAACGTGCTTAGGAGGCGCCTAGCGACATCTACCGTACAGTAGCGATGAGTTCGAGTCTCACTCAGTTGATTTTTCATTTTACCTTTATTTCTAAGAATATATATATAGAATATTTTGGACCCGGGTATGTCCTTAAACTACGTCCAACAATGAGAGGTAGGGCACAGCGATGACCATCACGCTTGAATCTGGGGCAGCCCAACTGGGGAAGTACCTCCTCCTTACAGAAAACCACAGCCATAATAGCACTGCTACCTTTCAGGTATGTAGTGTTGTGTTCCTGATGGTGAGTAAGGTTCCCAGAGCTCCAACCCCCCTTAAAGGCCGGCAACGCGCTTGTGACTCCCCTGGTGTTGCGTGTGCCCATGGGCGACGGTAATTGCTTACCATCAGGCAATCCGTCTGCTCGTTTGCCACCTTTTGTCATAAAAAAAAAAAAAAAAAAAAAAACAATATCATTCATTAAAATTTTATTTTATTTTCATTAAAAGACAAAACATTTGAATAATGAAAAGATCAGCTAAAACGATCATAATAATTAAGTGACATTTTACTCGGCCATCTTTAAAATCGTCCGCTCGGTAATAAATTATTCATGCCCAAATGTAGGCCGAATATTTCAATGAAAGATGGAAATCGATTGCAGACATTCGGATGAACAGAGTATTAATGGAACATATATATTTATTGCAAAAATGTACGCCGTATGGCGCCGGCTGACTAGAATAGCACCACCCCATGGGCCGCGGGTGTCGTAAGAGACGACTAAGGGAAAAAACCAAAGGCCAGCAGCGTCCGTCGAAACTGTGTAGACAGCTGCTGAGCACGCCAACCCGCCTGCCAAGCGTAGCGACTCTGACAATTACCCCCTAAGCTGATACAAGTCGTTTTGAGGGAGGCGTATGTCCAGTCATGATGGCAGGCGGGTTATCGACCGCAGTAGACGGTGCTGCCAATCCATCGGTTTTTTCCCTTTGTCGTCTCTTACGACATCCGCAGGAGGAGATGGGGTGGTGCTATTCTAGTGTGGTGGTGCCGTCCGTCGATTTTACACAAACAAATTTTAAGGGTTTTTTAGACACCTCGGTTTTTAGGTTTTTCGGTTCGAAACTGTTCAATTGAACGAAATGGTTTCCAAGAAATTGATTGACGTTTTTACGAACATCAGTAACCGATGATCGGTTACAACATATATCAATGTCATAAAAAGTCAAAGAGCGGCATTGGAAAATATTTTAATAGACATGATATGATAAAGAAATACGTTTTTTCTGAAATAAAAAAAAAATACTATTTAAAAGTTGAAATAGATAACACATACTTAAGAAAAAACGACGAGGACCTCCGGTGTTCGAGACGGAATGGTCCGGACCGGAAGTCCTCGTCGTTTTTTCTTAAGTATATGTTATCTATTTCAACTTTTAACTTATATAGTAGTATTACTACTTAAAAATCAAAGCAAATCAAAAAATATTTCATAAAAAATAATTTAATTTGTTGTTAGTTTCAAACACTATTTACTTAAAATTATTTATAGAACATGTGAACTAGCTAGTTCAATAAAAAGTATCCTCAGTTTTGATACATAATGTCAAAGGTGAGTTTTGTTACAGAATGGACCGTGCGAAACGTGTGTATAAGAGCATCACAAAACTGTTTTTTTATTTATTTTTGTTTTCAAGTAGATGATGCCCCCGGCTTCACCCGCATGGTTAGAGGAAAATGTAACATATTGAGTCTTCCCATGGGAATGAGATGATTTCCCGCTGGAAAAAGTATCCTATGTCACTCTCCATCCCTTCAACTACCTCCACTTAACTCACGTCAATTCGTCGCTCCGTTTTCCAGTGAAAGACGGACAAACAAACAGACACACTTTCGCATTTATAATATTAGTATGGATTCAGTTCTCATGATTATCAGTAGAAATACCTTAATATTATACAAAAAAAAATACACTTTTTTGTAATTAGTCGTTATTCATCATCATTTTAGCCTTAAGTCATCCACTGTACATAGGCCTCCCCCAAATATGACTTGTGTCGTCTAGGGGTTGTTGCTATAGTCGCCTTGTTTGGTACGCTCTGTAATCACCAGTGACCCATGAATAATCATGGGATTACGGCAGATAAGTATGAATGTGTTGCAGCGGCGCATCCATCAACGTCGATTCCCACTGGCTTAACTAACTTTCACAGTTCATAAGTTTTGGGCTCATGAAGGAAGCCATATTGGCAGTCATAACTAAAGTTGACACCGCCACCGACATTGAATATCAATTATCTTCATCATATCAGCCAAAGGATTTCCACTGCTGAGCAAAATGACCCACTATGACCGGTTTTGTTCCACGAATGCCTTCGCGATCTTTACCACGTCGTGCCCGATTTTGTTCCACCTGCACCCAATGGTTTCTTACGTCGTTGGTCCACCTACTGAGAGGTTTGTTCTACTACGTGGTCGCCACTCGAGAACCTTTAAGCCCCAACGGCCTTTGGTTCTGCCTGTGATACCCACTTCTGTCACTAAAGTTAAGCGATTTTTTCGGTATTCAGGATAATAACAGTCATACAATATAACTAAGACATATTACTATTTAGATAAAAATATGGCAAATAACAGTCATCCATTAAATTACATTTTGTAACGATTCATAGGTATAGCAATCCGGATGGCTATAACGATTACTCAGGTATCAATATATCAAATCAATAAAAGTTTTCAAATCTGAATGCCGCTCGAGTGCCCTAGTTTCTGGAATGATCGACAGTCAAATCCAAAAGGGATGCGATCAGTTTTTTTATTCAATTCTTCTGATACGGTGCTACAATTTTTTCGTGGGTTTATGTAGGGAAGAAAATAATATTTGTTATAGTTGAAAAACATAGCTAAAGCACCTATGTAGTAGTAACGTGTGTGTACACGCATGTCAGCGTTCTATTTAGATTAAAATGTTGACGTAAGTTCTATATTAATTATCTGCACAACAACAAAGATATGGTCCTTCAGTTAATTTACACATTACTAATAATTTAGTAAAGATACAAAGTAAATTTTAAGAGGAAAAATGCTCAATAATAAGCAAATATGAAAGAAAGAATACTACAACCTCATCAGACCTCTTGCCGTCTTCTCTCTCTTATTTATATTTTATTTTGAAACATAGATTATATAAAAATATCAAGACACTCAAATTTTTATTTTAGTATTCCGGAATATTTAACTCATGTGATTATTGAAACGGTTTGATGACGATTAATTGAGCTTTTCATGCAAGAATATTCAATATACACTAATGATGCCTCTTGTCCAATGTAGGGTGACTATAAATACAAGGCTGCAGTGGATTTTACAAGATAACCCAGTCCGAATTGTGTCCTGAGACAAATCAGGACGTCAAGTCGACTCAGGACCTATTAACGCCATTTTATTTGAAGTTAAATAAAGTGCTATGAGTGGAATGGCCAATTTGCTATAATAATATAAAAATTAAATACAGAGGCGCTAAAAACAATAATCGTAAAGTTCAGACAATTTTCTCTGTCACTCTCATGACGTCTTAATTGGAGTAAAAGAGAAAGATGCCCGAAATATAAGAATTTTGTGACGTCAAAATTTTAAGCATCACATTACATTATTTCAGGAATCAATTATTTTTTAAGATTGCAATGTCATAGTTATATGAACTTATACTTATATGCAGCGTCTTATTTGTATGATTTTATATCATGATCGTCACATTAATCAGATTATCATACGAGTATAATTGCTTTTTGTACAACAGCTTCAGTCAAACAATGTAGCGACACTAGCGACTAGTACGTTTGTGTCACACTCGTAATTTCCTCAACAAAACTCCGCAACATTCACACTACACGTCCGCGAAACTACTGAAATTACCTTCGCCTCAAATTATCCCAACTTCGCAGACACCCTACACAACGCTTTGACTCGTTTGTCTCGCACAAGCAGCCTTGTTACCCTACTGCTACAACTGTGCTACGGATGCTACGGCGTAGTACTAAAGTGTAGTTTCTATGCCAGGAATGGGCTCTATGGTGTTGTATTAGAGTTGATTTTCCTTAAACTGGTTGTTGTTGGCGTTGTTATTGAGTTTCAATGCTTCATTGAAATGTCAGGGTGACATGTCGTTTGCAAATGTCATTTCAATTCAGATTACAGTGGCCAAGGAATTTTACTCTGTCTTTCTCTATAGTTTTTTTTTTTCGAAAAACGCTGGATGTAAGCCTTCCCATAGACTGCCCCAGGGAGCTATCACACAGAACATATAGATGTTCCACTAGTCTCTTTGGACACTGTTGTCTGCCGGAGGTTTCTAAGATAAAAAATCTTTATTTTTCAACTAGCTTTTCCTTGCGGCTTCGTCAGCCAGCCATTCCCGTCTTTACGAGGGTGGTTTGATAAGTCAGTGACTTTTTGCAAAAAAAAAAAAAATCTTTTTGACCTTTTATAATTTTATTTCCCTACATAATCTCCTTTCAACTCCATACACTTCATCCAACGATGTTCCAGCTTTTTCAACCCCTCCAAAAAATATTTTTTATCAAACCCTGAAAAATATGCTTCAGTTTCAGCTATGACTTCCTCATTTGATGAAAATCTTCTCCCACCGAGCCATTTTTTCATGTTTGGGAATAAAAAAGAATCACATGGGACCAGATCTGAAGAATAAGGTGGGTGGGGCAGTATTTCATAACGCAATTCTACTAATTTGGCTGTTGTGACTGCCGACGAGTGTGCAGGGAGACAATGCTGTCGTGGTGAAAAAGGATTTTCTTCTTTGCCAGATGTGGCCGTTTTTTCACTACTTCTGCGTTGAATTTTTCCAACAATGTAGCATAATAAGGGCCATTTATTGTTTTACCTTTCTCCAAATAATCTATATAAATAACCCCTTGGCTGTCCCAAAAAACAGTGGCCATTACCTTTCCTGCCGAATTAACGGTTTTCGCTCTCTTTGGGGCCCGTTCGTTAGCAGAAGTCCACTGTTTTGACTGATTTTTCGTCTCTGGCGTATAATGGTGGATCCACGTTTCATCTACCGTCACAAAACGACGTAAAAATTCATTGGGATTACGCTTGAATTTGGCTAAGCATTGCTCGGAAGTTGTTTCACGAAGTCGTTTTTGATCGGCTGTCAGCAAACGCGGCACCCATCTTGCGGAAAGCTTTTTCATATTCAAAATATTATGCAAGATATGAAAAATTCGTTCAGATGAAATGTGTACAGTCTCAGCTATCTCACGAATCTTAACTCGACGGTCATCCAAAACAATATCGTGAACTTTATTCACGACATCATCAGTGGTGAAACTGCCAGCTACCAAGGAGTTCAGAATCGTAATTAAAAAGTTTATATGTTAAAATGATTTTTGTTTTACTTAAAGTCACCGAGTTATCAAACCGCCCTCGTAAAGTATGGTGGCGGGATAAAAATTATCCTATGTCCGTTCTCGTAGCTCAAACTAACTCAATACCAAAGTTCATTCCAATTTGTTTAGACATACAGGGAGGGTTACTTTCGCATTTAAAATATTAGTAATAATTTAGGCACATTATTACAATGCACTTATGAACGTCAAAAAAATCTACCACCCCCATTGATATATATATTACTTTCGATATCGTTGACCACCCCAGTTTTAACCCAAGTAGATCACTACCGGTAAGAAACTCGCAGTTAATTAATAATAAACTGGTTCCAATTTATTGACCAAATTGATTATAGAAAAATTTTAAATATAAATTAATTGAAACAATAAACTTTTACTACGGGGCCACAACAGAAAAATCAGTAAAAAAGCTGCCTTTCCCATACAACACTGTGGAAGTACATTTGGACCCGAGTATGTCCTTAAACTACGTCCAACAATGAGAGGTAGGGCGCAGCGAAGTACCATCACGCTTGAGTCTGGAGCAGCCCAACTGGGGAAGTACCTCCTCCTTACAGAAGACCACAGCCATAATAGTACTGCACTTTCAGGTATGTAGTGTTGTGTTCCCAGAGTTCCAACTCCCTTAAAGGCCGTCAACGCGTTTGTGGCTCCCTAGTATTGCACGACGATAATTGCTTCATCATCATCATCATCATGTCAGCCGAAAGACGTCCACTGCTGGACATAGGCCTCCCCCAGAACCACCCAAGAAGACCGATCCTGCGCCTTCCACATCCAGCGGTAAGTGTTGGGAGTGTCTCTGCGTGATCGCATCAGGAATGATTTTATCCGCAGTAGAACCAAAGTCACCGATATAGCCCTCCGAATCGCCAAACTTAAGTGGCAGTGGGCAGGGCCCATTGCACGCAGAACCGATGGCCGATGGGGCGGAAAGGTTCTGGAGTGGCGACCACGAACTGGAAGACGCAGCGTAGGTAGGCCTCCCACAAGATGGACCGACGACCTAGTTAGAGTCGCGGGATACCGCTGGATGTGGATAATTGCTTACCATCAGGCAATCCGTCAGTTCGTTTGCCGGCTGTCATAAAAAAAAGTTGTGGAACTAAGTACTGTACATGACAGCTATATCACTCGACCCGTCTCTCTCGAGTCAAACAGGCTTCATTGTCTCTTGTTACAAAGTAGTGTGAATGTTTAACTGTATTACACGCTATCACCTCAAAGTTTCCTAAACTAGTTAGGTAGTTCTAGGCTCGAGTTATGAGCCGCCATCTTGGCAGTTGTGGGCTGAATTACTCATTAACTTGGATATCTGAGATGTATTAGTTTCTCTTGTTCAGAGTGGAACTCTAGGTGCTAGAGCTCTATATGAAATAGTTTTTGATAGAGTTGGCCTCGTTGGCAGTGACCCTGCCTATGAAGCCGATGGTCCTGCGTTCAAATTACAGTAAGGACATTTATTTGTGGTGAGCACGGATATTTGTTCCTGAGTCATGGGTGTTAAACATATCTATGTATATCGTGGGCTGGGTAACCACAACACAAGCCTTCTTGAGCTTACCGTGGGGCTCAATCAATTTGTGTAATCAAATCAAATCATAATATATTTCGTAAACATAGGTACATTAACTAGGTCTTCAAAATATATCTCGTGGATCACTATGTTTGCTTTAGTTAGCATACAAAAATTGTCCTTACATCTAACTTAGGAAGTATAGTTAGCGTCGTATAATTAGTTGCAGTCAACGTGACCAAATATATCGATACACATCCTTACTGCTACATAAATAAAAACTTGTATTCATATTTAGCCACTCTGACTGTAACTACCATGCATTTCTAACTTCAACTTTGTGTAAAATTGTCCTATAACATTTTATTTATATTTATTTTATTTCAAGTTGTCATGAGAACATTTATTTTGTGGTTCCTGCAGAGAATAACACCTCTGTCTCCTCCCTCTATTGTTCTAATGCCGCTCTTTGACTTTGTATGACATTTTTTTATGACGTTTTACTGATGTTCGTAAAAACGTCAATCAATTTCTTGGAAACTTCAGTTGAACAGTTCCGAACCGAAAAACCTACAAACCTAGGTGTTTAAAAAACTTTAAGAACATTAATATAATAATTTTAAACACAAAATTATCGTGAGATTGAGACATATTAATTGTATAGCAGCGGGTAACTCACGTTTTATAAGTCGAATATTGTTCGACATGTTGTTGATATTGCTCGGTTTTACTCTATTACGATATTAATGAGCCAACGCGAATGGCTCATTAGCAGACCTAGGATTCCTTGGGGCAAGTTTTGTAAACAGGTAGGGACTTCCTATATCGACAAATTAAAATATCGATGTTCGTTCTATATACTAGTCATCGCCCCCAACATTGTGTGTTTTTTGTTCTATTGTTCATCATAGCATATTTTAAATAATCGCTAGGTTATATGAAGATAGGGTGTAATACCTATTGCACTACGAAGAAAAAATTGGGACGAGTAAAATTATAAAATAGTCTTTAAAAATTAAGAAGATTATTGAGTTATTATTTTATTATCGTTTTTTTATTTTTTAATAAAAACATATTTTTACAACCAAACCCTTGAGTGATCACTAGTAGTAGTATATAGAACGAACATCGATATTTTAATTTGTCGATATAGGAAGTCCCTACCTGTCAACAAAACCCCAAGGAATCCTAGGTCTGCTCATTAGTATAGTAATAGAGTAAAACCGACGGATAGACAGCAGGGTCTGTTGAAGCCAAATCAGTCACTTCGGCCGCCAACCCCAGGCGTGGCAGCTTGGTGGCCAAGGTTTAAATAATGTAAAATTATTAAACATAACTAGGCAACATGGAATGAAATGGCCTCTTTTAATACTTAATCTGTTTTGCTTTTTAATTAATGAAGTAATTTTACTTCGCGCTCATAAATACCCAGGGTTGTTACTACCCCTTATCGAGACTCAAGTAAATTGTACAAGCCTCGTAACTTACACGCTACAATGTAAGCAATTTACTGGTAACTCCCGAAAATTCCTCACACTTGCGAGTTATGCATAAATACATACTGAAAGGGAAATTACGCACTTTCTGGCTTGGAATGTTCAAGTTCGCTATCGGCTGCTTACTTTGCAAGTTTTAATCATCTCATTAATGTTTCGTGTGAAACAACAGGGGGACTTAAAGCGCCATATTTATAGACGCATTTGGCTTGAACAAATGGTATACCGTATTCTTCGTCTGAGTCACCGTCTTTTTTGAGTTTTTTTCAATCACTGTTTTATTTTCTCTGTCACAGCAAAACTTTGGAATAGATTGTAGTGTGCAGTATTTCCGGACCGATATGACATCCAAACCTTCAATAAAAGAGCGTATAGAGGTCTTAAAGGTCGGCAACATACTTGTGACTCCTCTGGTGTTGCGATTGTCCATGGACGGCGGTAGTTGCTTACCATCAGGCAATCCGTCTGCTCGTTTGCGTCCTATATCATAAAAAAAATGTTCGCTCTGTCATTTTAATTTTAGAGTCGGTCGTTCGAAAAATATGTCCGTCAGCTAGTACAAGCTTCTATCCAGAGGTCGGAAGACCCGACAAATATAAGTGAATCTCAGGCTCAATTGGTCCAAGAGAAAATTCGAGAACAAAAGCGATAAGAAAATTATGTTTAGGGTTACCCTCGTCTGGCATAAAATCGAATGTCATCTTCATCACTAAGCATAATTCTTTTTCGGTTTTCTTAAACTGTATAATTTTCACGACGTTTTAAAGGCATCGTCATCCTGTTAAATGTATCAGGTTAAGTTAGTTTTGTTTTATAATGATCCTGAAATGTGTACCTACAGGCCCCTATTTCACCACAACGACAATTGTCACGATTCCCGACATATGTAAATTTCCGACATTGCAGGTGTCAATTGGTTACATTGACAGCTTACCTTCGGGTGGGACGTGTGCTTGTTTGTCACCAACACGTTAGTTCAATAAAATACCGTTTTTTTTAAATATATCATCAATAAATAGGTAGTAGTTAGATGAAAGGCTCTTGACTATTGTCACGAGAAATACGACAATTGTCGCGAAATTCCGACAGAGGATTAATCACATGTCGAAAAATAACGAAATTTCTTCTGAGAATCGTGACAATTGTCAAGAGCACTTCACCGATTTACTACCTATTTATTGTTGATATAATAAAAAATAACAGCATTTTATTAAAACTAACGTGTTGGTAGCAAACAAGCACACGTCCCACTTGATGGTAAGCGGTCAATGTAACCAATGGACACCTGCAACGTCAGAGATTTACATATGTCGGAAATCGTGACAATTGTCGCTGTGGTGAAATAGGGGCCAGGTACAGTTGTTGTGACGGTATGTCGCTATGCCCTACCTCTCATTCATTTATAGTCTACTATTGGCGACTTTACAACCAAAAGACCTTACATATTTCCTATAAGAAATAAATATTACATTATATCCTTACACAAATTGCCACGGCAAAGTCAAGAAGGCTCGTGCTCTGGGTACTCAGCCAACGATATATTTATATAGATAGAAACATTTATTCATGACACACACACAACGCGCTTGTGACTCCCCTGGTGTTGCGGGTGCCCATGGGCGACGGTAATTGCTTAACACCAGGCAATCCGTCTGCTCGTTTGCCGCCTATGTCATAAAAAATAAAATAAAACATAATAATAACAACAAAAAAAAACACATTACACAAACGACGTGTGCCACGAAATGGGCTCACCTCAGCGTAATGCCAGCAATCGCCAGCGCTGGTCTTCCGATGAGACCATCAGGTGCCATGACGACAAGTAACACATATACACAAGAAGAAACAAAAAAGAAAGGAACGACAAATAAATAGAAAATAAAAAAAATACACGCTAAATGAAAATCTGGCCCGGTACCGCGAACATCGAAGTTCGTATATTTCGAGCATCTTTCTTTTTTACTTGAATTAAGGCGTCGTGACAGTGACAATGGTCCGAAATCCACGAACATCGTCCCTCACTATTTAATATACAAACACTAAAATATGTAGAAAACACCCATGACTCAGGAAACCTGTACTCATCACACACAATAATGTCCTTACTGGGATTTGAACCCAGGACTTCATAGGCAGGGTCCCACTAGGCCAGACCTGTCGTGAAACATGTTACAAGTTAATAAAGTAAGAGCATGCTTCAATAAAGCCTGTTCCATTCTTGCTGCTATTGTATCCCCGCCTTTGAAAACTTGAACCAAGTTTTCAAAGGTTAGCGATGTTGCATCTTGAATTTTTGAACAAACAGACAAAGAACGTGTAATAATAGGCTACATAAAGAATAATGATTTCTTTGTACCTAATACTGTTTTGAAAAAATGAGGGCCTGGTGGCCTAGCGGTAGGAGCATGCGACTTTCAATCCGGAGGTCGCAAGTTCAAACCCCGGCTCGTACCAATGAGTTTTTTTACGAAGTATCATTTGATATTTACCAGTCGCTTTTTGGTGAAAGAAAACATCATGAGGAAACCGGACTAATCCTAAGGCCTAGTTTTAGTTGCGTTGGAATGTCAGATGGCAGTCGCTTCCGTAAAAATAGTGCCTTTGCCAAATCCTGAGATTAGTTGCTAAGCGGACCCCAGGATCCCATAAGCCGTGGCAAATGCCGGGACAACGCGAGGAAGATGATGATGATGACTGTTTTGATTAAATAAGTCCTGCCGAGTTTCTTACTGGTCATAAAAGTCAAAATACTTCTCGGGTCAGAGGTGTAGGGTTAGAACCCGTGTAGTTTTTATTTTTCTCTTTTACTTTTTGTATACTCGACGTGTAAAAGTGCCCTTATGGCCTACTTACTGAATAAACGTTTGAGTTTAGAATGTATTACATATACGACTATTAGAACACATGGAATAGGCTACAATTTATTACATATTTTTGAATGTACAAATCCATAATTTCATAGCGGTACTACAAATGCGAAAGTAACTCTCTGTCTGTCTGTTACCTCTTGATGGTACAGACGCTCAGACGGATGCTGAACTAATTGGGATGAAATTTGGTATGGAGATAGTTTGAGCTAAGAGAAAGGACATAGGATAATTTTTATCCACACTTTAAAGACGGGCATGGTTGGCCGAGGAATCCGCGAGGAAAAGCTAGTTCTTAATAAAACCATAATACATTCCGTCCCACGGCTATACCACATGAAGCGAAAGTAGGCCTGTATATACTTTTCCTTCTAAAATATAAAAGTAATCCTTTTCTCACCCAATAAAGCGATAAATAATCCAACCCACAGCAAACTGATGCTTCAACCAAAGAATTACACGACCAAATACACCACTACATCGCTAAATAACCAATACATTACCCAATATTCACTGTTCACACGAAATACAACCTTAAACAAGCTAAACAGTAAGAAAACATGTTCGCCAATCGCGTAACAACACAAACGCTATCCAATACAATTCCTGCTACAGAAATTCGAACTCTGTTCACTTGAAAATGTACTGAATTCGGGCGCTTATCGCTTGGTTAAGGTGAAAGCGCTTTGAACAGCCATTTATTATGAAGCAGGGTAAACAGCCGTGTGTGGACACCTGGAGCATTTCCAATAAGGACGAGCTATTTCTTTGGTATTTATAGAAAGTTGGCGTTAATTGCTTATTTCTGCAATTCGTTTTATTTACTTTCAGTATTTAATGAATATAATATTAGTACATTAGGTACTACAGAGGCCGGGAAGTAAGGTGTTGCCGGCCGAGTGTATTAGGATTATTACGAGGTCGACAACCCCTTTTCACCTAAAATAACTACAAGAAATAAGTTTCATTTTTTCAAAAAAATATTATCTTTTTAATAGGCGTAGTGGCAGAATGTCATAAAAGTACCAATTTTTTTAATGGTCATCTCCATCATGTTGTGTCAAATTTATATGGAATGATCATTAAAAAGGTCGGCAATGTTAACCTTAATGACCTCTCGTGCCTCTCGTGTAGTCAAACCTGCAAACACATACTTGTAAGCCTATTATAAGGAACATAATGTCAACGTTGTAGTGCATGTTTGAGAAAATCAACTTTCTTTAGGCATCTTTTCTACACCACAAACGTAGCAAAACTTGTTTTACGACTTTTGAAAATAATTAATAGTTTACTAAATATAAAAAAAAAGATTTTCCAAGCAAGTAATGTATTGTGAAAACTATGAAGTTTGTAGGCTAACAGGAAACGTCAACTAGACTATTGGATGCTGTTCATTGATAATACTAGTTAGTTCGAAAGAATCACAAGTACTAAAACACATTTTTTTTAAGTTGTAGAATAAATGTTGCTACGTTTGTGTTGTAGAAGCGATCCCTTAAGTTATTGCTCTTATTAATGTAAAGTCTCATAGGTGGGATTTGAAAAAAAAAACTAAAGAGAACAACAAGTAAAATATTTCTAACAGTTATCAATTGTTGGTTTTACCCTTTTATGTAACTAGTTTTATTTTTACCTCATTATGACAGCCCTGCGCAGTCAAGTGTATGAATTAAATTGCAAGCTCCGTATTCGATTATCAGCTTAATGGTCTTGGTAACAAGGTCCAGTTTTACTTGTAAGGTTTTTGTCTTACGTATTAAGGTAGTAGGGTAGAAAATTCTGGAATGAACACCGATTGGCGCGTCCCAGTGAATCCAGGGTTGGTAAAATTATGTTCTTAAATGTCATTCTGGTTTATTTCAAGCACGAGAAAAAGTGTATCTGGGCCAGTTGCATATACTTTACTTTTTTTTTGTGTGTGCTTTTCTACTCAGAATCAGGAGCGCTTTCGATACTGATAGGAAAATAAGAGAATCATAATTTTCACAACATTTTTAAGTAATTTCGGCCATCATATAAAATCTAAGAAAAAATGCAACGGAATTGAAGACTTAGAACACTTTTTTTTTAATATTAAATTATTCATTTAATGTCCTCCTCCGCTCTCGTGTTTTTAATAAAGTCCTTACAGAAACCCGAACTATGAACCCGGGTTAAACTCTCTTGGGCTACATTGACGCATTAAATTAATTGAATTATATTACAATAAAAGTTGGTAACACAATTCCAAAGAAAAGCGGCCTCCTGCAGTTTTATTAAAAATACATTTTTTAATTTCAACTCGCTTGAAACCGTACTCATTATGCACAACATTTTACCTCTCCGGCTGCAGCAAATGCATTTAATTTTAAAATCATGCAACTGCAAGAGTGTGAAGTGTTTATAGGTTTTTAGTTTTTATTTAAGAGCTTGCAACTAATGTGGCCTTGCAGTTGCTATATAACAATTATGATTTTTGTAAGGCATAGGTTTATTCCTGATTAACCTTATTCATAATCGGCTCTCAAAGTTACTTTAGATAAATTATGTTTTGTCCGTATCTTACAAACACAATTGTCTCAGTGGCTGATAATTGACCTTATATAAATTACTATACTATGTAAATTACTACGAGTAGGTAAGTGTCCAAGTATCCAGCGATGGTTAAGCGAGGGGTTCTATAAGAAAAAAAGTTCATTGTGAAAGTTTCTTAAAAGAAACGATGTATTTTTATTTTTTTTGCTTTGAATTTGACGTTCGATTTCACTAAACAGAAGTCAATTGTCCATCAATAATCAGAATACATTCACAAGAAAATTGACTAGACTTCTTACGTACTCTTATTTATATTTTATATTGAATGCTTTCAAATTGAAAATCATAGCATTTCCATAATAGGTTAATAATGGTACCTTATGAACTGAAATTATTAAAATATAGTTCGAAGTTAAGTACGCTACTTTATCTTCTGCCTTGAGATAAAACCATCTGTTTAAGTGTGTAGCTCCCAGTGTAATAACACAAACATGTGACTTTTGCTGACCTAGCTTTCTTTTCCAGCATACCTGGAGCCCTATGTCACTCCAGCCAGCCTGGACCGGCTTCTTGAGGCCTCTGACGTGGTGGGAAACATTCGCTTCAGCCACCCTACATTGTACGTGTTCCCGGGGGGACAGGGCGATGCTGCGCTCTTCGGGATAAATGGATTCAATATGCTTGGTAAGTGTAGCTCTGTGGAAGACTATAAAAAGATGAGTTTCTAGTCAAGTGGTGACATGAAAACTAAGGAGATATTATCTAAGAAACTGCGTTTTTATACAGAAAATGGCCTCCATTAATTTAATGATGTCCCATTTGGTCTGAACAACGCCCCCTCACGTTTTAATAAACCATCGCAGTGGTATACTAGTAACAAACTACTACTAATTCTTACTTAGTATTTTACTATACTTACTATAATGGTACTTTATTATTATACTTATAATAAAGTAGTGTGAGGCATATATCAGTGATTAGGTGATTAAGAAATTCCAAATTTGTTCTTTTGGTCATAACACTTCATCAAAACTTTTCTTTTTTACAAGCCTAAGAATAAAACAATCCTAGAAATTATCTGTGTAGCTACACCAGATTTAGAAACATAAAAGTCATACCAAATCTAAAAGTATCCAGCCCTTTATTACGGTTCCGTGTGCGAATAAAACAACTATTACCAGAGATTTCACGAACGACCAAACTTTTAGGAAACGCGAAATTTCCGCTTCATTTTGCCTCAGGGCCTCCATTTACGATTTACGGTCTCCTTCGCACTTTATGAGTGTGAGCGGGACAAATTGACCGTATCCCCAGTAGACTGATTGTTATTGAGTCGATTCTCGAACCTTTTTTGTGGACATTAGAGATATTGCCAGTGTTGGCTACAAATTAGAACAATTTGTGGGGTTTGGGAACACGCTAATGAGAGTGTTGACTGCCTTTTATTGAGTTGATAAGTGCGCACGGTTATTCTGAGTATAATTTATTAGATCCTGGGAAAGGCAACTTTTTAGGATACAGTCTAAGTACATAACAAACTGTGAACAACGGTTTGGGAACCCTCATAGTTTCGCCACTGACCACCACTGACTCAGTGACCGTTCTGTGATTCTTAGTGACACCTAGAAAACTGTTATGTGATATGTATATGTAAATAAATCACGTGGACAAAGTGGTGAAATTAAAAATGGGTAAAAAGTTTAGGGTCCTACCCTACATGTGAGTGGGGGTAGGTTTTTTTTTTCATTACCCTATAGAGTGAGGTGTCGTTAGGTAGGTATTGAAAACAAAATAAGGTTTTGTCTGTAATATATTTGATAAAGTGATTATTTTCTGAATGAATCGCTACAGAAGTTAAACAAATATCTCATGTCCCTTTTCTAACTTTTAAGTTACATCTAAGAAATATGAAAAAAAAAAACATGAATCTACAGTTTATTAAAACTTTAACAAAAAATAATTTTGAACCTGACCAGTTGAACCGTTTTTCAGTTACGCATCAGAAACTACGTAATCCTACACTGCATTGCCCGACATGCTTATGGCCAGCTTTTTATAATGATCGTACATTTCATACTTTAATACTGAGTTATATAAATTTGCTACACAATAGCCAGTGACTTAAGTTACCACCCGTAAAAAAATTATGACTATGATCTTGGCTTGGTGACAAAAGCTGAATTGGCTGAAGAAATCTGTATTCGTAATATAAGTTTTTTTCTCAAAACCATGGCAAGAATAGTAAATCTGAAAGCGAGTAGAAAACGCATTCGTAACGAAATGTCATCTTTGCTAAGGCATTAGATTAATCCCATTAACTTCTATAGTAATCAACACAAGCTCCTGAGATACGAGTACTTTCACAGATCACGGATCAAACGGCCTTGCCTCCACTTGGCGCGGCGCCAGCGAATATTGCCTCGAGTGATATATCTTTTTTCTCATCTCATCTCCGTGATTAACTCAATGCCTAGATTTATGCCAGTGCTAAGTTTTTTGATAGCTCAGCTGATTTGGATATTTACACCAAAGGAAAGAAAGAAAAAAGTATTTTTTCAATTTAGGCACATTAAATAAATAAGAAATATTACACGACATCCTTACATAAATTGACTGAGTCACACGGTATGGTTAAGAAAGCTTGTGTTGTGGGTACTACAACGATATATATAGTATACTAATACTTAAATACATAGAATACACCCATGACTTAGGACTCAGCTCATCACATAAATAAATGCCCTCACTGAGGTCTACAAAGAAGAGCCCCTTTCATTTCTATAAAGAATATGGATGGAATAAAACAACTAAAACGGATTAAATCGCATCGAATCGAACCCTTTCGAAAGGGTTCGAAACGTCGGGATGAAGTTTAAATTAGTATACGCGATTTAATCCGTTTTAGTTGTTTTATTCCATGAGTAATTATCGCGGCAACCGAAGACAATATTAAATATGGATGGAGGTGACTCCTGCTCTAATGAGACTTAACCACCAAAAAACGATCAAGCTCCATCTACCATTCTATGTAACTCGGTACCATAGTGACCTGGGTCACTCTTAGACCACCGTTTTAATGCAACTAAAGACATATAAACATTTGTGGTAACTATATGTCCGTTCCATAACGGGTCACCTACCTCGGTAGGTTTTAATAGAACGCGGTGCCACATTTATTCTAACAAATTCTGCCACTATTTTCCCCTGGCTGATGGACCATAACGATGGATAAGAGATTCAACATTTCATTTCATTTATTTATTATAATAAAGTTGTGCAGGGTTTATAAACCATGTAAGGGCACTGCATTTATTTAATAGATGTATTAATCCCAATAACATCTTCATCCATTTTTAGTAAAACCAAAGAGACCCTTTCTACCCTATCTCTAACGTCACATTTTTATGTACACTGTCCTGTTTGCCGGAACACGATACTCTGACAACCACTCAAGACCCCAACTGTGTACACCACTTAATACGTTTTTTTGTGTTTGTATCAAATATAGATACAAACCTAACATATTGTGACATATTAGTTAACATATTAAGACGAATAAGAACTAAACTTCTATCTTGTCTAAGATCCCACGTTGGGCGCCATTTTTTCCATAGTAAGCCTATGTAGTCCCTTTAATATGCCTTTGACTTTCGAATGCGGGATTTTTATGCATTATACTTATTTAGTTTTGGATTAATACTATATATAGATACCTAGACTTGACTCACGAGGCCGATGTAACCATCTAGGAAGTTCATTCGGCATATTGTACCGGATACAACATCCGGGAACGGTCTCATAGTGAAGAGTCTCGACTTGAGACTTAAGATCTAAAGAAACTGTCTCTACATGCATGAGGTTGGATTAACGGTTAGATTTAGTAGGCAGTAATCCTAGACACGACACGCATAGTCCGATGGTAGCTGTCTCTAAGCCCTAACTACCCGCAGCCTGGGCCCTCCCCCGTTGCCGGCGGCACCCTACGGTCAGGTGTTTTAAAATATTTTAGATGTATATTAAATATTGTATTTGTAAAAACTCACTCAAAATGAACAAAGGAAATTTATTTGAATGTGAGCTCAATTTATTGAGCATAATTGAAATGATTTAAAGAATACAGCTGATAAAGAACAATGCTGGTCGAATGGATTGTCGTAAATTGAATACAATTGTAAAATTTAGGCAGATTTTACCTATTAAATGTCCTGTAAGATAGATCAGAATGATTCCATTAATTCAGCCGTATGACGTCCACTGCTGGACATAGGCCTCCCCCAAACATGATTTGAATCATTTTCTGTTATCATAGTCGCCACGCTTGTCAGGCGGCTTGGTGACCGCAGTAGCTGTTGATGCAGTTTTGACGGACGCTGCTGACCACCTGTCGGTTTATTACCTATGTCGCCTCTTACGTGGGGTGGGATGGCGTGGTGCTATTCTCAACTGTCACCACACGCCCAAATGGGTAGATCAGATGGTGCCTAATTCATACCGATCAAGCTGTCATTTTAGTTTATAAAAAATTGATACATATGAGTTTGCTCTAGGGGGATGAGGGCCCTAAAGGGTAAATATATGTATGGAAGAAAACAAGAAATATATTATAAAGGGTTTATTTAAGAAAAATAAACAAATTGTGCCGACTAGCTCGAGAGCTTAAATTAATATAAATTTATGGGTTCTAATGAAGCCATAAGGGAGAGACTCGGTGGGCTAACTAACTTGTCTCCTAGTGCTTGTTACCACTGCCACGTCAATAACTGAATATACCGTAGGGGCGCCATCTCAGACAACTCTGAGAAAAATAAAAAAATAAGATAGGTACCATACGTCTGACCTCTCTCCGGGACAACTCTGAGAGAAATAAAAAAAATAAGGTAGGTACAATACGTCTGACCTCACTCCGGTGACCTGGGGCCGAAGGGGACCGGCTCAGCATCTTCTGGGGAAGGCCTGTCCTCAGAACCGCTGACGGCTACCACCTGCAGACGATGCACCGACCGTAAGGCGCGACAGCGCGGTGCCAGACAACAGCGAATCCGAATCCATAAGCAGGCTGGTGAATAGGGTTTTAAAGTAGGCCCTGCAAACGAAAGAAGATATATAAGCTGCGGCTTGGACATGCCGGCGGCGGAGTAGAAGGCTGGCCACAAACAACTGTCGTACTTACCCGACGCAGAAAAGAATCCCTCTCATCATATACTGATTGCATGTCAATACGTCGGGGCCTAATAAGTCGTCGTAAAATAAGGCTACCGGGTCATTCCAGGACACGAGATGCCGGGACTGAAAATAAATAATCACAACAACCATTACTATTTATATTTCTCGTAGGAAATACAACTAACGATAGATAAAAAACTCACTCAAAAGGCCGATGGGACCAGATTATAATATAACGGGAGGCTTCTCTCTCCATTTTTGCAAATAACGACCTCTCCTTTGCCATAGCGGTGACGCTGTCAGATTTGACAACTGAAACGCAGGTTGACCACAACGATGACAAAACTAGGGAGGCGACAAACCGTATATAATTCACCACAATCCAACTTCAGACTTATTTAATAAAAAAAAAACCCAAATCTACATAATTCTTTGAAATAAAATTATAATGATTTTTCCTAAAGGACAAAATCGATAATTATGTGAATAGCCATATCAGCTCCCGCAGGCTCTGCTAGATGGCGCTAATGGTACTTTAAATTGCTTAAAATAATTATTTATTTATTTTTCCTTTAGGTTTAAAAAAATAGTTGTTACAGTACATCCCTCCTCGGGTAAAATTTTGACGCAGGCAAAATTTTGAGCTGGTCCCCAGCTCTTAAAACCATCAACAAAATTAATAACAAAAGATATTTTAAAAACTCGCTATCAAAAAAAAAACAATCCGAACCCACGCACCACTAAATATTAACACTGTAATGTTATTAATTGCATAGCATCCTGCTGTTGACAAAGACTTAACGACCGACAACACGTCTGTAACACACTACAAAACTGCACAACGGTAAGTAACTATAGGCAGTCAGAACGACTATCCAGTCTGCGTCTAATGCGAAACAAGACTGTGCACTACAGGAACAAACAACAAATAAAAACGATGCTTGCGCATAGCCTTTAATGCGGCTACCACAACACACCTACTACTACCAACCTAGTGTTCACGCATAGGGCTTTAAGGCCACTGCCGCAGAAGCACCAGTAATTCGACACTTGACATTAAGAGTACATGTGTTTACATCCACCATGGACTCGAAACAGCAAGGTGAAGAACCTAACTACACACCTACCACTACAAACCTAGTGTTCACGCATAGGGTTTCAAGGCCACTACCGCAGAAGCACCAGTAATTCGACATTTGACATTAAGAGTACATGTGTTTACATCCACCATGGACTCGAAACACCAAAATGAAGAACGTGAAATAGGTTTAAAACGCCTACTCACAACACACCCACTACTACAAAACCTAGTGTTCACGCATAGGGCTTTAAGGCCACTACCGCAGAAGCACTAGTAATACGACACTAACTATTAAGAGTGCATGTGTTTAAATCCACCATGACTCGAAACAGAAAAGTGAAGAAACGTGAAGTAGCTTTATATCGCCTACTCACAAAACCACGTGAAGAGAACTTTAAATCGCCCACTTCACCCAACAACAAACCACGAACTCGGAGTTAACTAGTTTGCTCCGAGAACGATCGAACATAAAGTAAACACCGAAACGTACAACACACCACGCTTTCGGAGTTTACGTGTTTTCTCCGAAAACGATCGAAAATAAGGTTTCAACCTCACATAAAACATAACACCCATCATAACACAACGCAGAAAAACATTCATCAACAGCAGTTGCAGTATCTAAAATAAACGGTAAAAAATTTCAAACTCCATCAAATCTCCATCAAAAGTAAAAGAAATCTCGATGATAAGTCAAGAAAAGAATGTGTAAATAATAGGTAATTATTAGTTACTCCCATCAAAACAACTTAAAAACTCCAACAACAAAACTCAAAAAAAGTAGGTAGTTGTAAAAAAATATCAACGGGCAGTGATCAGTGAAAACGTAATAAATTATCATAAATAACTCTCCCTTAAGCCTTTACAATAAGTATCTAAAGAATGTATGTCCTTTAGTTAGGGTAAAAAGTATAATATAATTAAATTGTATAAAAATAAAAGTAGACTTTAATGCAGTCAACTGTACTCCACAACTTATCAAAACAATATAAGTTCAATGACTTCACCTTCCGTAACATTCAATAGTTTTTTTTTTAATGTAGAAATTGTAACAAGAAAATGTGTACAACTGTACTTAACTCCTTATCAGCACAACTTCAATTTTTAATAGGTATAAGTAGGTAATTAACTAAATAAGTTCACCTTCGAATCTCTTTACAACTTCGAAATCATCAAATCATCTTTATGTAGGCAGTAAATTAAATTTAATTGTATGACATGCACCATACAAATGGTAAATAAAATGTAGGTAGTGCTAAGCCCAAACCAAAGCAAAAGTACACAATCACTCTCAAAAGGAAACATTTTAAACATAATATTAATGAGAAGCAGTAACACCCTTGCTCCAAACTACTAAGCATAATTATATTTTTATTTAACTGAGAATCCAGTAAACAAATAGAAGTATATAAATTCTTTTAAGTAACTGTTAAACCTCTCAACTAATTAGAATTTAGAATTAGCAAAAGACATTGCATAATAGCACTTTAGCACTTGACTGACTAGTCACCAAAAAAAAATTATTAAGATAAATGAAATTACCAGATACAAGAATAACTTAAACTTGAATATAGGAATTCTTGTAAAGAAATAGTATTTGTACATAAGAGCATTAATAGCTATCAATAAGTAATACTTGTTTTGACCGCTAACTATTTAACAATAAGTTTAGTTTTAAATTACTAATAAGGCACCAAAATAAGCATCAACAATAGTTATCCACTCAAGTACATAGAGATTCAGTGTAGCTAAATCACTTGTCTTATAGTTTTGAATTTGAAAATAAAAAAATAATAAAATTTAAGTAATTTTAAATTTTAACAAAGTTAGGTAGTATTTCAAAACTACAGTTAAGTTTAACTTTTAAATTCACACTATTACACAATTCAACAGTATTCTAAAAAAAGATAATCACATGGCAACGCACATGTGCTCACAATGTTTCCACATTACCACCAATTATGTGAGCAATAATTATATTTAAATTTATAGAAAATGTAGATAACATTAAACCACACTTCAGAAATAAAGATAACACAACAAGTAGCAAGCGGTTCAAGCACTAAGATTACCTCGGGCTAACAAAATACTGTGACACAAGAAAGTTAGTTAATATAGCCCCACGTTGGGCGCCACTGATACATATGAGTTTGCTCTAGGGGGATGAGGGCCCTAGAGGGTAAATATATGTATGGAAGAAAACAAGAAATATATTATAAAGGGTTTATTTAAGAAAAATAAACAAATTGTGCCGACTAGCTCGAGAGCTTAAATTAATATAAATTTATGGGTTCTAATGAAGCCATAAGGGAGAGACTCGGTGGGCTAACTAACTTGTCTCCTAGTGCTTGTTACCACTGCCACGTCAATAACTGAATATACCGTAGGGGCGCCATCTCAGACAACTCTGAGAAAAATAAAAAAATAAGATAGGTACCATACGTCTGACCTCTCTCCGGGACAACTCTGAGAGAAATAAAAAAAATAAGGTAGGTACAATACGTCTGACCTCACTCCGGTGACCTGGGGCCGAAGGGGACCGGCTCAGCATCTTCTGGGGAAGGCCTGTCCTCAGAACCGCTGACGGCTACCACCTGCAGACGATGCACCGACCGTAAGGCGCGACAGCGCGGTGCCAGACAACAGCGAATCCGAATCCATAAGCAGGCTGGTGAATAGGGTTTTAAAGTAGGCCCTGCAAACGAAAGAAGATATATAAGCTGCGGCTTGGACATGCCGGCGGCGGAGTAGAAGGCTGGCCACAAACAACTGTCGTACTTACCCGACGCTAGATAAAAAACTCACTCAAAAGGCCGATGGGACCAGATTATAATATAACGGGAGGCTTCTCTCTCCATTTTTGCAAATAACGACCTCTCCTTTGCCATAGCGGTGACGCTGTCAGATTTGACAACTGAAACGCAGGTTGACCACAACGATGACAAAACTAGGGAGGCGACAAACCGTATATAATTCACCACAATCCAACTTCAGACTTATTTAATAAAAAAAAAACCCAAATCTACATAATTCTTTGAAATAAAATTATAATGATTTTTCCTAAAGGACAAAATCGATAATTATGTGAATAGCCATATCAGCTCCCGCAGGCTCTGCTAGATGGCGCTAATGGTACTTTAAATTGCTTAAAATAATTATTTATTTATTTTTCCTTTAGGTTTAAAAAAATAGTTGTTACAAAATATACATGATAATGTACAGTCAGCATGAATAGTAGCATATGAAACATCGCACCGAAAACTGTTTTTTATTGCATCACAAAAAGATACAGATTTCGGCGTGTTTATGAAATGCGATAGAAACTTTGAAATGTGAACTGTAAAAAAACATTTGTAAAAAAATACACAGGATGGCAGATAATTTTGTTGCGTCCTTCCATACGTTACTATTGATGCTGACTGTACCTCTAGAATCAAACTGTATTGATAAACATGTTATATACTGTGGACTATATCTGTTCCCCGAGCTCGTGTGAGCATCGCTTCAATTTATTTCCAATCAAGGAATGTTTGCTTTCCATCGGGATTGGAAAGGTCGCGGTTCGGCAAATTTTTGGCAGCCGCCGGGCTGAAAAAGCCACAGAACTGTTCATATCCTATGATAGCTTCCTTCTGATATTTCTGTTTTTAGTATAATTATGAATCTTCTTCTTTTTTAACTAGAGTCATGCATAATGCTGCATAAAATCATGTTAATGCTCTCTAGAGCATAATTATTTTTCCAGAAGTGGGATCATGTATCCACCCGTATCCTCTCAGCCATGGGCGTCCACTGCTGGACATATTCCTCCCCATGGACCATCTCAAGGAGCGATTTCTGAGCATGCCATAATCGCAGTATGCCGTTCTAGGGGACGCTAAGCTGAAGTGTCAGTGAGCCGGCCATGTCAACCGCAGAAACGTTAACCGTAAACGAGTTCTGGAGTGGACACCGCGTATCAGCAAGCGCAGGAACCCGGGCACACTACCGGCGGTCACACGACGTTTTCCTGGCGATATCATAGTAATACGAAGCTTCTCCGCAGTGTGCAATTTGATTGAGGAACGCCGACTTCTTCGTCGACTTCTTTTCCTCAGGAGGTCGATTTACGAGTATGAGCGTCAAATCGAGAAATTTTAAAGTCTGTCAGAAACGAAGACATGGTATTTTATAAAACTATACATTTTATGCAAAAATCGTGGTGAGAAATTATGGTGTGCGACTATTTTCGTTCTTAAAATATTTTGAATTTAAGTACACGGCTCTCAAAAATCGACTCCTAGATTGGTTGGCAAAACCTGTATGACCATGAGGCACGGACCATGCTGAGTGAGTGGCGTGCGTTGGAGACGGATGTCCAGCACTGGAAAAATACATTCTCATGATGATGATGATCAGTTCTGTAGATACCATCCACCGCAAAACCAATTTAACCCATTTCCACTAGCGCTATCTAGCTATAAGTAGAGTAACTAAACTAGCTCATAGACGGTTAGACCGCGGTTGGGAAGTTTCCTAAGCCGCAGTAGATTCGAGGTTTCAGGGAAGCTTAGAGAGATAAGGTCGTAACTTGCTATTATAAGACGTTGTGTTTAAGCTTTATCAGTTTTAAAGTATTAGAAGACCAGTTACAGACAGACATAGTACATTGTGCATCGAGGGAGGTAAGTAGGGTATAACAAACGCGAGTGTATTAGAAACTTAAAACTTTTAATGACTCAATGCGAGGAAATAAATTGAAATCTAAATACACTTTGAAAACTAAAATAAACCGCATCCACTAAAAGAGATTGTCAACTTTTTTTAATGTCTTCCACAGATAATGCTAACGACTGCGTTTTGTTTTCAAAATTGACATACGTCCTACGAAATTGCATCAACCCTGCCAAATTGTGCCAAAGTGTAATATAATAAAATTACTATAGAATTATTTGTAATAGATACTAAACATTAAATTACAGTAAATTTTAATATAAAGACATACATTATTGTTTTTATACATATTGGAAGTTGGTTGTAGCAAACTTTTGAAGATATAAAATATATAAAGCCAAGGAAGGCGATAAGGGGATAACTATCAGTAGAATATTGAGTTAATATTTGGAAGCTATTTTATACAAAATATGAAGTCTATACAGTGTGTATTTTTCATACGGGCGTATACGTTGTCCACATATAGTATCCAGTAATACGACTCGTATTATGTTAATAATTTTGTTAAACAGTGTCATAAAATAGTATCACCCATTTTTTTAAGTCTGACCAGGCAGCAATGAACGCAGTCCAACTTATTTTGACATCACAAGTAATACTGACATGACATGACGCATCGGTATGTTAATTATTATGGATGCAATACATTGCGTGCTGAATTATTATGTCTGAAAAAAAAATAACCTAATTTTTTAACGAACTGAATTGAAATAGGTTCCCGAGGTCCAATACTAACCGCCACTACAATATACGCCCGTGAAAAATACGCACTGTATATATGTATATATATATATATATCATCATCATCGTCATCAGGCTATATTAGTCCACTGCTGAACATAGCCTTCCCCTAAAGAGCGCCACAGCGCCCTGTCTTCAGCTTATCGATATAGGAAGTCCCTAGTTGTCAATATATATATATATATATAGTCGCTTTATTTAATATGAATCAATTGTATCATGGACAGTATAAAAACAGTGAATTAATTGTCAATACTATATTCATGTTGTGTTTGCTCGATTCGTCATCCCGATCGAGATAATTCGTCAGAGATTGCGGCTTAAATTAATTCTGTATCATCGACGTTTTTGATGGCGAATGGAAATTGATTTGCAAATATAATAATTCATATTGGTCCAAACAAACATAGATTGATGTTTATATTAGCCATTCTCAGGTAGTAAAAATCAGCGTTGCAGCCCGTATACTGTAGCATAATGCAATTTTGGTGACACATTTTGATTTTTTTTAGTTTATATCTTCACATCATCATCATCATCTATTTAAGAGCCATGCTCTTGTCGGTGGAGTAATTTCCAATCTTTTCTTTTTTGAGCCAGTCTTTTGATTTCCTCATACGAGGCCTCACTCTTTATTTGGCTGAGATACGTGGTCCTAGGCTTTTCAGAGCCTCTCGTCTCTTCAATTAATTATCTTCACACAAAACATAATTCCTCTATGATGCGTTCAAAGACAGCAAATATCGACACACTTTTTCTTATCAGTGTTAATGTTATAATTGCTTCATTGTTATATCAAAATCGATATCACCACATATTTTAATTACTTGCATTGCGCGAGTGAGACGTTAAAAAGTAAACGAGCTGAAATCCTTACATATTTGCTACATTATAAATCCATTCGTTGTAATCGCACCAAGGAGGCTACTCGTACAACCTAGAACCCATTGTGCGAGTAAGACATTAAACTATGTCAATTTATAGATGTAGCTGAAATCCCCAAATATTTGCTACATTATAATGCCATTCGTAGCCGTGTGATGCCGGCTGACTAGAATAGCACCACCCCATCTCCTCCCGCGGGTGTTGTAAGAGGCGACAAAGGGAAAAACCCTACGGCAGCAGCCTCCGTTGAAAACCCAATGTACAGCTACTGCGGTCGCCAACCCGCCTGCCAAGCGTGGCGACTATGGCAACTACCCCCAAGATGATACAAGTCATATTTCTGGGAGGCCTATGTCCAGCAGTGGACTGCATACGGCTAAAATGTATGCAATGATGTATGTAACATTGGCACCAAAAAACCTATTTTCTTCCCGTTTTGATCTATTACTTGGACTTAAGACTCCTTTCCCATTCCAGTTGACGGCGGCTTCTCCCGCAAAGCATGCTGGTGGGACTTCGCCCGCCACCTGGACCGCCTGGACGCTGTGCTGCTCACCAGGCTCAACAACTGCTCCGCTGCGGGCATGGCGGCCGTGCTTCGCAGGAAGGCACAGGCTTCTGTGTACCCGCAGATTGGACACTTCTTTTGTAACCTCGAGGTGAGTGAGTAACCAGGCTGAGCTGTTCGGCTGCAGGCATGGTGGCTATGAGGCGCGGGATGGCACAGGCTTCTGTGTACCCTCAGATTGGGCATTCCTTCTGTAACCTGGAGGTCAATGATTGATCAAACTCAACAACTGTTCTGCTGCGGGCATGGCGGCCATGCTGCATAAAAATGCAAAGGCTTCTTTGTATAGTCAAAGTCAAAGAAGTGTTTACAATTTTGCACCTTATTACAAAGGTATAAGGTGAAAAAGTGTACGTTTGACGTCCACTGTACTTCTGTTTGTCTGAATTTCTATAATTATATTTTGTCACGTGTCAAATGCTTTTCTTACTTAGAAATTCAGCTGTCAATTAGCTATTTGTTAACATTAGTTTATTTTTCTATTGAACCGGAATATATGTATATCTGTATAAAAGGCTACAAGTGACGAACAACTAGTATGAAACTTATACCGTTTTTTATACCACAAAAGTGGCAAACAAGCATGCGGCCCGCTTGATGGTAGGCCGTCACCGCCTATAAACGTTTACAATACCGAGGCATCATTTACGCGTTGCCGACCCCAAGTGGTATTGGGTTTTCACGAGGGCCTAATATATAATTTTACGGGACTTAAGATTAAAAGTGTTTTATAAACACATAACTTTTCCCAGCGAAGTCGGCTAGGCGCCATAGTGCCTCAATGTCAGGTATCAAGTGCGTTACCTGATCCGAACTATCCGCGTGGATGCCCCCAGCTCACTGGTGGAGCGCGGCCGTATTCTGTAAACATCATAACGACTACGAGTACTTAACTACTTACTACAAAAAAAAAGGCTCTGAGGCATTGTACCGAGGATGCTGGCGGCATTTTCTTATTATATAATAATTAAATACACATTACATAACAGATATGAAAGCATTTATGAGAGAACTGTCGTCCCGATATTCTCGCCACAGGAGACCACCGAGCAGGCTCTTATTTGTGCCAGCGTTTGGATCTCGAAATACAAAGAGGAAACGCCGCATAAGGGCACTATGCCACAAGCGGAGCTGCTAGACAGGGTATTCTTTTTATAAAATACCTATTAAGAGAAATTACATTATAATTCGAAATAATATGTGTGTATAAATAAATCAAAATCGACATAATAGATTAAAATAAAATATCATTACATAGCACACTAAAAATTTTAATTCATCTTCCTCGCAGTGTCCCGGCATTTTGCCACGGCTAACGTCTGGGATCTGCTTGGACTTAACTACTACTACCTAACTAATCCCAGAATTGGGCGTAGGCACAAGTTTTACGAAACTGAGTATAGTATAATAATAGTGAGAGATACACCCTCAACCCGAGCGTGTCCTGACTCGGATTGAAAATGGTTAACAGAGCTTACCCGAAACATGTCGCCTAGTGCGATATGATTAAAAAAAAAAAAGATAAAAGATCTTTATTTTTCAATTTAGGCACATTACATGCACTTATGAACGTCAAAAAAAAAATCTACACCGGTTCAAACCCTACACCTCTGACCCGTGAAGATACCGGCAAGAAACTACGGCGGGACTTATTTTTTCAAAACAGTGATACATCAAATCTTAAAGTACTTACATAATTATGCGTAGTCCGATAAGAAAACATATCAAACAGTTTATTACAAGATAAGAAAATACTAAAATATAAAAGTAAAAATAATAATGTATAAACAAATTAGATACACGTGAGACACGGATAAACCGTTTGAAACTAAACTCAGTATCCCCGCTGATCTATTCTCCCGCCACTTCAACTGGTGGGGCTAGAGCTCCCCGGTAGGTGGCGATGCTGTTGTCGAAGTGTCCGTTTATGTCGCTAGATGGCACGCTTCCCATGGCTGCCAATAATTATATAGAATAGGTACACTTCTTCAGAGTTATTGAAACGAAACGTATCACTTTTCGTTCCGTCCCTATGTCGTTAGTTACACACTTCGATAAGTGCTTTAGAGGCTAACACTGGTTATTCTTTATAAATATTTAATTTGGATTAGATTTTGTGTGTGAATATAAAATTATGATGTGACGGTAAGTTAAATATATATATTTTTTATATTAAGCAGAAACGGTTGCTAATGATACCATAATTTTTAGATTTATAAAGAAAAAATGGAAAATCAAAGGACCAAATTAAAACGCATTTTTCGTGAATGCGAGCGCTGACATGGCGGCGAAAAATAAAAAATTGACAGATAGATTTATTTATACCAACCCGCCTGTAACAGCGGCGACTAGCGCAACTACTAAGATAAAACGAGTCATATTTGGGGGAAGTTTATGTCCAGCAGTGCGCGACTTACGGCTGATATAACAAGCAGCGAAAAGGTTAAAAATTGACAGATAAATGTACTAAGCTTTGTTTCTTTGATTCCAGGAGCGCCGCGCCCTCGCCAGCCCCGACGGGGACAAAGACGCGGACCCCCTCCTCGTGTCCCTCCTCCAGGAGGGCTCCGACATGATGGCGGACCTCCGCCACCTGAACCTGAAGCCCCAGCAGTGCTACCGCAGCCCTGACCCCATCAACTTGTACCACAAAGTTGGACATGGTATGAAAATAATCTTTGGATAATTAAACCTGCATGATGCTCGATGACCTCAACCGAGTTTCACAATGGGTGGGCTTGAAAATGAACATGGACAAGACGAAAATAATGTCAAATGCCAATGTTGTGCCCACCCCAGTCTTTGTTGGGAACTCGGTACTCGAAGTTGTTGACTCGTATATCTACCTAGGACAAGTAGTCCAATTAGGTAGGTCCAACTTCGAGAAAGAGGGAAACTACGTAATGTCTTTTCGTCCGACATACCTCAGTGCCTCAAGACGAAAGTATTTAACCAATGTGTGTTATTCGATCAGTAGGGCACAAGGGCACCTTAACACGTCACGTATACAGTAGTAAAAGTAGAAGAGGAATATAAAACTACACCGGTTCTAACCCTAAATCTCTGACCCGAGAAGTATATTGACTTTTATGACCGGCGAGAAACTCGGCAGGAATCTCAATGTGACTTGTGTGTAGAACTTTTAGAAAAATTAAATTGTGTCAGTTTTGTGACGATTATACAGCCTCTGCGGTCGCCGACCCGCCTGCTAAGCGTAGGAATTGAATTTTGAACATACTAAATATATAAATTATGTATGTTCATAAAGTGATACCACTTTGTGAGACATACTCAGACATACTTTATATACATAAACGGATTCAGCTTGCGATTTTGATTATTAATGATAATAAATATATTGCGTAATATTATGGTTTAAAAGCCAAATAAGGTATAATAAATATATATTGATAGCACTGCTTTTTGTCTTATAAATACGTACCTTAAGTACTTAAAGAATTTATCAATAGCAATGGCACATGTTTGTCCCGTTCGTAAGGAAGTGTATAATTATCACAAAAAGAAGGAAGTGTAAAATATAATTATCACATTCCAGGTACACTCGACATGTACGTCCTGAATCCGTCCAAGGACTCCAAGCACGTGCGTGACTTCCTCAAGAAGTGGCACAACAGCGAGCAGAAGCTCTTCGAGGGAGCCAGCGTGTCCAGCGCCTTCAACTTCCCCATCCCCAACCTCGTCTCCATCTGCGCGCTCCTCGTGTGGCGCCCTGCCAACCCCGATGACACCATCACGAGAATTATGTTCCCAGGATCCACGCCACAGCATAAGATATTCGAAGGCCTAGAAAAACTCAAACATCTTGAGTTCTTACAACATCCGACTTGCACGGGGCGACAAATCGCCCCACCGGCTCCCCAACCCACGACCACGACAAGGGTCAAGAGCACGACGACCATACGCAAAGAAAAGACAGAAAAAACGAAAGAAGAAAAATTAGTGGAGCCCGAACCGCCCCCAAAGATTAAAGACGAAAAGAATGTCATAGATAATAAATTACTCAGCGAACTCACTGATGGCGAAGAGAAGAAAATTGAATCTGTGCTGCATGAGGCAATAACTGGCAGGGTAGAAACAAAATTAGATGATAAAATTGCTCATTACGAGAGCTCTGTGATAGATAGTAAAAAGAAAGAAGTGAAGAAGAAGGAAAGGGTAGTGGACAAGAAGAAACGAATCGAAAAGACTGAAGTAAAAGAGGCTAAAGAAGTAAGAACGGAATCGAAGCAGGAAACGAAGAAGACGGAACGAAAAAAAATTGAAGTACGGAAAACTGAAACGACTAGTGCAACTTCTAGAACAAATATGAGTCAAAGGACTGCAGTACAAAAAAGTGAAAAGAAAACAAGTACTACTTTACTAGACAAAAAACCGGGTGATGACAAGAAATCACCGCCGGCTACTCCGAAAAAGACAGCAGAGGTAAAATCGACTCTGTCCAGTATTCAGCCCGCTGTGAAAGACAGAGTTAAAGCTAAGACGAGAAAACTAAGCCCTGGAAGCACTCCAGCTAAAAGCACTAAAGAAGCCGCAAACCGCAGGGTCATGGAATCAAAATACAAACAGCCATCGCCTAAACGGGATGTCACTCAGAAGACTGTAGACAAGCCTAAAGTAAAACGTGAACCTATTTCACGAAGACCACGACCTCTAGCTTCACCGGTGAAGGGAATGAAAGCTATGAAGAGTCCAACAAAATCAATTAAATCTGTAAAAGTTGACACAAAGCTAAAAGGATTACAAAGAGTTAATTATGAAGATATTCTTAAAGATGCCAAAAAATCTGACGAGGATACGTCTAAGTCACTTGATGATATTAAACTACAAGAATTAGATGATAGGGAAGAACAAGAAATTGTAAGAGAGATTGAGGCGGTATTTAATAGAGACAGTGAGGCTGAAGAAAAGGTAGAATTCGTAGGACGTTCTGATATTGAAAAACTAACATGTTTAATAGATAATGTAAAAACTGAAACTACAGCTGATGCTGAATTTGAAGAAGAGTATTTAATTATTGAAAAAGAAGAAGTGGAACAATACACCGAAGATTCCATTGCAGACAATGAAGTTAGTCAAGATCGTGAAGATGAATTGAAAAAACACGTTAAAGATAAGGAAGAATCGGAGAAGAAAAAAGATGGCACAAAAGAAGAGCAAGTTGAAGAAAAGCAGACTATTGAAGTGAAATCAGACACAAAAGTGGAATCAAAAGAACACTCTGAAAGTGTTGAAGAAAAACAAGATCACAGTAGTGAAAAGAAAACTTCAGACAGCAAAAACGGTGCAATCAAACCTAAAGATTCGTTAGAACTTAATGTAATGCAGGAATCACATCCCGATGAAAAAATATCGACTACTATCGAATCAGGGGCGACTACCGCACCGACTCTACCTGAGGATGAAAGAATAACTCTTGATGAAATCAAAGAAGACCAACAAGTAGAAGAAAAACATATCAAAGAAGAGACGAAAGAAGTAGTTCCACCACAAACCCTTATAAACGTTAAGCTCAAGAGCCCAAAATTAGAAACCATACCGGCACCATTGAGAGAAATAGTTAAAACTCCAGATGAAGTTGCTGATTTGCCTTTACACGAAGAAGTAGATTACAGGACATACGAGGAAAAGAAAACTCCAGTGGAAGAAGATATTTTTAGGAGGAAACCAGATGTTGGTTTTGTACACGAAATTAAAGTACCTAAAGATCTGCCGCTTCCAGAAATTGAGAGTACTTCATCTATTAAGGGTAGTCAACACGATGTCGTTTTAAAAACTGTGGAGCGGCCATCACATGCTGAGCTGGTCGTGGTTACTCCTGGATCGGCTCCAGAGTCACCGATGTACCCTGAAGCGAGTAAAGTACCACTAATAAAAGAACTAGAACCAGTCAAAGAGTACGATGATACGGACTTTAATTATAGTCAATTCACTGAGCAACTACGAGAGACTCATATAACCACCGTGGACTCGCCAATGAAAGAAGAAATAGTAATTGTGGAAGAGATAATTGCAGATAAAATACCTTCGATACCGGAAGATATCGAAAAAGAAATTGAAGAGGCTCGTAAATTAGAAGGCATGGATAGACCTCCTCTAAGCCCCAAAGATGTAGAAAAAATTGTTGCTGACGTTGCTGAAGTATTAAAATCTGATAAGAGTTTAGAAGAAATCATGGCAGAAAAATCTCCGGTTATGTTGCAGAAGTCTCCAGAGCACTTGTTTAAAACAGATACGATAACAAGTGCTATTGAAGCAACGAAGCAGTTGATTTCTAAGGAGAGTACAGGAAAGGAAAAAGCTGCAGAAATGGTCAAAGAAATTTCTCCTGCAAGGTCTATTGCATCTGAAGACTTGAGTGAAGTCTCAGACAAGACTGTGCTTAGTGAAGGCAAACGAGCTAAGCGGGAAATCAAAGATGACACACATGATCAACAAGGAAACGTTTCAAAAGCGAAAGATGATTTAACTAAAGTTATTCAGGAAACAGTTGAAGAGTTAATTGAAAGTGATGAATACAAAGATGACACTGAATTGAAGGTAGAAGAAAAATCTGAGAAACGACTTAGCATTTCTTTAGAAACAGCAAAAACATTGGAAAAGTTAGAAGAGAGAATGGCTGACCTAAAGAAAAAAGAGGAAGCCATATCACAGAAAATATTGTTTGACAAAAAAAGGACAAGCGTTGATTTCCTAGACAAAGAATCTTATGAAGAACAAAAAAAGACTGTCAAAGAAGTTACATCGAAAGAAGATAAAGTAACACATTCCTCTGATGTTGTAGACTTTAGCATATCCCAAGGGACTAAAAAAATACATGAAATATCTACAGAACAAGATATAACTGGTGAAGAAAAGGAAGAAATTACAACAACAACCACTAAATTACACGAGGGCCTAAAAAATGGCGTGTCTTCAACAGAACACGACACAATTCAGCAAACATATGATGAACTTCAAACAGGCGTAAGGCTACAAGAAGGTACACAAGACGAAAATGAAAAACAACTTGATAAACAAGTATCACAATTAGACAACAAAGTTATACAAAAATCTGTTGTTGGAGAATCTGTCACCATCGATATTCTTAAGTCTGACGATCTTCTCAGCGAGGTTCATTCAAAAGAACCCAGTCCAGAGAAGCATGATCAGAGTATAATCGTTGATACAACTGAAGCAGACCATTTTGATAAAGTAGGTAGCAATTACAAAGATTTGACTGTCACCGACAAAATAAAGACTGCACACATACATCAAAAATCGACCATAACAACGGCCGACGTGCATGAAAGTCAAAAGCTGGACATCCGAAATGGACACAAAGAAGACAAAGAAAGTCCAGATAAAGAACAAACTTCACTTTCATTAAAAGAAAGTAAACTAACGTTTGATAATGAAAAGGATGAAACTGACGAATCTCAAGTTGAAAGAAAAGTAAGTATTATAGAAACGGCGACAAAAGTCGTTAGTGATATATCCAGTCAAATATTAGAACAGACTGATACGTATATAGAAAAGCACCTCCGGAAAGAGGCTGAGACTTCTGACAAACTTGTTAAAACGCAAGTAAGTATAGAAACAAGAATTCAGCCAGAAGTATCAATCGATGGTGATCAAGTATTAAGGACGATCGAGTCTAAGCGAGATAGTATAACTAGAGAACTCATCGATGCTGAAAAACACATAGAACACAAAACAGATCTAGTACAGGAAACAGTGCCAGAAATAAGTAAGAAAGTTACCGATGTTATTTCACAAAGCTTAGGTGTTGCAAAGGACTCTACACTTGTAAATGTTGATAAAGTTAATGAAAAACTAAGCCCAGAAAAACAAGAAGATAAAGAAGATGATGTCACATCCGACGAACTTACCGAAACAACTCCACTTTCCGATAAACCTGAAAAAGAACTCAGTCCATTAAAACAAGAGACTGAAATCGCTGAAAGCCTAGAATCAGAAATAGCTCTAGCAGACAAACACATATCATCTCACAAATTGTCTAGCCCACTGCTATCCGAAAAAGAGACCAGCCTCGTGGCATCGGAATCAGAAAAAGCACTAATAGAGAAGTCTAAAAGTTCAACAGTTTCAGAGAAAGAAATCACTAAGTTAGCGCCAACTCTCGATTTTTCTGAACCACCTAGCCCGGCACCATCTGACAAGGCCCCGTCAGAGAAGGCACCTAGCCCGACACCATCTGACAAGGCCCCGTCAGAGAAGGCACCTAGCCCGACACCATCTGACAAAGCGCCTAGCCCAACTTTGTCCGAGAAAGCTCCTTCTGAAAGGGCGCCTAGCCTAGTTCCATCAGAAAAGGCACCATCAGAGAAGGCACCTAGCCCGGCACCATCAGACAAGGCCCCATCAGAGAAGGCACCTAGCCCGACACCATCTGACAAAGCGCCTAGCCCAACTTTGTCCGAGAAAGCTCCTTCTGAAAGGGCGCCTAGCCTAGTTCCATCAGAAAAGGCACCATCAGAGAAGGCACCTAGCCCGGCACCATCTGACAAGGCCCCATCAGAGAAGGCACCTAGCCCGACACCATCTGACAAAGCGCCTAGCCCAACTTTGTCCGAGAAAGCTCCTTCTGAAAGGGCGCCTAGCCTAGTTCCATCGGAAAAGGCCCCATCAGAAAAGGCACCTAGCCCGGCACCATCTGACAAGGCCCCATCAGAGAAGGCACCTAGCCCGGCACCATCTGACAAGGCCCCATCAGAGAAGGCACCTAGCCCGACACCATCTGACAAAGCGCCTAGCCCAACTTTGTCCGAGAAAGCTCCCTCTGAAAGGGTGCCTAGCCTAGTTCCATCGGAAAAGGCCCCATCAGAAAAGGCACCTAGCCCGGCACCATCTGACAAGGCACCATCAGAGAAGGCACCTAGCCCGGCACCATCTGACAAAGCGCCTAGCCCAACTTTGTTCGAGAAAGCTCCCTCTGAAAGGGCACCTAGTCTAGTTCCATCGGAAAAGGCCCCATTAGAGAAGGCACCTAGCCCGGCACCATCTGACAAGGCCCCATCAGAGAAGGCACCTAGCCCGACACCATCTGATAAGGCACTTAGCCCGACACCATCTGACAAAGCGCCTAGCCCAACTTTGTCCGTAAAAGCTCCCTCTGATAAGGCGCCTAGCCCAGTTCCATCGGAAAAGGCACCCTCAGAGACGGCACCTAGCCCGGCACCATCTGACAAGGCCCCATCAGAGAAGGCACCTAGCCCGACACCGTCTGACAAAGCGCCTAGCCCAACTTTGTTCGAAAAAGCTCCCTCAGAAAGGGCACCTAGTCTAGTTCCATCGGAAAAGGCCCCATCAGAGAAGGCACCTAGCCCGGCACCATCTGACAAGGCCCCATCAGAGAAGGCACCTAGCCCGACACCATCGGACAAAGCGCCTAGCCCAACTTTGTCCGATAAAGCTCCGTCAGAAAGGGCACTTAGTCTAGTTCCATCTGACAAGGCACCATCAGAGAAGGCATCTAGCCCAGCACCATCAGACAAGGCCCTATCAGAGAAGGCACCTAGCCCGACACCATCTGACAGAGCGCCTAGCCCAACTTTGTCCGAGAAAGCTCCCTCAGAAAGGGCAGCTAGTCTAGTTCCATCGGAAAAGGCCCCATCAGAGAAGGCACCTAGCCCGGCACCATCAGACAAGGCCCTATCAGAGAAGGCACCTAGTCCGGCACCATCTGACAAAGCGCCTAGCCCAACTTTGTCCGAGAAAGCTCCTTCTGAAAGGGCGCCTAGCCTAGTTCCATCAGAAAAGGCACCATCAGAGAAGGCACCTAGCCCGGCACCATCTGACAAGGCCCCATCAGAGAAGGCATCTAGCCCGGCACCAACTGACAAGGCCCCATCAGAGAAGGCACCTAGCCCGGCACCATCTGACAAGGCCCCATCAGAGAAGGCACTTAGCCCGACACCATCTGACAAAGCGCCTAGCCCAACTTTGTCCGAGAAAGCTCCCTCTGAAAGGGCGCCTAGCCTAGTTCCATCAGAAAAGGCACCATCAGAGAAGGCACCAAGCCCGGCACCATCTGACAAGGTCCCATCAGAGAAGGCACCTAGTCCGGCACCATCAGACAAGGCCCTATCAGAGAAGGCACCTAGCCCGACACCATCTGACAGAGCGCCTAGCCCAACTTTGTCCGAGAAAGCTCCCTCAGAAAGGGCAGCTAGTCTAGTTCCATCGGAAAAGGCCCCATCAGAGAAGGCACCTAGCCCGGCACCATCAGACAAGGCCCTATCAGAGAAGGCACCTAGTCCGGCACCATCTGACAAAGCGCCTAGCCCAACTTTGTCCGAGAAAGCTCCTTCTGAAAGGGCGCCTAGCCTAGTTCCATCAGAAAAGGCACCATCAGAGAAGGCACCTAGTCCGGCACCATCTGACAAAGCGCCTAGCCCAACTTTGTCCGAGAAAGCTCCTTCTGAAAGGGCGCCTAGCCTAGTTCCATCAGAAAAGGCACCGTCAGAGAAGGCACCTAGCCCGGCACCATCTGACAAGGCCCCATCAGAGAAGGCATCTAGCCCGGCACCAACTGACAAGGCCCCATCAGAGAAGGCACCTAGCCCGGCACCATCTGACAAGGCCCCATCAGAGAAGGCACCTAGCCCGACACCATCTGACAGAGCGCCTAGCCCAACTTTGTCCGAGAAAGCTCCCTCAGAAAGGGCAGCTAGTCTAGTTCCATCGGAAAAGGCCCCATCAGAGAAGGCACCTAGCCCGGCACCATCGGACAAGGCCCCATCAGAGAAGGCACCTAGCCCGACACCGTCTGACAAAGCGCCTAGCCCAACTTTGTTCGAAAAAGCTCCCTCAGAAAAGGCACCTAGTCTAGTTCCATCGGAAAAGGCCCCATCAGAGAAGGCACCTAGCCCGGCACCATCTGACAAGGCCCCATCAGAGAAGGCGCCTAGCCCGACACCATCTGACAAAGCGGCTAGCCCAACTTTGTCCGAGAAAGCTCCCTCTGAAAGGGCGCCTAGCCTAGTTCCATCAGAAAAGGCACCATCAGAGAAGGTCCCATCAGAGAAGGCACCTAGTCCGGCACCATCAGACAAGGCCCTATCAGAGAAGGCACCTAGCCCGACACCATCTGACAGAGCGCCTAGCCCATCTTTATCCGAGAAAGCTCCCTCTGAAAGGGCGCCTAGTCTAGTTCCATCGGAAAAGGCCCCATCAGAGAAGGCACCTAGCCCGGCACCATCTGACAAGGCCCCATCAGAGAAGGCACCTAGCCCGACACCATCTGACAAAGCGCCTAGCCCAACTTTGTCCGAGAAAGCTCCCTCTGAAAGGGCGCCTAGCCTAGTTCCATCAGAAAAGGCACCATCAGAGAAGGCACCTAGCCCGGCACCATCTGACAAGGCCCCATCAGAGAAGGCACCTAGTCCGGCACCATCAGACAAGGCCCTATCAGAGAAGGCACCTAGTCCGGCACCATCAGACAAAGCGCCTAGCCCAACTTTGTCCGAGAAAGCTCCCTCAGAAAGGGCACCTAGTCCGGCACCATCAGACAAGGCCCCATCAGAGAAGGCACCTAGCCCGACACCATCTGACAAAGCGCCTAGCCCAACTTTGTCCGAGAAAGCTCCCTCTGAAAGGGCGCCTAGCCCAGTCCCATCGGAAAAGGCCCCGTCCGAGAAGGCACCTAGCCCGGCACCATCTGACAAGGCCCCATCAGAGAAGGCACCTAGCCCGACACCATCTGACAAAGCGCCTAGCCCAACTTTGTCTGAAAAAGCTCCCTCTGAAAGGGCGCCTAGTCTAGTTCCATCGGAAAAAGCCCCATCAGAGAAGGCACCTAGCCCGGCACCATCTGACAAGGCTCCATCAGAGAAGGCACCTAGCCCGGCACCATCTGACAAGGCACCATCAGAGAAGGCTCCTAGCCCAGCACCATCTGAAAAGGCACCATCAGAGAAGGCTCCTAGCCCAGCACCATCTGAAAAGGCACCATCAGAGAAAGCACCTAGCCCGACACCATCTGACAGAGCGCCTAGCCCAACTTTGTCCGAGAAAGCTCCCTCTGAAAGGGCGCCTAGCCCAGTCCCATCGGAAAAGGCCCCGTCCGAGAAGGCACCTAGCCCGGCACCATCTGACAAGGCCCCATCAGAGAAGGCACCTAGCCCGACACCATCTGACAAAGCGCCTAGCCCAACTTTGTCTGAAAAAGCTCCCTCTGAAAGGGCGCCTAGTCTAGTTCCATCGGAAAAAGCCCCATCAGAGAAGGCACCTAGCCCGGCACCATCTGACAAGGCTCCATCAGAGAAGGCACCTAGCCCGGCACCATCTGACAAGGCACCATCAGAGAAGGCTCCTAGCCCAGCACCATCTGAAAAGGCACCATCAGAGAAGGCTCCTAGCCCAGCACCATCTGAAAAGGCACCATCAGAGAAAGCACCTAGCCCGGCACCATCTGACAAGGCCCCATCAGAGAAGGCACCTATCCCGACACCATCTGACAAAGCGCCTAGCCCAACTTTATGCGAGAAAGCTCCCTCTGAAAGGGCGCCTAGCCTAGTTCCATCAGAAAAGGCCCTATTAGAGAAGGCTCCTAGCGCGGCACCATCTGACAAGGCCCCATCAGAGGCACCTAGCCCCGTACCATCTGACAAGGCACCTAGCCCCGTACCTTCAGAAAAGGCCCCATCGGAGAAAGCACACAGCCCAACACCGTCTGACAAGGCTCCTTCTGAGAAGGCACCAAGCCCCGTACCATCTGACAAGGCCCCATCGGAGAAGGCTTACAGCCCAACTCCGTCTGACAAGGCTCCTTCTGAGAAGGCACCTAGTCCCGTACCATCTGAGAAGGCCCCATCGGAGAAGGCTCACAGCCCAACACCGTCTGACAAGGCTCCTTCTGAGAAGGCACCTAGTCCGGTACCGTCAGAAAAGGCCCCATCGGAAAAGGCTCACAGCCCAACACCGTCTGACAAGGCTCCTTCTGAAAAGGCACCTAGTCCCGTACCGTCTGAGAAGGCCCCATCGGAGAAGGCTCACAGCCCAACACCGTCTGACAAGGCTCCTTCTGAGAAGGCACCTAGTCCCGTACCATCTGAGAAGGCCCCATCGGAGAAGGCTCACAGCCCAACACCGTCTGACAAGGCTCCTTCTGAGAAGGCACCTAGTCCGGTACCGTCAGAAAAGGCCCCATCGGAAAAGGCTCACAGCCCAACTCCGTCTGACAAGGCTCCTTCTGAGAAGGCACCTAGTCCCGTACCATCTGAGAAGGCCCCATCGGAGAAGGCTCACAGCCCAACACCGTCTGACAAGGCTCCTTCTGAGAAGGCACCTAGTCCCGTACCGTCTGAGAAGGCCCCATCGGAGAAGGCTCACAGCCCAACACCGTCTGACAAGGCTCCTTCTGAGAAGGCACCTAGTCCGGTACCGTCAGAAAAGGCCCCATCGGAAAAGGCTCACAGCCCAACTCCGTCTGACAAGGCTCCTTCTGAGAAGGCACCTAGCTCCGTACCTTCAGAAAAGGTCCCATCGGAGAAAGCACACAGCCCAACACCGTCTGATATGGCTCCTTCTGAGAAGGCGCCTAGCCCGACACCATCTGACAGAGCGCCTAGCCCGACTTCATCCGAGAAAGCTCCCTCTGAAAGGGCGCCTAGCCTAGGCTCATCGGAAAAAGCCCCATTGGAGAAGGCTCCTAGCCCGGCACCATCTGACAAGGCTCTATCAGAGAAGGCATCTAGCCCGGCACCATCTGACAAGGCTCTATCAGAGAAGGCACCTAGCCCGACACCATCTGACAAAGCGCCTAGCCCAACTTTGTCCGAGAAAGCTCCCTCTGAAAGGGCGCCTAGCCCAGTCCCATCGGAAAAGGTTCCATTGGAGAAGGCTCCTAGCCCGGCACCATCTGACAAGGCTCTATCAGAGAAGGCACCTAGCCCGACACCATCTGACAAGGCCCCATCAGAGAAGGCACCTAGCCCAGCACTATCTGACAAGGCACCTAGCCCGATACCATCTGATAAAGCGCCTAGCCCAACTTTATCAAAAAAAACTGCCTCAGAAAGGGCGCCTAGCCTAGTTCCAACAGAAACGGCAATCAGCCCAGTACCGTCTGACAAGGCCCCGCTTGAAACGGCACTTATACACGGCCAAACGTTGCCAGCAAAAGAACCGCCTACAAAGACACCTAGCGGACTTATGTTTACTAAGCCAGCGCAGGCATCACTTTTTGGTAAACCAACTTCTGACGACGAAGCAGATATTTACGACGAGCCTGGATCTCCTGATCTTGTTGACGAAGAATCGATTGTTCCAAGCAATGACAAGTTCATGCTTACTAGCATGCTGAATCAATTCGATGACAATATTCACAAATCCGATGCGAAAAACGTAACATCAATTGTGAAAGAAAAAACTATCGAAGATGTTTTGAAGGACATGCCATATGATAAGTCAGTTGATATAAAGGGAGAACCTACGACACCACCCACTTCACCAGAAACAAAGAAAGCTGATCCTGATAAACTTGAACCATCACTTATCAAAGAAAGTGCTTTACCTGCATCTGATAAGTTGACAAGCCCTGAAAAGCTAGATCATAAATTACCATTATCTGCAAAAGATACTGTGACTGTTGGTATCCAACCCCCAAGTCCAGAAATAGTCAGCGAAATAACAGAACTGGAAGCACAAGATGTGACCAAGGAGATTAAAATGTCTCACCACAAAACACATGTAGAAGAAACTCATTTTGAGGAAAAACTTGTCTCCACCAATATTGATGAACTCACGTCAGTTCAATTAAAACGTAGTGATCATGAAGTGGATAAACCAGATAAAAATGGGGTAGTTGATGTGATGGTAAGCGGAGTCAAACATATAGGGCATATCTTAAAAGACTCGTTGGTTGATGGAATACATGAAATTATAAATGACACAGTTAATAAGCCCACAGATGACAAGCTTGCGTTGTCAGGTGAAGAAACAAGTCATTTTGATAAGGTGATTACCGAGACACCGTCTAACAAGGCTGAATCGGAGAAGGCAATTAGCCCAACATCGTCTGATAGGGCTCCTTCTGAAAAGACATCTAGCCCAGTCCCGTCTGACAAGGCACCATCAGAGAAGGCACCTAGCCCGACACCATCTGACAAAGCGCCTAGCCCAACTTTACCTGATAAGGCTCCCTCTGAAAGAAAACTTAGCCTAGTGCCATCGGAAAAGGCACTTAGCCCAACACCGTCTGACAAGGCTTCTTCTGAAAAGGCACCTAGCCCCGTACCGTCAGAAAGGGCCCCATCGCAGAAGGCACCCAGCCCAACACCGTCTGACAAGGCTCCTTCTGAGAAGGCACTTAGCCCCTTACCATCTGAGAAGGCCCCTTCGGAGAAGGCATCTAGCCCCGTACCATCTGAGAAGGCCCCATCAGAGGAGGCTCACAGCCCAACACCGTCTGACAAGGCTCCTTCTGAGAAGGCACCAAGCCCCGTACCGTCCGAAAAGGCCCCATCGGAAAAGGCTCACAGCCCAACACCGTCTGACAAGGCTCATTCCGAGAAGGCACCTAGCCCCGTACCGTCTGAGAAGGCCCCATCGGAGAAGGCTCACAGCCCAACACCGTCTGACAAGGCTCATTCCGAGAAGGCACTTAGCCCCGTACCGTCTGAGAAGGCCCCATCGGAGAAGGCTCACAGCCCAACACCGTCTGACAAGGCTCATTCCGAGAAGGCACCTAGCCCCGTACCGTCTGAGAAGGCCCCATCGGAGAAGGCTCACAGCCCAACACCGTCTGACAAGGCTCATTCCGAGAAGGCACTTAGCCCCGTACCGTCTGAGAAGGCCCCATCGGAGAAGGCTCACAGCCCAACACCGTCTGACAAGGCTCATTCCGAGAAGGCACTTAGCCCCGTACCGTCTGAGAAGGCCCCATCGGAGAAGGCTCACAGCCCAACACCGTCTGACAAGGCTCATTCCGAGAAGGCACCTAGCCCCGTACCGTCAGAAAAGGCCCCATCGGAGAAGGCTCACAGCCCAACACCGTCTGACAAGGCTCCTTCTGAGAAGGCACCTAGCCCCGTACCGTCAGAAAAGGCCCCATCGGAGAAGGCTCACAGCCCAACACCGTCTGACAAGGCTCCTTCCGAGAAGGCACCTAGCCCCGTACCGTCAGAAAAGGCCCCATCGGAGAAGGCTCACAGCCCAACACCGTCTGACAAGGCTCCTTCTGAGAAGGCACCAAGCCCCGTACCGTCCGAAAAGGCCCCATCGGAAAAGGCTCACAGCCCAACACCGTCTGACAAGGCTCCTTCTGAAAAGGCACCTAGCCCCGTACCATCTGAGAAGGCCCCATCGGAGAAGGCACACAGCCCAACACCGTCTGACAAGGCTCCTTCTGAAAAGGCACCTAGCCCCGTACCGTCTGAGAAGGCCCCATCGGAGAAGGCTCACAGCCCAACACCGTCTGACAAGGCTCCTTCTGAAAAGGCACCTAGTCCGGTACCGTCAGAAAAGGCCCCATCGGAAAAGGCACACAGCCCAACACCGTCTGACAAGGCTCCTTCTGAGAAGGCACCTAGCCCCATACCGTCAGAAAAGGCCCCATCGGAGAAGGCTCACAGCCCAACACCGTCTGACAAGGCTCCTTCTGAAAAGGCACCAAGCCCCGTACCGTCCGAAAAGGCCCCATCAGAGAAGGCACACAGCCCAACACCGTCTGACAAGGCTCCTTCTGAAAAGGCACCTAGCCCCGTACCGTCTGAAAAGGCCCCATCGGAGAAGGCTCACAGCCCAACACCGTCTGACAAGGCTCCTTCTGAAAAGGCACCTAGTCCGGTACCGTCAGAAAAGGCCCCATCGGAAAAGGCACACAGCCCAACACCGTCTGACAAGGCTCCTTCTGAGAAGGCACCTAGCCCCATACCGTCAGAAAAGGCCCTATCGGAGAAGTCTCACAGCCCAACACCGTCTGACAAGGCTCCTTCTGAAAAGGCACCTAGTCCCGTACCGTCAGAAAAAGCTCCATCGGAAAAGGCTCACAGCCTAACACCGTCTGACAAGGCTCCTTCTGAAAAGGCACCTAGTCCCGTACCGTCAGAAAAAGCCCCATCGGAAAAGGCTCACAGCCCAACACCGTCTGACAAGGCTCCTTCTGAAAAGGCACCTAGTCCCGTACCGTCAGAAAAAGCTCCATCGGAAAAGGCTCACAGCCCAACACCGTCTGACAAGGCTCCTTCTGAAAAGGCACCTAGTCCCGTACCGTCAGAAAAAGCCCCATCGGAAAAAGCTCACAGCCCAACACCGTCTGACAAGGCTCCTTCTGAAAAGGCACCTAGTCCCGTACCGTCAGAAAAAGTCCCATCGGAAAAGGCTCACAGCCCAACACCGTCTGACAAGGCTCCTTCTGAAAAGGCACCTAGTCCGGTACCGTCAGAAAAGGCCCCATCGGAAAAGGCTCACAGCCCAACACCGTCTGACAAGGCTCATTCCGAGAAGGCACCTAGCCCCGTACCGTCAGAAAAGGCCCCATCGGAGAAGGCTCACAGCCCAACACCGTCTGACAAGGCTCCTTCTGAGAAGGCACCTAGCCCCGTACCGTCAGAAAAGGCCCCATCGGAGAAGGCTCACAGCCCAACACCGTCTGACAAGGCTCCTTCTGAAAAGGCACCTAGCCCCGTACCGTCTGAGAAGGCCCCATCGGAGAAGGCTCACAGCCCAACACCGTCTGACAAGGCTCCTTTTGAGAAGGCACCTAGTCCGGTACTGTCAGAAAAGGCCCCATCGGAAAAGGCACACAGCCCAACACCGTCTGACAAGGCTCCTTCTGAGAAGGCACCAAGCCCCGTACCGTCCGAAAAGGCCCCATCAGAGAAGGCTCAAAGCCCAACACCGTCTGACAAGGCTCCTTCTGAGAAGGCACCAAGCCCCGTACCGTCCGAAAAGGCCCCATCAGAGAAGGCTCACAGCCCAACACCGTCTGACAAGGCTCCTTCTGAGAAGGCACCAAGCCCCGTACCGTCCGAAAAGGCCCCATCGGAGAAGGCTCACAGCCCAACACCGTCTGACAAGGCTCCTTCTGAAAAGGCACCTAGTCCCGTACCGTCTGAGAAGGCCCCATCGGAAAAGGCTCACAGCCCAACACCGTCTGACAAGGCTCCTTCTGAAAAGGCACCTAGTCCCGTACCGTCAGAAAAGGCCCCATCGGAGAAGGCTCACAGCCCAACACCGTCTGACAAGGCTCCTTCTGAGAAGGCACCAAGCCCCGTACCGTCAGAAAAGGCCCCATCAGAGAAGGCTCACAGCCCAACACCGTCTGACAAGGCTCCTTCTGAGAAGGCACCAAGCCCCGTACCGTCCGAAAAGGCCCCATCGGAGAAGGCTCACAGCTCAACACCGTCTGACAAGGCTCCTTCTGAGAAGGCATCTAGCCCCGTACCGTCAGAAAAGGCCCCATCGGAGAAGGCTCACAGCCCAACACCGTCTGACAAAGCTCCTTCTGAGAAGGCACCAAGCCCCGTACCGTCCGAAAAGGCCCCATCGGAAAAGGCTCAAAGCCCAACACCGTCTGACAAGGCTCCTTCTGAGAAGGCACCAAGCCCCGTACCGTCCGAAAAGGCGCCATCGGAAAAGGCTCACAGCCCAACACCGTCTGACAAGGCTCCTTCTGAGAAGGCACCAAGCCCCGTACCGTCCGAAAAGGCCCCATCGGAAAAGGCTCATAGCCCAACACCGTCTGACAAGGCTCCTTTTGAAAAGGCACCTAGTCCCGTACCGTCTGAGAAGGCCCCATCGGAAAAGGCTCACAGCCCAACACCGTCTGACAAGGCTCCTTCTGAAAAGGCACCTAGTCCCGTACCGTCAGAAAAGGCCCCATCGGAGAAGGCTCACAGCCCAACACCGTCTGACAAGGCTCCTTCTGAGAAGGCACCTAGCCCCGTACCGTCAGAAAAGGCCCCATCGGAGAAGGCTCACAGCCCAACACCGTCTGACAAGGCTCCTTCTGAGAAGGCACCAAGCCCCGTACCATCCGAAAAGGCCCCATCGGAGAAGGCACACAGCCCAACACCGTCTGACAAGGCTCCTTCTGAGAAGGCACCAAGCCCCGTACCGTCAGAAAAGGCCCCATCAGAGAAGGCTCACAGCCCAACACCGTCTGACAAGGCCCCATCAGAGAAGGCACACAGCCCAACACCGTCTGACAAGGCTCCTTCTGAAAAGGCACCTAGCCCCGTACCGTCTGAAAAGGCCCCATCGGAGAAGGCTCACAGCCCAACACCGTCTGACAAGGCTCCTTCTGAAAAGGCACCTAGTCCGGTACCGTCAGAAAAGGCCCCATCGGAAAAGGCACACAGCCCAACACCGTCTGACAAGGCTCCTTCTGAGAAGGCACCTAGCCCCATACCGTCAGAAAAGGCCCTATCGGAGAAGGCTCACAGCCCAACACCGTCTGACAAGGCTCCTTCTGAAAAGGCACCAAGCCCCGTACCGTCCGAAAAGGCCCCATCAGAGAAGGCACACAGCCCAACACCGTCTGACAAGGCTCCTTCTGAAAAGGCTCACAGCCCAACACCGTCTGACAAGGCTCCTTCTGAAAAAGCACCTAGCCCCGTACCATCTGAGAAGGCCCCATCGGAGAAGGCTCACAGCCCAACATCGTCTGACAAGGCTCCTTCTGAAAAGGCACCTAGCCCCGTACCGTCTGAGAAGGCCCCATCGGAGAAGGCTCACAGCCCAACATCGTCTGACAAGGCTCCTTCTGAAAAGGCACCTAGTCCGGTACCGTCAGAAAAGGCCCCATCGGAAAAGGCACACAGCCCAACACCGTCTGACAAGGCTCCTTCTGAGAAGGCACCTAGCCCCATACCGTCAGAAAAGGCCCCATCGGAGAAGGCTCACAGCCCAACACCGTCTGACAAGGCTCCTTCTGAAAAGGCACCAAGCCCCGTACCGTCCGAAAAGGCCCCATCGGAGAAGGCTCACAGCCCAACACCGTCTGACAAGGCTCCTTCTGAAAAGGCACCAAGCCCCGTACCGTCCGAAAAGGCCCCATCAGAGAAGGCACACAGCCCAACACCGTCTGACAAGGCTCCTTCTGAAAAGGCTCACAGCCCAACACCGTCTAACAAGGCTCCTTCTGAGAAGGCACCTAGCCCCATACTATCTGAAAAGGCCCCATCGGAGAAGGTTCACAGCCCAATTCCGTCTGACAAGGCTCCTTCTGAGAAGGCACCTAGCCCCGTACCGTCAGACAAGGTCCCATCGGAGAAGGCTCAGAGCCCAACGCCGTCTGACAAGGCTTCTTCTGAGAAGGCACCTAGCCCAGTACCGTCAGAAAAGGCCCCATCGGAGAAGGCTCACAGCCCAACACCGTCTGACAAGGCTTCTTCTGAGAAGGCACCAAGTCCCGTACCGTCAGAAAAGGCCCCATCGGAAAAGGCACACAGCCCAACACCGTCTGACAAGGCTCCTTCTGAAATGGCACCTAGCCCTGTACCATCTGAGAAGGTCCCATCAGAGAAGGCACACAGCCCAACACCGTCTGACAAGGCTCCTTCTGAGAAGGCATCTAGCCCCGTACCGTCTGAAAAGGCCCCATCGCAGAAGGGAGATAGCCCTGCACCATCTGACAAGGCCCCGTCGGAGAAGGCATTTAGCCCCACCCCGTCTGAGAAGGCTCTTAGCCCCGTACCCTCTGACAAGGCCCCATCGGAGAAGGCACACAGCCCAACACCGTCTGACAAAGTGCCTAGTCCAACTTTGTCGGAGAAAGCTTCCATTCAAAGTGCACCCAGCCTAGTTCCCTCTGAAACTGCCCCTTCGGAGAAGTCACCCAGCCCGGCATCGTCTGATAAAGCACTAAGTTCCGAGCCATGCAATGTTTACGAAAAAGGATCAATCCTTGCTGAAAAGCCAACAAGCCTACCCCTTGTTGACGTTATTTGTACTGGAACAACTGAAGATCACGGTAAACTCACAAACCAAATATCTGATGAGACGCCATTTGAAAAACCAATTAGTCCCATGGTGAATAAAAAAGCCAAGATTTGCAGTCCGATGCCTTTTGATAAGGTTCCGTCTGAGGACGCGCCTAGTCCTGATCATGACGTGGCCCATAGTATAGTGGTTAAGAGTTCTACCAGTCCAATCCAATCAGAGGAAACGATTATTCCTGTTCCATCTGGCAAGGGTCCTACAGATAAATTGCAAAGCCCAGTACCATCAGAAAAGACGCCTAGCCCACTACCATCGGATAAAGTGCCATCTGATAAGGCACCAAGTCCAGTGCTCCCGGGACAAAAACCATCTGATGAAGCGGTAAGCCCAACACCTTCCACCAAATCAGAACAATCAGTAGAAAAAGCTATCGAGGAAACCATTAGACCTGCTAATGTCCAACAACTGGAGGGCATCGTTTCCAGTGCTGTGATACAGGAACTAGTAGATCCAGCTCTTGAAAAACTGATAGCAGATATTGGTAAACCAAAAGATATAGCTAAGGCACCTAGCCTAACGCCGTCTGACAAGGCTCCTTCCGAGAAGGCATCTAGCCCCGTACCATCTGAAAAGGCCCCATCGGAGAAGGCACCTAGCCTAACACCATCTGACAAGGCCCCAATAGAGAAGGCATCTAGCCCAACGCCATCTGGCAAAGCGCCTAGCCCAACTTTATTGGAGAAGGCTCTCTCTGAAAAAGCACCTAGCCTAGTCCCATCGGAAAAAGCCCCATCTGAGAAGGCACCAAGCCCCGTACAGTCTGACAAGGTCCCATCGGTAATGGCACTTAGCTCAACACCGTCTGACAAGGCTCCTTCTGAGAAGACACCTAGCCCCATTCCGTCTGACAAGGCCCCGTCAGAGAAGGCACCTAGCCCAACGCCATCTGACAAAACTCCTTCTGGGAAGGCATCTAGCCCTGTACTGTCTGACAAGGCGCCAAGTCCAACTTTATCGGAAAAGGCACCGTCTGAACGAGCGGCAAGTCTAGTTCCGTCAGAAAAAGCAGTTAGCCTAACACCATCGGACAAGGCCCCATCTGAAAAAGCATTTAGCCCAGTTCCGTCTGACAGCGTGCCTAGTCTAACTTTATCAGAGAAAGCCCCGTCTCAACGATCGGCTAGTCTAGTTCCGTCAGAAAAAGCAGTTAGCCCAACACCAACTGATAAGGTATCATCTGAAGAAACGCCATCTGATATGGCAGCGCATTCAGTAGCGTCGCACCGAGAAAAGAATATAGATGACAAGAAGATTGCAACACCTGATAAATCTAAGTTCGATATCGAAACATCGGTCGATACAACTCCTAGCACGGATAAATCGGAAGAAACAATTATAAGCTCTTCTGAAAAAGTAGATGAAGAGAAACCATTTACAGCATCAGAATCAAAATCACTTTTGACAGAAGTAAGCAAACCAGTAAATATTTCTGAGAAGGAGACAAAGGAAATGGCGACTGAAGAGAAAGATGTAGATGAAAAGGATAAGGCAGGTCAAAGCATTAAAGTAGAATCTGTAACTAAATCAAAAGTAACATCCAACATAGATAAACATATAGTCGAGAGTGTAACCGGATATGATGAAAGTTACTCGAGTATGGAGTCTCGAAAAGATTTGCAGGAGAAACAAACAATTACTGAGCGAAAACAAGCAGTTGAAACAGACATGTTTTCAAAACATGAATTATCTATAAATGAAACCAGTCATAAATCAACAAGTGAGGAAACCAAATCACATACTATCACAAAAAGATCAATAGATCATGATAAGCTAAGAGATGCTTCTGATGTATTGTCGTCACTATCTACAATCGATAGTGGCTTAGATAGAGATAGTATGACTTTACATGATAGTTCAGAGGATATTTCAAAAGAAATCAGCTTAGAAGAAAAATATAGTTTTGAAACTACTGAAAAGGACAAACGATCTAAAATGTTTTCAGAGTCGGAAACATTACAATCTATTAGTAGCAGTAGATTGAGCAGATTTAGCGATGATTCATATACATCTACGTTAAAAGAAATGGAGGTGTCTAAAACAGTTCCTGACTCTACACGTACAGAAATAGGATCACCAAAAGATGAAATACCTCTATCCGAAGCATCAGATTCTGGAGTGCATAGCATTCCTTTAGATATAGATCAGCTTATTTCGAAAGGCGATGGCCTCACGCACATCAAAGACGATGCAATGCAGTTTATGGAATCAATACATAAAGCATTCAGTGATGAAACAGTGCAACAAGGAATTAAAACAGAGGAAATGGAGTCCTTATTAGTATATTCTGAGAGTGACAGAGTATCAACACCACCTACAGTGCCTGTTAGTCCTTTACCTAAGACTCCGAGCAGTTTTCAAGACATTAAAGTAAGCGAAGGTGTACAAAGTGAAGTTACTTACGACAAATCTGATGGCACGGAAGAAACTATAACTAAAGTAGTTCATGTCGGTGAAGATGTATTGACTCAAAGAATTTCAACATCTACTGAGAAGGTATCAAAACTTATTAAAGATTCGACAGCTGAAAGTGAATCAGATCTCACGTCTCTTATGCAAAACATGGGTAAAATAAAAACAGAAACTGATACGGTAACCAAAATAATTAAAGAAGGTGAGAATGTTGTAACTCAAACAATAACTACTGTGACTACAAAAGAAGTTATTTCTAGGGAAGATGGCACACCACAAAATATCAAGACAACCATAGAAACAACGACATTGAGCAAGGGATCAGATGGTTCAACAATTACTACGACAGATACACAAACTTTATTGTCGGAATGTTCTTCCAGTCTTAAATCTACCTCACAAATGGATTTATATGCCAAAGATAGTAAAATAGATAAACTCTACCTCGAAAGTGATAAGTCTGAAACGGAAACAAGTAGCCAAACTAAAGAAACTAGGAAAGATCAGTCTTCCGTAACCTCTGATCTGCCCGCTCAAGTTCAGTACATTTCGGAATCAGATGAATCTGATGATGATGTTGAAACCACCACTATAGATACCGATGTAAGTAAACGAATTGTAAAGGAAAATAATGTCGATATAATGGAAACTATTACTACTGTTACCAAGAAAGAGACGCTGAAAGTAAATGATTCTAAAAAAATACGCACTACAGTAGAAACTACTATAACAAAAGAGCGCCCAGATGGTTCAAAAGATGTACAGAGAAACGTAGAGGTTACAACTGAGGAACCAGTCTCTGATTCAAACAACATAGAACAAGCTCTCATTAACTTATCTGTTCTTGGACAGCCCATAGAAACAGAATCAACAGAGTCTGAAGAAGTAAAACAAGATACATTAACTATCAAGAGAGTTACAATAACCAGAATAATTAAAACGACGTATGCGGATAGTCAGGGAACACCAAGAAAGTTGAAAACAGTAACGACTGTAACTACTACGGATAATTACCCTGATGGGTCTTCTCGTACTAAAGTTGATGGCAATACTTCAATCACAGACATAGAAGTTGAAGACATAACAGATTCACCTGAACTTGCTGACTATACTGTAGTTGATAAATCAGTTACCGTAGACAAACAAGAAAAAACTGTTTTCAAAAATGATAAAAGTATACTGCAAGTTGTAACAACAACGACTACCAAAGAAATATTATCGCCTGGAGACAAAGGTAGTCAAAAACTTAAAACTACAGTTGAAACTGTAACTGAATCACATTTACCGGACGGTATTACTGAAGTCACGAAAGATGTAAGGGTTTCTGTATCGAATTTTGAACTAGAGCCAACTGACGAAGAAACTGAAAAATATGATCAAATTGGAAAGCCATTGGAGAATGTAACGACCGCAGTCGAAAATATCACTGACAACGGGATTACTATAGTACGTAAAACAACCGTCACAACAATCAAAGAAGAGTTTCATAATAAAAGTAAAAACTCAAAGAGAATTAAAACTACGGTAATTACTAGAATTGAAGATGAACACCCTGATGGCTCCGTTATTACAAAAACGAGCGAGAAAGTATCTATAGTCGAGGAAAGCCTAGAGATTGCTCAAGTAATGAAAGTTCAAGATTTAAGCGAAAGTTCACCTAAAGACACTGCTGATGATTTTGAAGAACGTGACCAAGTAGAATCTATATTAACAGAATTATGTCCAGAAGGTGAACCTGAGGAAACGGAATCTACAGAATCCGAAGAAATTAAAGAGAAAGACTTAGTTATAAAAAGAACAGTTGTTACAAGAGTCGTAAAAACAAAATACTCTGATAGTCATGGCGCTATTAAGAAAATCAAAACTGTAACTACTATCACAACAACTGACCGATATCCTGATGGATCTGTCAAGACAAGCGTTGATGTAAACACGGCTATTAACGATATTGAAACGGGTGGCCCTCAAGTGGATCTAACTGACTTCCCTCAAGTAGAAGACAAATCAGTTGACGTCGATACAAAGCATACAGTTGTGGTGAGAGACGGTAAAGAATTAAAGCAAATCATCACCACTACCACAACCAAAGAAATATTGGCATCTTCTGATGGATCTAAAAAGAAAATTAGAACGACCATTGAAATACTTACCGAAACTAAACTACCTAACGGAACTACAGAAGTTACTAAAGATGTCAAGCTTTCTGTTGCTGACTATGGTACTGAAACCTTTGACGAAAATCTAGATGGTTTTACACTTGTTGGAAAGCCAGATGAACACACAAATTCAGAGAGTGAAGAATTAATCGAAAATGGTATTTTTATTATCAGGAAAACTACCGTTACTACTATTAGACAGGAATTTGAGCATATTGAGACGAAATCTAGGAAAATAAAAACTATTGTTAAAACTGTTGTTGAAGATGAACACCCGGATGGGACGGTAGTAACTAAAAAGAGTGAAAAGATATCTATTGCTGACGTTTTTCTTAAAACGCCACCATCAGTCCAAGATGACGCAGAAATAGTTGAAACGTACATAGATGATTCTGAAATAGTCGAAGATACAACAGAAGAATCAGATGTTAAGAATGAAGAAATCAAACAAGGATCCTTAACAATAAAACGAACAATTACAACAAAAACTAAAAAAGAAACGCTGGCCAGCGCAGACAAAAGTATAAAACGCGTCAGAACAACCGTTGAAACTGTAACTGTCGATGAATATCCAGATGGATCCACAGAAACTACTAAGGACGTCAAAATCACTATTTCAGAATTCCAGAAAACATCAGATAGTGATCTACAGGCAGCTTTACAAGGACTTCATTCAACTGGCAAAATCAAAACTTCGGTAGATAAAAAGACTAATACACTTACTGAACATGGACAAAAAATCACTCAAATAATCACCACACATGTAACAAAAGAAGAATTAAAAAATACTGAAACGAACGAAATTGCAGTGAAAACTGTTACAGAGACCTTGACTGAAAACACTCAAGAAGACGGCTCCGTTGAAACCACGAAAGATGTCCGAACTCAAATAACTTATCTTCCTATTGGAACTGGGCTAGACGACTGGACACCCGAAGAGTTAGAAGAAATTGAAAAACAACCAGTATCAGAGGTAAAACCATCTTTTGAAAAATTACCTTTGTCGCAACAGGAAGAAAAGCCTGAGGCAAAACCGAAAAAACAACGTTCACCGGTAGGCGAAATAACTACTGATACCGACACGTATACTAAAGTTCTTAAGGATGGTGATAATGAAATAGCCCAAACCATAACCGTAGTAACCACTAAAGAAGTTATAACTCCTGAGAAAATGAAGGTGACGGTAGAAACAACCACTGTTAGCAAGGGCAGCGATGGAGTGACAAAAACTACAAAATCTACTAAAACTACCATCTCAGAAATCAAAGAGGAATACGAAGAAGTGATTGATCGGGGAGAAAGCGAAAAGTCGTTCTCGAAACTATCTTCAAAGACCGGTGATATGCGGAGTTCATCTGCGGCTAGTGATGATTTGGATCACGCTGGGATTTCATCACCACCGTCCGATATTAGCTCCAGAGGGTCAAGGGCAGCTCATGTATGGGGAACAACAGAAAGCAGTGGAATGTACTACAGTGATGATGACGGCCCTGGCAGCCCGAGCAGTACAAAGTCACAAGTAGCACATTCACCTAGGTCAAATCTCAGTTTTGAATTAGATACAAAACAGCAAGAATTAAACGAGGAAATGGTTGTCGAGAAACATTATAGTTCAGCAACTGATCCTATGTCCACATCTATCTATGGACAGTTACCTGAAGATGATTCCTGCACATCTTCTAGCCATTCTGAAATAAAAACTGAACTCCACACAATCGAGAAACCTATATCAAAATTAACTGAAGACTTTTTAACCCATGAAAAACTTAAATCTGAAGTAACACAGCGAATAGTTAAATCTGACGCCACTTTCCTTAGAGAGGCTGACGAACATTTCGAAAAGGCAATAGAAGAACACAAAAAAGTTAGTGGTTCTGAAGTCATTTCAAATATTACCGCTAAATATGAGCTGGGTGAACAGAGCCACTCGAGTGTCACGCAAACTAAATCATCAACAGAAGAAACGTTAACACTGAAAGACCTTAAATCGGAAATAAAGAAAACCGAGACGAGTTCTTCAAGCTCTAAACAGGAATCTAAAACAGAAAAATACGAATTTAGCAGCGAAGGTAAATCTAAAGACCCGATAGAGTCATGGGGAAAGCCTTTAGGCTTACCGAGCCCTATAATGCCACCCATGGACGGCAAAAGCACTCCAAAAAAACAAGCTAGCTCTGTCGCAAATAAAAATAAACTTAACCAGGAAAAAAGTAAAGAGGCTAAGAGCAGAATAACGGAGTCTCCTAGTAAGAAGAAGGCGGTAGCTCCAGTGTATATGGAGTTAACTTACGTTCCTCATCATGGAAACTCGTACTATTCTGCCATGGAGTTCTTTAAACGGGTCCGAGCGAGATACTACGTATTCTCTGGCACTGAACCGTCGAAGGAGATTTATAATGCATTGTTGGACGCAAAGAAGACTTGGGAAGACAAAGATTTAGGTAAGTGCTATAATATAATTGAATGTTAATATTTAACAACAAATCTAATATTTAACACCTATTTGTACACGAAGCTGAGTTTACCCCGAAAATAATCCGAAACTTTTCTTCTAGAAGTAGATTTTTTTGGGCTCATTCTACACAAAATTACGAATCCATTCCATTCTTAATAAAATCTCTCTAATTTTCTATACATATGTAATAAAAACAAGATACATAGATGCACAACCTGGGGAACATTGCATATCAATTTACAACTAATAACTTTAGCGGAACTCTCTTGCTAATAAAATAAATTGGAAAGGGACTTCCGCTAATATTATAAGTTGTAATATAAATTACAAGTTCTTATGCAATAGGCCCCATATTACCTACATTAATGCTTAAGCGTATTATTTGCTAGACCAAGATATCAATATTCCTGTTTAAATTTCCAGAAGTGACGATAATCCCGACATACGACACCGACGTCCTCGGCTACTGGGTCACTGAGAACGAGGAGGCCCTCGAGAAGTACAAGATCGACCTCTCCCCCTCCGCCTCCCGCTGCACCATCAACCTCCAGGACCACGAGACCTCTTGCGCCGCTTACAGACTCGAGTTCTAGGTGTCGGGTCTATTTGTGGCGTTCTCATCCAAGAAGTGAGCTCCGACATACTGCCGGCGCGTGAGGAAAGGGAAGCAGAATACAGCGCCGTGCACAGAGCCACTACTTTGAATGAGACGCTTGCAAATAGTAACCCCAATGACTTTGTGATATTTGAATGCAATCAAGAGACTGCAGATGAGTTTGATAAAATCATAGTTGTAGTGCTGTGGCGTGACGAACAACGGGCCGAGTCCTTAACCGCATCCAATTTTTGAAAGTCAATACCAAATTCTCGACCTAAGAACAGAAACGTCCATTTTTTTCTAAACTGTTTTCTAGTAGCTTCATCGATAACAGTAATTGCCATTTAAAATATATTTCTGACGATATTTTTGAATTCGGTCTATACAATCGGTAGTGCTTTTATACACGATATTTAGCGTAACCAGTCCATATTGTTTAGCCGAAATCCGCTTGTGCGAATATCAAAATTTTTGACAAATTATTTTGCTATCGTATTTGTGAAATTTTAATAGTTGTACAAAACTTAACTTGCACGCCAATTTATGTTAAGGCTTGACATGGACGTCAGGATGCGTCGAAGATCGACATGTACCTTAATTAGGATGAAATTTTAAATAAAGTGTATTAACTGTCTTAAAAAGACGATTAAAGATTTGAGGCTAGTTTTAGTGCTAGCCACATGTAATAATTGTTAGTCGTGAAACACTATTGTTACGTCGGGGTGACGAGGGGCAAGCAGAAATGATTCCTTTTTAAGACTTCCTGTCTCTATTTTTTTGAGCTTTGCGATGAACGACTGATCCCGGACCTGCCGCGTGAGCACAAAGCATTTAGAACAAGCGTTGATTGTTTGGAAAAATCCTGCATTTCTAAACATTCCTCGCTTGAAGACAGAATAGCGCGGTGGTCTACCTTTCTATGGTTTTTCTTCGGGTTTTTTCCAAGTCTTCCGTGCAACAAATACGTTTTCTCATAAGGAATAAGATTCAATGTTTGAAGGACCATGATCGCGGAAGACGTTCGACAGATATCCTTAGAATCGGCTGCTCCCGTCACCCCAACATGAGCCTAAATCGTTAGGTAGAGAGCTTAACCCATTATGAAGTAAATGTTTTAGTAGGACTATTACAAATTGAACACTCTATTTACCTTTGTTTGTGATTTGCTTGTTGTGCCGAAGGTAACTGTGACATAGTTATAACGATGTTATACTTTCGAAGTCAACCGTGATAGTTGAATCTCTTTGGTTAAAATTTTATTGGCGATTTTTTGGCCTATCGTTTACAAATTTCTAGTCGCGATCCAAATATTTAAGAAGGTAGTTGTTACTTGGTTCCTAAGGCCCTTCTTGCCGAGTACGTTTAAGACGGAATTACAATTTGTCATTAAAAAAGTTTCAAGTGTACTCGTCAAGACCGAGCCGTTGATTTCTAGAGTTTCTAAACCGTTTTCCAAAACGAAATCCTCATGTATTTATAGTAACCTTTAATAACTCCATTAAATTATTTTTCAATTACCGCATGTCGGATGTGTGCGAATGTGATATGAACTAATGAAATCATCATTATTTTACCATCTAGATATAAGCTGCCAGCTTCCTGGAGTCCAATGAACCTTTTCTTATATTATAAAAGAAATCTGTTCATTGTAAACCCACTATAAATGTTTGCCCAACGCCTGCCCACTGCCTTTGCAACGGCCCGATATGATCGAGTGTGTACTGGGATTAAAATTTATTTAAGACTTGATTAATGAATATTGTCTGTCAATTAATTTTAAGTCATCAATAGTATTAAGCCGATCGAAACACCGTTGTCGCTTCCTTTGCCAACCTCTATAGTGGATAAAGAAAGAAAGCACCAGCACAATATAACAAAAAAATATAAAAGGATAAATTTAAAAAATGCTATTAAAAAATATTCATCTACAAATTCACAAAAATCAATGATGAAATTAACTTAACTGTCAAAGATACTTATGATTTTGAAGATGAATACAGTAAATATGAAGTATAATCTATTTATTTCCCTGTGTTGAAAGGTTTCTTTAAGATATAATATATCGGTATATATTTGTGTGTCGGTTGATGTGAGCACAATATTGTTTTCTGTGAGTTTATGCTAAGTAGGGGACTTAACAGGGACTTGGATGGTCAAACCTTAGTTCGTCGTATAAGACCGTCAAGCGAATCTGCTTCATAGTTATTTTATTGTTTCTAGGCTTCCTGACATGGGCTGGTATTCTTTTAATAATTCTCTATATGAGATATAAAACATACGTCGGATTTGAGAGTAAAATGAGCAGAGACTGCAATTACTTTAACAAGAGTGAGGAAAGAATACCAGTCAGCTTAAGTTAGGCGAAAGCCTGGCCCAAAAATATTGTATTTTATAGCTAGAACTTTAACTAATTAATGCATACTATTAGAAATAATAAAATGTTATTTAAATTAAGATTGTATCAGCTTAGTGAACATCAATAGCTCTGGTAAATAAATCATTATTGAAATTATTGAATGTTGTTATTTTTCCGGCTGGTGGATTGTCTAATTGTATTGGATTGTATTAACGGGCAGATGTCCAATAAGTATAAGGAAATGTTATGTATTGATCCAAAATATTAACACCAGTCCAATGCTTAATGACAATTACCAATAAACATTTATGACATATACCTGGCACTTGGCACTATATTCCGAAAGTGTTATCACCTTGAATGCACCTCACCATTACGCGTTATCAGAATTTAAAGATATTACTAAAAACTACGATCAGATCATAAGAATTGAAAGTCAAAGTACGCTTCCAAGGAAAGAAACATTGGATTTTAATGCAAAATAAAACGCTTCAAGGAGTTTTCAAGCAAGCAGAACTATGTCATAAATAGTTTAATGCTATTGCCTATTATGCACAGTCAGGCAAGTACTGAGTTATAAACTAGATTATATAATTAAACATAAAACTATCGTGAGACATATTAATTGTATAGACCTTGGTAATTCATGATTTAGACAAAGATTCGGAGTCGTAGAATTTTCGTGGGTCACTCAACGAGAACGACTCATGATTAATTATGAAGCGAAATATATCAAGCAATATTCGACTTATAAAACGTGGTTAACCCGGTTCTATACAATATATGCTACGTCTATAATCAGTAACTATACATATGAAAAGGGTGAAATCCATGCGCCTGCACAGATTCAACTGGCAAATTCGTATTTTCAAGTTTCCTATTACTAAGTAAAAGGCGTATTTTATAGCTCAGTACTTGTTCTTACATATAACATTAAATTACCTAATTTGTGTATAAATTTATTTGTACAGACAATAAAATAGTGGTTTATACTGTGACTTTTGTGAGACGAATTATACCAATGTTATATTAATAAGTTTCCCTGTGTAAGGTACCTTATAACATAACTCAGAACAGGGGACTATTTTTATTCAGGTACTGATAAAAATGTAAACACTTTGCGTGTTACATCGATCTTATAGGGCACAAGCTCTTGGCCTAGACCGTACAGCTAGTACAGTCGCCATCAGATATAACGGAGCAGTGGAAATGGTCACAAATACCTGAACATGCACTTTATCGCCTTGACAATAGAGTCGTTATTCTGATATTTGGGACCAACTCCACAGCCAATATATTTGATGGCGACTGTAATAAAATAAGTCTTAATAATCACAGTATAATACCTACTTTTCAATAACTTATGAAAAAAAGGGGTTAGCGAATGTTTGTAGTAAGACCAAAAATAATCAGGCTTGAAAATAGTAGAGTAATCTGTAATAATGTTTAATAAAGTTTTTTAACCAAATTAAATATTGCAGACAATCGGTATATACTAATTTAATCTTACGTTAAGTTCTTTTAAAAATGTCGGCCTATAAAAAAAATTGTCTTACACGCTTTACGCTAACCTCTTTTATCCGTAAGTTGGTTATTTCAGTAAACCTTGTGGACGGAATTGTGTAAAGTATTATTGTTGGCGGGTCGGAGTCAAATCCGAGGTTAATGGTTGCCTGACATAAGTCAATTTTGACATCTGTCACTTCGTTACAGTTACAAACGAAACACTAACAAAACTCTTTGAAACATTTAGAAAACATGTTTTTTCGAGCTAGAATTTTCTGGACGAATACTCTGTAGTTGAAATGTGCTAATATTGGTAAATTTACTATTTGGGAATGTTCCCTAAAGAGATTTTACATTCCTGGTAAATACCTAATATTACTATGGGGAAATTTTAGGAATTTACCGGGAACGGCAGATGTCTATAACTTGAGCATTTTCTATTCTCATCAACATAGACTTAAGAGTTATTCTCTTGTCGATGGGATCCAACTTAATCCTGTAACTATACTTGTAAAGTGGACAAGATTCAAAATTGACTTGAAAAATGTGGGCATAGTTGGTAAGAATGCTTTTGTGGTGCTAACAACGGGTGGAGGCGTAATTAATGATTTAGTACTCTAAAACGGTGATGAGGTGATTGGTGGTGATTATTTTGATGACGATTATGATGGCCATGATGGTGGTTTAAATAGAAATAATGATGGTGACGAATTTGTGGAAGTAACTGCAGTATTTAAACACGAATAGCTAATGGAATTAATTGTAAGAACGAATAATATACTTGTATCGTTTTTTTTTAAATTCGCCCTAAATCCATACTTATATACGTACTTATACACTTATATACTTATCCATACTTAATATTATAAATTCGAAAGTAACTCTCTCTGTCTGTCTATTAACTCTTCACGCTTAAACCCTGAACCAATTGAGATGAAATTGGTTATGGAGAGTTTGAGCTACGAGAAAGGACATAGGATATTTTTTATCCCGCAACCATACTTTGAAGACGGGCATGACTAGCCGACGAAGTCGCGAGGAAAAGCTAGTTTTATATAAGACTTATGACAACTATTCGTATATAGCCACTGGTTTGATAGATCTCGTATTTTATTCTGGCAATCAAAAGAAAAGTGACATAACTATAACCAAATATGGGATGAGTACAGAGTTACCGCGTTTCAACTTAGAGTATCTGTGTCAGATACTAGATATTTTCAAAGTAGTGGGGATATCTTGGTTATAATTATAATAATAACTGCAAATTGTACTAAAATTTTCTTCTCCGTCGTTCAAATTCAAATTTCTGCACTCAGTGCGGTTGTATACTGCGTGGTGAGCACGGTACATATTGCCGCCCACTGCCTTTCTTTTACTCAAATTGCTTTAATTTTGATATAAGTATTTTCTTATTTATGGATGAAAATCGCCATGTTTTTGTACGAGAAATACCGGGAGTTTATAAGATTATCAAGCCGGTCAGGTATCAGGTCAGGATTTGGATTTTTATTACTATGGGATCAACTTTGTAAATTGTAAAAAAACAACTCTTTCATACATTTTCGTCAACTTATACCTTTTCTATGGAACAGTTTATTTTTTATTTCATTTTACAAATTTGACCCCATAGTACCTAATAATGAACAGATGCCGGTTTGATAATCTTGTATCACGGTTTTTATAACACCAGTATAAAGATTTTTAAATTGTCTGTTCAAATACAAAAGATGGCGTTAGAACTGTATCACTTCATCACCGTCTAGATTATCAACACGCTTAATGGTTAGACTGATGCGTTACATTTCGGTTCAGCTATTTTGAAGAGACTAAAGCTGTCATTTTGTTTTAAATTCCACTGATTTTTGCCAATTAGTTTATTATGTAATTGAATTTAGTTACCATCATTCCCAGTAAGTCGTCCACTGATAGACATAGGCCAACCCCAAATATGACTTGTGTCTTGGGGGGTAGTTGTCATATATATTCTGACGACCGGTCTGGCCTAGTGGATAGTGACCCTGCCTGTGAAGCCGATAGTCCTGGGTTCGATTCCCAGTCAGGGCATTTATTTGTGTGATGAGCACAGATATTTGTTCCTGAGTCATGGGTGTTTTCTGTGTATTTAAGTATTTATATGTATCTATCTATTATATGTCGTCTAGTACCTACAACACAAGCCTTACTGAGCTTACCGTAGGACTAGGTCGATTTGTGTAAGATTGTCCCGAAATATTTATTTATTTACTTTTATTTAATTTATATATTAATTTTAGTCATAATAGAGCGCTCGTGGCTTAGCGGTACGAGCGTGCGACTTGCAATCGGAGGTCGCAGGTTCAAACCCCGACTTGTACTTATGAACTTACGTACAAAATATCATTTGATATCTACCAGTCGCTTTTCGGTGAAGGAAAACATCATGAGATTCATAATTATTGGAGATTTTTCGCAAATGAAATGGCAGCTTAAGTAACCTTCAATGAATAACGTTTAATAATTATAATAATGATGTACGTGGATTTAGGTATTTGTAACGATTAATTAATTATATATAAATTTAAAATTAAATCATTCATTGTATCAGTCGTGTCGCTACCCCCATTCGGCGTGTTTGATGGAAGTGTAAGAGTCATTAATTAAATAAAAAAAATAAAAATGATTTTTGTATTTTTTTTCCTGAAAACCCATTCATTCATCCCATACTTCCAGAGACTGAAGAGACACAACAACTTTTAGGGCAGGCAACGCGCATGTGAATGATCTGGAGTTGCAAGCGTCTATAGGCTACGGTAAGCACCATTAGGTGGGCCGTATGCTTATTTGCTGCCGTCGTTGTATAAAAAAAAACATGGACATCTCAAGCAATACTGGAGGTGTAGCACAAGAGGGGACCCGTCCTTATCTATCTATATTATTTAAAGAGAGGGGTAGTTTACAGCTCGAGATATTATCACGCCGAGATATTATGTGCTAGGCCTACTGATCTTTGATGGCAGATTTCTTGGATTAAAATAATCTGGTCACTTTGGCCGTTGACGTGGTAACTACGAAGCTGGGTCACTCACAACTATGCTATAAAGTTAATAAAACAACATTATCAAAGCTCACGTCACTTTAATTAGCATACAATAAATATTTACTCCATATGGGTTAGTCTTGCACGGACTAGAACATAAAATGAGTACATCAGCTCATAGTTCATAACTCAAAATGGCAGAAACACAAAATGACTACAACACAATTAGTCGACGGAGCTCCGCTTACGCGGAGCTCCTATTTCTGGGTGCTTTGGCCCTACGGGCCGATACAAAACGAACATAACCTAAACCTACCTATAGGACAGTAGGTTTACTTTTCCACATCTGGTGTTTTTTCGCATGTGACTAATTGTGTTGTAGTTATTTTGTGTTTCGATCATTTTGAGTTATGGACTATGAGCCGATGAAGTCATTCTGTGTTCTGGTTTACGTGTTACGTTAACTCGTATAATTAAGGTAAAGGTCCGAGTGGTCGACACTGTCCCAGTGTATGTCATTTCATTAGTAATAACTATCATGGCATCTGGGTGTCCACTATTGGGCAGCATGTCGAGCATAAGGGTCAAAAACAAGATTTTGATGGCGACTTTTTTGTGGACATGACCGAAGTTAAGGGATACCAGGCAAACTGCCTGGATGGACTTTAAGGCCCACTTGCTCGGTCCTGGGTTAGCCAACTATCCCAGACTAATGGGTTAAATATTAATATCACCTGTTAACCTCGGGCTAGTTAGCTAACCCTGAGTGTAAGTAGGCCTAATCCACAATTAGTCCACCCCCCTCCTCACCCTCCAAAAAAAGTTATTTTTGTAAATATACTTATATATTGACCACAAGAGAGACAAAAATAAAGGAATAAAATGTTTTTGACCCATCCGGACGTTTATCGAACATAGACACACAAACACAGGAATGTTTAAATAATCACATAAAGCGTGAAAACAATATTAAAAAAAATTAAATGCACGCAACATTGTGGTGCAAAAAACATTTTAGGTGAAAAACGTAGCTAAAGTACCTGGCCTATGTAGTAGTGCATTATTATAAAACAAGGGCATAAAGTGTGTGTATACACATGTCGGCGTTCTATATTCAAATGTTGACGTAAGTTCCATATTAATTCTCTGCACAACTACATAAAATGGTCCTTCAGTAATGTTTTTTACCTATGTAATGTATATTTCTCTACATATAATGTATACTTTAATTTGAATTTTTAATTATAAGGGGGTAATATGAAAATCACATATTATGCTTACTTATATCAATGTCTAATTAACTGGTACTTAAAAAAAAACAGTACAAGTATCATAGGGTAATAGCACCAATAAATGAAATGAAATAACTATTTATAATTGGCTCCTTGTTTATTACTGGCGTCATTACCCTATAAGATATACGGTACTTGTGTCAATTAAGCTACAGATTTTATCTCGTAGTAATCTCATATAATTAACTAAATCTAACTTTGGAATGACTGAAGTAATCACAAGTTTTCGTGTTCTGCTTTATTTATTATATTCTTATAAGTATTGTATTTTTTTATATTTATTATTATCACAACAATTAAAATACATCGTAAAAGTATAATTATTTCTTATTTAAATATAACATTTAATCAAATATATCAAAATATCGATAAAAATATGTATACAAATTGCTTACATTAAAATGTTACATACATAACGTAAGAATGCATTATAAAACAAGGGCATAAAGCGATCCATTTTTAACCGTGCAAATAGAGAATAAAAATGGGCATTTATGCCTGAGTTATACACTCAGCTTTTCACTTCGGTTGCGAGGAAAATTTCGGTTGTAATTAGATAAAACAATGACATGAAATGGTGTCAAATGTCAATAATGACATGTGACATTAAACAATAAAGTTCCATGTTAATAGATATGAAAATGTCCCTCATTTAATAAAGTAATTGGTTGAGAATGACAGACAAACTCAACTGTCAATCTCACAGATAAGAAGAAACGAATATTAGTTAATTTACATATCAAACACGTTTATGAATAGGGTATAAGTAAATACAAAAATTATATTAAATATTATTCTATAAAAACTTTGATTATGTGTATCAATTATTAATAAATATCTATGTGTGATATCGGATAATTGAAAAGATAAATGGCACAAATGATAGTGAATTACTAAAAAAGACTAGAAATACAGCAAGGTTTCAAAATTATCCTTATAACTATTAGTCAAACTCAGCTTCGCGTCGTTTCATAAAAACAAACTTGTACTATTTTTATGCCGTACATTATGTGACAGTGACATAAACTACTATTATTGGTCCCTGGTTTTCAGTGGGATAAGCGGTTCTTTTACGGGTCATGGACAAACACAATCGACCCACCGCCACTGGGACATAACTCATGGACGGACAAGATTACTAAATCCAATTATTGTCCAGTGACGGTCATCTAATATTTTCATACCGTAACGAAAGCTGTCCCCGATCTAGAACATTCTATCGGCTAGAATCTAGAAACATTCGGCAGTGGTAGGGTAACGGCAACTATAATGGACGACCTATTATGGACGTTCACTCTTATTATAGAAAAATAAGGCCTAATAAATAATACGTCAATCAACTTGTCGACCATTTTTGACTTAAGAATGAAGTGTCCATCACTGGTACCTGTCAACTTAAACCGTCCATCATCGGTGCAATTTTTTTTTATACCAGCGTTTGACCTCAGTCACATCTGATGGTAAGTGTCGACGAGGTCGAGGGTGTAGCACACTGGTTCAGTAACAGCCTTCACTCTTGCCTTGAAGAGACCCGAATTATATCTTTCCGGGAATACAGACGAAGGGAGCGAATTCCATTCCTCAGCAGTCCTCTAAGAAGGTAGAAGCGAATCGCTTCGTGCGAATGAATGGAATGTTCACAACGTAAGGATGGAACCGCATTTTTATGTAATACGTAGGTATGTATAAGATATCTTTTGTAATACTGTTTTGAAAAAATAAGTCCCACCGAGTTTCTTGCCGGTCATAAAAGTCAAAATGCTCCTCGGGTCAGAGGTGTAGGGTTAGCACCGGTATAGTTTTTATTTTATTTTTTCTTCTTATGTACACTCGACGTGTAAAAGTGCCCTTGTGGCCTACTTACTGAATAAACGTTTGAGTTTTACTTTGAGTTTGAACCGCTCCCTTCGCCCGCAACGGTGGTTGAACGGAGACGGCCGAATTAAGTTCCGGTTCGGTTCCGACGCAATCACACCTGTTACCTTGGTTGGAATATCTAGGGTGGAATAGGATTTAGTGTTAGCTACCGGAAACGCAGGTCGCTGGGTAGTCGCTTGAAGTACGCGACGCGGTTGATGGGCACTCGGTACTCGTGCATCCATCGACTGCCCTTCCGCATGGAGCCGTCGATACCATCCTCCCATAGCCCAGCGGGGAGGTATACTGAAATAAAGTCATAAGATAAGATAACATGAGGGACGAAAAATGCCTGGTGTCTCTGCTATGCTACTACAACTTAATTCATCATCATCTCAGCCATAAGACGTCCACTGCTGAACATAGGCCTTGGACCTCCACATGTACCGGTTGGATGCGACCTGCATCCAGCGTCTTCCGGTGACCTTAATGAGGTGGTCTGTCCATCTTGTGGATGGACGTCCTACGCTGCGCTTGCTAGTCCGTGGTTTCCACGCGAGCACTTTCTCACAATTCAATTACTACGAATGAATTAATCATCATAATATCATTCTGCCCCCAAATATGACTTGTATCATCTTGGTGGGTGTTTCCATTGTAGCCGCGCTTGCCAGGCGGGTTGGCGACCGCAGTATCTTTTGATTCATGCTGCTCATCCGTCGGTTTTTAATCTTTATCGCCTCTTACGGCACCCACGAGAGAATATAATTATATTCCTAACCGTCATCATACGGCATAGCCGCCACCACATTCCCGTAATTCCGGTATCAAAAACTATTTCAGTACCGGTTATGGAAATAGTATCGGTACCGAATACTAGTGTAGAAGAACGTCCCAGCTGAAAGATTGTCCCAAGAATTATTTTTTGACCCTGCTTATGAAGCCGATGGTCCTGGATTCGAGTCCCAGTCAGGGCATTCATTTGTGTGATGAGCACAGATATTAGTTCCTGAGTCAAAGGTGTTTTCTATGTATTTAAGTATTTATATGTATCTATCTATTATATATATCGTCGTCTAGTACCTACAACACAAGCCTTACTGAGCTTACCATAGGACTAGGTCGATTTGTGTAAGATTGTCCCGAAATATTTATTTATTATTCTTTGTCATACCTTCTCTAGTGGTCTGCCCAGGGTACAGCACCGGGGCGACCACGATGTCATCTCCGATGGCGAACTCATCCTTCACCACCAGCAGAGGGTCACCGCCAGTCACCAGCCACAGAGGTCTGATCAGAGGCAAACCTTCTTCCAAAGCCTCTCGCTTGTATTTTAGGAGGAGTGGGGTTATCTGAAAAAAAAACAATTCTCATTAAAATTTGTCTGCGATATTGCAGAATTTTTGTATCTAGATTAGGGAATGAATTCATCTTTTTTTGATGACCGGTCTAGCCTGCCTATGAAGCCGATGGTCCTGGGTTTAAATCCCAGTAAGGGCATTTATTTGTGTGATGAGCACAGATATGTGTGTTGCTTAACTTCAAACTTGGGTAAATCTATTCCAAAAATTCCTTTAAGGTTGATTGAAAAAAATGTATAACAATCTGAAAGATAATCAATCTTAGAGCAAAATGGAGTTACCTGAGTTTGAAGTTAAGCAACACATTTGTTCCTGAGTCATGGGTGTTTTCTGTGTATTTATTATGTATCTATCTTTTATATCGTCGTCTAGTACCTACAACACAAGCTTTACCGTAGGACTAGGTCAATTTGTGTAAGATTGTCCCAAAATATATTTATTTATTATGTTACGAAAATTAGGCTAACATTTATGGAATAGATCTCGTAACGAAATTGACCAAATTCTGAGGGAGAGATATTTATAGAGAGACAGACAGAGAGAGAGGCATAGCTTACCGTCTTCTGCCTCAGCGCTGTCAAGTTCTTGGCCATCTCCAAGACCTTCTCGTCGTTGTACTTGCTGGGGAGGTGCGTGAACTTCATCACGGGCAGGAACGTCGCCATCTGCAGCCAGCGCATGTACAATTCTACTTCTGGCAGTTTCTTCGTCTCCGTGCTTGTTGCGTTTGACTCCAATAGTCCTGTAATAGAAGTTGAGAAGTTTCAAGTAAATAATATAAAATTACGAGAGATTTTCAAAAATTTACTGAGCCCCTCATAACCTCAAGAAGGCTTGTGTTGTGGATACTCAGCCAACGATAATACTTAGAAAACACCCATGACTCAGGAACAAATAAATGTGCTCATTGCAGAAATAAACGCCCTTACTAGGATTTGAACCCAATACCAAGACCAGACCGTCAATATAGTAGGTATCATAATTCAGAAGACTATAAAAATAAGAATAAATGATAAACGACAAAACGACATTAATAAACATGTTGGGGTAGGCAATGCGCGTGTGAATCCACTGGAGTTACAGGTATACATAGGCTACTGTGACTACTTGCTATCAGACGAGCCGTATGCTTGTTTGCAAAAAAAAACAAGTGTCTGTGGTTGCAAAATAATGTTAAAATAAAGTATGTTTAAAAATCATAAAATCACCTTTAGAAGAAGGCAAGAACTGCTCGCTGCCAGGCCAGTAGATGTCTCCGCCGACAGCACCAGGCATGATGAAGGGATATCCACTGATGCCATAAGTCAGCATGGTGGGTATGACCGACCGCAACGCCTCCCAAGTCGACTCGAACGGCGGCAGTGACACAAATATCGGGGGCCTCGGCAAAGACACGGCACTTGACACCCCGATGATGTTCAGGGATTTCTCAAAAGTCTTCGTAAACACCGTCTTGTACTGATCAGGATTTATCAATCTTCTTTCACATTGGTAGTACATCGGCATATCATAAGCCGTTCCCAAGTCCAAGTAGAACGAGTCTATGTGGTATTTATCTATAACCGCTTGAATCTTTTCAGTGAACCATGGCACTGTTCTGTTATTGGTGATATCCAGCATGCCCGCGCTGGCAAGAGATTTAAATCTGGTAAGAGCTGGTATTCTCCTGTCACTTTCTCGTTCACTCACTAGCAGTCTCTTTTGTACGCATTCAGCGAAATTCTTACTTTCTGTGCTTATGAAGGGCTGAATTGTGAATGCTACTTTGAAACCTCTTCTATGTAGTTTGTCTACAGTTATGTTTAATGTCTCAAATCGACTGGTGTCCACAGTGAGATCACCGATCTCGTTCTGCCAATATTCATTGATTAATACATGTCCTTGTTTCAGGAACCCTAAGTTAATTACATCTTCGGTGTATTTTGATATTGTTTCTGTTTGCAATTCGTGCTTGAATCTTGGTGCTATTTGCCATACGGGTTCAGTTATCAAGGATTCCAAGGTCATCATGTCTGCTGGTTTGAGACCATCCCACAACGGCGCTCTTTGGTGATTATGAATAGAGGAATGCAACGATTTCATATCTCTGGAAGTGCAAATGTTGTATTTCATCTCAGGGAATTCTGTGAGTTTGTTGGCGTATGCAAAATTATCGTGTTGTGCTTTGATGCAGATTTGTTTGATTCCTTTATTGATAGCGATGTGTAATGGGGTTTCTTCGTCGATAATGATGGCTGCGCCTTTAGAGTTGATGAGGTATCTGGTGAGGACGTTCCCGAACTGCGACTTCTGGATGTTCCCGGTCACGAAGGGAGTGAAGTCTATGGTTCCGTTGTTGAGTGGCCAGGTAAGATTGGACGCTTGTCCGCCTCCGTACCAGTTGGTTTTCGTTTCACTCCAGTCAAAGCAGTCGGTGGGGTAAACGTCTGGAAAAGTTAAAAATAGCTATGTTACTCAGACATATTTTCTTGTTGTCGAGTGCCCGTAGGATGTACAAGGCCTTGGCATTATGTCTAATAGACACTACAGATGTTTTATTTGAGGTGAACAATAAAGAGTATTTCATTCATTCATTCAGATGACCAAAAGGCTGGCCTGTTTTTCTCAGCGAATCAGCATTGCCATCTAATGAGGCAATGTGGCCAGATTTGGGGATATTTTTATCTGTAATTTTACTAGTTTTTGTTTAAATCGTTATCTTAATGTATAAAATCTTTCTTAGTTTCATGGAGGTAGAAGAGATATAGTAAAAATCTTATGCTATTTTAAACGCAATAGGCCTTACGCCAATTCCTTACCATGACGCAAAGCCTGCCACTCGACGGAGTAGCACGTGGTGTTGTCTAAGCCAGGGTCATGGGGTAGACACTTGAGGTAGAAGCGCGCTGATTGCTGCCACTCAAGACACTCCGAGCCAAGTCGACGGTGCGCTGGGAGACAGGGGAAAGCCTTTTGCTTGGCTGGTAGGTTCACCGCTGGTAGAAAAAAATTATAGAATTATACCTGATCCTTTTAATATTTATAGTCGGGAGGACATACTTCAAAAGTTTTATAAGTTTCAACTGTCTCTGACATATCTGATTAAATATTTCTGACGCTCAAACACTTTTTTCCATTTATGAACAAAGTGACAATGCATTGCCATGGTAAAATTAAGCTGATCTTAAGCTAAAAGAAATCGTAAAATAACGTCGTTATTTCAGCACTTGATAAATAAACTTAAGTAATAGACGGTGGCCTAAAGAAAATCACAAAGAAGTTAAGAATATTAATTCAAATATTATCAAAACTCATTTTACAATGAAGCCTCCTTATTTGAGCGATAGAATCAACTTAATTAAAGATGATACGAGTATCTCAAGAAAATTACAAATAAATAAATATTTCGGGACAATCTTACACAAATCGACCTAGTCCTACGGTAAGCTCAATAAGGCTTGTTTTGTAGGTACTAGACGACGATATATATAATAGATATGTAGATACATATAGACAGAAAACACCCATGACTCAGGAACAAATATCTGTGCTCATCACACAAATAAACACCCTGACTGGGATTCGAACAGGTCCATCGGCTTCATCACAAATAACCGGTCGTCACAATTAGTTTAAAAAGAAGATTTTGAATCTCACCAAGACTAGCCCTCAAAATCTCGTTATCATCAGCACTGTGGATCCTCAGCAGCCGCTTGGGTTCGTTGAACTGCACGGCGTCGAAGTACGCCTGGCTGCTGGCCTGCTGGTGGTACAGAACGTACGCGAACCCCACGAAGAACACCACAGCCAGGAACATTAGCCCCACGAACGCGCGGAGCTTATAGTCTGTGGGCTTCTTGCGGATCTTTTGTGGAATGCTCTGGAAGGTATATAATCATTTAAAGACCGACCAAGAGCAAATTAGCCAAGAGAATATGCACCGGGTTATGTTCAGTGTAGCTCCGTAGTTTTAGATCCGAATCTCAAACGGCTCAACGGATCTAGTTTAAAATAAGTATTTTTTTCTTTCCAGAGCGATTATTTCGGAAAGTATTATTTTAAATAACCGATCGTTCGGGAAATGGGTACCAGAGCTTACCTGAAACATGTCGCCTAGTGTGATTTAAGTACCTACACGTAAGTTTATCCTTATATTGTTACTTATATTGTTATTTTGAATAAATAATTTGAATTAGTTGAAATACCGTTCGTAAGTTTCGTAACTAACATACATAGTTATTTAAGTTAAATAGTAACAATCATATTATATAACTTGAGGAGTGGCTAATTTCTTAGGAGTGGGTTATTTTTATAAGAAAACCAAGCCCAATTAACAGAGAAGTAAGCCCTTTTGAAAATATACCTTCACTTGCTTGGTCCGAAATACCTATAAATGCTTTTTATTGTACTTTATTTATTGAACCCATAGTAATAATTTCATCTCGTTTAATTTAGTATTCATCACACTAACTGGTAAAGATCGCGAAGACGCCTTTTAAGAAGCATTTCAAGCAGGTCTTCAGACTGAAATGCTGATGATGATATATTTATCGTAACACGGGGAACGTTCACTTACTTGCAACTTCTCCCGTAGCAGACTGGCGAGCGAGTTGACCGACACCACGGAGTTATTGGGCGAGTAGTCTTCGTCGTCCATGCTGAACTCACTGCGGCCTCGACGTTTGCGGCGCGGAGAGCGGAGCGGGGCTCTGTTAAAAAAATTAACTTTAATAAATTGTATACCACTTTTGCTGTGTGATGCCGGCTGACTAGAATGGCACCACCCTATGTCTCCTCCCGCGGTTGTCGTAAGAGACGACAAAGGGAAAAATTCTACGGATGGGCAGCAGCGTCCGTCGAAACCCAATCTACAGCTCCGCGTGGCGACTATGGCAACTACCCCCAAGATGATACAAGTCATATTTGTGGGAGGCCTATGTCCAGGAGTGGACTGCATACGGCAGAAATGTATGTATGTAAATGTATATACCACTTTATTAGGCAGACATCCGGTTTTTTATCCAATAACCCAGTAGCTAGTCCATCTTTTCCACCCAATAGCCTAGTACATTCTAGATTCCATTAAAACTTACTCGTCCTTACACCATGGTGGGTGCTGTCTCTGTGCGCATCCCATGATACGGACATGGAAAAATCCACTCTTTACTTTACATTTCAATAAAATGTAGAAAGGGCCTCTGCGCGTTGGCTCGATCCGGCTCCGCGTACGCCTCCCAAATGTCCGGAACACCATTGTTCCGTGTACGGAAGAGGCAGACAATTTTAATATTTTAAATTCTAAACCAATAATCAGACTGAAAGGGCAGTGGAGAGGCCTTTGCTGGTAATATCTGGTAATATATGAAATACTAACAAACGTGCCAAAACGTTTCTGAGTGCGTCTTTACGCCACTTCCCAAGTAGAGGTTTCCTTATTAGCACGCTTCCAGTTTCCAGACGCGGACCAAGGTCAGCTGGTTATGTCACCTTGGTATAAGTATGAGATGCAAGCATCCATAAAAAGATGAAATAGTATTTTGTGCAACAGTTACATAATAGGGGGTCTTAAGATATGAGGGTTGAAGTTACAAAACTAGACGTAGCCGAGTTTTCTAATAATAGACCTGAGAATTTTAGTACTTTTTCTATAACTACAGATAACAATACAATAATAATGAAAGAGTTAATTATGTGAATAAAAAAAATCATATGCTATTTCCAGCATTTTCTTTGAGGCCTGTCCATAAATATGAATATATATTAAACCAGAGTTAGTAAATAATGTATAATAATCATATATATAGAGCTCCTCGTAATCCCGCGAAATTCCGTATTATTATCATTTCTAAAAATCGCCATGATTTTATTACAATTACAGTAAAAAAACAACCCCCGTTACCTGCAAAGCATATTCAAAGGTAACCTCAGCGCAACTAAATTTATCGTGCAGCCAGGATTTTATATTTGTGTTGGATTTTTTTTTAGTGATGTTTTTTATTTATTTATTTCATTGCATCCATATATTATGTTTGACAAAAGCATGTCTGGCCGTGAAAAGGGCTTGCTGGTTTCGTATCACTATACTACTTGGCCGCCCCTTCTTTCCAAGCATCTACAGTATTAATATGCTTTCTTTGTATACAACGCCAGGCAAGTCAGGCATTGTATCACACAGTGTCATACAAGATACTCGTCTATCTGTTGTTTTGTCTACAGTTTACAGTAATAATTGGTAAACAAATGAATTAATTGTCTTTTTTAATAAAAATAAAAAAAAACAAATTTTATGTAACGAAAACCATAAAAACGCAACTATGTATATTTTAGTACTAACACATTCTTTTTCATAATGAATCAATCGCTTCGCATGCTAAAAACAAAACAAACTAAACGCCAGCCAACTGCTTTGTAAGAGCGACTTTTCGGTACTTACGCAAATATTCATATTATAGTTTAGTCTGTCGAGCACGTTGGCCTGTTAACAACAGATAACCTTTATCTATATAACCGTTCTATTTGTTAATGGCAGCGTTGATTAAGCTGCATGTTTGCTACTAAGTAATTACATATAAATTGAAATAGTTGACATATTATCGACTTTATTGACAATGACGTCACCGGCGTCATATATGACGTCGGACTTTCCCAGTGTCGTTATAACCGTTTCTTAAACCGGATTTTCGTCTATTTGTTTACATTTTGCGAGCTAACCAAACCGGTTCAGTAACTACCCCGCATATGAAAGGCGTAAACACCGATGAATAATTCATTCAAGTCTTTACCGTATTGGCGCGGAGTAAGTTCGCAATTCAAATAGGTTTTTAATAGTAGTTACGGCTATTAGGTGAGAGTTGCTTATCTGGCAACTCATTGTAGGTAATAAGTAGAAAAAACAAAGTAAAAAATTTACGTACCTATGCATATATGTAAATGTAAAAAAGTTATTAGGTGTTTTTCCCATAATCATGGGAATACTCCGAATTGACAGTTGAAAACATTGTATTAAGTGTTTTATATGGTTCCGTAGCCAAAATGGGAAAAACATAACCCTTGCGTAAGAGGCGACATAGGGGAATAACCGTCGGATTGGCAACGTCTGTCGAAACCCAATATACAGCTATACAGCAGTCGTGGCTACAATGGCAACTACCCCCCCAAGATGATACAAGTCATATTTGGGCCTTTGTCCAGCAGTGGGTGACTTGCGGCTGTGATATTGATGATGATCTCATTTTGTTTATTGTAGAAAATATTAGCTGTTCGTGTGATTTTTTTTTTACGCTACCACGAATATCGTATAAGTGAACAACTTGACTGAAGCACCATGTCTATGTAGTTGTGCAGAGAATTCATATGGAACTTAAGTCAAAATTTAAATATAGAACGCTGACATGCGTGTACACACGTTACTACTACATAGTGCTTTAGGGAAAACAATTTTGTGGGACGATGTATTTATTTACCATTAGTTGTGACATTGAGGTTTTCGATAACGAGTATCTAGTTTACTATCTGTGCATCTCGCTTGTACTGTTTTAGTGCGAACGAGATGCACAGATAGTATACTCGATACTCGTTATCGAAAACCTCAAAGTCACAACTCATGGTAAGGGTACAGGTGCTTTAGCAATTTTTTTACTTATAGGCCCTCAGGCATTATACACATTGTATCTTTTAGTGAAATATTATAATTTATTCATTGGTATAAAATATAATATTAATGAGACATAACTTGTTAGTAGTTTATGTACATTAGAAGCTATATAAGTAGAGCGAATTTAAATAGTAAGTTTAGATTTAGTTTTTAAGACATGTTTTTTTTTGCTCTTAATATTTGTTTGTGTCCATATAATATGAATTTTATTCTCATGTATCCATTAGTAGATCGAGTGTAACTTAATCTCCGTTGCACTCAAACATGCGCAATCAATTTAAGATCCAATTTCAATATCTTATACATCTACGTAAAATACCTATAATTTTATCATCATCATTAAATTTGTCACTATGACTATTACGAACGACAAAAGGTGGACTCCTGGACTACTGGTTGAAATAATCATATAAACGATAAAAATAGGAGAGTCATTTTGTCAAAAAGAAATTACTATTAGTGAAATAAAACATCCAACTTCCATTTGTTTTTGTCAGTTGAACAAAACGGAAACAAGTTTCTAATTAAAGAAATAAACAAACAAACAATATATTATCTCATTTGGTAGATATTAATGTTTTTTTATTTAACTGTAAACGATAAATAATTAAAAAATCAATTCAATCAACAAGATATCATATAGGACTAGGTCGATTTGTGTAAGATTGTCCCGAAATATTTATTCATTTTATTATTTATATACATGTAACTAAGCACTTATCCATAGCCCCTGAAGTCTGTCCCTTGTGGAAGGCTATGATGCTAGCTTACTTAAATTATTACTAAATTAACAAAAACAAATCCTAAAGCCCTAATTTAAAGGACTACCAAGCAAACAAAATATATACTAAACCTTTCATTTAACAAACTCTCTTTCTCGTTATAAAAACTGTTAATCATAAATATTGAACACACTTACAATAAAAAAAAACACTGGCACTTTTTAAACGAAACTTACAAAATAGAGTTTAATTATTTTTGCACCACAGACGACGCCTGTGTGACTTGCTTCGCGACAGACTGAGAAAATCTTACGCTCGTCTGCGTATGAAATGTACACTCAAACAGTGTGCGAGCTTTGGCTGTTATTATTTTTATTAATTCAAATAGTGTACATTATTTGTGATGAGCACAGATTTGTTCCTGAGTCATGGGTGTTTTCTATGTATTTAAGTATTTATATGTATCTATCTATTGTATATATCGTCGTCTAGTACCTACAACACAGGCCTTACTGAGCTTACAGTAGGGCTAGGTCGATTTGTGTAAGATTGTCCAGAAATATTTTTATTATTTTTTTATTTATGTATGTCTCTTCCGTACACGGAACAATGCTGTTCCGGACATTTGGGAGGCGTACGCGGAGCCAGATCGAGCCAACGCGCAGAGGCCCTTTCGACAATTTAATGAAATGTAAGGGGTACACTAAGCGGATGTTGCCCCTGTCCGTATCATGGGACGCGCACAGAGACAGCACCCGCCATGGTGTAAGGACTATTGAGTTATAATGGAATCTAGAATGTACTAGGCTATTGGGTGGAAAGGATGGACTAGCTACTGGGCTATTGGATAAAAAAACCGGACGTCTGCCTAATAAAATGGTATTCAATTTTATTTCCGGCAGACGGTGACTCGCCCTATGCGAGATGGGCCCCCACAAAAAGCGACATCAAAGATGGCTCAAGGGCAACACCGGTGCATAGGGCTAAGGGTAGAGAGGTGTCACTGGACTTTAAACATATAGCCAACTCGCCACTTAGGTTTCCACATCTACCCTCGAGAACGCAGCTCTCGCGACCCCACTCTGGACGGCCGGTGAAGGCAAGCCAGAGGCAGGGGACCTGTCCCACCTGTCCGACAGGGCACCCCAGGGGCACTCAGGTACGTGGAGTCGCTACTCTCCAACAGCTCGCCACAAGCTGCCCTGCGTTGACTGATTGCACTGGAGAAAACCAGTGGGCGATGGGGTCGTCACATTATTTTTTTATTTATTATTATTATTTCACACCTTTGATTTTATTTGCAGTGCCATATGGGAATATTAAACGCGTTTTTATCGACCCCGATTTTTTTTTGTAGCCAATTAAGTAACCGACAAACCTTTATTATTTAGTCGGGCATAATTTTTCGATATTTAAATCGAAAGAAAAATTTGACTCGCAGTGGGACTCGAACTCACAACCTCTGGATTCTATTTTTCTTTCGATTTAAATATCGAAGATATTCGCTAGCAGATGTTTCTGCATGATAAAAAAAAAATATTTTTTTTTTTTGTTTATTATATTGGTTCGCATTACAGCCTCTTAGATCACAGTGAATAGGTATTTGTTGCTTTATTGTTATTATATTTATAAGCATGCCTATAAAATAAAATATTAAATAAAAGACGAGTAAAACACCATTTGACTGAATATATAAAATACACCCATAGTTAAAATGTACGTATTACTCAAAAAAATTAGTTTTATGCCAACTCCTCTATTCAAGCGGCGCGACTGTGGAACAAACTCCCCCGTAACATCAAAATAATCCCAACAAGTTTGCTTTTAAAAAAGCTGTTCGTGTCTTTCTTGCTAGAATAAACGACTTAACCCTCTGATTTATCAGTTTCGTCTATATATATTACCACATGAAAGTTTTCTTTAGCGCGATCAGCCCTCAAATATCCCTATTTCTATTTCATCCCTCAAAGTCCAGACAATCGTATGCAGCACATCATTTTTCACCCCAGTCGTTAAATAATACTCCTTTGGCGGTCTAGTAAAATCTATAACACGCACTATTATTAAGTGACTATATATGATTTCTTTTCAACAATACCGCTTCTGATTGGTCGGCCGTTAGTCACTATATCATTTAAATATGTCGTTAGCCTTTTTATCAGTCGTATAAATACATATACATACAATGATATTTAACTATTGGTTTGGACAATACCGCGTTACTTGGACAACCTAATTAACTATTTACTTTTTATATACTTTTATTCCAGTACAGTGAATGTCAAATATATCGACTCGACCAAAGTGCCAAAATATATATACATGCCCTTTAATAGTAAGATAATTAGGTGCGTGTATAATTTTGGCACTTTGACCGTATCTATGTGTTTGACCAGGACTGTATATGCTAGTGTAAAATAATGTAAAGGACAAAAGACCCTGTCTATGAAACCGATGGTCCTGGGTTCAAAACCAAAAATGGCCGTTTATTTGTGTGATGAGCACAGATATTTGTTCCCGAGTCATTGGTGTTTTCTATATATTTAAGTATTTGTATATTATATATATTGTTTGCTAAGTACCCACAACACAAGACTTCTTGAGCTTACCGTGGGGCTCAGTTAATCAGTGTAAGAATGTCCTGTAATTAAAAAAAATAGGTAGGTATGTCAGATTTTCATTGATAAAAACTGGAAATATATAAACGGCGTAAATATAATTATGTTTATATGTTTTAAAAGTAGGTAGGTTGCGTTTCGACGTAAGCAGGCTTGAAATGAAGTTTATATACAATCATTCATTCATCCATAATTTCAACCGTAAGACGTCTTCTAGACATAGGCCTCCCCCAAACATGACTTGTATCATCGTGGCGAGTTGCCATAGTCGCCACGATTGGCAGGCGGGTTGGCGACCGCAATAGCTGTAGGTTACGTTTCGACGGACGCTACATCCGTAGGTTTAATCCCTGTCACCTTTTACGACACCCGCGGGAGATTACTGCTTAATAAAAGTGATTTTAGTGTAGCCACAGCTGCGATGCTTCGCACAGTAGGTTTTTTTTTATGACCTAGGCGGCAAACGAGCAGACGAATTGCCTGGTGGCAAGCAACCGCCGTCGCCCATGGGCACCCGCAACACCAGAGGAGTCAGAAGCGCGTTGTCGGCCTTTAACGGGGGTTGGAGCTCTGTGAACCTTACTCACCATCAGGAACACAACACTGCATACCTGAAAGGTAGCAGTGCTATTATGGCTGTGGTCTTCTGTAAGGAGGAGGTACTTCCCCAGTTGGGCTGCCCCAGATTCAAGCGTGATGGTCATCGCTGTGCCCTACCTCTCATTGTTGGACGTAGTTTAAGGACATACCCGGGTCCGGGTCGTGTATAGCTACTGTTGCGATACTAAGCCCAGAGCCCTGAGTGTAAGTTTTTAATACAATTAAAACTGTTGTGAGCCATGTTACTACTACTTAGTTACAAAGGGATAAACTCACGTGTAATTATATCACTACGGTGAGCGATACACCCTCAACGCGAGCGGTGTGTCCTGACTTGGCTTGAAGATGCGTACCAGAGCTTACCCGAAACATGTCGCCTAGTGAGATATTACATGTGAGTTTATCCGTTTGTAACTTAGTAGTAAGTTTCTAACTTAACAAAACGTCACTATCGCGTTAGACCCATATAGATAAAATTATATAACGCGTTTGAGACTTTTTTTACGTCAAAAGAAACTTACACTAACCTCTTTATAGCTAGTGTTGCCAGGCGGCCCCGGAGTGCAACGGGCAAAGATTTCGCAATGCGCGCGCGCAGGTCATTGCTCGCCGCGCTTCCTTATTAAACGTCCCTTGAGATTACGCGGCACAGAATAGAGCAGAACAGTCACTGTGGCGAAAGAAGCTTGCCCACTTATTCATAAACATCTATGGAACGTACCTTACTTATTTGTTTCTGTGGTGAAAGAAATTTGCCCGCTTATTCATAAACGTACATGAAACCTACATTAATTAATTTATGTATTGTCACTATAGTGAGATAAGTCTCACTTTGACAATTGTTTTTGTATTCGTATTGAAACTTTCGGGGGTGCGTGACGGGCCGACGACGCGAGCGGCGAAGCGTACGGACACTCAGCACTCTTAATAGTCTTAACGCTTAAAAAAGGAAGACTATGTTTTCGGAAACATGACGCGCGAGTGACTAAATAAACGTGAGTAAAGTTTTTTTATTTTTTTTATTTCATATTTTTGTAATTTAAAGACAAAACATAAATTAACTAATGTAGGTTTGACGTAAGTATGTTTATGAATAAGCGGGATAGTTTTCTAGTCTTAGTTCGGGTTATATGCGTATTTTGCTTTAGATTCTGCCCGCGACTTCGCCTGTGTAAGATTTGTATTACTAGGAGTAATGGATCAAATTTATACAATATTTAGCTTAAATATGTGTTATTCTAATGTATGACTTACACAATGTCTTAACCTACGGCTCCTAGACTCTGTTTACAAAGTTTCGGGTTAGAATTCTGACACGCGCGTTTATTTATTTTTTAGTGTGTATTTATCACGAGTATTTGTACATGGCTATAGGAGTTTTCTATCTAATTTGACTATTTATACATATCGGCGTTAAATACCTGCAATACAAGCCTTATTGCCCTTGCTACCCACCCACTAGACCAAACCTATCGTCGTGTTTTCGTGTTTATATGATACTATCCTAATAATACGCTTGAGACTTTCTGGTGTTGCGGGTGCCCATGGGCGACGGTAATTGCTTATCGTCAGGCAATCCGTCTGCTCTCTGCTCGTTTCGCGTAGTGCCTCCGCTGTTATAAGCTATAGTACGCCCACGCTACTTACTCCAGCTGAATGCAATGCCCAATCTGTGGCACACTGGCCTTATTGCCCTCGTATAAGGCTTTAAGGACAATTTGCTGACACTGACTAATTTGTTCGTTTACGTAATAATTATCATATAAGTGTTACATTATAGTGGTTTATGTTGCTGCTACATAATGTACCTAAGGCACAAAAATACAAGTTTGGTTTTATGATGGAAGCGAAGCTGAGTATGATTTATACCTAATTATAAATAAATAAATATTTCGGGACAATATTACACAAATTGACCTAGTCCTACGGTAAGTAAGGCTTGTATTGTAGGTACTAGACGACGATATATATAATAGATAGATACATATAAATACTTAAATACATAGAAAACACCCATGACTCAGGAACAAATATCTGTGCTTATCACACGAATAAATGCCCTGACTGGGCTTTGAACCCAGGACCATCGGCTTCATAGGCAGGGTCAGACCTGTCGTCAGTGTTTTACAATGACAAATACCTGTACTCAAACAAATTAATGCCTTTACTGGGATTTCAACCAGGGATCGTGAGCTACTAGGCCAAACCTGTATACTATTGTGTTTTACAATGGAAGCATACAATGCAAACATGCAGTGCATTCATCCTCACACCCTGGAGCCTCAAGGGTCGCGCACTAAGCGGTTCAAGAGGAATTTCCTCCCACGAACGCTCCTGCTGTGGAATGAACTCCCTGTCGAGGTGTTCCCTAGGGACTAGAGTATGAGGTTCTTCAAAAAAGGAGTGTATATATATAGTTTTTTTTATTCGTTTAAAACTCCATTAAAATTACAAAAATGTTACATAAAAACAGTAACAATATAAAAAAAGTGTAAATTAAAATGTTTACTACAAAATGGACCCGCCTCAGCATAAATGCTGACCCGAGAGTCAGCGCTGATCTTCCGGCGGGACCATTTTTGTGGACTATGATCGCTGCTGTATAGGTTCTTAACGCGCATGTGAATCCTCTAGAGTTGCAGGTGTCTATAGGCTACCGTAACTGCTTACCAGGCGGACCGTATGCTTGTTTACCACCGTCGTTGTATAAAAAAAAAGAAGCCGAAAGAGTTTTCGATGATAGACTTACTTGGCTCTGTCGTCATCAGTCTCGTGAGGGTCGGTCTGAGCGTCTCCATCGCTGAACCCTGATGCTGTGCTCTGGTGGTGCTCGGGAATCTGGAACAAGATTATAAATAAGTAAAGTGGTCACCTAACTGGTGTTCAAGGCAGGATTTTAACCCGCCTCGTTACCATTCGCGGCTGACGCCCTTTTTTATTTATTTTTTATTATTAATTTATTAATATGAAAAAGGTTACAGCTTAATTGGTAACAAAGTCCCACAAAACAGTTTGCACGGTTTGACTGTGGGATCGTGCAGTCTCTACTCTCTACTTATAATATAATATAAACTTATGACATAATAAGGCTCTGAGATTATTCTACTCTATATAGTCTACAAGGTAACTAACTACGCAGCTTTTTACCAAATTTCGCTTTATGGTTGGCTGTTGAGTATATAGAGCACGCGTTTGTAAAGCCCTGATCAACCGTGGTCACCCGTGGCTGAACCAATCGACTTTTTTTAAGTATATGCAGACTATTATTGGAATTGGGACAATTGAGCACGGTTGCCCATTATCTAACCCAAACAGTACAGATATAGTGAGAAATTATTTACCTTCAGTAAAACTCGGATCTTTATCGCAATACGATGACACGAACTGTCAATGAATGATTGTATTAAATGAGTGACATTCTCATAACCATTAATATGGAACTTTATTATTTGGTGTCAAATCTCAGTGAATGACATGTAACATTAAACAAAGGCTGATTTATACGGCGCCCGAACTCACATGGGATTTGAGTTACATTGCGCACTGTTGGTTATGTGCATTTCAAACAGCCGATCAAAACCCGCAATGTAATGAAAGGCGCATGCGAGTTCACGCGCCGTCTAAATCAGCCTGAGTTCTATATTAATAAACGTGAAAATATGTCATTATCTAGGAAAAGGGACCTTATTGTCGATGGCACTTACGTCGAATCGCGTTGCGTTTATATTGTATCGTCTTGAACAATGACATAAGCGCCATCGACAATAAGGTCCCTTTTCATAGATAATGTCACAAATGTCAATCATTTAATAGTCATTCATTGACAGTTCGGTTGCAGTCGTATGTTAATCGAGTTACGAATTTTCTCGGTGGAAAATAGTTTTGCACTACATCTGTACAGTCAGCAGCAAAAGTGACTAAGCGATTGAGGTGTTCAAAATGAGGTCAACACATCTGTATTGTCAAGAGAATAAGAGTGCGTGTAGGTCATTTTGAACACTTCAAACGCTTAGCGACTTTTGCTGCTGACTGTACAATTGCTTGCACTTATTGATGTATATAGAGAGAGAGAGAGAGAGAGAGAGAGAGAGAGAGAGAGAGAGAGAGATGATGTTGCCATCTACGACATATTATTAAATCTTTTGATTTGTTATTACTTGTATTTCGTACATTGTAAATTTTTAAAACGGGGTTGTATTCTTCCTTAGTCCTTTAAGAGATTAATTGGATAAATTATTTTATATATTTATGTTTACAACTAATTTATAAACTTGAGAATACTCGGATAAGAATAATGTAGGTTATATAAATACGCATATCGGCTCCATCTATCGAGCAAGACACAATTGAGCGCAACTATAATTTCAGTCGAGTCGCATACGCAGCGCTACAGACTCTGAGGCATTGTAGTACCGTGACGCTATCGTAGATGGCGCTAGATCTAACGTACTACATTTAGAGAATTTCCGTGATAACATACTAACATCTAGAGAATTTGAGAATTTAATTAGTAATGTGGCTTATTTAGAAGTATAGAAAGATAAATTAATACTGCAATCGATAGTGGCGATACAATACACCATAGAGAATATAACACAGGTGATTTGATTAATAGAGATTCCAGGTTTTTGGGCATATATAAGTATTTTTTTTTATGACAAAAGGTGGCAAACAAGCAGACGGATTGCTTGATGGTTAGCAATTGCCGTCACCCATGGGCACCCGCAGAACCAGGGGAGTCACAAGCGCGTTGTCAACCTTTAAGGGGGGGTTGGAGCTCTGGGAACCTTACTCACCATCAGGAACACAACACTACATACCTGAAAGGTAGCAGTACTATTATGGCTCTGGTCTTCTGTAAGGAGGTGGTACTTCCCCAGTTGGGCTTCTCCAGATTCTTACTTACTTCGCTGTGCCCTACCTCTCATTGTTGGACGTAGTTTAAGGACATACCCGGGTCCAAAAAAAAAAAAATATCATAAAAAAATTCAAGTAAAAGCGCGTTCTGTACAAAAATACTAGTACACAATATATGTCATAAATCAGTTCAATTCAGTGGTTTTTTTATGGCAAAGTGAGTTTCGGTGCTAATTAATAAATTATCATATTTTCTGGTATAAGTTACTCTACAGACTCAAATCCATGAAAATATCTATGACAGTTTATGTATCGATATACCGAGTGTTTCCTATAATAAGAGCAATAACTTTAAGGAGCGCTTCTACACCATGAACGTAGCAACATTTGTTGTACACCTTAGCAATATTGTGTAATTTCATCAACTTCTTCGCGTTGTCCCGGAATTTACCACGGCTCATAGGAGCCTGGGGTCCACTGGGCTACTAATCACAGGATTTGGCGTAGGCACCAGTTTTACGAAAGCAACTGCCAACCAAGAGGGTAAATTAGGCCTTATTGGAATTAGTCCGGTTTCCTCGCGATGTTTTCCTTCACCGAAAAGCAACTACTAAATATCAAATGATATTTCGCATGCTTATAAGTTCCGAAAAACTCATTGGTACGAGCCGGGGTTTGAACTTGCGACCTCCGGATTGCAAGTCGCATGCTCTTATCGCTAGGCTACCATAATAACAAAAAATATAATTTGTTATACTTGATATTTTTTCCAACAAACTTAATACCTAGTATTTTCAATGAACAGCATCCAATAGTACAAAATTCATAGTTTTCACAATACATTGCTTGCTTGGAAAATCATATTTTATTCATATTTAGTAAACTATAAGTTATTTTCAAAAACAAAATGTTGCTACGTTTGTGGTGTAGAAAAACTGCCTACAGTTATTGCTATTATTACAGGAAACACCCGGTATACTCGTACATTTAAAAATAGAAAATGTGTCACGAAAATTCTGTGACCCTAGTGAAAAAGGGTATAAGTCAAATTGGTTCAGTAAAAAAGGCCACAAGTCCTATAAAATGTACGGCACTTGTTCCCTTTTTCGCTGTACTAATTTGGCTTATACCCTTTTTCACTAGGGCCACAGAATTCTGGACTAAGACAATGTAGGTACATAATTTTAGAATAGGCGTATAGAAATACTTTGAAGTATTATCAGGTACTTACTAGTTCCAAAACCGTACAGGAAAGCATATTCGTATCTTCTTTATTTTTATATCGTATCTAATATCAAACATATTATGTTGCCCTTCATGTTTACCATTTACAAAGAAAACCTTGTTTAATATAATATGATATATTAAAATTTTAAAACTATTTAATGCTAAAATAACTACATGAAATGTTGAAAATATGATGACATATACTTCAAAAAAAGTGACAAGGTCATGCTTAGCCGGAAATGCGGGTTCAAAATCCTGTACGGATGCCGGAGGTCCTCCCCACTTTTTCTTAAATACTTCTCGTCTATTTTCAACTATAATTTATATAGTAGTTTCATTACAAAGCAAATCTAAATCATTAATAAAAAATAATTTTATTAGTTCTTAGTTAACTACATTCAAACTAATAAAGCTAAAATAATCTAATAAAAAAAAACTAATAAAAAGTAAATCCCTTCTATAGGCATCTATCCCTTGCAGCATGGATCCCATAACGCTGGCGGCCTTTAGAAACCCTAACCAGCCGTTTCGACAAGACCCTTATAAAGGCTGTCCCTAACCCAAAATATACTTGTAAAATCTCAGAAAAACTACAAACTCAAAACTCCAAACGGACTCCATGAACGAACGAACAATCAAAGCTTGCCTATAAAAACGTCAAGTCACTATAAGGTAGGTTGTATTCAAACCACATATTGTCTTTATAACATAACATATTGCAAATTATCACAAAAAAACAGCAAAAAATGTTAGTAAAAAGTCAGAAATCACCGTCTTGTGTAATTCGCGTTACTATACTGACGTTATCTCGGCAAGACATATGACATACACAAACGGCCTTATTTGTTGTTTGTAAGAGCAATCAAATTCTAATTTTGCATTACGGGGTTCTTACAAAGACTAACGCAAACATCGTAAAATCCTAATATCGAACTGTTGTCCCTGAGTCTCTAATACGCCTTAACTGAAGTAAAGAGAACGATAATATAATTAAAACTGTTGTGATCCATTACTACTACTTCGTTACAAACGGATAAACTCACGTGTAATTATATCGCACTAAGCGACATGTTTCGGGTAAGTTCTGGTGCCAATTTATAAGCCGAGTCGGACTCACCGCTCGGACTCGGAGTGATATAATTACACGCCTTCGTTTGTAATTAAGTAAACAGATCAATATGATAAATTTTCGATTTTCGAAGTAATCCCTCTGCCCTCTGGCTACTTTTTTTGGCTCTGGCTACAGTGTTTGACCTCAGTCGCACCTGATGGTAAAGTGTCGACGAGGTCGAGGGTGTAGCACGACGGTTCATTAACAGTCCTATTCACTTGCCTTCAAAAGGTAAGACCTCTAGCGTTTCTCCGCCAAACGCTATTAATTAATTATATGAGTGTACGACAATTATTAGAAAGTATATTTTTGTAATTCCTACAATCATTCTTATAAGTAAATTAAAATATCCAAGCTAAGGGTATATATAACTCCACTATCAATATAGTTAATTTAATAATAAAATTAACTTACATGCATTCAGATAAGTACCTATTTATCAGTAGTGGTGCGATCAGCCTTTTCCCGCTAGCGTAACTAACTTTTCCACAGTACCGTTTTCTCCTACGTCTTGCTTAAGAAATTATTTGCCGCCACTGTCCCTACACTACATCTATAACACATAAATACATTCCCTTGCCAGGATTCAAACCTACAACGTCGTAGTAGTCCATCATGAGTATAAGTATCCCTTCCCACGCCGCGCCCACTCTCATAAAGCTATGATCGAGGAATCCTAATAACAAGTACGTTATCTGAAGCAAATCTACAAACACACAACTGCAAATGTTTGGGCTATTTGGTTTATTGTCTGCTATATTGTGTTATTTGCTAAGATAATTATAGAATAGTGTTAAGATATAATACATTATAAAACAAAAAGTGAAAAGTAGTAGTTAGTAATTATGTAGTCGTCATAAGTTTTACAATCGCCGTTTTTATAACCTCCATTTTAAATAAAAGAATAAAAAATATATTATATCGCAAGATTTCGCAACAGAAAAAAATAAATAAAGATAGACAATTTGATGATTCCGTCCGAATGGCACTAACAGAAAGATAAGTACGGTGTGACCCTATTAATTCTAAAATGCAATGTAGGGTTACTTCCCAGAAATGCTCTAATAATACAAAAAAAAAAATGGTTCGTCAAAGAAAAGTTATTTCCGATACACGACAACATATAGAAACACGCTGTATTAAACATTGACAGTGTTTTTGACATTAGCCTGACGTATCCGTGTGACACTCTGCTAATGACGTCAATATTCGGAAATAATGACATTATTGGCATAATGGCCCCTGATGGTAAGTGTCGACGAGGTCGAGGGTGTAGCACGCTGGTTCAGTAACAGCCTAGCCCTCTTGCCTTGAAAAGACCCAAATTATATCTTTCCTGGAATATACTGATTGAAGAAAAAATTCACATACAGATTAAAAAATATATATCGCAAAAATCTTAAAGTGTTATCTTGTTATCAGTTATCAGTACGTACCAGACGAAAAAGATATGATAATGAAACTGCGTTATCAGAACCATACGTAAAAATGTTTTTGCGTACTATATTTCTTTATGACAAAGGTGGCAAACGAGCACACGGATTGCCTGATTGTAAGCAATTACCGTCGCTCATGGGCACCCACAACACCAGGTGAGTCGCAAGCCCGTTGCACGCCTTTAAGGGGGGTTGGAGCTGGGAACCTTACTCACCATCAGGAACACAACACTACATACCTGAAAGGTAGCAGTGCTATTATGGCTGTGGTTTTCTGTAAGGAGGAGGTATTTCCCCAGTCGGGCTTCTCCAGTCTCAAGCATGATGGTACTTCGCTGTGCCCTACCTCTTGTTGGACGTAGTTTAAGGACATACCCGTGACCAATTATTTTAATTATTGGCCACTCTTCAATAACTAGTCACCCACTAAAATAAATTCTAAACGCATATAACAAGAGTTCATTTTTAGTATAATGTGGCAGAGGTTGGCTAGTTAGTTACTAACGAATTATTTTTGACTAACATTTTTTTTATTTGAATTTTTTTAACTTATACATTTTTTCCACTCTATTACCTGAGTCAGAGGTATGCAGTCAAGCTCCCTGCATCGTGCTCCCCGCATGGCGCCGTGCACAGACTGCATCAGCTAATTGGGTGTGAACCCTAATTAATTCTCCAATCAACTCCTCCGATCGGGCATTATGCTGTGTTAAGTTCAGGGTTGACGCTTATGTGTTTAACAGTAACAGGTCGTTAAATATGTTTTTCCTAACTAGTGCGTAAAAAGTGCACTTGTTACTTGTGCACTTTTCAAGGCACTTGTTATGAAAAATTGGGTTCGATATACGTGTAAAAACTTATTTTTCATCACACTTGCTCGTCAATGGCGTTATTACTTGCGAGCGTACAGAACAGTTATAGCCGTTTTAGCTCCCACGGGCTGTTAAGTTTAGTTTTAAAAATATACAGAACCTATACTTCACTTGGACTGAGGATGTTTCCAAACAGCCAAGGTGTATTACATATCTTCAAAAATTTGCTACAACCAACTTTTAATATGTAAAAAATATGTATTTAATAAAAAAACATATCTTTATAATTAAATTTTACTGCAATTTAATGTTTAGTATTTATTAAAAATTATTGTTTTCTATTTGATTTTGATAATTGATACTATTTGGCAGGATGATCTGTCAACTTCGAAAATAAAACGCAGTTGTTAACATTATCTGTGGAAGATATTGAAAAAAGTTGACATTGTTGACAATCTTTTATAGTGGATGCGGTCTGATTTTAGTTTTCAAAGTGTATTTTGATTTTAAGCCTACATAAGTAACTAATATTTTACCAACGAATTTATTTTATATCCTCGCAAATGTGATGAAAAACATTGTATGTACCACGGGTGGTAAGTGTATACCAAACTTGAGTCATTAAAAGCCCTCCGACTTCGTCGTCGGGCTTCTAATAGACTCGCGTTTACTATACCTCACTTACCATCCTCGTTGCACAATGTACTATAAGACTCGGGTGATTGTCACACTCGTCGGAAAAAGATTTTTAACTAGCATCGAAATAAATTAAACATTAACACGGCTCTACTCACGTTTATTTAGTCACTCGCGCGACATGTTTCGGAGAACATAGCGCATGTGCGCGACGGGCCGGCGACGCGATCGCCGAATCGAACGGACACTCAGCACTCTTAGTGCTTGATAATGGAGGCCTATGTTCTCCGAAACATGTCGCGCGAGTGACTAAATAAACGTGAGTAGAGCCGTGTTAATGTTTAATTTATCAGATATGTCTCACGAAAGTTTAAATACAAATATAGCATCGAAATGTACTATTTTTTTTTCTTATAAATTGTGATAGATGAAATGACATATGCTTGAAATAAAATAGAATTGTATTTACTAGGAATGTGGTACAAAGATCAATTCTTCATTAGCAGCACAGTATGCGTTAGATCACTGCATAATAACCTATCGATATTACACACTAAACAACGTTAAATAACAAAAAAAAAATAAGATAGAAGAATTTGACAAGTGCACTTGGGCTAGTGATCCAGTGGTTGTGGGTTCGAGTCCCGCATCGAGTCAAATTTTTCTTTCAATTTTAAATATCGAAGATATCCGCTAGCAGACGCTTTTGTATAATAAAAAAAAATATATCAAGACATTTTCGCCACATCTCCATTTATCTTTTAAGGCTTAACCGGAAAACTTTAGATACTACATATATAATTTTAAAAGTGACTTAGGGGCCCGTAACCATTTTAACAAGTGACATGAAATAGTTGATTACGCTTTGACGACCGATCTGGCCTAGTGGGTAGTGACCCTGCCTATGAAGCCGATGGTCCTGGGTTCGATTCCCAGTCGGGGCATTTATTTGTGTGATCAGCACAGATTTATGTCCCTGAGTCATGGGTGTTTTCTATGTATTTAAGTATTTATATGTATCTATCTATTATGTATCGTCGTTTAGTACCTACAACACAAGCCTTACTGAGCTTACCGTAGGACTAGGTAGATTTGTGTAAGATTGTCCCGAAAATATTTATTTATTATTTATTAAGCGTTATATTAGAGTTGATACACCACTGTCCATAGCTCCAAATACTCTTGTCCGGTTTTTGACCAGATGAGCCAATCATTAATCTAAATCTCAGTTCTTTATACGGAACCCTTTGACGTTACGTCTGATACGGTCTTGACCCCATTTTAAACAAAAACCTGCCACGCATATGTATTGTATAGTGAGCCTTATATGTTTGATGTAAGGTTTCATTTTGTATATCAGGGGTATGTCTTTGAAAGAGTTATTTCGTTCCATGAAATCTCATAATAATAGAATAAACAAGACTCGAGGCTCGTTTTAAAACTAACTGAAGGAATAATGACAGTGCTAAAAATATTTAAAAAAAAATATATAAATAAATATTACTGGACATTCTTAGATACATTTATTGAGACCCATGGTAAGCTCAAGAAGGCTTGTGTTTTGGGTAGCCAACTATATATATGATATCATCATCTTCCTAAATTATTTCTATCATCAACTGCCATTTGAACTATATGTATAGTATATAAATACTTAAAAACATGTATAAAATACCCAAGACTCAGGAACGAATATCTGTCCTCATCACACTAAATGCCCTTACGGGGATTTAAAGCCACGGCCACTTAGATGGTTGGCAGTCCTCAACTGTGCGTTTTTCTAGAAACTTCCTGCCTCGCACAGCAAAACTCTGGAATAAATTGTCGTGTGCAGTATTTCCGGACCGATATGACATCCAAACCTTCAAGAAAAGAGCGTATAGGGATCTTAAAGGCCGGCAACGTACAGGTCGATTCACAAGAGTTGGCACGAATGGAATGAATGACTGAATGAAAATGTCTATGTGTGTCTCACATTAACCAATAAAATAGTGGCTCGATTGTATACCGATACAAGTGTCACTCATACAATGAAAGTTTCGTTCAATCCATTCGTGCCAACTCTCGTGAATCGACCTGTACTTGTGACTCCTCTGGTGTTGCGAGTGTCCATGGGCGGCGGTAGTTGCTTACAATCAGGCAATCCGTCTGCTCGTTTGCCTCCTATCATATATCCTATCATTAAAAAAACCGGCCAAGAGCGTGTCGGGCCACGCTCAGTGTAGGGTTCCGTAGTTTTACGTCCGTCACAGTAAGTGTTCCCACTTAAGAGTTAAAAATGGGCTATTTGATACACTATTGTTGACATATTAATATTAAGTACAGAACCCTAAAAACGGGGCCACGGAACGCGAACATCGAAGAGCGTATTTCGAACATGTTTCTCTTTTACTCCAAATACGGTGTCAGGAATTTTTAATTTATCTATGAGGTGTCGTAAACCATATTCGTAAATTTCGAACGATTGTCTCTGTCACTCTCTTAACGCCTTAATTGGAGTAAAAGAGAAATACTCGACATATTCGAACTTCGATGTTCGTGGTACCGGGCCTGAAGTGATGAAGTGTGTCTTGTCATTCAATAGAGATTTTGACAGCCATATCTTAGGGAATACGGGCTAATTTATTAACAATTTGTAAGAAACTATCGCCTTAACGACTTTAGTGCTGGAATAATATAAAGTACCTATTATGCTCGCAAAAAAGCCTAAGATATATGCAATCCTACGGCGCTTCCGCCTTTCTCGAGCGAAAGCAAAGACCATTTTACCAAAAACTCGTAAGATGTATGAAATCCTGCGGCGCTTACAGTTTTTTCGAGTTTATAAAGCTTGTATGGGGGAACAATATTTTCGTTTTTTAGTATATTACTCGATTTTGTCATACTTTCTCACCGTTTAAACTTTCCTTGAGCTACTACAAATATTTCAAGACTAAAATTAGCCAAATCGGTAAAGCCGTTCTCAAGTTATAGCGTGACCAAGAGAAATAGGGGTTCATTTTATATATATAGATTTTTTTCAAAAACTATTATACCTATCAAGTTCAAAATAATTTTCCTAGAAAGTTTATGTAAAGTTCTACTTTTGAGATTTTTTTCATATTTTTTAAATATGTGGTTCAAAAGTTAGAGGGGGGGGGACGCACTTTTTTTTACTTCTGGAGCGATTATTTCCGAAAATATTTACATTATCCAAAAATGACGTTAGTAAACCCCTATTCATTTTTAAATACCTATCCAACAATATATCACACGTTAGGATTAGAATGAAGAAAAAAATCACTCCCCACTTTACGTATAGGGGGGGTACCCTAAGAAAACATTTTTTTCTACTTTTTATTTTTGCACTTTGTCGGCGTGATTGATATACATATTACTACCAAATTTCAGCTCTCTAGTGCTAACGGTCACTGAGATTATCCGCGGACGGACGGACGGACAGACATGGCGAAACTATAAGGGTTCCTAGTTGACTACGGAACCCTAAAAAAGACCATGGGCAGGGTCAATATCCACTACGCCAAACCTTTCGTCAAATATAGGTATGTATATGTATAGGAAGTTTCAGTGACTCAGGGGATCAAAACTTGCAATTATCATTTGCTATAAATACAAGAGAGAAGAAATGGTAAAGATCGTGGGAGACCTCTGGATGGGGGTGGTGCAAAATCGGTTGTCGTGTGATGCCGGCTGACTAGAATAGCACCCATCTCCTTCCGCGGGTGTCGTAAGAGGCGACAAAGGGAAAAACCGACGGATCGGCAGCAGCGTGCGTCGCAACCCAATCTACAGCTACTGTGGTCGCCAACCCGCCTGCCAAGCGTGGCGACTATGGCAACTGCTCAAGATGATATAAGTTATAGTTTTTTAAGAGAGTCTTCTGGATTAAAGAGCGAGACTGGAGCGAAAATTTATATTCTCGAATTTCGAACAATTTTCTCTGTCACTCTAATGATGCCTTAATTAGAGTAAAAGAAAATGAAGCACGAAATTTTCGAATTTCAGTGTTCGCGGTAGGCCTATAGCTGTTTCCCTTAGACTTACTAATGACTTTATGAGCCATCATCGATGATAGTTTTTTAACGACAATCTGATCGGTGTGGGTCAAACTACTTAACGAGTTTAATTCGGTTTTCATCCATAGAAAGAATAACTTTTTGATTACACTTATAGCTGAATAAATAAGGCTTAAAGGTTGCATAACAGGCTATATACAGCCATTATAAGATAAGTCTTATATGGACATAAAAGATGAAGCATTAAGTTACCATTGAGTATACAAAAGCGTTTTAGCAGCAATTTAAAAGTGTTAGTTATGGTAAGAGTCAGTGTTTTAGCCTGTATAAAGACTGGCTTAGAGACACATACTAACTTTCCCAGTTGAACTGTTTTATCTCGCAAAAAACGTGAACTGTTATCTCATGAAAATTACGCGAAATACCTAACCTAACGTCTAAAATTAGTACAGTCGCCATCAGATATATCGGAGCTGTGGAGGTTGTCACAAATATGTGAACATACACTTTATCGCCTTGACAATAGAGGCGTTGTTCAGATATTTGCGACCACCTCCACAGCTCTGATATATCTGATGGCGACTGTACCCTTACCATGAGTTGTAACTTTGAGGTTTTCAATAACGAGTATCGAGTTTACTAGGTATCTGTGCATCTGATCGTACTAAAATAGTACAAGCGAAATGCACAGATAGTACTCGTAAACTCGATACTCGTTATCGAAAACCTCAATGGAGTAAGGGTACTGGCGTCTTTTCGAGGAAAGAGTGAATAGGTTGTTACCAAGTGAACGGGTTGTTACTGAACCAGCGTCACTTACCATCAGGTGTGACTGAGGTCAAACGCTGGTCAGTCTTGTATAAAAAAGGCTTTATTCGGTATTTGTCACCACCGATATCTGATGGTAATTGAACAAGTCAAGCTTACCTTAGAATCCAAGAAATTGTTAATGCTAGTACTGGAGTCTGAACTGTTGCTGCTACACCTCAGGCTTTCATCGCTGTTGCTGCCACATAGGCCCCCGGCCTCACTACTCTTACTGATATCGGAGTCCGACTCAATCCATAATGGCGACACGTATTTGAATTTATGCGCGAACGCGTTTAGTTTACATTCGTTAGTCATTTTTTTGCCGATGTTCGAAATACGAATTTAAAATGATTCCTTTTCCATAAGCGTTCCAATTTTGAAATTCAAATACGAAATACGAATTTTATGATTCTTCTTTTAAAAGAGCGTTCTAATTTCAAATTCAAATGTGTTCTTTAGTTTTTTATTGGCAAGTTTATTTTTTATAAGTTTTGAATTGGAATTGAGTGTGGATGGTTGCAGTTTTAGGTCACATGGCTAAGACCGGACTGGTCTTAAGATTCACGGGCAACCGTTGATTGAATGTAGGCAAATAGGACACCGGGAGGGGACGCCAACCGCGGGTCTGTGGGGCTATTTCGGTCGCTATTGGTTAAAGTAATGCATTGTGAAGTGAATAATCTGCAGTTCAGCTATATAAATAGTTGAGTCCACTATTCAACACATTCGTATTTTTAAGTACTAACTTTAATTATAAGCCTTTACTATCTTAATGAAATAAATGAATTTGAATTTGTATAAAGTACTGAGGCCGTAGTTAAAGCCTTAGGGCGATTGTCGAAACGCAACTGAAACTTAAAATAATGTAGGAATTTTAATGACAGATAGAACGACAAGTCACGTGATCTTTTCCATGAATTATTAATAATGTCTTTTCCGTACACGGAACAATGGTGTTCCGGACATTTGGGAGGCGTACGCGGATCTGGATCGAGCCAACACGCAGAGACCCTTTCCATATTTTAATGAAATGTAAGGGCTAAGCGTATGTTACCCCTGTCCGTATCATGGACAAAGAGACAGCACCCGTCATGGCGTAAGAATTATTAATATTATTAAACATTTTGATTACGTTAGTACAATCGATAAGCCTAGCCAAGATGCCAATCTTCGCTCCGCGTCGAAGAAATGGTCAAATCTTTATAACGGAGACATAAAAATAATAAAAAAATAATTTAAGCAGGTATATCGGCCATGTTTTATATGTAGATTCCAATGTACCCCGGGTTTAAAAAAAAATCGTACGACAGCTAGCGATTTAAGATGTAGTGCCCCACGGGATGCCATTATACAATTATTGACGTCAAGCGCCCATGTCGGTATTGGCTAAGGAGTACCCTTACCATGAGTTGTGACAGTGACGTTTTCGATAATGAGTATCGAGTTTACTACCTGTTCATCTCGTTCGCACTAAAATAGTACAAGTGAGATGCATAGATAGTAAACTCGATACTCGTTATCGAAAACGTCGCAGTCACATCTCATGGTAAGGGTAGAGACTATACGAAAACGTTGATGCCCAAATTATACTGATGTCCGTAATAAGGGCAATTTCACTTTCAGGGACACACAATTAACTTAATTGTCAAATAAAAGTTAAATCAGTGGTCAGTTTAGTGACGACAATTAAGCTTTAAATTTCAATATAATCTACTGTTTTATGTATGCATTACGTGTTATTGTAATAGAAAAATGCGAATAAAGATGATTTACTTAATATTTCAAGCTTAATTGTCGTCACTAAACTGACCACTGATTTAACTTTTATTTGACAATTAAGGTAATTGGGTGTCCCTGAAAGTGAAATTGCCCATAATCGCTTTTTATATACAGATTTTCGATCCCCATTACTAATGAGGCCGGGAAGGAAGTTGTTGAAAGCCGAGTATATGTAGACGGCCGAACGCAGAGGCCGGATTATTACGAAGTCAACAACCCCTTTTCACGCCGAGGTATGTGTAGTGCTTTTCTCATACATGCAATGCAATATTAATAAAAAATGTTTTATTGTTAGAAAAACTTAAAGTTGTTTTATTTCATAAATATTTTTATATTAAACAGAAATGTCTGCTAACGAAACCGTAATTCTTAGTAATATGAAATATATAGGTAGGCAACGCGCATGTGAATTATCTGGAGTTCCAGGCATCCATAGGCTACGGACCTGGTTATCATCGGGCGGGTCGTATAAAAATAAATAAAATAAATAAATATTTCGGGACATTCTTACACAAATCGACCTAGTCCCACGGTAAGCTCAATAAGGCTTGTGTTGCAGGTACTAGGCGACGATATATATAATAAATAGATACATATAAATACTTAAATATATAGAAAACACCCATGACTCAGGAACAAATATCTGTGCTCATCACATCACGCAAATAAATGCCCTGACTGGGAATCGAACCCAGGACCTTCGGCTTCATAGGCAGGTTCACTACCCACTAGGCCAGACCGGTCGTATGCTTGTTTGCCACCGTCGTTGTATTAAAAAAAGAATAAATGGAAAAGTCGACTCTGGCAATTGATAGAGCGCTCATTGGTCTACCGGGTAGAGCAATGGGCGCGAGTTGGAGGAGTCACGAGTTCGAGTCTCAGCAGAGGCAGTTGATTTTTCTATTTTTCCTATATTTGTACAAAATATTTTTTTGCTTCTGATGCTCGTTTATCTGTTGGAACCTATCGTAATTTCACTGTTAGAAATGTAACGTAAAATGGGGGGATAAGAGATGGCGAGGGCAGTTGGGTCATGAATGGGGAGAGTAGACACGACAGGGGGTCTGTTATATAAATATATATTCTTATTACAAATCAAGCTTAAATAACCCAACCTACCTTAGTAGGAAATTCCACCTAATCCAACGGGGTCACGTGAGATTTCATATTATTTTGGGTTTATCGTGAAAAATACAAAATCTAAAATACAAACAATTAGAACACTTACTATATACACAGTTTGCCTAATGTAAAAAACTGTTCAAGTTTGAATGTCACTTTTGTCTCTACTTAGCCCGTTTTGCGGTATCTAGTCTAGCTAGGACATGATTGATCTGACAGATATATGGCCGGTTGACGGCCGGTTTAGCCTAATGGGTAGTAATCCTGCCTATGTAATGTTTGACGACCGGTCTGGCCTATTGGGTAGTGACCCTGCCTATGAAGCCGAAGGTCCTGGGTTCGATTCCCAGTCAGGGCATTTATTTGTGTGATGAGCACAGATATTTGTTCCTGAGTCATGGGTGTTTTCTATGTATTTAAGTATTTATATGTATCTATTTATTATATATATTATCGTCGTCTAGTACCTGCAACACAAGCCTTATTGAGCTTACCGTGGGACTAGGTCGATTTGTGTAAGAATGTCCGAAATATTTATTATTATTATTATTTTTTTTTTTTATTATTATGTAACCGATGGTCCTGGGTTCAAATCCCAGTCTGGGCAGTTATTTCTGTGATCAGCACAGATATTTGTTCCCGAGTCATGGGTGTTTTCTATGTATTTAAATATTTATATGTATCTATCAATTATATATATCCGTCGTCTAGTACCTACAACTCAAGCCTTACTGAGCTTACTGTGGGACTAGGTTGATTTGTCTAATATTGTCCCGAAATATATGTATATAGATTAACGTTGTATAGATTACCCGCCATTAAAAGATACAATACCGCTCCTTTTCTATGTTAATTAAACAGGGATGGATGGTTTTCTCAAAAGTTAAGAAAAAATCATTTATCCTACTCACTCTTCCTTCATGTTCCCGCCTCAGCTGATCCAGTTCATAGCTATGCAGTCCATGCGGCATGGATATCGAATTCCTAGGCAACTTCCTATATGCCACTGCACTCCCTTCCTCATCCTTGTTATCATCATTCTCATCCTTATTCTCAGCTTTTTTGAGCTGAATTTCCTCTGGCTCTACAATCGTAACAGTTGGCGTTGAAGCTCTGAATCCCCCTTCAATCTGATTACCATCTATAGGAGATATAGGACTTCCAATTTGAAAATGTGCTTGACTAGCATGTGCCTGACTATCATCATCTATGAAGGGTATATCACTTGGAGTCTTCGCCGTGTTTGGAGTGGTGGCTTCCAGTATTTTCTGCCTAGTTTCTGGTGGCATTTCTACGAAATCATGAGGATATGAGGGTATATCTATTCTCAAAGCTGGTTTCTTACGTATCCGCATTTTGACTTTTAAATTAAACAGAGAACCAGTACGATCTTAAATATGACTTAGACTATTTCCTGATGTTCTATTATCAATTGTCAAAGTCTACTAATCTGCTGTGTTATCTATATCTTTTATATATTTTACTTTATCACTTTCACAAACACTATTAAAACTGCACTTTGTAGTAACATTTACACTTGTTTCATTATCTTTAATGACATATTTTGACTTTTAAACTAATTTATTTGTTTTTATGTTTGCAGTTGCGATAGCCTTATTGACATTATGATCTTTACAATGACTTCAAAGTTTCTAACCAAAATGGAGTCATGTTGTGTTGTGTCTTAAGGACGACTGATTTCTTTCCGGCATGCTATTATCAAATTTGTCTTTGTCACGTGAAGTGATAACAGGTGACGTAATGATAGCGAATTTGCCAAAAGTCATATTATTGTGTGTGGATTATTAATTTGCTTGCGAATCATTACCATGTTTTACCTTGTTAATGCGATTAGTGTGAATTAGGTTATTTCTGAACTCATTTGTAGTTTCCTTGTTCGATAACAAATTGGACTTTATGCTTAGAATAACTGTAATATTAATAATTATTTACTTTGCTTATTGTTCGTTTATATTATAATTTTAAATGTTTATTTTAAAGTTTTGATAAACTTCAAATAGCATATATGGACACAGACACGTGTGTGTTCGTTAGCTGAAAGACTTCGCTAAAGCACCAGAACGTCTACCATGGTTGGCATTTTATCGTCTATCGCGCTATCCGTCACTTTCGCACTCACATACTTGTTAGAGCGTGACAGACATTGTGACAAGTGATAAAAACCCGACCATATTTGGCTAGCAGGCCTATGTAGTAGTAACGTGTGTAAACGCATGTCAGAGTTCTATATTCAAATTTTGACGTAAGTTCCATATTTCTCTGCACAAGTACATAGACATGGTCCTTCAGTTAAGTTTTTATCTATAGCTAAGTAAACAAAATACTAAATATAGACGCGTCTGTGCAACAGAGGTTAATATGTTATTCATAACCACCAAATATTATAAATGCGAAAGTAACTCTCTCTGTCTGTCTGTCTGTTACCTCTTTACGCTTAAACCGCTGAACCAATTGGGATGAAATTTGGTATGGAGAGAGTTTGAGATACGAGAAGGGACATATAGGATAACCTGCATACCCGTGGCGACCATCGAAGGCTTATGTCCAGCAGTTAAGCTATTTCGGCTGATAATTATTAAAGAAAATACTTTGACTTTAAATAATGAAAGCAATCGTACTTAATTTTTTTTTTGATAATCTAAATCAACTTTAAACTTGATAGTCTGTTTAACCGACCGATAAAAATTATCATGAGAGCAATGGCTGTCCAAATACCGTAAATTTTTGTCCACGCGATAATTCCAATTTAATCCTTATCAAACAGGCAATACAGCTTGTTATCAGACTGTAGGATTATCCTGTTTAGTTTTCTGAAACTGCCTTCATTATGTACAAGATAGTCCAATTATGGTTTACATGTAATTTTTTTCTAAACAAGATCGATGTCTTAACTGATTCTATGTTTATTTTAGAAAATAAGGAATGTATTTAAAATTGTCATTATAATAAACTAGCTGACCCGGCAAACTTCGTACCGCCTAAAAAGCGACAAAAAATAGTGATAGGTTTCAAAAATCACGGGATTTTTGTGATTTTTTTAGTACTTCATGTCTCAAGTCTCAATCAGGGCTGTGACGATTCCAACCAAAAATCATTTTAATCGGTTCAGCGGTTCGCGAGTTATAAGCAGTTGAACAAACCCAACTTTCTTTTATATATACATATATGACATAACATAAGAGATAGAATTGTGTACCATTTTCTTAGGCAGGCGTCCGGTTTTTTATCCAATAGCCCAATAATTAGTCAATAATCAGTCACCGGCAATAATATTTTCGTACGTCAAGCCTCAAAACAATCTGGCAGCACTTTATTGCATTGACACAAGAAGCGATCAGAAATTTTTATGGTCTTGATATCGTAAGATAGGTACTATAGCTGGTAACTGTACAAGTAGATTTTTTTAAATTATAGGATTATTTTCTACCATATACCAGCGTATAAATTAATAATAATTGATTATATCCTGTAAGTAATTCAAGAGCGTCCGAGACGTGGGCAAAAATATTCATACATAGGGATACCCTTTTTTACTTCGGGTAAAAAAGGGTATCTACGCATCTCGATCAGCGCTACCGCAAAAAACGATATTCGTAAATTACGGACAATTATCTCTGTCACTCTTATGACACCTTAATTGGAATAAAAGAGAAAGATACGAACTTCGACGTTCGCGGTACCAGGCCAGTTGAGCACTGAGACAGGTATAATTAGTTCGGCTTTTGTTTGGTAGCGCGACTTGCAATCCGGAGGTTGCAGGTTCAAGCCACGGCTTGTAGCAATGAGTTTTCTGAAACTTAGTCGCTTTTCGGTGAAGGAAAACATAGTGAGGAAACCGGACTAATCCCAATAAAGCCTAGTTTACCCTGTGGGTTGGAAGGTCAGATGGCAGTCGCATTCATAAACTAGTGCCTACGTTGTTAAATAAGTAGGATTAGTTGTCAAGCTGACCCCATGAGCCGTGGCAGAATGCCGGGAAGATGTTTAACTTAGGAACTAACCTGATCTTGCGGATTCTGCAGATACTGCTGCCTCAGCACCTCCAACTCCAAGTTCTGAAGGGTCGGCATCGAAATCGAATTCCTCCTCAAATTCGCCCGTCTCTGTTCCGCTTCTGCATCCTTCTCATTCTGTATCAACGCCATAGAATCTTCAGCGTTTTTCGACGTACTAGGAGAGGTGAGATCAGTCGATTGTGTGCTTGGACTATTGACCCTGCTGGATCTATTTGAGTCAGGTTCTAAGGTTATATAAAGAGTTCCTTCAGGAGTGTTAACTACAATAGTATCATTGTCTGGTGAAGAATGCACTTCTCCAAGGTCGGATGCGTGTATCTCTTTTGTTTCTCGTCGTTTTGGTCGGATTGGTTCTTCAGGCTTGACATGATCAAGTTCTATGAAGTCGTCGGCAAAGGGGATTTCTTTATTTCTCTTCAGTTCTGGGGAGTTTAGGCCTTGTGCTATTTCTGGTTGGTCGGCCATTTTGGTATCTCATACAGCAGTAACCTGGAACATAAATGTATGTGGTTGGTTCTAATGTTGTAACTGTGCTGTGTATGTGGGTACTTTTCTGGTGATTTAATGAGTAGGTAGTGACTCTGCCTATGAAGCCACTGTCCTGGGTTCAAATGCCAGTAAGGGCAATTATTTGCGTGTTGAACGCTGGTTCCTGAGTCATGGGTATTTTGTACATATATTGACGACCAGTCTGGCCTAGTGGGTAGTGACCCTGTGAAGCCGATGGTCCTGGGTTCGATTCCCAGTCAGGGCATTTATTTGTGTGATGAGCACAGATATTTGTTCCTGAGTCATGGGTGTTTTCTATGTATTTAAGTATTTATATGTATCTATCTATTATATATATCGTCGTCTAGTACAACACAAGCCTTACTGAGCTTACCGTAGGACTAGGTCGATTTGTGTAAGATTGTCCCGAAATATTTATTTATTTATTTAATTTATTTATTTATCTGGTTAGTTCTAATGTTGTAACTGTACTGGCCCGGTACCGCGAACATCGAAGTTCGTATATTTAGAGCATCTTTTACTCCAATTAAGGTGTCGTGAGAATGACAGAGACGATCGTCAGAAATTTACGAACATCGTTTTTCGTGGTAGCGCCGCTCTGTATCTGGGTACTTTTCTGGTGATCTAGTGAGTAGTGATTCTGCCTATGAAGCCAACGGTCCTACTTGGGCTCAAATGCCAGTAGGTATGGGCAATTAATTGTGTGTTGAACACTGGTTCCTTAGTCATTGGTGTTTTGTATATTATATACCGGGTGTGACCTGTAATAGGAGCAAAAATTTTAGGGATCGCTTCTACACCACGAACGAAACAACATGTGTTCTACAACTTTAAATAATTGGGTAATTTATTACTTGTGATTTTTTCGAACAAAGTAAATAGTATTTACAATGAACAGCATCCAATAGTCTAGTTGACGTTTACCGTCAGCTTACAAACTTCATAGTTTTTGCAATACATTGCTTGCTTGGAAAATATTTTTTTATTAATATTTATTAAACTATAAGTTATTTTCAAAAGTCGTAGAACAAATGTTGCTACGTTTTTGGTGTAGAAACGATGCCTAAAGTTAAAGCTCTTATTACAGGCCACACCCGGTATATCGTTGGCTCAGTACACAACATAAGCCTTCTTGAGCTTACCGGGCTCAGTTAATTTGTGTAAGGACGTCCTGTAATATTTATATATTTTATTTTATTGTATATCATTGGCGTTAGATGTCGTTGCCATCGAATTGTGAGATAAGGAGATCATTACATTGTTCAAATATATTATTATTTATATATTATCACATACAATTTGGAAATTATACATTGCAAATTACATCACTAAACTTGTAATAAAAAAGAACTAAATATTTTATACTAACAAAAAAACTAATTATAAAAATTAGTTTTCAAACTAGACACCAAAACATTATCTGATAATCCGTTATTTTTTATTTTTCTATAATAATTATTATTTACCTCCTACAAAACCTGTAGGCAGCTATACCGATACAGCTACGGAACACTTAATTATGCGTGGTCCGACACGTACTAGTTCAGTTTTTTTTTCCTCCCAGCGCATTAAACGTTCTACCAACAATATTGATAAATCGGGAACCTTATTTTCCGCAACTCTGTCCCTGTATAGATAATTTATATGACATTTTATAAGCATAAGTATAATATAGGTATTTTTTATATCAGAAAATTTTCAAGGTTCTAGCGCTCATCATTACGTTAATATTAAAACAAAAAAGCTAATGGCGCCGGCAAATTGGACGTGTTTTGTTTATTTTTCGTTAATAATCATAGGGTTTAAGGTCAGCTAAAGCTGACCAAACAGCAGCAAACGTAACAGTGTTTTTTTTTAAACCTGAACCTCTATAAACCGTTTTCAGCTTATTAGGACGATCGGTCTATATGACTGTGTGGGGGAAGGTAGCTTGGGGAAAATCAAGACTTGCTCCTTCCTTCAAAATTCTAATGTCATCATGTTTTTCTTTTTTATGTTTCAAAATGTTCACTAAGAAAGGAGTCATCATCATTAGAAGTAATAAAAAAAGGCTTCCATCAATGATTTCGCCAATGTCAAAGTGATTGTAGCAAATCAATTGTATAACACAACTTTACTATCCTTGCGTTTTGTAAAGTGGTAGCTGATGGGACTTTACAGAAAGCCACGAGGCGGTCACGGTGACCAAATAGTGGTGGATCGCGTTTAAGATCAATACTTCATTAGCTTCACAATTATGCGTTACATCACTGCTATCGATATGAGCTTACCGCGTGATTCAATCAAATGTCAAATTGTGTAACATTATCTTGTTTTATTTATTTATCACTGCATAATCAGCTATGTCCATATTAAACGTTAATGACCAAAAACCAAAAAATATATTTTCAAGACGATTCCGTCATTTTGAGGTACAATTAATTGGAAGTAATTATATTACCGAACTAAATTCGATAAGTACGTAAAGTTTAATTACTACATACTTGGAGAATTGTACGCAATCTTAAAAACATAAAAATAGGTACATTCGAGAAAAAGGATAGTAGGTCGGTAGGATAGAGTCAAAATAGGTAGCTTTATCAAAAACTTTGTAGATGTGAGTTGCCACAGATTCAAAATTTGAAGTGAAAATGTCTTGAAATCGGTTAAAAAGGGACTCATTTTCTCCGAGTGTTTGAACAATAATAATGTTACTAATGACCGAAATGTATACTTACTTCTTTATAGGTGAAAAACTTAAATGTTTATGTAGTGGTACAGGTAATTAATATGGCGACACCTACGCCAAAATTTGAAATTAGAACGCCGACATGCGTGTACAGATACGTTACAACACTTTAGGTAAGTTTTTCACTTATATTTATATTTAGTGATGTAACATCTTCGTCAAATTATTTTTCTATATAAATATCCCACTAATTGTAACATTATAAATAGTCCAGTAAAATTACGAAAATAAATCAGTATAAGTACCGGAACCTGGACATAATTCGATAATTGTAATTTTCTTTTTGTATAAAGTAAATTTTAGTTAGTTCTTTTTAAAATATAAAAAATTAAACATTTTAGGGTTCCGCGTCAATGTAAAAAACTCAAGACCGTATATGATCACGTTTTCTTCAAAACATAAGAAATTACAAATCTAATTCATTATCATCATCTCAGCCACAAGACGACCACTGCTGAACATAGGCCTCTCCCTTGGACCTCCACATATACCGGTTGGAAGCGACCTGCATCCAGCGAAAGGTGCTCGAGGGGAGACGGCAGCGTGGGACGTCCACCCACTAGATGGACAGACGACCTCATTAAGGTCGCCAAAATGTAATTGAATATATAATATTACTATTGTTGTACGTACTTCAATGTTAAACCCACGGTCTTGGGTTTTTTACATTGATGCGGAACCCTAAAATGTTTAATTTTTTATGTTTTAAAAAGAACTAACAATAATTTACTTCATAGAAAAGGAAAATTACAGTTATCAAATTATGTCCAGGTTTTGGTAATTTTACTGGTCTAAAAACTATGTTGTTACGTAACAAAGCATACTGTGACGTCATCGTTACACAGTGGAATGGAAGCTGTGTAATCTGCGAGATAATCTCAGCAAACACGCGTTATCTCTGGCCTTGGAAGTCTCAACTGTCGGCTTGTTTTATGTTAACACAGTGGCGTATTCATACACATATACATATATATATATATTTTAATTTTATATTTTTCTATTCTACCTTTAACATAATTGGCGCTTGCGCATACGGTTTACGGTTTTTTATTACAGAGCCGGCAAACGAGGATTGCCTGATGGTAAGCAAATACCGTCGCCCATGGGCACCCACGATACCAAGTCACAAGTGCGTTGCCGGCCTTTAAAGAGGTTGGAGCTCTGGGAACCTTACTCACCATCAGGAACACAACACTACATACCTGAAAGGTAGTAGTGCTATTATGGCTGTGGTCTTCTGTAAGGAGGAGGTACTTCCCCAGTTGGGCTTCTCCATATGGTATTTCGCTGTACCCTACCTCTCATTGTTGGACGTAGTTTAAGGACATACCCGGGTTCTATTCTATATATGTAGAGTTGTGGTTCGAATCACTCACATGGCTCACAGAGCTAACAGCGGCGCAACCGCGAAGAACGATATTCGTAAATTTCGGACAATTGTCTCATTAACTCTCATGACGCCTTAATTGGAGTAAAAGAGAAAGATGCCCGAAATATATGAACTTCGTTGTTCGCGGTACCGGGGCAGTTCTGATAGCTCGGTTCAGAAATAATGAATCGGACCGACCGTGAGCGAGCTCTAAATATTTAAAACGAGATACTAAAGGTACCACCTACACTAACACTAAAGGACCACGGTAACTAAAGCCCCATTTAGACCAGGCAAGAACTTGTATACGATTTTCATTACATTGCGGGCTATCGGCATACGGCGAATACGGTCGCTTTATATAACCCCGCAATGTAATGACAATCGTGTACAAGTTCTTGCCTGGTCTAAATAGGGCTTAACAATTTTAATTTTCGCTTTGTTAACCCATTTACCCCCACCCCATCTTAGCCCATCCTACGCACATCAAATATACACTTGTTTCCGTTAAATTCGATACGGTACATGGTACATCAACGAAAATTTTTACCCATTATGGTCAAATGAGCCGTTAGCCAGCAGGTTGAGTTAATCATTATTTTTTCACAGGTGACTTGATCTAATGTGTTAGCTGAGCCCTCGGGACTGAATCAATATATCTACTGTAGCCCTAGCGCGAACTTAGAAGTTCAAAAATTTCGAGCATCTTCCTCTTTTCCTCCAATTAAGGCATCACTGGAATGGGGGAGAGAATCTTTTGAAATGTACAAATATCGATTTTCGCGGTAGAGATCCTACAAGGGTTTTTTCAGCCCACTCAGGTTGGCTACGTCTTATAATACCAAACTTGTATTTTTATGCGTAATTATTTACAGTGACTGCTTTATCAAAATCTACATATGTACAATATAAATTCTCAGAAATAATTTCTGGAACCGCAAACAAAAATTAAACGATCATTTGCATCTAATGGCGGCGAATGAAAACATTTCTCAAGCAAGCCTAGTTGTTTTTTTTTTTTCAATTCAGATACAAACTAAAGTCAAGCGCAATTCTCAAATCACTGGTATGTAAGACATTTGTTTGTTTTTTAGAGACGTTAGTAGTTCAAATTTCGATCGATTATATTATCGATTGTGATATAATAATTAAAACATTTACACAGATAAGAAATATGTTGTAACAAAATATTGTACTATTATGTGGATCATTATTTGCTGTTGGAACGTAGAGGGGAAATGTTATTTAATTTACGTATTACATATTTTTCTCATTTGCGTCTCAAATACTGAAAAATGTAACTTTGCGAAGGAATAAGCTAACTTAATTAACATACAATGCAATAACATACATGTGTTTGACCCAAATAGGGAACCTTGGATAAAATAAATATTTATCTCTCAATGCTAACAAAATTTCGCAAACACTTACCTTAGAATAATATAGCAATGTCTAGCCTCCATCCTATATGCCATCTCGAATCAACTTTAATATATATACTAGGAGACTATCACAAAGTATATGAATATACTTAACAGTGTTATACTCAACACGGCGTATATTATATAGTCCACATAGAATATACACCAAAAACACTTGAAGCTTTTCGAACAACTCTTCCCAGATTCACAATCCCGATCCATTTTGCCAACAAAAACACTAACACAATATAAAACTGCTTAATAAAGAAAAAAAAACAAATTTGGAATTAGAATTGGAATTCCTAATTCAAATTTAAATCAGTTCTAATTTTAAAACAAATCAAAATCGTTCCACGTTCGAATACACAACGGTCATGTGATACGCGAGCGAATTAGTCGACAATTAATCGAGTATCGATAATTAAAACCGCCTGAACTCGATTATTCGCACTTCATAATAAATTAGCAATACAAGCGAAGGAATTCAACCAAATACTCGAGTCAAAGAACATCGACTGATGCAAAACAATGAGATTTAAAGATCGATGCTCAATTATTCTTCTTAAACGACACTCTCACTTCTGTACACGAAAATGTACTCTATTAGTTTATGCCAAGGTTGATTTTCGAAGTTAACTTGTTAATTGATTTAAACAATATAGACTTGCTACTTGTGGCTTCGGTCGAGCAAATATGGCGACTTATTAGTGAGTTTCCTTAAATAAAACATAATTAGTATTGGTTAGGTTCTCTGGAGCTAATTAAAATAATTACCGGCGTTTCCTATTAGTTGTATTATCGGAAAATCGCTTCATTAGTATAAATTTACAAGCTTAACTGTAACTTGCAATGTATGTAAATATGTGAGTCGCCATCAGATATATCGAAGCTGTGGAGGTAGCCAGAAATATCTGAACAACCCCTCTATTGTCAAGGCGGTAAAGTGCATGTTCAGATATTTGTGAACGCCTCCACAGCTCCGATATATCTAAAGGTAAGTCTTGCATCTCAATTTTGAAGAAGATATCTTCAACCGATTAAACTGAAAAGCACACTTATGTAAGTTCGGTGACAATGCAATATTATGGTACCACTGATCTGACCTGATGCTGGAGCCGGAAGGTAGGCATAGCAACTCCTAAAATACACAAGATAAACCCGTGGTGTTTAGGCTCGTTAGAATCCTCTCGAGGAGTAGTTGATGATTGTGCAAAAAAAGTACAGTCGGCAATAAATGCTTGTAGCAAAAACAATTTTGACAGAAACTTACACGTATAATTGATTTAAATCATTGCATTACCTTCTAACTGTGTATACGGATCTCAGATATCTGAAATATACATTTTTAGTTCTTTATTGTATACTAGTTATTCCTCGCAACTTCGTCGGCCAGCCATGCCCGTCTTTACAGTATGCGGGATAAAAAAAATCTATGTCCTTTCTCGTAGCTCAAACTCTCTCCATACCAAATTTCATTCCAATTGGTTCAGCGGTTTAAGCGTGAAGAGATAATAGACAGACAGAGTTTTTTTATCTATTTTGTTTAGGAGAATTTGCCTCTACGACCATGTCGGCTTACGAGTAGTTAGACAGGGTTACTTTCGCATTTATAATATTATTAAGTATGGATCAAAGAATTTAGCATTTTGAGCGTCGAGTATACTCGAATCGTGATATTTTGAACTCTGTCAGAAATGTGTCATTATCTGGCGCTTATGTCGTTGTTCAAGACGAAACAATACAAACGCAACGCGATTCGACGTAAGTGCCATCGACAATAAGGTCCCTTTTCATAGATAATGACACAAATGAAGAAATTATATTTTAGAAACATGAATGACAGAAATGATTATTCGTAGGTATCGAAACTATATACTATATTTTTTTTACGTAGCCTATGTTGTCTCCCACTGCTGGGCAAAGGCTTCCCCTCGCTTTAACCACTCGTCACGGTCTATATATACATACTATATAAATAGTATACATTTTATATATATTTTTATACATTTTGTCCAAAAACAATGGTAAAAATCTTTTGTGTGCAATTATTCTTTTCGTAGCACGCTGATTCAGTAACAACCTATTCATCCTTGCCTTGAGAAGAGCTACATTAAATCTTTCCGTGAATACAGACGGACATAATACATAATAAATTTAGCAAAAATACTTTTGTAATAAAAATAATATTACCCTATGTCATGCGTTTTAATATAGCACTTACGATCCCATAAATCTATTTTATCGCTTTGAATAATTATAATACTTGATTTTTGCTAAATTTACGATAGCCATAAATATAAATGTAGCAATAACTGCCATATTTAATACAGTTTTTGAGCCTAATGTGCTACCTCGAATTCATTCGTAGGTATATTTCGAATGATTGTCTCTGTCACTTAAATTAAGCCTTAATTGGAGTAAAGGAGAAAGAGGCCCGCAAATTTTCGAACTTCGATATTCGCTGTAGGCCCTCTGAGGTCGAGTTTATATTTTCTTTTTTTTATGTCATAGGTTCGAGTTTTTTTTTTTATGTCGGCGAGTTTCTATTATAGTCAGAGTCAAATAGTTAGTAGCAACCAAAGTAGCCAAAAATAAATATTTATGTACTGTTTTTATATTAAGCAGAAACGTCTGCTAGCATAATTATCGATATTTCAATCGAAATGACGTATACCAGGAAGGATAAAGTAGAAAAATTTCGTCCAAGCGGTACTCGTATGGCACAATTGGTAGTGTACTGGGCTAGTGATCCAGTGGTTGTAGGTTCAAGTCCGCTGCGAGTCAAATTTTTCTATTTTTTCTTTCGATTTAAATATTTATGTACAGTATGAGCGCCGGGCTTTCATACAAGTTTATACCCGCCGGTTTTACAAAATTTTCTTCAGTTCTACAGTTTTCTAAGGCTCATAAATTGCCAATTGCCTATGTAGTAGTAACGTGTGTCGCATGTCGGCGTTCTATATTCAAATTTCAACGTAAGTTCTATATTAAAACTATTATTTACAGAAATTACAGTTTTATTATGATAACTACAAGTACTTAACTAGTTACAGTATAAAATCTAAAAAAGGCCCTTGAGGCATTGTACCAAGGATGCTGGCGGCATTTCCTCGTTGTATCGCAATGCTGATACGTTGTACGAGGAAGCCGCCAGCTCTTCGGTCACCAGTTACATCAACCAGACGCTTCGCGATTTCTGAAGTTCTATATTAATTCTCCGCACAACTATATAGACATGGTGCGTCAGTTAAGTTCTTCACCTATACCAAGTTGTCACTATGCACTATAGTAAACGTGCCCTAAATCGTGTCCTAGGGAAGGAAACATTAATAAAATGAATCGTACCAAAAGGTCACGGCTAGAGTGAGACAGGATGACTCCGTGTCGGCGGTAAATGAATTAGGACAGATTGTGATAAGTATAATCTCAAGGTTAACGAAATATAGTAATAGCAGGTTGAAAAGTCTGGCCTAGTGGGTTTTGACCCTGCCTATGAAGTCCTGGGTTCGATTCCCAGTCAGAGCATTTATTTGTGTGATGAGCACAGATATTTGTTCCTGAGTCATGGGTGTTTTCTATGTATTTAAGTATTTATATGTATAATATAATATCTATTACATATATATAGTCCTCCTTACAGAAGACCACAGCCATAATAGCACTGCTACCTTTCAGGTATGTAGTGTTGTGTTCCTGATGGTGAGTAAGGTTCCCAGAGCTCCAACCCCCCTTAAAGGTCGGCAACGCGCTTGTGACTCCCCTGGTGTTGCGGGTGCCCATGGGCGACGGTAATTGCTTACCATCAGGCAATCCGTCTGCTCGTTTGCCACCTTATGTCATAAAAAAAAAAAAAAAGTCGTCTAGTACCTACAACACAAGCCTTACTGAGCTTACCGAAGGACTCGGTCGATTTGTGTAAAAAATATTTATTTATTTAGAATAATAAAGTTAAGCGAGTGTGTGACTAGCAGATATTGTCAAGCGATGACTCGCACACTACGCAGAATACGGTGTGAAATACAGGCCCGGTACCGCGAACATCGAAGTTCGTAGGTATATTTCTAGCATCTTTATCTTTTACTCAAATTAATGCTTTATTTTTTTATGACAAAGGTGGCAAACGAGCAGATTGATTGCCTGATGGCACCGGCGCCCATAGCACCCGCAATACCAAAGGAGCCACAAGCGCGCTGCCGGCCTTGGTCGCTCTGGGAACTTTACTCACCATCAGGAACACAACACTATATACCTGAAAGGTAGCAGTGCTATTATGACTGTGTTATGTAAGGAGGAGGTACTTCCCCAGTTAGGCTGCTCCAGACTCAAGCGTGATGGTACTTCGCTGTGCCCTACCTCTCATTGTTGGACGTAGTTTAAGGACATACCCGGGTCCATGACAGAGACAATTCGTTCAATCCAATCGCCGCTGACTCTTTTAAGTGAAAACGTAGGATCAATCCCGCCCCCATCTCCTGAATCATCCAGTATAGTATGTTATAACATAATAACAGTTAATTATGTACATACATTACGATTTATAATAATTATAATTAATTAGCACACCCTAGTTTCAAGCGCAAGTACTAATCACCTAAAAAATATACAATAACGAGACATGATAACTCAACCAAAAATGAACCTTATGTCTACTAACCAAAGTCTAAAATAGGTTAATAATCTTAGTGACTTATGTCGATGTGCAATAGACACATGAATAGAGGTCTCTGTTCGTTGCATTTGCATGGCAATGCACATGAGTGACGGCTGTGAAGGATGCAGTGACATAACGCAACTTATTGTGTTCACATGCGTAAGGAATATAATATTATATTATAGTTAGGTCTGTACACTTACCATGAGTTGTGACATTGACGTTTTCGATAACGAGTATCGAGTTTACTATCTGTGCATCTCTAAAATAGTACAGTCAGCAGCAGAAGTGGCTAAGCGTTTGTGGTGTTCACAATGAGGCCAACACATCTCTATTGGCAAGACATTAAGAGCGCGCATAGGTCATTTTGAACACTTCAAACGCTTAGCCACTTTTGCTGCTGACTGTACAAATGTCACAACTCATGGTAAGGGTACTGAATACAGTTCAAATCAATGAAGTATGAAGTGACGGATTCCTCGTCAGAAACTGATATCATCATAAATCAAATCATATCATAAAAAATATTTCATGTTATCTAAAAGTGTTAATTTTAATGCACCGCCTACAAACCTCTCTGCTTTGCCCAATGGTTGACTGGTAGATAATGCCTTTAGGCATTAAGTCCGCCTTTTGTACTTTAAGTTTGATTTTTTTTGCAATAAACTTTAAATAGATAAATAGTGTTTTTTATAATTATAAAAGTAGTAATGATGGGCTAGCGGTAAGAGCGTGCGACTTGCAATCCGGATGTCGCAGGTTTGAACCCCGGCTTGTACCAAAGAGTTTTTCGGAACTTATGTATGAAATATCATTTGGATTTGCATTTTTAAACTAGTGCCTACGTCATATCCTAGAGTTCCCAAGCGAACCCCAGGCTCCCATGCGCTGTGGCAAAAATGCCGGGAACAACGAAGAAAGATGATTATAAAAGTAATAAAAATAGACACCCTAGCGCCGTCCCATCTCCAACGAACTAATGTAAAAGCGGGTGCAGCGGCGGAAAATGCCGAAATTCTTAAACGTAACAAATAAAAAAGCCTGGGCAGAGAGTACCATTTTGTACCGTTTGGCGTAGAGACGCTAGGTCCATGGGGTCCCAGCGCGCACAAACTTTTTGCAGAAATCGCGAAGCGTCTGGTTGATGTAACTGGTGACCGAAGAGCTGGCGGCTTCCTCGCACATCGTATCAGCATTGCGATACAACGAGGAAATGCCGCCAGCATCCTTGGTATAATGCCTCAAGGGCCTTTTTTAGATTTTATACTGTAACTAGTTAAGTACTTGTAGTTATCATAATACGATTGTTATTTCTGTAAATAAATGTATTTCGAATATAAATACATCCTAAACAATAAAAAAATATTAAAACCTAACCTAGGGTGCCACCGGCAACGGGGCCGGGCCCAGGCTGCCGGTGTTTAGGGCTGCAGAGAGGAACCGCCGGACTATGCGCGCCGTATCCAGCATTACCGCCTTCTGAATCTGACAATTATTATACCATCGTCATCATAATAGCTGGAAGACGTCCACTGCTGGACATAGGCCTCCCCCAAAGCGACGCACAATGACCGGTTTAGTTATTATAATATTATTACTAGTGATCGTAAGGTGCGAGCAATAGTTATTTATTGTTACACAAGGGAGCAAAGTTAGTGTTTATCTTCTCGTGCTAATATTGAGACCCGAGCTAGCGAAAGATTCCAAAATTGCGCCACGAGCATAGCGAGTGGTTCAAAGAGTGGAATCTTGAGTATTGGTAGGGTTCAAAGCACAAGAGGTGAACACACAATTTTTCACCTCACTACCGCGAGAAAAAAATCACTACAACTTGAAAAATGTAATCAAAATTATTGGCATCCATCATTTATCATTCAATAACATTAAATAAAAGAACATCCAACCAGCTAAGCCATAAAAACACTCGATTAGTAATAAACAATTTGTATTAATTTAAAATGCAATATAAATATCAGTTAAAAAAACAGTTCTTTCAGAGCTAGTGAGGTGAAATAGTAGTTTATGTATCTGTGCATAATGAAGGGCATTACAACAAGAGTGTGGGTTTATGAAACGAGCCGAAGGCGAGTTTCATAATAATATCACACGAGTGTTGTAATGCCTAATTATGTATAGATGCATACACTACTTTATCTACACACATATCATAAGTGTTTTAAGATGGGTTCAGGAACCGTAGGGACATGACCTGCATTATTACTAGTGTTACTTGAAACATCAAAAAGTCAACGAACAAAACAAATGACAGCTTGGAATGGCGGCGTTGCGTATTTCGTATCTCAGTCAAATATTTTTTTAATACCATAGACAAGCGAATGAACTCCCTATTCTATTGTCACTCGAGTTCAAATGTCGTTCGATTTATAATAAAAAAAACATAACGAATTGGCGTTTCGTATCAATGACTGTTTTAAATCTATAGATACTAGAATAGAAACCCCACCTGAATTTGACAGCTGTTCCAAATTTAAATTCATAACCTACTGATTTCAGTAGGTAATGTTAACATTACCTACTGAAATCTTTCTGATGGTTGGTAATGCTGGTCATTGCCTACGGTTTCTGGACGCATTTTAGAGCACTTATGACATGTACGTAGATAAAATATATTAAAGTGCCTTATTTCGTCACTTGTTGTCATAAGTAATTTTGTCGAGTCTTACGACCACTGATTATTACATAATAGATTACACTTCTTTAGTGCCAATTGAATAAGTATATTTTATTGTGTCAACATACTTATATATTGCACAATCCACTCGTGATCTACACTATCTACACTAATATTATAAAGGCAAAAGTGTGAGTGTGTATGTTTGTTACTTCTTCACGTCTAAACGGCTGGAGCGATTTTAATATTTGGTATGGAGTTAGCTGACACCCTGGATTAACATAGGCTACGTTTTTTCCCTAATAAACCGCGGGTAACACCGCGGGGCACATCTTCCATATACATTGTATGAGGGAAAAAGAGGATTGAAAATGTTCGGTTTTTTTTGGAAAATAGATAAAAACTATTGAAATAGAAAGAGATCGTGATACTGAGTAGAAATAACTTAATATTTTTGGGAAATAACAAAATTCTAAATGGCATTTTATTTTTCGAAAAATGTTAGATAAAAATAAAGATAAAAACATTTAATACAATTAAAACCGTTGTGAGCCATGTTACTACTACTTAGTTACAAACGGATAAATTCACGTGTAATTATATCGCACTAGGCGACATGTTTCGGGTAAGCTCTGGTACCTCTTCAAGCCGAGTCAGGACACACCGATCGCGTTGAGGATGTATCGCTCACTGAGTTTACCCATTTGTAACTAAGTAGTAAAAAAACATTTCTTTGTGACAAGTTGACAACACATAAACAGTAACAATGACAAGCAAAGAAAGAAAAAATACACTCGGTGTGCATCACAAAATGGACTCAGCATATAATATAATATGTTCAGTAATAAGTATGAATAACTGTCATTTGGCGCCGGCTGATAATGGCACCACCCCATCTCTCGCGGGTGTCGTAATTATGATGAACTAGAAGGATATAACCAATATGGAGTAGCCATTAACAGGCGTTACCCATCTGCCAAAATTACTCGGCCGCCGGTCATAGTTCTTGAACTTGTGTGAATATAGTTTATGCTAGTGTTTGATAATTTTGTCGTGTGTGTGTAGCGACGCACGTAAAAAATGCATTAGTGTTAACATTATTTATGTGTGTTACCTAGTGTCCGACCGAAGTTTCGGTTTCGGTTTCGGTTTCGGCCAGTTTCGGCCATAAAATCGAGTTTCGGCCCGAGTTTCGGTTTCGGCCAAAAACGGCCGAACCTTTCGGCCGAGCCGAAACTTTTAACTTCGTACTTTCGGATCGCGTTCGGCTAACGTCGGGCGCGCTCGGCATGGCTGGCAATATGGCACCTCTCGCCTGACTCCGCCGCCGACCGCGAATCAGTGCTCGTTGCTCGTTTTGACGTGTAATAAGTTATTACACATTAGTTAAAAAAGAAGTTTGATATTTCTTTAATCTTAAATCGAATACGGAACTTAAATCTATGTTTGAAGACTGTATCGTTTATTATAAACACAAATAAAACTTGGTCTAACTGTTAACTTACGTATTATGTTGTATTGCTATATTCTTAGGGTATGGCCTGATTTTGCATGAATGAATAGCATGATTATTTTCTAGCCATACTTTATGGACCATATGATAGATTTAAAATCGTGTAGAAAATATATTTCGGACAAACATATATTCAGCTTAATTAGAGACCCTTTTTTTCGCCCCTTTAAAAAAAGTAGAAAATATGCTGCCAAAACAAGGGGTCTAAGTCTTCATATTTATTATTACATAAAAAATGATTTTTCACACAACATTTTGGTCTCCTTACTTATCAGTGCTGATGCAAATGAAATGAGGTAGATAGCTAAAAGAAACTGACGAACAACGAATCGTGTGTATTTGCGGTTGACTCAGTACATTTTTTTTTTTCACAACGATAATGTCTAGTTCACAAACTGTACAAATTTTCTTGTGGTATTTGTCCAAAATCATTATCTGGAGGACAGGGTCAATTTTGTTAAAACTTCATGCTTTACGTCGAGATCCGAGGATGGAAATTGTATCTAATTAAAGCATTATTAATCACATCAGTAATTTTTAGATAAAAATATAATACAAAAAAATATGGCTAAGTAAAGTCGAACGATACAGTCTTTAAGTAGTAAAGCCTAAAAAAGGAAAATGCTGATCTGAGTGTTTCATAAATACTGTTTTTAGAAGGTATAAACAGGTATGTTACTATATTATACTTGTTGATTTGTTATGTTACCTATGAAGGTACATAATTTAAAAAAGGTTTCCTAAAATGATAGCTAAAGGTGATTAGATTATCTAATTATAGGTATTCGAATTAGCCTTTCTAGGCTAGTTGACTTTGATGTTTGTGGCTGAAATTAAAATGAATAAGAAACGTGTAATATTATAGGTATGCTAGCAGACGTTTCTGCTTAATATAAAAACAATTTAGAAAGGGGTAGCACATTGTTATCGATGAATTCTCAATCAAAATTTGAGACTTCGATGCCGTAAAAAATAAGGGTTCAATACTCTTTCGGTAGTCGCTACACGTCACCCGTAATGACGTATACTAGGAAGGATAAAATAGAAAAAAAATTACAAATGTAAGCGGTACTCGTATAGCACAATTGGTAGTGCACTGGGCTAGTGATCCAGGTGTTGTGGGTTCGAGTCCCGTTGCGAGTCAATTTTTTTTATTTTTCTTTCAATTTAAATATTAAGTGTAATATTAGGTTGGCGAGATATTGTATTAATGAAATTTTAGGAAAACGGGCCTACGATCATTTTATTTCAATATTTTCACCAAATTTATAAAAGGTTCGGTTTCGGTTTCGGTTTCGGCCGAAACTAAAATCAAACCGAACCTTCGGTTTCGGTTTCGGTTTCGGCAAAAAAACATGTTTCGGTCGGTCACTAGTGTTACCTCACCCCCGCGCCGAAAACGCCAGAATTTTTCCGATAGAAATTAGTGCGTGTGTCGGCTCCATATTGGTTATATCCTAAATGATGAATGTGAGAGATATATATCTATATCTTACCTTGTGGAGCCGGTAACTATCAGCTTGACATCACTTTAGTTAACTGTCGGTCCTTAGTTTAACTGCTGCACTGACCTTCACTGCACACTCACAAAAGTACTTGTAAATAAAGTCATTTAATTATAAGAGGTGGTTAAGTAGGAGTGTTTCTTGTATCAATTCTTGGATCTTGTAAAAAAATACGTTATCACTACATATTATAAAACAAAGTTGCTTTCTCTATATTTATCCCTCCCTATATTTTTTTTTTTATGACAAAAGATGGCTAACGAGCAGACGGATTGCCTGGTGGTAAGCAATTACCGTCGCCCATGGGCACACGTAACACCAGGGGAGTCACAAGCGCGTTGCCGGCCTTAAAGGGGGTGGGAGCTCTGGGAACCTTACTGACCATCAGGAACACAACACTACATACCTGAAAGGTAGCAGTGCTATTATGGCTGTGGTCTTCTGTAAGGAGCCTCCTCCTACTTAGAGCCTCCCCGTACTTCCCCAGTTGGGCTTCTCCGGACTCAAGTGTGATGGTACTTCGCTGTGTTTACCTCTCCCTATATCCCTATGTATGCTTGAATCTTTAAAACTACGCAATGGATTTTGACGCGGTTTTATTTAATAGATAGAGTGATTGAAGAGGAAGGTTTATGTGTATAACATCATCCATTAAATAGTGAAGAAATACTAATATCAGCATTGCACCAGTGCGAAGCCGGGGCGGGTCGCTAGTTAAAATTCTAAAATGACGACCGGTCTGGCCTAGTGGGTAGTGACCCTGCCTATGAAGCCGATGGTCCTGGGTTCGAATCCCAGCCAGGGTATTTATTTGTGTGATGATGACAGATATTTGTTCCTGAGACATGGGTGTTTTCTATGTAGGTATTTCAGTATTTATATGTATCGATCTATTATATATATCGTCGTCTACTACCTACAACACAAGCCTTACTGAGCTTACCGTAGAACTAGGTCGATTTGTGTCAGATTGTCCCGAATTATTTATTTTAACTTTAAAAAAATAAATAAATAAATGTTACTGGAAATCTTTAAACAATTTGACTGAGTCGCACGTTAAGCTCAAACTCTTGTGACTCAGCCAACGATATATATAATATACAAATACTTAAATACATAAAGATAACACCCATGACTCAGGAACAAATACCTGTGCTCATCACACAAATTAAAGCCCTTACTGGAATTAAATCCACATCGGCCTTGTAGACAGTGGCGCTACCGTGAAAAACTATATTCGTAAAAGGACGATTGTCTCTGTCACTCTCATGACGCCTTAATTGGAGTAAAAAAGAAAGATGCTCAAAATATACGTTTTTATCCTCATCAGCAGAAAGACGTCTATTGCTGGACAAAGGCCTTCCCTAATGACTTGACTAAACAAGCAGTACCTCGACTAGTTTTTATTTTAAAAATTATACTAATTTTGAAAAATGGTGGTTTAACCTGAGCCTAAACCTGAGCCCTGAGTGTAAGTTTTTAACTTAACTTTACGTCACGAACGCGTTTGCGTTTTCCATATAAATAACATTATCACTTACGCGTCCGTAAACGTTTTTTTGCGTCAAAAGTAGATTACACTAGAGCCTCTGAACCTAATGTGCTTGAACCGAAGAGTTGGCGGCTTCCTCGCACAAAGTGTCAGCATTGCTACAACTAGGAAATGCCACCACATCATCTATGCAATGCCTCAAGGGCGTTTTTTTACATTCAATGTAGTAAGTAATAACCAGTAGTTATTGTAAAGTTGTAATCTTGAGTACATTTGAAACTGAGCTCTTCGATTTTTTATTTGGTTTTGTAGGATTTCGTAGTCAACTATAGCTTCACCTTGTCTGTCTGTCCGTCCGCAGTCTAGCTCAGTGATCCGTACTACTTGAAAACTGAAGTTTTTTGTAACCCAAATGAAATTCTAACGTAACAAATATCTTATAAAAAAGAGCCTGGGCAGAGAGTACCATTTTGTACCGTTTGGCGTAGATAAGCCGGTCCATGGAGTCCCAGCGCGCACAAACTATTTGCAGAAATCGGGAAGCGTCTGGTTGATGTAACTGGTGACCGAAGAGCTGGCGGCTTCCTCGGACAACGTATCAGCTGCGATATAACGAGGAAATGCCGCCAGCATCCTTGGTACAATGCCTCAAGGGCCTTTTTTAGATTGTATACCGTAACTAGTTAAGTGCTTTTAGTTATCATAATACGATTGTAATTTCTGTAAATAAATCAAATTCTTAAATTGAAATAGATGACATATATACCTACATATAGGTACTTAAGAAAAGTGAGTAGCTCTTTAAGCGTCCGAGGCAGGTTACTCGTATGTTATACTTATAATTTATATAGTAGTGTTATAATTTATATAGTACTTAGTTGAAAACAAGATATTTTTTCACTTTATCAAGTAGTTAATAAAGGCTATTTATGATGTTAATTATATCGTCGTGGGGAACCACAACACAAACCTTACAAAGTATTAGATATTTAAAATAATTTACCCAATCCGTTCATAAAATTCTGACACAGCGGAACCCGTCGAAATTAATGAAGTATATGTGATCTTGTTTATTTTTAACGGTTTTAGGCACCGTTTTACCAGCTCTAAGGTGAAACACTACGTGTTTGCTTAGAGCTGGTAAAACGGATGTTGTAAACTGGCTGTACGGGTGGCCGAATTGGTTAAGGCGTCAGCCGCGATAGCTGGAGATGCGGGTTCGAATCCCGTCTCGAACACCGGAGGTCCTCGTCGTTTTTTCTTAAAGTATGTGTCATCTATTTCAACTTTTAATTTGTATAGTAGTGTTACTACTTTAAAAAATCAAAGCAAATCAAAATATTTCATAAAAAATAATTTGATTTGTTCTTAGTTTTATATTTATTTAATTATTTAACCTTTATTGCACAAAACACAAAGTACAAAAGGCGGACAAATATTTACTTGCGTACCTAATTACAATTACAATCAAAATATATATTCTAGCTAACTATAAAAATAGGAAATAAATGCTATATTTATTGTAAAGGTTAAGTAATAAGGAAAATAAGAAAACCCAATACTGACACGTTTTATGAGTCCTCGCGTTATTCATAATATTATAGTTGGTTTGATAGCATTTCCCCGTAGCAACTACGTAAACCCGCCTGCCAAGCGTGGCGACTGTCTCCCCCAAGATACAAGTTATATTTGGAGCCTATGTGCCTATGATGAAGATAAATAAATAAATATTTTACTTTATGGCCAATGACATTCTCTACCAGTCAACCATTAGGCTAAAGAGAGACATTTAAAGCAAAGCGGAAAAAGTAAGAGAATAATGGCATTGAAAATAAAGAAGCTGATTGAAGAACGTTATAATAAATACATGGTATGCAAATATAATACAAAAACTGTAACTGGTGACCAAAGAGCTGGCGGCTTCCTCGCACAACGTATCAGCATTGCGATACAACGAGGAAATGCCGCCAGCATCCTTGGTACAATGCCTCAAGGGCCTATTTATATTTTGTACTGTAACTAGTTAAGTACTTGTAGTTATCATAATACGACTGTAATTTCTGTAAATAAATGTACCACTTTATAGTATTAATACATGGTATATACATATATAATACAAAAATAAGACAATTATTTATTTAATACAATTTACAGATACAAACAACCTAAATAATAAAAGTAAAGAAAAGTTAACGATGAAAAAAAACGCCGTTAAAATTGGACCCCTTGAAATGGTGCCAAGGATCCTGGCAGAATTTCCCCGGTGCATCGCAATACTGATACATCATGCGAGGAAGCCGCCAGCTCTTCGGTCATGAGATAAGAAAAGAAGGTAAGAAATTAAAACAAAATCTGTTATACATTTTAGAACAGTAGCACGTAATTAGTGTACTCAACATTAAAGTATTTAAATACTTAATTCAGAGAAGATTATAACATTACTCAGAATTAAATAACAAGAGGATTTTGAATTCGATGTAGATAAGATAACGGAAACTATTTGACAAAGGTGGGAAACCAGCAGGCGGATTGCTTGATGGTAAGCAATTACTGTCACCCATGGGCACGCTGCCGGCCTTTAAGGGGGGTTGGAGCTCTGGGAACCTTACTCACCACCAGGAACACAACACTACATACCTGAAAGGTAGCAGTGTCATTATGGCTGTGGTCTTGTGTAAGGAGGAGGTACTTCCCCAGTTGGGCTGCTTCAGACTCAAGCGTGATGGTACTTCGCTGTGCCCTACCTCTCATTGTTGGACGTAGTTTAAGGACATACCCGGGTCGGTTAAAAACATCTATTTTTAACTGCTTAAATTGCTAAACTTTTGCTTCTTAACATTTACATTCGTACAAAAGACGTGTAAACCGCAAAGCAATTAAGAGTATTAAGACTGCAAAATTGTGACTGAAGGTAAACCTCCATGTGCCCGACAGCGTCCTAGTGGATGCACACATGTTAACTCATTGTCAACAGACATTACAGAAGGGTTATCCATTGGGCATTCGCGTGTCGAGCACTGGTACTTTTTTACATTTATGGTTTTGTACACATTATTACGAATTTTTAAGTTTTTTTTAATGAAATATTTTGATTGGCACTGATTTTTAAATAGTCACGCTACTATATAAATTGACTCAGGATCGTGTCTCGGATGCCGCAGGTCCTCGTCACTTTTTCTTAAGTATACTTAATCATATGTCATTAATTTTCAATTTAACTTCATAATAAAGGATACAGTTATACACTCAAATTTTAAATAGCTAAATAATTATTAATTACAGTCAAAAGTATCGAATAAAAAAGTCAAATTTCGTTATATCGAAATTCGTTAAGATCATGAAATAACAGTAGAGTGATGGCCAGTGATCGGCACTATGGGTGCAAAACTTTAACAAACCTCGTTAAGCGGACATAAAAGAGTGTATAGAGCCATAAAAACAATTATATTCTTACCCTCAACATCGGCATATCGAGTTTCCAATATACAATTAAATTGGACACCAATTTGCCAAAGTTATTCGTATTTTTCTTGATAGTAAGTTGTATTACTATTACCTGAGTTCAACAAGTTTTGTTAAAGTTTTGCACCGTTAGTGCCGATCACTGGTGATGGCACCAATGTTGGACAATTTAAGCTGACAAGCACCAATTATGGACACTAAGTTCTTAATTCAAAAACCATAACGTTATAAATTGAATATGTACCAACAAATGCACAACACTTGACACCTTTGAAATAAGCACTAATGTTCATGATTGGTTCCTTGTCCATCACTGGTGCCGTCACCCTATATTATAGAACTTTGTTTACTGAGGCGCTACCGCCAAAATCGATATTCGTAAACTTCGGACATCTTTCTCTTTTACCCCAATAAAGACGTCATAAGAGTGACAGAGACAATCGTCCGAAATTTACGAGTATCGTTATTGGTGGTAGCGCCTCTGTGCACGCGTCCCGTCTTAAAAGTAATAAGTACCTAATGTATTTTAAAAAATTGAAACAAATAACATTAACTTAAAAATTGACCAGGTCTTCCGGGGTCTGAGGCCGGGAATGCACCAGCATCAGCTTTCTCGGCTGACGTCCTGAACAAATAGACCACCCACAGCGGAGCCCGTCGAAATTTTTGAAGTATTTGCGATCTTAACGGGTTTTGGCACCATTTACCGAAAGTGACTCGAGGTGCAAGCGCATAGTGTTTCTGTTAGCCTTAATATAGAGTAGAATCATCATCATCATGTCAGCCGAAAGACGTCCACTGCTGGACATAGGCCTCCCCCAGAACGACCCAAGAAGACCGATCCTGCGCTTTCCACATCCAGCGGTATCCCGCGACTCTAACTAGGTCGTCGGTCCACCTTGTGGGAGGCCTACCTACGCTGCATCTTCCAGTTCGTGGTCGCCACTCCAGAACCTTTCCGCCCCAACGGCCATCGGTTCTGCGCGCAATGTGCCCCGCCCACTGCCACTTAAGTTTGGCGATCCGGAGAATAGAATAGAAATCATTTATTCGAGACATACACAGAAATAACAGAAGACAGAAAGATATATAATTAAAAAATGTATATCACGAAATGGTCCCTACAGCATGAAGCTGGTGTGGTAACCAGCGCTGGTCTTCCGTAGGAACCATTTAGGTGATATCACGCAGACAACATAAACAATTTAGATCTTAACTAGACTAATAAAAAAAAAAATCTCAGAGTTCAGAAGTGTATACGCGGCTTAAACAAAAACTGCAATTTTTTAATTATTTCTGAACGCAACATATCTCTAACACTTTTTTTAAATTTGGAAGTATTTGTTATACCGGGTAAATCACACCGCGTCGAGTGCGCGCGCGCACAAAACTGCCTCATTATCTTTACTTGCGCGCTCAGTTCAGGTGAGGATGGCATCCACTGGCGTAGCTATGCTAGTGTTGCGCTATAATTTTAACGCTTGTTACTTATATAAAAATATGACAGTTGAGTTTGCTATACGAATATACATTATGGTATAGGAGATAGAGTGGATTTTCGTTTGTCTCAAAATCAAAGCATATGCAAGTGTCCTTAAACTACGTCCAACAATGAGAGGTAGGACACAGCGTTGACCATCACGCTTGAATCTGGGGCAGCCCAACTGGGGTAGTACCTCCTCCTTACAGAAGACCACAGCCATAATACCACTGCCACCTTTCAGGTATGTAGTGTTGTGTTCCTGATGGTGAGTAAGGTTCCCAGAGCTCCAACCCCCCTTAAAGGCCGGCAACGCGCTTGTGACTCCCCTGGTGTTGCGAGTGCCCATGGGCGACGGTAATTGCTTAACACCAGGCAATCCGTCTGCTCGTTTGCCGCCTATGTCATAAAAAAAAAAAAAGTGTAGCTCTGTTCAAAATTCAGATGTATATTCTGTGGGCAAAACTCATTTAAATAGTCAGAGGCTGTAGCCAAGATGCAATGGAGACGAAAATAATATATAAAAAACGTCGTCCTGACTGCATTAAAATATAACAGCAAATTATTTTGAGTTTTCTTGCATCTTGGGCTAATACCATATCGCTATATGATCTATTTATTTGCTGTGTGTAATTGGAATACAACATTGTCAAACGTTATAACTTACCTTGTTAAACTATCCGTGAAATTCTCGCCATACGCTTCGCTTTTATACTTTGAACGCCAAGCACCTCTAAAGTGGTCGTGTCATATCGTGCCTGTCACGCCACCGACACATAAAGTGGCTATGGCAGACGCTGTCAAAGCACTTGTACTGCTGACAGATAAAGTTTTTATTTGTTCTTCACGCTGTGATATGTACGCCATGTCAAATTTTGACGCTAGAGGAAAAGCGTTCAAAATGTTAAAAAGAAAGAAGGTACAGTCACAGACTATAATTGTTGAGCCACTTACGGTTCAAGCTGTTCTTTTGTTTAATACTTACTATGTGAAATGCCCAATGTAAAGTGAGCCCTAAATGGCTCAACAATTAAAGTCCCTGACCGAACTTACAGACACACGGCAAGCTTAATATTTGAAATTGGAGACGTAAACATGTCGAGTGACTAAATAAACTGAGTAAAGCCGAAATTTTTCATAAAATATAATAACGATATTATCGCTTTTTATGGAAAGCATGCCTTATAAAGATGATCTTCTATGGGAAAATGGAAAGACGTTTTCCGACCATATATCAGCAGCCATCTTTAACAAACAATCAGATAATTTTATTATGTTATGTTTAAGTATTTAAAGATGGATGGCTGTGATGGATTGATACTGTCCATGTCAACTGTGATGCTGATGTGTCTAGCAAAATCCAAGGCTTAGTGGGTAGTGACCCTGCCTATGAAGCCGATGGTCCTGGGTTCGATTCAAAGTCAGGGCATTTATTTGTGTGATGAGCACAGATATTTGTTCCTGAGTCATGGGTGTTTTCTATGTCTTTAAGTATTTATATGTATCTATCTATCATATATATCGTCGTCTAGTACCTACAACACAAGCCTTACTGAGCTTACCGTAGGACTAGGTCGATATGTGTAAGAATGTCCCGAAATATTTATTTATATTTAATTAAACTTAATTAACGTATAAGTGAGCAATCTCTGTCAACCACGTACCGGAAGGCACAGCGTGGGCAGACCCCCCACAATGTAGACCTGTTAAAGATCACGGGAATCCAGTGGGTGACTGTGGCGCAAAACCGGTCATTGTGGATCGCTTTGAGGGCCTATGTCCAGCAGTGGATGTCCTGAGTATTTGTCAAAGAGTTTGTACATTTCGATAACAACTTCGATTCTGATAAATTGGCTGGTAGATTCAATGATGCTACGCAAGCTACCATATTTTCCAAAATGACCTAGAAAGTTTTTATGTAACTTTCCTATTTTGTTACCAACATTATTTTGGAACATTTTATGAAATATTGTGGACAATGCTTAGCAAAATTGACTACTAATTCTTATCAAAATCTAAGAAACTTTAGTGAGATCTCATCCATTATAATGCCTAAATCTTGGTGCGCCGCTGGTCTACTATATTTTAGTGACCCATATGCCCCACAGGGCACAGAGTGTATTTAGGAGACCCATATATGGGACAGAGAGTAAAACGCGACCCACATGTGTGTCACACGCCTGTGAACGTGCTAATATCGCAAGAATATTGTGTTATTGCCGTGCCGTAGTAACTAATCTCGGCAATTATTGTCTGGAAGGAAACACTCGCGTCTGCGTGGCGTCCGCTTCTCGCGTTACTTACTTCTTTAGGCTTTCTGTACACTGGACAATACAATGCCGTCGAGCTAGCGATATACCTTAGTATTTATAGGTGAAAAACTTAGCTAAATCATCCCGCCTATGTAGTAGTAACGTGTGTGTACACTAGGTGTCCACGCACGTCAGCGTTGTACAACGTGTCCCAAAATTCAACGATAAGCTGGCACCAGAAGATGGACCATTTATTTTTTCTCCTTGAGTAGTTGTGAGCAGGTCCATCTTCTGGTGCCAGCTTATCGTTGAATTTTGGGACACGTTGTATATTCAAACTTTGATGTAAGATCCATATTAAGTCTCTGATGGCAGAGATTTAATGTGGAACTTACTCTCTATATTTATTTATTATTAATACAAAAAATAAGATAAAAACATAACTAAAATACTAACTAAAACTCTCTATATATAGTATGGACTATAATAGGGTTCTTCAGTTAAGTTTTTCAGGCTGGAAAGATCGAATGCCACATTGATGGCAACTGCCTTAAATATTGGAAATAGCACATTGTGTGTAAAGGAGACTTTACTTTTTTTTAACAATAAATTCTGCATTTATGGATTTATGAAAAATCGCTTAGTACCTACGGCCAGGGACTTTAATTGTTGAACCATTTAGGGTTCACTTTACATTGGGCATTCATAGACCAAGTATTAAACAAAAGAAAATAGCTTGAACCGTGAGTGGCTCAACAATTAAAGTCGTTGACTGTATCAGGTCAAATGTGACAAAGAATAAAGTGCCGTAATGTTCATTTCCTCTAAGTAACAAATATCAACCTACTATTTTACAAATATAATAACATCGTGTGTAAATGGACCTAAGAAATTGAATGCTTTAACAAATTAACTCCATGAACTGGAGATTATCCCTCGTATTACAGAGTCCAATAGGAGCTGATTATCACGCCAGAACTTTTTCACCAGTTGTATCCTTTGCAACTGCTAAGGTCCAATGCTGGACATACTATAGGTCTCGGTGGCGGAAGATGGAACCTTCATGAGCCGAAGAAATGAACTGCGGGAATATTGGTAAAGCCGGCGGGATCAGCTTGTATGGATGCGCAGCTACTGGCCTCTCCCAAAGACTGCTACTGAGAGCTATCTCTAGCACACTGCAGCTCCTGACTCTCAGCGTCCATCCTATTAGAGTACGTAAAACAGTGCGATTTAGTTTGACGACCGGTCTGGCCTAGTGGGTGACCCTGCCTGTGACGCCGATGGTCCTGGGTTCGATTCCCAGTTAGAGCATTTATTTGTGTGATAAGCACAGCTATTTGTTCCTGAGTCATGGGTGTTTTCTATGTATTTATCATCTATCTATTATATATATCGTCGTCTAGTACCTACAACACAAGCCTTACTGAGCTTACCTTAAGACTAGGTCGATTTGTGTACGATTGTCCTGAAATATTTATTTATTATTTAAATTTCTAAAGGACCGGGGCATGTCCTTAAACTACGTCCAACAATGAGAGGTAGGGCACAGCGCTTGAATCTGGGGCAGCCCAACTGGGGATGTAGCTCCTCCTTACAGAAGATCACAGCCATAATAGCACTGCTAGCTTTCAGGTACTTTGTGTATCAAATTTATCGTTGGCTGAGTACCCACAACACAAGCCTTCTTGAGCTTACCGTGGGGCTCAGACAGTTTGTGGAAGTATGACCTGTAACATTTATTTATCTATGGTATGCATACAGCATTTTTGCGTTTCGACCTTAGCAGTGTAATGAGATTTGTGAAGTACAGTTAATGTCAAAAATATCGATGCGAGTAAAGTGTCAAAATATGTATACATGTACCTTAACAACAAGAAAATAAGAGGCATGTATACAAATTTTGGTTCTTTGAACGCATCGCTATCTTTAACCTTGACTGAACTGACTTACATAGTGACGAAATAATACTGACCGTTTGTGAGTCTTATTACAAGGACATAAAGGTTATTATTGCTCTGTTCTGAGGCTGACACATATTTGCGTCATAAGCACGGAGTTGGTTAGCGAGTCGTGAGTGGACGGTTAGCGAAGGTAAATTGAACCTCGTTATAGGTTATCATTGGTGGTTAGCTATTGTTGGTGAAATTGTGTTTTAGATAATCAATTTCATCATCATTCAGGCTGTAGGTACAGTCAAGGGCATATCGCTGAATCAACAATTTGTGTTGTTATATCATCAGCCATTTCTTATAGAATAACGCATTCTGATGTATCTGGGAGTTTTCAAAATTTGGTACACCCAATTAGCGAAAGTTCTTCTTCTTCTTCTTTTAAAAAAATATGGCTTCCATCAATAAATCAATCGATGATTTCCCCAGTGTCAAGTAGAATAACATATAAGTTTGCCCTTAGAGCATGACGTTGTTCGGTAGTAGGCCTTGCGTTTTGTAAAGTGGTAGCTGGACTTTACAGAAAGCTAAGATGCGGCCGTGACCCCGGGATTGCCGGGTGATGACCAAAAATAGTGGTGAAACACGTTTTGAAATCTATTCTTCATTAGCTGCACAATTCCGCGTTAGATCACTGCATAATACGCTATCAATATTACACACTAAACTACGTTTGAACAAAAAACAAAAAAAATATTTTCAAGACGACTTCGCCATTTTGAGGTTCAACCGTCAATCCTTAGCGAAAGTTGTTAATAAAAGTTATATCACTGTCAGTTTCGTGACGAGCGTGGCGTTTCGCGCGCCGCCTCTGCAAATTTTTATCGCGGCGCACAAGTCTAGCCGACTGTACCTTTTTTGCACAATTATCAACTACTCATCGAGAGGATTCTAATGAGGTTAAATACCACGGGATCATCTTGTGTATTTTAGGAGTTGCTATGGCTACTTCTGGCTCTATTATCAGATTATTGATACTATAATATTGCATTGTCACTGAACGAACATAACTGTGTTATTCTGCTCAATAGTTTAAAGATATCTGCTTCAAAATTTAGATTTAAAATTGCTTGAACATTGTAAGTTAAATAAAAGCTTGTACCAATAAAACGATAGTCAAGTGGGCATCAAGGATTTGTCACATCTGTACTTTTTTATGGAAAAAATATACTTTTTTTTCTTATTACATAATCAATAAGGGTTACTGGGGATAAATACATTTAAGAACAACAAGGCACGGGACTCAATATGAAGTAGGCCGTTTTAATTGCTTTTAAATATATTTCTGAAAAAAATGAAAACCATATTCAATATTACACTTTATTTTAAGCCATACCTATACATACTGATATAAGTTCATTTATTCAAACTGTGACCACACACTTATTTATATGTATGAAGTGAGACTACACTACAACTGGAATGTATTTCATACAAACTGTATTGAGTAACGGATTAAAATACATTTGATATAGTAACATTTCTATAATTATATCTTATATATAGTTGTATAACAAAAACAGAGGATTATTTCAATTTTGTGAGAATACCGACCAAGATTTGAAGGCCTATAGCGAAACTAGGACATGAACTATCCCTCTCTATCGCTCTTGCGTATACGAGCGATAAAGAGGCAAATAGACGAAAGCTAAGTGGGTTAAATTGTGAAAATCACAAAGTGACTCCGGAATGTTCTTATAATTATGTATGGGGATTGAATTGCAAAGATCAATATTTCTTGGATGTTTCTGGATTTTTCTAGTTTTCCAACATTTTGTAACTTCCCGCAGCTTTCACTTGAGTAGTTACATTGAGTAAATGTGCCAATTGGCACATTTAGCTATGCCATAATTGGCACATTTATTTGTGCTATATTTGACATATTTCTTAATGCCATATCTGGCTCATTTAATGACATGACTTTAATTTTTGAGCCAATTAAGGTTCACTTTACATTGGGCAATTCATAGAGTAAGTATTAAACAAAAGAAAATAGCTTGAACCGTAAGTGGCTCAACAATTGAAGTCCCTGACTGTATAAACAAGGTCAAGATAATATAGTTAGTGGCAACCAAAGTAGCCAAATATATCGATACAGATCTTTATTTATACAGCATTAACGCATTCACTGCCACCGACGCATATGTGCGTTCATTTCCATACATTTTTGGAGGGGGTGGCAGCGAATGCGTTAAGGATGTGTTGTGATGCGTCATAAAGCTGCCATAATTTTACTTCTTACTTACGCTCACCGAGTGCATTTTTTTTAAATTCCCATTAGCTCTGAAATAAGTATTTTAGAACAAGAAACAAATTAACTTAACGCGCACAAAGATTGTTATTCGATTGAGTAAAAAACGTATAAAATTACCAAGTAATGAAAAATGATTTTAACATAAAAACACAAGTGATTGATTAGCTACATAATACGCGACTATTTTATAAAACATGAGATACAAGTTAATAGTATTTTATTGTAAAACCTATTTTGTTCAAATGGAAAGAGATTCTAAAGTATATTATACAGGTGGGGACACACATTCAAATATTAAAAGAGTTTACCCAATTAGCATTACTTGTAGAAAATATAAATTATATCAATTTTGTGATCATAACTAAACATGGAATTTCTATACTTAGGTCTTGTGTTGACTAACTATAGAAAAGCAGATTTCCATACGGATTTAATGCTTAATTATCGTGACAAAATTGGCATAATTTAACTTTTCTACAAGGCACACTACAATTACAATTTTTTTTTCAAAACTCCCGTAAGGACCATAGTTAGTCTATTACTTGACTTTTTTTATTAATCGGAAGAGAGTATAATTTCTTGTTACGTTCGATTTTAAAATAAATTTAATTCTTATTCATTTTAAACTCTATTATGAACAAAATCAATTCAACGATCATTTTGTATGGTGGGCTTCAGGATTTTCACCTCAATTTATCTTCTCACCTTGTATTCGGGACAAATGGCTTTTTCACATCACTCAATGCGATAGTATTCGCCCGTCCCCTGGACAACCGCTTGAGAGCTATTGCATTAAAGTTTACAAATAATGCACTGTCGTGTTACAGAACTATTTTTCGTAAGTCAATTCACGTTTCATAAGTCGAATATTGCTCGACATGTTTCACTCTGTACCGAGCAGCATAAGCTCATGATTATGCTCCTCGTTACGGACCACGTTACGTTAATACTGTCGTGTCAATTGTAAGCACGTTGCTGTTGAAGATCATCTACAAAAGTGCATGTTCTACGAGGTTCAGTAGTTCCTAAACCGTTGTCCAGGGGACCGTTACTATGGCAACTAGTGACACGAAAAACTTGATTTGCACGTTTACTCTACAAAATTATGATAAAAAGACGATAATTGAAATCACTTTCGATTTGAACGTACATACAATTTTTATCCTTGAATATGTTTGATTATTGCACATTTTCGATATACTTACTGGCAGTCGTTGCGATCAGCTAAAATTATAAATTACAAATTCATTACAATACAATACAAGTTCAATTCGTCACAAAACTGACAATGATGGAAATACATAACACACGCTACTTGGGTAAGCTCTGGTACCCATTTTCGAGCCGACCCAGAACACACCGCGGGGTGAGGGTGCGATCCGCCTTGCAAATGGGTACCAGAGCTTACCCGAAACATGTTGCCTAGTGCGATATAAGTACACGTGGGTTCATCCGTAGTAACTGAGTAGTAGTAGCATTATACAGTTTTAATGACATAATTGAAGTCTTAATGATCGAGTTATATAATAATGATTTCCATTACGATCTAACAATTAATTTGACTAAGTACTTGACACCTTGACATTTTTATTAGAGGCTACTATTTAGACTATAGTCTTAACCCATATATGCCCATATATGGTCATAATTACCCCATACATTCAAATATAAGCATAAATGGGTGTGAATAAAAACAAAGATTACGACTAAAATATGATTAAATCATTATGATTCTAATTTGTAACACAAACAATCACATGGAGCGCTATTTTTGTGTTAAAATATGTTTTCGGATATTAAGTAACTCTTTATTAACTAATAAAATATTTAAAGGTATCCAGGAAGCATATGGTTAAATCCACAATTTCTCGTCACTCGTCCCCATGATTACTGTCAATCTTTAAAAAACCATGATTTAAACCCGAATGTTAAACGGAAAAAAAAGGTAAAAAATTAAATTCAAACCTTAAAAAAAATAACTCCCATATATGGCTTCGTATAAGGGGTTTAAATTCACAAAACGTTTTTTGTGGTAGTTTCCTTTTCCAATCCTCTAGCCCGCCCACAAACCTTTCCAAGGTATATTAAACTCTAATATATCAGCCAATCTTTTCTCTTGCTTTTATTATGTCCCGTTGTCCAGGAGACATTAAATAGCAATTTTATTTTTGACTGATATGCCAACTAGATAGCCTTTTAACAGCAACATGCTAACAATTAGCACATAATTGCCAGTTTTGTGCATGTTAATGCAATTTAACTAATAAAACAACTTAAAACAGTTGTCCAGTGGACAGTTACTATGGTAACGAGTGATGCGGAAAATTTGATTTAAATGATCAGTTGATCAAATTAAAATGGATTGATAGACCCATTTATAGGACACTAAGCGACTAAAGGTACTTAAAAAAAATTTAGACTTTACTCATACAGTTTACCAATGATAACTGCTCCCGTTGTGAGCATTATTTTTGTTCCTAATCAATGGCACATAACACATTACCGACCGAACCAATTTCTAAACATTTTTCTATAATTGTTCTAAAATTATGGAATTTTAAAATAAAATATAAATTAACACTTTAACTGCTGCATAGGAGTCTGACCGGCCCCGTGTCACTGTGGGTCACCCATGGGTCAGTCAACTGCGGCAGTGGACGTGTTAAACACATAAACAATAAGCTACCAGAGACGCCAATTTTACTTATAACAATAAAAAGGATAGAAGATATTTAATAAATAATGTGTGAGAGAGACGCTCGATTTACTAGTATATAATATAGAAATATTGCCACACGTGTGTGGTAGATTTGATTGTGTACAGTCAAGAGCCATAAATATGTAAACACTTAGGGTCTAGACCCTACACAGAACTACAACTTGACTGCAATTTTCATAGAATCGGTGCAGCTCCCATAATAATCTGTCTAGACTCTTAAACACCGGCGTAGTGTAAAATAGTGCATACAACTTTATGGCCCTTAACTCTACAGTCAGCAGCAAAAGTGACTGAGCGGGTGAAGTGTTCAAAATGATCTACACGCGCTCTTATTCTCTTGACAATAGCGATGTGTTGACCTCATTTTGAACACCTCAACCGCTTAGCCACTTATAGGTCATTTTATTTAAAGTTGTATACTCAACTTTTTTTTTAATTTGGATTTTTTCGTGAAAGCCTGATAGGAGAAAAAAAATGTTTTTATTACTCCATTACGTTACTATTTTCATATATTTCATATGGCGATATGAAAGGCTCGAAATAACTCATGATTCTGAGTAGAAACCACCCAAAAAAATCCAAATTAAAAAAAAGTTAAGAATACAACTTTAAATATAAGGGTCATACAGATCAATTAGGTTCGCGTCTCTGCTGTGGACATTGTGAAAGTTAAGGGTTTTGAAGGCAAATTTTTGATTATTGATATATCAACATCAACCACTCCCCCTCTTACGTAACATTATGCCACAAAAACATAACTTAAACTCATATAAGCCGTTAACTATTGACCACAGAAAAGACGATTTTTGTTTTAACCAATCTGTATGACCCATAATGATCCTTATTTTGCTACTGACTGTAGGTACATAAGTATAATAATAATCACAAACTCACCATAGTAAAGCTAAAATGTGTATATACTTATTAAAAACAATTATATATCTCAAATCTCAATAACATTGAGACAAATACTGCATTCTATATCACATTAAATACATAAATAAAAACTTAATAATTTTACAAATAAAATATCTACACAATAGCTACAACGAAGCGATGTAAACACAATTTTGAATTTATATAAACATCAAATTAATGGACGGCACCAGTAATGGACAAAGAACCAATCATGAACATTAGTGCTTATTTCAAAGGAGTTAAGTGTTGTGCATTTGTTGGGACATATTCAATTTATAACTTTATGATTTTTGAAATAAGAACTAAGTGTCCATCATTGGTGCCTGTCAGCTTAAAGTGTCCGACATTAGTGCCATTACCTTAAGTGCCTTTATGATTCATACACAAACAACACTAATCTATTATGTACAGAAAATATATAAAAAATATTGACTCCGCGACAAGGATATGTATGGAAAAAAGTACATTAGGTCCAACCACTGGATAGGCTAAAATAACATACCAAACACGTAATGCAATTAATTCAATTAAATAAAAAAAACATCAAGCTAACATGGACATTACAACTATTAAAACGGGATATTTACCATGTACAGCTGTCAGATATATCGGAGCTGTGGAGGTGGTCACAAATATCTGAACATGCACTTTATCATTAATTGAATCAGGTGTTACTTTGCGGAAGTCCATATTATTAACAACAATAATATTACTTTGCTGGAATCCGAATTTCCGTTGTCGGACGTCAGACCGGCAACATCTCAAGCGTCTCCTGAGGATGCCTCGTAGAGAGGCGAAACACGTGTCGAGTTTTGGTATTATTGGTGGTGGTTTGTTATGTTTATTTGCGTATTTAATTTTGCGGTGGGAGGGAGGGAACATTAATGCATGAAAAAATACGCAAGTAAATATAACGGGTTGGCACTAATTGATTAGCACGTTATTAAACAGCGGAATAGCAAAGTAATATTATTGTTGTTAATGCACTTTATCGCCCTGACAATAGAGGCGTTCCGATATTTGTGACCACCTCCACTGCTCCGATATTAATGGCGGCTGTACCTTAATTTGAATGACTTATTCCTTGAGGAGCTTGCAACAGTGCTGAAATATTTTGAAACTCATTCAAATTAACATAGGAAAAATTACCAATGGCTACCCTCTAATAACGTTAAACTAAAAATGAACTCTGTATATATGCGATTAGAATTCATTTTAGTGTGTGGTGGCCAGTAATTGAAATCCCATTACAAAATGTGTTCTATTTGTAGGTAAACAGAATTCATTTTGGCAAGGCTAGTTATTGAAGTGGCCAGTTTACTGGCATTTTATCCTACATGGTAACTAACCCGGTTTAAATTAGCATAAATAAATAAAAAATGACATGAATTCAGTCGTTCTATATTCATAAAGAGAGCTTTTAAAAAGTTAATTTATATGATGGTATACATTAATGGGTTAATTTTACAACTAAGGCGGATTTAGTACAAAGGCAGTAATATAAGTATGTATATACACTTCTGACCATACTGCAGAAGTAGTTAAGCAGCTGAGATGTTCATAAGGAGCTTGACACAACATTATTGTTAAGCTAACAGCTTGGACCCGGGTATGTCCTTAAACTACGTCCAACAATGAGAGGTAGGGCACGGCGAAGTACCATCACGTTTGAGTCTGGAGCAGTCCAACTGGGGAAGTACCTCCTCCTTACAGAAGACCACAGCTATAATAGCACTGCTACCTTTCAGGTATGTAGTGTTGTGTTCCTGATGGTGAGTAAGGTTCCCAGAGCTCCAACAACTTTTAGAGCAGGCAACGCGCATATGAATCCTACTCCAGAGGATTACCGTAGCTATGGACGCCTGCAACTCGTCCATAGCTACGGTAACTGCTTACCATCAGGCGGGCCGTATGCTTGTTTGCCACAGTCGTTGTATAAAAAAGCTTAGCAACTTCAGCTGACTGTACGCCATTGTTATAAAGTGAAAATATATACTTATATTAAGCCCTTGGCTGTACATCGAATAAATATTGAAGACGAAAGACAAGTTAAAGCAAATACAGATATAGTAAGAAATTATCTTCCTTCCGGAAAATTCGGATTTCGATCGACATACGACGGAACCCGAACTGTCAATAATTGACTTTATATGCAATATATTGTTTAATGTCACTTTCCCATTTGCCACCAAATAATAAAGTTCCAAATTAATGGATATGGAAATGTCACTCATTTAATACGATCATTCATTGACAGTTCGGGTGTCATCGTAAAGATCCCATTTATGCCGAAGGAAAATAATTTCTCACTGTATCTGTACCATTCGAAGCTCTCTTTCGCACCGCGCGTTTTGCGCGAAGTGCTCACTCCTACTTATATATGTCTTATATTTCTTTTTATTATTAATTTATTTTTAAATGCATTACGCCTTCCTACACATACATTATCCGTGATGTGATAACAATTTTCGTGTAAGTAATAAAATTGTGGTAAGTACAAAATTACTTAAACTAAATAGAGGGTAGAAAAATTGAGACTTCGCAATAGCAACCTAGAACCGGAGACGTACTCGTAAACTACAAGAAACTGACCTAATATAAAATTCACACTTTAGACAACTTATACAACTATTTGTAAAACATTTCATTGTGTTTCTTATAGTCGGAAACCAAACTGCACATAATTATGTTATTTTAATACATTGAACAGTACAAACTGAATTCATACTTATAGAGCTTTTATAGCACCGTAATGTTATAAAAACAATATTTAAAAAAAACTCATCATTGCCTGCATTTACAACTTTGCCCACACTATAAATGATCAAGAATGAATATAAAGAAATATCAGTTCAAATTTGAATGATCAATGTTGTAATATCATTTGATATACAGTCGCCATCAGATATATCGGAGCTGTGGAGGTGGTCACAAATATCGGAACAACGCCTCTATTGTCACTGCAATAAAGTGCATGTTCCGATATTTGTGACCACCTCCACAGTTCCGATATATCTGATGGCGACGGTACAGGTGTTTTCAAAAAATAGTGTACCCAGTTAGGGAAATTTGTTAAGAAAAGTTAAATCACTGTCAGTTTCGTGAAGACAATAAAGCATGAAATCATTATGAAGATCGACTTTTTGCCTTTAATTAGGTTGTTATCGATTGAAGTTTATAAAACTAACATCAAAACCAAGTTTTTATCGAAATTTAACGCTTAATTGTAACGAAACTGACAGTGATTTACGAGTAACTTTTCTTAACAACTTTCACTAATTGGGTGCACTATTTTTTTTAACTCCTATCTTAAAGGTTTTTTTGTAATAATGTTTTGAAAAAATAAGCCCCGCCGAGTTTCTTATCAGCCATAAAAGCCAAAATGATTCTTGGGTCATATAGCGTTAGATCCGGTGTAGTTTCTATTTTTCTCTTTTACTTCTTATATACCCGGTCTAAGTTTATATCGAAATTTAATTCTTAATTGTCGTCACGAAACTGACAGTGATTGAACTTTTCTTAACAACTTTCACTAATTGCATGTATTATTTTTTGAAAACTTCCAAAAACGTAAATATTATGTAACTTTTATACATAATTTGTTTTTTATTTATATAACGTGAATATTCTTTCCTGCGTCATTAAATATGAAATAAAAATCGATAAACACAAAATTTGGGCAATGTTGTTATACAAGGCAAAGTTGTAAACGTAGAGATTAATAAAAGTGTAATTTTAAATTGATATAAATTACAAATAAGTATGTTCACTAATAAGTTGTAAAATGTATTAAAATTAATGACACCTCATATGTCATAGATTATAATCAGTATAATGTTTTATACTAGTAATTCTCGTATATTTTAATAGAGTACCTTATATAAACCATAAATATATGGTACCAACGCTACAATCATAAATTCATATTGGTCGACGACCGGCCATCTTGTATAGTTATGGTACCATATAATAGTAAATACTTAACGTTTCGAGTAATTGAAGTTATAAGTAACATTACCTAGATTTAACTATCAAGATAAATAAACATAATTATATTAACATTAGTATATTTTATAATAATGATAAGGATAACAAACTACGTGTCGCTGCGTTTTGGTAGTTTTTTTATATTTTGCGCTAGCAACATTCATTTTTAACGTAAACCAGTTTACAGTATGTCAGACTAATTTTTTCGGAATGTAACGACAACGACCGAACATAATCAGGTTTAGAATGGTAGAGCTATTTTTATTCGTTATTTTTAATCTGTTTTATTCACTTAATCTTTAACAGTATTGGCAAAATCGACAATATACAGTACCTTTGATTCTGGTGCACTGTGACGGGCCGTTTGGTTTATAGTAGGATAAACTTCTATATTGTTCTATTTTATGTTTCTTCGTAAAACTAATGCGGTTTAAAGATGTTCCCAGTTTTATTTTCCTACCAATTTGGGAGTTTTATCGGATAAACACTGGCCATTAGCGTTCGGGGTTCTTAGTTTTGATGTATGACGAATGTTGCCAGTTTAATTTTTCTACCAATTCGGGAGTTTTGATGGCATAATACAGTTGTCTTAGTTTCTAGGCTCGCGCGCTGTGGGTTCCTTAGTCACCTGTGTCGACCCAGCTCCTCTCCTCGGCTATTCTGTCCAAGCAGTTGCATAGGAACTGGTACTGTGAATTAAGAAATGTATTCAAATTTAATATTTATACAAGTAGTTGGAAATTATTGGTCATGGATTTTTAGTGTTGAGGCATTTACGGATCAAGCTATTTTCTTTTATTAATACTTATTTTATGACATTCCCAATTTAAAGTGAACCCTAACTGGATCAACAATTAAAGTCCCTGACCATACCGTATGAGTTTTCAGAATGTTTCGACAGTTTTAAGAACATGTCTGTTACAAAATGTTCGTACATTAAACATTAGCTTCCTAACAATTGAAATACCAATTCTTCAATTTTGTCACTTATTGGCTTTGGTAGTTTTTTGTTAAGAAAATCTTAGATTGACTTCTGACATTTTAGTCGTTTCAGTATATTACGGTTTTTTTTTTCGTTACATATCAAGTCGAAAGGACACGAAGATTGTTTTTTTTTTTTATAAGTACAAAACACGTGTGTTAGCGAGTATTATTAAAAATATTTTATGGTTTATTTATTCACTAGCGCGATACGCTTTTGACAGTATAGGTCACTATTTTCAATGTTCAACGTCTGTCTTCGTAATATGAAATTTTTTCATATGATGAGTTTGACAGTTCTTTATTGCGTCGCCATATTTAAGAATAATCAGTATGTCGGCACTATACAGTTTCGCTGCGGTTAGTTAGCAACGTATTTAACCATACTTGTGACGGAGCCGATCGGCCTGATAAAGCAGCGAACGAGTTAATGTATAGATAAATTAGCGAGCGTGAATTGCATCTGTAGTGCTATTGTGTGTTTATTGGTATTCTATATTTGAAATTTCCTTTTTCCCGTACAACCACTACTAATGCAATTCCACGCTCTCGCTAATTTATCTATAAGTGTGAGTAAGGGTTGATGTTAACTCGGCGTGCGTTTATAAACAAACGCAAGCATATGTGCGCGACCGCAGTGCGCTGCGTGGGACTCACGTAGGGCGTGTAGAGCGTGACGGTGCGCGCGAGGTCGGCGGCGCAGTACGTGAGCACGGCGGCCGCCGCCTCGTCGTCCGCGCGCCACTCGCGCACGCTGCGCCAGCTCACCTCCGCCGCCTCGCCGCCCTCCGCCGTCAGCCACAGCCCGCGCCAGCCTGCAAACGAGGCGGCGTCAGCGGGGAGACTTGTAGCGCCACTAGCGCATCACACGTGCGGTAACTTTGCCCGGTAGTTATACAAGAAGGCCCATTTATATCGCTTTATTATCATCATGTCAGCCAAAAGACGTCCACTGCTGGACATAGGCCTCCCCCAGAACGACCCAAGAAGAACGATCCTGCGTCTTCCGCATCCGGCGGTATTCTGCGACTCTAACGACACCCACGGACACGGCCAGCGCGGCGGCGGGCGCGGCGGGCGCGGCCCGCAGCGGCGGGAAGGCCACGTGTCCGTAGCCGGGCGGCGTGCTCCCCACTCCCCACTCACCCACGGACACGGCCAGCGCGGCGGCGGGCGCGGCGGGCGCGGCCCGCAGCGGCGGGAAGGCCACGTGTCCGTAGCCGGGCGGCGTGCTCCCCCACTCCCCACTCACCCACGGACACGGCCAGCGCGGCGGCGGGCGCGGCGGGCGCGGCCCGCAGCGGCGGGAAGGCCACGTGTCCGTAGCCGGGCGGCGTGCTCCCCACTCCCCACTCACCCACGGACACGGCCAGCGCGGCGGCGGGCGCGGCGGGCGCGGCCCGCAGCGGCGGGAAGGCCACGTGTCCGTAGCCGGGCGGCGTGCTCCCCACTCCCCACTCACCCACGGACACGGCCAGCGCGGCGGCGGGCGCGGCGGGCGCGGCCCGCAGCGGCGGGAAGGCCACGTGTCCGTAGCCGGGCGGCGTGCTCCCCACTCCCCACTCACCCACGGACACGGCCAGCGCGGCGGCGGGCGCGGCGGGCGCGGCCCGCAGCGGCGGGAAGGCCACGTGTCCGTAGCCGGGCGGCGTGCTCCCCACTCCCCACTCACCCACGGACACGGCCAGCGCGGCGGCGGGCGCGGCGGGCGCGGCCCGCAGCGGCGGGAAGGCCACGTGTCCGTAGCCGGGCGGCGTGCTCCCCACTCCCCACTCACCCACGGACACGGCCAGCGCGGCGGCGGGCGCGGCGGGCGCGGCCCGCAGCGGCAGGAAGGCCACGTGTCCGTAGCCGGGCGGCGTGCTCCCCACTCCCCACTCACCCACGGACACGGCCAGCGCGGCGGCGGGCGCGGCGGGCGCGGCCCGCAGCGGCGGAAGGCCACGTGTCCGTAGCCGGGCGGCGTGCTCCCCCACTCCCCACTCACCCACGGACACGGCCAGCGCGGCGGCGGGCGCGGCGGGCGCGGCCCGCAGCGGCAGGAAGGCCACGTGTCCGTAGCCGGGCGGCGTGCTCCCCACTCCCCACTCACCCACGGACACGGCCAGCGCGGCGGCGGGCGCGGCGGGCGCGGCCCGCAGCGGCAGGAAGGCCACGTGTCCGTAGCCGGGCGGCGTGCTCCCCACTCCCCACTCACCCACGGACACGGCCAGCGCGGCGGCGGGCGCGGCGGGCGCGGCCCGCAGCGGCGGGAAGGCCACGTGTCCGTAGCCGGGCGGCGTGCTCCCCACTCCCCACTCACCCACGGACACGGCCAGCGCGGCGGCGGGCGCGGCGGGCGCGGCCCGCAGCGGCGGGAAGGCCACGTGTCCGTAGCCGGGCGGCGTGCTCCCCACTCCCCACTCACCCACGGACACGGCCAGCGCGGCGGCGGGCGCGGCGGGCGCGGCCCGCAGCGGCGGGAAGGCCACGTGTCCGTAGCCGGGCGGCGTGCTCCCCACTCCCCCACTCACCCACGGACACGGCCAGCGCGGCGGCGGGCGCGGCGGGCGCGGCCCGCAGCGGCGGGAAGGCCACGTGTCCGTAGCCGGGCGGCGTGCTCCCCACTCCCCACTCACCCACGGACACGGTCAGCGCGGCGGCGGGCGCGGCGGGCGCGGCCCGCAGCGGCGGGAAGGCCACGTGTCCGTAGCCGGGCGGCGTGCTCCCCACTCCCCACTCACCCACGGACACGGCCAGCGCGGCGGCGGGCGCGGCGGGCGCGGCCCGCAGCGGCGGGAAGGCCACGTGTCCGTAGCCGGGCGGCGTGCTCCCCACTCCCCACTCACCCACGGACACGGCCAGCGCGGCGGCGGGCGCGGCGGGCGCGGCCCGCAGCGGCGGGAAGGCCACGTGTCCGTAGCCGGGCGGCGTGCTCCCCACTCCCCACTCACCCACGGACACGGCCAGCGCGGCGGCGGGCGCGGCGGGCGCGGCCCGCAGCGGCGGGAAGGCCACGTGTCCGTAGCCGGGCGGCGTGCTCCCCACTCCCCACTCACCCACGGACACGGCCAGCGCGGCGGCGGGCGCGGCGGGCGCGGCCCGCAGCGGCGGGAAGGCCACGTGTCCGTAGCCGGGCAGCGCGCGCGCCGCGGCCAGGTAGTCGGGCGCGCGCCGCACGTCCTGCAGCGCCTTCAGCTGGTACAGCCGCGCGCCCGCCACGCACACGCCGCGGTTCACGTCCTCCACGGCCTGCGGGCACGGGGCGCCGGGCGGCGCACGTTAATGCAGCTCGACATACAGTTACATTTTGGGATACGGATACATTTCGGAATACGGATACATTTCGGGATACGGATATATTTCGGAATACGGATACATTGCAAAATACAGATACATTTCGGGATACGGATGTATTTTGGGGATAAGGCTACATTTCGGGGAACGGATACTTTTTGGGGTACGCATGCATTTCGAGATACAAATACATTTCGAAATACGGATGCATTTTGGGATACGGATAAATTTCGGGATACAGATACACTTCGGGATACGGATACATTTTAGGATACAGATACATTGCGGGATTGTATTATATTGTAGTGCAGGCGGGTTTCCGCAACTCGACGACCAGGCGCCTATTTTGCGTGATGACATTGCGGGATACAGATATATTTCGCAATACGGATACATTTTGGGATACGGATAAATTTCGGGATACAGATATACACTTCGGGACACGGATACATTTCGGGATACGGATATATTTCGAAATACGGATACATTGCGGAATACATATACATTGCGGAATATAGATACATTTTGGGATACAGATACATTTAGGAAAACGGATAAATTTTAGACAGGTACATATAATTTTTCATAACCAGTTGCAAACTAAGAATAAAACGATACGTAAGTTAGATTCGTTAAGTAGCTTTAAATTTAACTGCTTTAAATGGGCAAACAGAGCGGAAATAGGTGCCCAGCCGGGGCTGTGCGAAATATGATCGAAACTAGTTCTATACAAGGAAATAAAAATCGTCATTGGCAACTAGTTGTAACAAAAAAAAAAGTGAATATCAAATCACAACTAGTAGCGAATCGCAGTTGCGAAAAAGGCCAGAGGGAGACAAAGTGACCCACCGCCATATGATCCACAATGGATCATGATAACCGATGACCTGTCTATAAATCCGATGGTTCTGGGTTCAAATCCCAGTCAGGGCAGTTATTTGGTTGATGAGCACAGACATTTGTTCCCTGTAAAACACATCATTTTCACCTCGGGCTCTTGTTAAACACTGGAAACTGACCTGCCAGAATATGAAAGCGCGGGCAATTGGGTCCGCGCACACGGACACCTCGCGCCGAGGGTTCCACAGCCAGCGGCGCACGGCCAGGCACGACGAGGAGGCCGTCGAGTAGTTCTGGATGTACAGCGAGTGTGGACACTCGTTCGGTTGCAGTTTGCGTTCTGTCAAATATTAATAATGCCAGGCATATGGTATTTGGGCAACATACATACATTTCAGCCGTATGCAGTCCACTGCTGGACATAGGCCTCCCACAAATATGACTTGTATCATCTTGGGGGTAGTTGCCATAGTCGCCACGCTTGGCAGACGAGTGGCGACCGCAGTAGCTGTAGATTGGGTTTCGATGGACGCTGCTGCCCGTCCGTAGGATTTTTCCCTTTGTCGTCTCTTACGACACCCGCGGGAGGAGATGGGGTGGTGCTATTCTAGTCAGCCCGCATCACGCGGCACATTTGGGCTAGAGTTGCCACGAATTGTGATTTGGCCGAACACCGAATATGCGTCAAAGCTGTCGGCCGAAGCCGAATATTCGGCCGCGCAATATAAGTTTCCTTAAAACACAATACTCTTAAAGTTAGATTTTTGCTATGAAAAGTTTAGTTACTTAATTATGACAATCAAATTTATGTGAAGCGCCATAACTCACCAAAATTATACTCGACGATTTCGAACAAGTAGAAATATTTCTGCACCGACTTGGACAGGCCAATCTTTTCGCAAACCGCGCGATACACGTCGTCCGCGTTGGTGGACTTGAGCACGGACACAGTGACGACCTCCTTGTCGGGGAGGAGGACCTACAACGAAATGTTAATTCGAACTCATAGGTATCAAACATATAGGCTCAGAACTTAGAGCGCGGGCACACTAGCGGTTGTCCTGCGTTTTTACGGCGCTTTGGAAAATTGGACGCTACGGAGACGCCGCGCTAAAGGAAATCGCCTGGTAAACGCCGAGTGGATGCCGCAAGTGTGCACGCGCCGTTATATTTTTGACGACCGGTCTGGCCTAGTGGGTAGTGACCCTGCCTATGAAGCCGATGGTCCTGGGTTCGATTCCCAGTCAGGGAATTTATTTGTGATGAGCACAGATATTTGTTCCTGAGTCGTGGGTGTTTTCTATGTATTTAAGTATTTATATGTATCTATCTATTATATATATCATCTAGTACCTACAACACAAGCCTTACTGAGCTTACCGTAGGACTAGGTCGATTTGTGTAAGATTGTCTAGAAATATTTATTTATTTCTTGGACACCACCGAGACGCCGCGATAACGGAAATCGCCAGGTAAACGCCGAGCGGACGACGCAAGTGTGCACGCACCCTTAAATTTTAGACATATATCCTTCTAAGGCCCACCATGTAAAATGCTACCCGAATTCGTTCTTTATGGCGTAGTAAATAAAGTATAATTTCTTTTGTGTCAAAATCGAAAGAAACAAATGAAATTCAACTCTGATCCAATTTTATAAAATTGAAATTTCTTTAAAGTAATTAGTACTACAGGAAGGACCGTGGGCCTTACGAGGATATCACCAACACGCTTACATACCCAACTACGGGGTGAAGTGGGATTTCTTACATACATACATTTCAGCCGTATGCAGTCCACTGCTGGACATAGGCCTGCCACAAATATGACTTGTATCATCTTGGGGGTAGTTGCCATAGTCGCCACGCTTGGCAGGCGGGTTGGCGACCGCAGTAGCTGTAGATTGGGTTTCGACGGACGCTGCTGCCCGTCCGTAGGTTGTTTCCCTTTGTCCGCTCGCGGGAGGAGATGGGGTGGTGCTATTCTAGTCAGCCGGCATCACACGGCACTGGGATTTCTTACTATTTATATTTTACCAGTAAATTCGTAGATTGGAACTAAACAAATTCTTTAAAAATACTAAAGTTTAAAATCCGGAAAATTTATCAGTTTGCAATATTGAGAAATTGTGTCCTGACTCACCCCGTTCTACGGTAATAACAGTTAGAAACTGTGTACCTTCAGGTCCACTGGAGATGGGTTGGAGGAGTCATCGGAATCCGTGAGGAATTCCTGCACCGCGTCAGACTCTGCGATAACCCTCACTGCGCACACCTGCAATCAAGATAACTATATATAGTTATTTGTTATACAAGGGGACAAAGTTAGTGTTTACCTTCTCGTGCTAATATTGAGACCCGAGAGTGGTTCAAAGAGTGGAAACTTGAGCATTGGGAGGGTCTCAAAGCACGAGAGGGGAACACACTTTGCTACCGAGTGCCGAGTTCTCGAAGTATAGACTCGTTGCTACGGAATTCAGTCCACGATACTCCAAGCATTCTCCTCCAGCACCAGCGTCTTTTTCTTTTCTACAGGGTCCACGTTTCTGCAGCATACAAGAATATAGCGAACACAAGTGCTAGAACTAGCCGGATTTTCGTGGGTCTGTTGCGATTTCTTCATAGTGAAATATTATATTCTACAACTAGCTTTTTCCCGCGGCTTCGCTCGCGTTAAGAAGTATTTAAGTTATTTTTAGCACACTATCGTTCAAAACGTAGTTTTGTATGCATGTATGCTTTTTGTTCGGAAAATTCCTTTTTGTCCACAAATCTTCTCAACTCGATCGGTTTAAAATTGACAAAGTTTCATACAAATTTTCATCCCCTATTTTATCCCCTTGGGGGTAGAATTGATCAAAATCCTTTCTTAGCGGATGCCTACGTCATAACATCTACCTGCATGCCAAATTTCAGCCGGATCCGTCCAGTGGTTTGGGCTGTGCGTTGATAGATCACTATGTCAGTCAGACAGTCACCTTTGAGTTATATATATTTATAGATTGATATGAAACAACAGACAAGCCTACCTTTTCGAGATACTGCTCCAGCCCTCTCCGGCGTCCGTCCAACTGTTGTTCGCTCAGTGTGAACGGCCACTTGCCTGGCAGCTTCGGGAAATTGAACCCTACGACAATGGACATAAGATTCAAATCATTCGTCCGAAATAATTGGAAAGCATTCCGCATAAGACAGTGCGAGGTTGGTAATTTACCTCAATTTATATGAAATTGGGATTTTGTCAAACAGTTAGTTCGAAAAAACCTCAATTTCATATGTAAGGACCTAATATATCCTCCTAAGGCCCACTGGCCTACATCCAGTACTAATTACTTTAAAAAAATAAATGAATTTTATAGAATTGGAACATAGTTGAATTTCATTTGTTTCTTTCGATTTTGACACAAAAGAAATTATACTTTATTTCCTATACTATAAAGAACGAATTAGAGATATTATTTGTATGGTTAGGAAAAGGAATTAGGAGAAATATCCCCTTTTAACGAAATTTTAAAAGAAATATCCTATATAACAAACCTAAAAACTCCTTCCTCAAAAGCTGGTGTAAAACGGCGAATTCTCTGTAGCGGCGACTGCACAAGTGCCGGCCGGCCATATGCACGTTAAATGCAACGTACGAGCGACCACTGTTGCGCTCCATCACCACCCTGTCAACAAAATTTAAAAAATAAATATTATATAAATATTTCGGGACAATCTTACACAAATCGACCTAGTCCTACGGTAAGCTCAGTAAGGCTTCTGTTGTAGGTACTAGACGACGATATATATAATAGATAGATACATATAAATACTTAAATACATAGAAAACACCCATGACTCTGGAACAAATATCTGTGCTCATCACACAAACAAATGCCCTGACTGGGAATCGAAACCAGGACTTTCGGCTTCATACGCAGGGTCACTACCCACTAGGCCAGACCGGTCGTCACCACAAAAAAAGTTTCTGTCAAAATTTATTGCATTTTTCGTACAAGATTGAAGATTTTTCTGCACAATCGTCAACTACTCATCGAGAGGATTATAACGCCTAAACACCACGGGTTTATCTTGTGTATTTTAGGAGTTGCTATGGCTACCTTCCGGCTCCAGCATCAGATGATATACTATCAGTGGTACCATAATATGGCATTGTCACCAAACTTACATAAGTATGCTTTCATCTCAATCGGTTGGAGGTGGAGGTTGACTCTCTTTCCAGTGAAAATTCGGCAAAATGCTTGTCGCAGCACATAATATATGATGTCCGAAACTTTCAGGGTTTTGGAGAGGAAAGCATAAGTTTTAAGCTAGAGGGGGGCGTCGCAAAAAAATTGAGGATGCCCAAGGTCGTCAAAAGAAGCGTCAAGGGCGCATCAAAGAATAGTTTGGGCCTTCCCAAACTAGACAATAGTTTACATCCGGGCTTCCGAAACCATGAGTAGCTTGGCTGTCTAGAAAGGGGGGATGGGGTTTGACTCTCTTCCCAGTGAAAATCCGGCAAAATGCTTGTCGCGGCAAAAAGTTTTGGAAAGGCCTGGTCTACATGACAGTGTGTGGGTAGTACCTGTAGTCGGGTATAGAGACGGGCAGCGACCGCTTGTCGGTGTAGTCGTAACGCTGGTAGACAGTTGCGCGGGAGTTGGCGCCATCAGACTTCACGTGTCAATAGTCTACATCAGGGCTTCCGAAACTGTGCGTAGCTTGGCTGTCTAGGAGGGGGGGTTGACTCTCTTTCCAGTGAAAATTCAGCAAAATGCTTGTCGCGGCAAAAAGTTTGGGAAGGCCTGGTCTACATGACAGTGTGTGGGTAGTACCTGTAGTCGGGTATGGAGACGGGCAGCGACCGCTTGTCGGTGTAGTCGTAACGCTGGTAGACAGTTGCGCGGGAGTTGGTGCCATCTGACTTCATCTGTCAATAGTCTACATCAGGGCTTCCGAAACTGTGCGTAGCTTGGTTGTCTAGGAGGGGGGGTTGACTCTCTTTCCAGTGAAAATCCGGCAAAATGCTTGTCGCGGCCTGGTCTAAGTACCTACATGACATGACAGTGTCTGCGTAGTACAGTCAGCATCAATAGTAACGTATGATACAACGCACCAAAAGTATCTACCATCCTGTGTATTTTTTTTTCAAATGAGATATTTTCCACAGTTCGCGTTTCAAAGTTTCTATCGCATTTCAATCGATAAACACGCAGAAATCTGTCTTTATTTGTGAATTAATTAAAGAACGGTAGATACTTTTGGTGCGCTGTTTCATACGTTACTATTGATGCTGACTGTACCTGTAATCGGGTATGGAGACGGGCAGCGACCGCTTGTCGGTGTAGTGACATCGGCAGACGGTTGCGCGGGATTTGGCGCCATCAGACGTCAGGTGTCAACAGTCTACATCAGGGCTTCCGAAACTGTGCGTAGCTTGGCTGTCTAGGAGGGGGCGTTGACTCTCTTTCCAGTGAAAATCCGGCAAAATGCTTGTCGCTGCAAAAAGTTTGGAAAGGCCTGGTCTACATGACAGTGTGTGGGTAGTACCTGTAGTCGGGTATGGAGACGGGCAGCGACCGCTTGTCGGTGTAGTCGTAACGCTGGTAGACAGTTGCGCGGGAGTTGGTGCCATCAGACGTCACGTTGCAATAGTCTACATCAGGGCTGCCGATACTGTGCGTAGCTTGGCTGTCTAGGAGGGGGGGTTGACTCTCTTTCCAGTGAAAATCCGGCAAAATGCTTGTCGCGGCCTGGTCTACATGACAGTGTGTGGGTAGTACCTGTAGTCGGGTATGGAGACGGGCAGCGACCGCTTGTCGGTGTAGTCGTGGCGCTGGTAGACAGTTGCGCGGGAGTTGGTGCCATCAGGCGTCACGTTGCAATAGTCTACATCAGGGCTTCCGAAACTGTGCGTAGCTTGGTTGTCTAGGAGGGGGGGTTGACTCTCTTTCCAGTGAAAATCCGGTAAAATGCTTGTCGCGGCCTGGTCTAAGTACATGACAGTGTGTGGGTAGTACCTGTAGTCGGGTATGGAGACGGGCAGCGACCGCTTGTCGGTATAGTCGTAGCGCTGGTAGACAGTTGCGCGGGAGTTGGCCGCGCCGCCGATCACGCCCACCGGCGCGGAGCCGTCGTCGCATGGCTCTAGGCGTTCCGCCTCCTGTTCAACAACAAAATACAGATACAACAAACATCGATAATTTAATTTGTCGATATACGAAGTCCCTAACTGTCAACAAAATTTGCCCCATGGATTCTTATGGCTGATCATATACCTAGATATTTTTCTAGCAGGAACGACATTTTTTTCTATTTATCCCTAGTCGTATACTGATAAATAGAAAAAAATTGACAAGTCTAAGCGGTACTCGTATAGCACCACTGCTAGTGCACTGGGCTAGTGATCCAGTGGTTGTGGGTTCGAGTCCCACTGCGAGTCAAGTTTTTTCTATTTAAATATCGAAGATATTCGCTAGAGGACGTTTCTGCATAATAAAAAAATAATTGAACGCAATCCGTATGCTTTGCATCTACTAGTGTGTGCGTAGCTTTAGGTACAGTCAGCGTCGTATCACACGACCAAAGTAGCCAAATATATACCTACACGTCTTTATTTGTATAGCTGACTGTAGTACTAATGAAAAATGCATTACCTTCGGTGTGACAGAGATGACTGTGAGCGTGAGACAGTCGCCTCCAGATTTGATCAGGTCAACCACTTGCTTGTGGGTCGCACCTTCCACGTTCACGCCGTTTCTGAAATAAAATAATAGATATTTATCAAACAAGGGTTTCAAGGTTTAAGGGTTTAAGGGTTTAAGGGTTTCAGACAAAGACACATAAAATCAAAATCTAAAGATATATGTATTTAGGGCTCGTTCCCACTAAATATGTCGGATGTGGTAGCGGCAAAACGTTTAATATAAATAAATATTTCGGGACAATCTTACACAAATCGACCTAGTCTTACGGTAAGCTCAGTAAGGTTTGTGTTGTAAGTACTAGACGACGATATATATAATAGATAGATACATATAAATAATTAAATACATAGAAAACACCCATGACTCAGGAACAAATATCTGTGCTCATCACACTAATCAATGCCCTGACTGGGAACTGCCCTGACCATCGGCTTCATAGGCAGGGTCACTACCCACTAGGCCAGACAGGTCGGCAATATGAAGCTGTTTACACGCGAACCACAACAATTTTGTGTCGGATCCGACATAAAATGAGACATTATCTACAAAAACGGACGTTATTGTCGATGGCGCTTATGTCGTTGTTCAAGAGGATACAATACAAACGCAACGCAATTCGACGTAAGTGCCATCGACAATAAGGTTCCTTTTCCTAGATAATGACACTAATCTCGTGTGTTTTGTCAGCCCTCCGCAAAGAATCGTATCGGCGGCGATGTTCACATGATATCGGATGTCGGTAAACTGATCAATACTTTTGACCGAGGCGTACAGCATCATTAAGATTTTGTGACCGACAGACATAAACTTGAAACTACAAAAAAATGTATTACGATTTAATTTCCGTTCTATCACCGGACCGTCCGGACGAGGGGAGCGGTTTCATCCTTACGTTGTGAATATTCCATTCATTCGCACGAAGCGATTCGCTTCTACTTTCCTAATGCGGACTGCTAAGGAATGGAATTCGCTCCCTTCATCAGTATTCCCGGTAAGACATAATTTGGGTCTCTTCAAGGCAAGAGTGAATAGGCTGTTGCTGAACCAGCGTGCTACACCTTCGACCTCGTCGACACTTACCATCAGGTGCGACTGAGGTCAAACGCTGGACAGTCTTGTATAAAAAAATATGACAAAGGTCGTGGCAAACGAGCAGGCGGATTGCCTGATGGCAAGCAATTACCGTCGCCCATGGGCACAAGCAACACCAGGGGAGTCAAGCGAAAAACAAAAGAGTAGAAAAAGTCTTATACTTTTAACTAATTTTCTCACTTCAGAAACCCTGAAGCGTTTTATCATCAAACGATCTATTAGGAAAATTTCAGTTCATCTGAAAACAACTTAACTATGTTACTATTATCAACCTTGTTTATATAGCGATACGGTTCAAACTTACGTAGCACTATTTTATCTAAGTACGAGCTATAAATAGGAGAGCAGGGATCGAGGACGGAGCAAAGTATCGAGGCAGCAAGGTGTCCAACAAGGTTTGACTTATAATACGTAGTTGGGTACGTGGTTCGAATCATCAAAGTGGTCAAGTATATTTATTTATACAACAACGGTTGCAAACAAGCATACGGCCCGCCTGATGGTAAGCAGTTACCGTAGCCCATGGACGCCTGCAACTCCAGAGTATTCACAGGCGCGTTGCCTACCCTTTAAGAACCTATACTAAAACCTCGGCAGGGAGTTCCTATAAATATGTATATCATAATTCATAACTATACCTAGATATTTTTCTAGCAGGAACGGCATTTGTTTTGTGCTTGCCACAATAAAAATATCGACAATCCTGCTATCGATAAGTACATACTACTTCAACTTCAAGATGTACACACAGTCTTATATCGGCTACCTACCTAGACGCCGCGTGTCACCGATCTTGAACAAATTAAACGTAATCCGTATACTTTTGATCCAATTTACGTTTATAATTTGCAATGAATAGTTCCAAATTGTTTTCTGAAGTAGGTATTTAAATATATATTGACTTTTATTATTGTTAGTTATTTTTAACCCTATTACCCCATATTTGTCTTTGTATTACCTGTATGGAAATTGAAGGGGTACTTATCGATAACAGGACTGTCGATGTTTTTATTTTGTCAATCACTTACAAGAAATCGTTCGTGCTAGAAAAATATCTAGGTATATTCATAACACATCCTTATACTGTTATACAAATAAATATGTGTAGGTACCGATATATTTGTCTACTTTGGTTGCTACTAACTATACTACGCTGACTGTACAGTCGCTATCAGATATATCGGAGCTGTGGAGGTGGTCCCAAATATCGGAACAACGCCTCTATTGTCACGGCGATAAAGTGCATGTTCCGATATTTGTGACCACCTCCACAGCTCCGATATACCTGATGGCGACTGTACAAGATGAGCCAAAAAAATTCGCAAATAGCAACATAGAAATTATCGAAAACTGTCGCAGTGACAGTACCCGTACCACGAGTTGTGACATTACGGTTTTCGATAACGAGTATCGAGTTTACTATCTGTGCATCTCGTTCGCACTAAAATAGTACAAGCGAGATGAACAGATAGTAAACGAGTTTACTCGTTATCGAAAACCGTAATGTCACAACTCATGGTAAGGGTACAGGAGGGCGACTAGCGAGAAAAATTAACGTCACTATGCAATAGTAGGTATTTAAGGGCGGTTATAGACTAGCGTATTTTTCTGCGCGTATACACTTGTTTCTCGCATACGCGCTTACACGCGCGCTACATTAATTCGGACACGCGAGTACGCGCTTATTTCTGCGTGTTTGCTCGAAACATGAAATGGAGCGGTTACTCGCTCGCGCTTATGCGAGCTTATATGCGCGTCAATTGAAGAAAACAAATAAGCACCTGTGCGCGCGTGCACACTTGTGTTAATAAACAAAATAAAAATACGCAATTTTTCTAATATTTAACGATGTTTGTTCGTTCGTTAAAATCAAAGTTAAAATAAAATAAAATTAAATAAACTTAATTATTTATTAAAATCGATATTTAAATTCCAAAAATCTGTTAATTATAAAAACGTTAACAGACGAACTCTTGCATTTGGACTCGTATTGCACTAATGATTGCTAGTAGCTAGTAGATACTGAGATTTTGCATTATTTTATGTAAAATTGCACACTGCGGGGATTCAATTACTATTGAATCGCTAGGAAACCGTCCAACAACATGTGTCCGGACCAAACAACTGATTGACGGGGACAAAAGTGCACCAGTGCTAGTGATTAATTAAAAATCGACTAAATTTATCGAGATCGAAAAAACAATTTTATCCATCATTATGAAAATTGCTAATAGGGTCAGTTGGCTAAAATAGATATTGACGCCGACGAAGATTAGTCTGAAAATGTGTAAAAAATTTTGATTGTAAAGTATAAAAATTATAAAAATAATTAAAAACGTTAATTGCCCATAAAGTGGGTAAAATAAATTTTTGTGTATGTCGTTTTCTTCTTATTTCACATTCTAAAAATTACACAACGGTTGTACGTCATTTTTATCGATATCAAGTAATAAAATTAATTTAATTTGTCCTCGCACTATTAAACGTCAGTTCAGATTTGCCCCCGTCAATCCGGTGTTTGGTCCGAACGCTTGGAAAAATTATTGTAACGCATTTTCTTTAACTATTAAGTTGGTTTTCCACCGCTAAAAATGAAAGCGTGATGACGTACTATCTTGAGAGTGATTTTTGCAAGAACACAGTCTTACCCGCGCTAGCTCGCGCGAGAAAGAAATGTCTTCGCGATAAACGCTCTAAAGATAAGTCAAGACGATTTAATTTCGCGTACAAATAAATAAAATCGTTCCCTCCTCGTCTCGCCGGTGGAAAACCGCTTTTAATATCCCCCGTGAACTTTAGGCAATGACGCAAGTATATAAGACTATTTCAGCATCACAATAAATTTTGTAACATCAGCATATGTCAATAATTAAAACGGTATTAAATCAAAGAGAATCGATTAAGTTATCAGTTTATCGTGTAATTTATAGGTATCCCATAAACAATGACAACTGATCAATAAGCTTACGCAATTTGAAACTAAGTTTACACATTCACATTACATACATCGCCATCTCAGAGTTGGGCATTATTCGAATAATATTTCATCTAAATAATTATTCGAATAAACAATCATTCGTTAGCAAATTATTCGCGAATGATTTATTTGCGAATAAATCATTCTGTTGCATTTTCAAAAAATAAATGATTTATTCGTTATTTTATTCGAATAAATATCATGAATGATTCATTACACAAATGTTTAGTTCATCGTTTTCATCATTTTTAAAGTTTATTTTTCAATTTATTTAACCCGAATTAATGGATATGTTTTGTTGAATTTTGTGGTAATAAATAAAATATAATTTTTAATAAGTACAGTTGCTCAAAAAGTGGTACTTTTTGTGTCTGCGTAGCGTGCGAGAAGCTCAATTTCTCGAACTAGTGCTTTTTACTTTTTAGTTCCAAACTATACTTTCGAAACGCAGTAATTTTATATTAGATTTTTTACTTGGAAATTATGAAATTAAAAGCGCTTACGAATACTAGGAGTATTTATTTAAAGTAGGTATTCATTAATATATAAATGACGAAAAAATATAAAGACTGTTATGAAATGATTGGGATATAATGAAAAAAATTAATACATCTAAAAAGGCACGAGTAGCACGTAGTTATTTCACTAACTAATTATTCGGCAATATTATTCGCGGATAAATTATTCGTGGAATATTTTATTCGCGAATATTTTATTCGTGAAATAAATTATTCGCGAATAATTTATTTGCCTAATTTCGAATAAGAATAATTATTCGAAAAATGTATTCGTTATTAGCGAATGATTCTGTTATTCTCAATCGTTATTCGTCATTCGAATAAATTTTGCCCATCAATGCACCATCTGATATATCGGAGCTGTGGAGGTGGTCACAAATATATGTACATGCACTTTATCGCCTTGACAATAGAGGCGTTGTTCAGATATTTGCGATCACCTCCACAGCTCCGATATATCTGATGGCGATTGTACATCTTTAGGGCTCCCGTGTGGTGCCGGCTGATTAGAATAGCACAACACCCATCTCCTCCCGCTGGTGTCGTAAGATGATCCAATCTACAGCTACTGCGGTCGCCAAGCGTGGCGACTATAGCAACTACCCCCAAGATGATACAAGTCATATTTATGGGAGGCCTATGTTCAGCAGTGGACTGAATACGGCTGAAATGTATGTATGTTGCACAGATACGAACCCAGCTGTCCCGGCCGACGCTTCCTTCTCCTCTGCTGTCTCAAGGTCGTATATCTCAAAGCCGATGCTAGTACAATAGTAATACGTGTACTGGAAGCTGCCCCGCCCGCCCCTCTGCACAGACATGATCCCCCCGCGCTCGCCCTCACCATTGACACGAAAACTGTCAAATACACTGTTCTAAACACCCATCGGAATTTGGCTTTAGTTTTGTTGAGTACCTTTTTTATACCTTTATTCGACAGACAACGGCTACCCTTACCATGAGTTGTGACTTTGAGATTTTCGATAACGAGTATCGAGATCGAGTTTACTACCTGTGCATCGCACTAAAAGAGTACAAGCGAAATGCACAGATAGTCAAATCGATACTCGTTATCGAAAACCTCAATGTCACAACTCATGGTAATATTTCGACTATAAATATTTCGGGACCATCTAAATCGACCTAGTCCTACGGTAAGCTCAATAAGGCTTGTGTTGTAGGTACTAGACGACGATATATATAATAGATAGATACATATAAATTAAATACATAGAAAACACCCATGAATCAGGAACATAAATCTGTGCTCATCACACAAATAAATGCCACAACTGGGAATCGAACCCAGGACCATCGGCTTCATACGCAGGGTCACTACCCACTAGGCCAGATCGGTCGTAGTTTTGTTGAGTCACCCTTTTTTACACCTTTATTCAACAGACAAGTTACCAGTACCCTTACCATGAGTTGTGACATTGAGGTTTTCGATAGCGAGTATCGAGTTTACTACCCGTGCATCTCGTTCGCACTAAAATAGTACAAACGAGGTGCACAGATAGTAAACTCGATACTCGCTATCGAAAACCTCAATGTCACAACTCATGGTAAGGGTACTGTGTTACAAAAATAGTCGGTATCTTTTATGGCATATTCAGTATAGTAGTTGCGGATTTGTCTGCACTATAGCGTCATTAAAATTTTCCGCTTAACAATTAATGCCAGGATTTGTGCGTAGGCACTATTTTTACGAAAGCGACTGCCATCTGACCTTTCAAACCAGAGAGTAAATTAGGCTTTGGGATTAGTCCGGTTTCCTCACGATGTTTTCATTCACTGAAAAACGACAGTTAAATGAGTGAATCAATTGTTGTTATTTTGTCCCATCAGCCAGGGGACAACTGAAGCCTCGTTTGTTACAAGAAATGTGGCCCTGCATACTACTGACGCGCTTGTTAGGTGTCCCATTATGGAAGGGACATATAGCTTCTACAGATATCTATGTGTGTATTTAGATGCAATTAAACTGTAGTTTGAAGAGTGACCCAAGGGAGCGTAACCATGGCAACGAGGGACAAATAGTTGATTGAGCTAAATATCAAATAATATTTCGTACATAAGTTCCGAAAAACTCATGGGTATACAAGCCAGGGGTTTGAACATGCGACCTCCGGTACCCTTACCATGAGTTGTGACTTTCTAGACTAGTTTTCGATAGCGAGTATCGAGTTTACTATGTGTGCATCGTTCGCACTAAAATATTACAAGCGAGATGTATAAGGGTACAGGTTGCAGGTCGCACGCGCTTAGCGTTATATACATAAAGTCATTTTGGTTGAAATTTACGAATTTTGTTTGTAGCGGTGGCGCCGCTGTTAATTTACAAAGCTACATGTCAAAATTGACGGAATTAAAAAAAAAACGTAATTAAACTATTGTCTGAAGAATAAAGCCCACCTATACCCGTACCATAAGTTGTGACGTTACGGTTTTCGATAACGAGTATCGAATTTACTATCTGTGCATCTCGCTTGTACTATTTTGATGCGAACGAAATGCACAGATAGTAAACTCGATACTCGTTATCGAAAACCGTAATATCGCAACTCATGGTACGGGTACTAAACTCAATTCTTTATGGAACAAAAGAAAACGATTAAAGTTCACTCTATAGTAAAAACTATCTATCATTAGTATTCTTTTCTAATATTTCGTTACACAATTTATATTACTCGTTACACAACCTATTTACTTCACTTCCTCTTTTGTTCAAAGTCTAAACAGTTTGATCACACAAAGGATTATGTATGCAACAAAAATAAATCACTATTTCTACACTTTAATTTATCACATAGAGACTGTCACTTTTTTTACACAAAAACTTCTTAAAAACACATTAATATTAATAGAAGACTTTTAAGGACATGTGCGTATAGGAAGACGAATGTTGTGTAACTGCACTGAAGATCTAACTAGTGAATACAGAACATCTATTAGTTATATTATAGTATTGGTAAGATAAAATGTCCACGTCGCAGTAACGACTGCGCGTTAGACTATGCACTCAAATACAATTAGGGTTATACTTTGACAAAAGTGACAAAATAAGTAAATATTCCTTATTGCACAAGACTAAAGAAAAAATACATTTGAAGACGTAAATAATGTAATAGCGGCGAATGAACACATTTTCCAAGCAACCGTAGTATATTTTTTATAGAGACAAACTAGAGTCAAGCCCATTCTCGTATCGTTTTTAAATAGTAAGTAACCAACTGCTTTGTTTTTCAGAGAAGTTCGAAATTTAAATGTCATTATTATATCGATTATGATATAATAATGAAGCAAAAATTACAACATTTAGACAGATAATAAATATGTTGTAACAAAATAGTGTACTGTTTGGGTCGTTATTTGCTGTTTTCAACGTGTCCGAGGGGTAAAGTTAAGCCCCATTTAGACCAGGCAAGAACTTGTATACGATTTTCATTACATTGAGGGCTATCGGCGTACAGCGAATTCGGTCGTTTTATATAACCCCGCAATGTAACGAAAATCGTATACAAGTTCTTGCATGGTCTAAATGGGGCTTTATGTGTAGATAAATTCAACTATTGCCCTTCCCTTAGAGACATATGTAAAAGTTATACAGATAGTGTTTTTCTATTTATCCATCATGCATGAATTATTACTTTCTATTACGGCACGCACGACACGCCTGAAACCGAGTGACTATTAGATTCGATTCAAAAAGCTTGGTGCTCGATTGAATAACTCCGTTGAACGAAATATCAATAAATGTTTATTATACTACGTAATAGCTACGTTGCATAACATTAGCCAAAACTCAATTGACTAGTTCAGTCGTAAACTGCATTTAATGGAAGTCAATTAAGAGCAATCATCGATGGTACTGATGTAGTTACAGACAAAATTTGGATGGATTCGGCTATATGTATAGTACAAAAAGGAAATGAAAGTCTGGAATAATATATCGTAGTACCCAGATGGTAAACGATCTCGTAGCCATTACCACCACTCAGAATCAGTCGAGACCTCCAATCCCGATGGAAGCGTAAACTCATCAGGATTTTTCCAGCAGTAAAAATCAAGTCTGAGGCGGAAGGGTCCTGGATTTCTCCCAGGCTACCTTTCCCCCACACAGTCCGATCGCTCTAATAAGCCAAATAATTTATAGAGCCTTAATTCAGGTTAAAAAAAGGCCGATCCTCATGTCCCATATAGAAAATCAAAAATTCAAGCTAACATTTCAAATATATTAATTGCGTAGAAGGGTGATTATTCGGGCGTTTGAACCGTTCTTATTACTCTGTCCAGATTTCTACAGAAGTGCCTGCATTATATTAAGTAGGTTATGGTTGTCCTTTAGCCAGCCCAGCTGCCTACCAGTAAACCAAAAATAACACCAAACTGTGTGATCATTTCTACAGAAATCTGAACAGAGTAATAAGAACGGTTCAAACGCCCGAATAATCACCCAGAAGCGGTTTATTAGTCGAATATTGCTCGACATGTTTCACTATAGCAGAGCATAATCATGAGCCGTTCTATATAATAAATATATTTGAATCTCACGATAGTTTTGTGTTTAAAACATTTCAAAGATATAATACAACTGCAATTGCCTTAACGCGAGTAACATTCCTGATAGCGAAATAGGTTATTAGGTTTTACGTGTCGATGTCAGAAGTCTATTTGCGAACTAGTGCAAGATTAATGTCACTACGCAATAAGTCGGTTTAGGAACGAGCAATAAATAACATTCATCATCATCCTTGAGAAGACCCAAATTATATATTTCCGGGAATACAGACGAAGGGAGCGAATACCATTCCTTTGCAGTCCGCATTAGGAAGGTAGAAGCGAATCGCTTCGAGCGAATTAATGGAATATTCACAACGTAAGGGTTAAAACGCTCCCCTCGCCTGGACGTCCGGTGGGGGAATGGAGATTTTTTTTAATGACAAAAGTGGCAAACGAGCAGATGGATTGCCTGATGGTAAGCAATTACCGTCGCCCATGGGCACCCGCAACACCAGGGGGTCACAAGCGCGATGCCGGCCTTTAAGGGGAATTGCAAGATTATGGAACGTGTTTTGAACAATAAGCTCCTTGCGTACCTTGAAGGTAACGATCTCCTCAGCGATCGGCAATACGGCTTCCGCCGAAATCGGTCTACTGGGGACCTACTTGTGTACGCTACCCACATTTGGAGCGAGGCCATCGAGAAGCGCGGCGAAGCCCTGGCTGTGTCTCTCGACATTTCCAAGGCCTTCGATAGGGTTTGGCATGACGGCCTCCTTGGCAAGCTCTCTGCGTACGGAATCTCCGCTGGTTTGTGCTCTTGGATCTCTGATTTCCTGAGGCAGCGATCTATTAGGGTCGTAGTGGATGGTTGCACATCAGATCGCATGGCAATAAATGCCGGAGTGCCTCAGGGTTCGGTTCTTTCAGCCACCCTCTTTTTGCTGCATATAAACGATCTGCTTAAACCCGGTATCTTTGGGTATGCAGACGACAGTACGGTGACTGAGAGATATTTTTCTGAGGCCCAAACTACCGGTGGAGAGACTGAGTCCTTTAGGAAAGCTTTGGTTGAGCGAACGAACCAGACCTTGAAGGCCGTTGATGAGTGGGGCGAAGCTAACTTGGTTAGGTTTAACGCCTCCAGAACACAGGCGTGTTTATTCACCGCCAAAAGGAGCCTTTTTAACTTGACTCCTGCTTTCCAGAATGTGTCCTTAACAATTACGGACCACCTCGAGCTGCTTGGGGTTAAATTAACCACTAAGCTGAACTTCGGCGCCACTATTGAGGCCAAAGCGAAATCCGCTGGTAAAAAACTAGGAGTCTTACATAGGGTGAAGCGGTACTTCATGCCGGAACAGCTCCTAACACTTTACCAAGCGCAGGTTCTGTCGTGTATGGAGTACTGTTGCCACCTTTGGGACGGGTCTGCCAAGTATCAGTTGGCCGGTTTGGATTCAGTAGAACGCCGAGCTCGCAGACTCATTGGCGATCCTAAATTAGTGAGTGTAAGGTTGCAGAGCCTTGAGCATCGCCGCAAGGTTGCTAGTTTGTCTGTGTTTTACAGGATACATTTTGGAGAGTGTGCTCAGGAATTGCACGATTTAATTCCGCCATCTCCGTTCCATCACCGGACGTCCAGGCGAGGGGAGCAGTTTCATCCTTACGTTGTGAATATTCCATTCATTCGCACGAAGCGATTCGCTTCTACCTTCCTAATGCGGACTGCTAAGGAATGGAATTCGCTCCCTTCGTCTGTATTCCCGGCAAGATATAATTTGGGTCTCTTCAAGTCAAGAGTGAATAGGCTGTTACTGAACCAGCGTGCTACACCTTCGACCTCGTCGTCACTTACCATCAGGTGCGACTGAGGTCAAACGTTGGTCAGTCTTGCATAAAAAAAAAAAAAAAAATTGGAGCTCTGGAAACCTTACTCACCATCAGGAACACAACACTAAGGACCTGAAACGTAGCAGTGCTATTATGATTGTGGTCTTCTGAGATGGCGGAATTAAAGTGATCTTTGCAGTTTGCATTAGGAAGGTAGAAGCGATTCTCTGATATCTGGTATCTGATGAATATCTTAAAGCAACTTTACCTATTACCTATATTGCTAATAAGCACCGGTAAATACATATCATCATCATTTTAGCCGTAAGTCGTCCACTGATGGACATAAATAGGCCTCCCCCAAATAGGTATTATAGAGTTTACAAAAAATAGTACTCAATTAGCGACACAAGTAAACCGTTAAGATATGTCAGTTTTGTGGCGATAATTAGGCATGAAATATGTATGGATATAAATTCTTACATTGTAATATTACTTGCAGTTTGTGAAACGATCAACAAATAATAAAATAAGTATTTATAGAATTTTAATGTTAGCGTTACAAAACTGAAATAATTTAACTATTTGCTTGTAACGCTAATTGAGGACATTTTTTCTAAAAAAATTCTACAAAAATAAAAAATAAAAAAACTTAACCCTAATCTACCTTATAATGTAAACAACCAAAATTGCACGAATAGTAAATAAAATTGACATAATTGTACAGGTATTGCTTTTTTATTATTATTTTAATTTTTATTTATTTATTTACTTTGGTACAGTCAGCAGCAAAAGTTGCTAAGCATTTGAAGTGTTCAAAATGACCTACACGCGCTCTTATTCTCTTGACAATAGAGACGTGTTGACCTCATTTTGAACACCTCAAATGCTTAGCTACTTCTGCTGCTGACTGTACAAAGACGAAAGTGTATAAGCGAAAACTGGACGCCTACGCGTCATTTGTCCATTTGCCTCTTTATCCATCATATATGCAAGAGCTATAGAGATGGAGATAGTCAATTTTCTAGGGCTTCTGTGAATTATTCACATGATATATTTACAACACATTATATCAATGAATATATGTCATTATCATCTACAGTTTTGTATAACTAACTCGTAGGTAGAGGAAACGCGGAGTAGATAAAAAAATACTGTAAAAAAATCGATTCGTATACAATTAACTAATGCTCAGTATTAATCCATACTATCCATATCAATCCATACTATATGTAAATACGAAAGCAACTCTGTCTATCAGTCTGTTTGTTACCTCTTCGTGGTTAATACGCTAAACCAATTGGGATGAAGTTTGATAATATGGAACGAGCTACGAGACAGGACATAGGATATTTTTTATCCCGCAACCATACTTTAAAGACGGACATGGATTGAAAATCGAATAGTCGTTTACCTAATATTTAAAGATTTTACCACTAAGCAGTGTGGAGTTACTCCCTCTAATTATAATTAATTTATTTTAGTCGTATTAATCAACTATTCTGTGCATGGACTGTACATGGACCGGTTCCCAAATAAGGGGTATTACCCTGGGTTTTTTATAGGGTTGTTTTTAAATACCCTATCAGTTTGGTAAACGTATCATTGACTTACCCGGATGATAGGCTAACCAATTTAATAGATTTAGTTTGAGTAAGCGCTTACCAAATTCAAAAACCCTCAATAAGGTTACCCTGTCAAGTGTTTTCAACTGCGTTTAAGCGATTTTAAACTCCAGCACTATCTCCCTACGTGGAAAAGAGACGCCCATAGGGTAACCCTATAAAATGGTAAGCGCTAAACATAAAAGCTATTTTTACCCCATCCGACTCGGTTACCATGTGGGTAAGCCTATCCATAATGGTTTCCATATCGATAGGGCAACCCTATTATAGGCTAACCACATCGTTACGGTAAGACTTCTATAGGACTACCCTATCGATATCATTAATCAAATGAAGGGGTTTTCCGGTCTCTGGGACTGTATAATTTAAAAAAAGACGAAGTCATACCGTTTATTTCGGTATGATTTACCGAAATATAAAGGTTGGGTTGTTAGTGACCACTTTTCAATGGCCACTTTATATTGAAAATGAATTCTATTTACTTACAAACATTTTCTAATGGGGTTTTGATGATTGTTGGGTTAATATTGATTGTATCCAACTTACCCGTGATACAGAGCAGTGTAAGATTTTTCAGAATGTCGACACGCCATCCGATTTTCGTACAATGAGTACATATTATTAAACATTGTAATTAAATGATTCACAACCTATCTATTAATAACACTACACTTTTAATAATAGCTTTTAGGCAAAACACAAACACACGCTTACTGTAAAATAATAAGACACACACACCAACAAAGTTCTGTTAACATAATACGTTTTTTCTATAATATGACGCTTCTTAAACTTTGAAAAAATTGTACGACAAGTATTTGTATTTAAAACTCCAGTAATCAAACCATAGACACTCTTAAAATACAAAATGAATTAAGTACGGAATGTTCACAAAATTTACTTCAAACATTTTTCAGGTGCCTCATAGAAGATTATTCTACAGATGCACTGAGAAATTATTTTCTTTCAGGAAAATGAGTGAAATTGTCAAATCTATTAATATGGAACTTAATTGTTTAACGTTAAATGTCAAATTGACATTTGGCACTAAACAATAAAGTTTCATATTTATGGGTATGAAAATGTCACTCGTTTAATACAATCATTGATTGACTGTTCGGGTGCCGTCGTGTTTCGATCGACACCCGAGTTTTCCCGATGGCAAATCGTTGTGCACTACATCGGAAGCTCTAGTGTAAGTTTCTTATGACGAAAAAATGTCTCGAACGCGTAAGTGATTATGTTATTTATATGGGTAACTCTAACGCGATGGTGACGTTTTGTTACGTTAAAAACTTACACTCAGGGCTCTGTACTGATTTGATCTACATTTTTAAACTCAAAATTTTATATATCACTAGTGCTTAAATAAAACACTAACCGATTGCACTGTTTCACAAATAAAACAATACTGTTAATAAAACACTTATCACTTTGTTGACACAATATCACGACGGCCATATCTGTCCTTAAAGTCAGTGTTTTTCAACCTTTCTGCGTGGCAAACAATCCAGAAATATCTTCTTAATAAAGAAAGAAATATGGGGCAGACGTATACAAATCGGCATAGCAAGCTGAACAAGACTTGTGCTAGATATATGTCTTTATACTAGATAGATATAGACAAATTAAAAAAAAACATACGCCGGACAATTAGTACGACCTAGTGGGTAGTGACCCTGCCTAGGGTCCTCGCTGTAAATTAGGTTCTTCAAAAAAAGAATGTATAGGTTCTTAAAAGGTAGGCAACGCGCATATGAGTCCTCTGGAGTTGCAGGCATCCATATGCTTGTTTGCCGCCGACGTTGTATAAAAAAACACGGTATGGGCAATAAATTTTGTGATGAGCACAGCTATTTGTTCGTGACTCATGGGTGTTTGCTATTCTATTGTGTTTAAGTAATTGTATATTATATTAATATACATCGTTGGCCGAGTACCCACAACACAAGCCTTTTTGGGCTAACCGTGGGGCTTAGTCATTTTTTTTTCAGAATGTCCTGTAATATTTATTTATTGTTTACATGAAACAAAAAAAATATTGCGGTTTCCTAGCCGTGTTGATAATTTACTGTCCTTACCTAAATATCGATGAGAATATCGAGCAACTATATACTCGTATATTCATATCTTTAGTCATTCTCATATCTATAACTATATTTGCCTTTGACGGAAGTCATAGCTTTCTTAGCTAGTCTTCAAATCGAATGTGGTTTCATTAGCGCGAGAAAGACAACAAAAATAAAGCCTATACATGTCTCACACGCTCACCTGAGTGCAATCCGAGTCGCGGTGATCGCCTACAGACGCTTCGTTACCAAAATTTAAATCAAAAGAAAAAATAGAAAAATTTGACTCGCAGCGGGACTCGAACCCACAACCACTGGATCACTAGCCCAGATCACTACCAATTGTCCCATACGAGTACCGCTTGAACTTGTCAAATTCTTCTACTTTGTCCTGGTATACGTCATTACCGGTGACGTGTAGCGACATCTACCCAAAGAGTATTGAACTATTTACGGCATCGAAGTCTCAAATTCGTTATCAAAGGTTGAAAAACACCGCCATGTTGACCCGAAAGGAATAAGATTGCGTAATTGAATTGCATATCGACTTTTTTATATCCTTTCACTTATTACAACACGTATTTTTATGAAGTATTTTATTATGTAAGACAAACTAATGTCTAAAAGTTCTAGCCTCGTAACGCCCACCATACTAAAATATTTAATAGTTAAAACCAACCTTACTAAGCAGAGTATTGGGTTGAATTTTCTTTTGTACAGTCAACGTCATATAGTTGGTAGCATCCAAAGTACTCAAAAAGTTCGGTACACCATAGAATTAGTATGGTGTACCGAACTATTTGAGTACTTTGAATGCTACGAACTATATGACGCTGACTGTACACACAGCAACACTCTTAGCTGTACATCGGTGGATCTTATATCTTATACAATAAGGTCCACCAATGTACAGCTAAGAGTGTTGCTGTGTGAACGAAAACTAAATAACCAAAAGAAATTCCACCCTATTTCCTTTTACAAACGATTTCAACTCCATTGAAAGGAAGTGTACATTGCACACTGCACTGCACACTGGGCGTTACGAGGCTAGAGCGGCGACAGATAGGAAAGAGTCGACAAACTCGGATCACCTCGTACTACTACTACTAAGCGTTTGAAGTGTTCAAAATGACCTACGCACGCTCTTATTCTCTTGACAATAGAGATGTGTTGACTTCAATTTGAACACCTCAAACGCTTAGCAACTTCTGCTGCTGACTGTACGAGTCGGTAGTTCAGTGGCCCCAGTATGCTAGACCAGACTCTAGCCGCTAGAGACCGCTCACCGCTCCCCATTTGACGGTCTATGATAGAGGCCATGTCATTACCCCCTGAAACTACCAGCTGCTACTGCCAGCAAGGCAGGTCCACACAGGCCCAACAGTCTCGGGAGGAAGGTGCCTAACTTGCGAGGTTCTTTTTATGACCAAGGTGGGAAACGAGCAGACGGTAATTGCTTACCATCAGGCAAACCTGATGGTAAGCAATTACCATCGTTCATGGGCACACCAGGGGAGTCACAGGCGAGCCGCCTTTAAGGGGGGTTGGAGCTCTGGGAACCTTACCATCAGGAACACAACACAACATACCTGAAAGTTAGCAGTGCTATTATGGCTGTGGTCTTCTGTAAGGAGGAGGTACTTTCCAAGTCGGGCTCGAGCGTGATGGTACTTCGCTGTGCCCTACCTCTCATTGTTGGACGTAGTTTAAGGACATACCCGCATGGCTGTATGGACCCGTTTGTTAACCGATACCATAACCCAGACTCAAAGTGACTAGAATTCACAAGGGTCCGATTGCGCCAGATTTTTACAAAACAGCTATAAATACCAGTAGCGAGAATGGCACTTCTAAACCATAACTCGCTTTGTTTGCGTAGACAATGCATTTCGCAATAATATGCACATGGCAAGTAAAAAAGGTGGTTGCTTAACATTGGATCTGAAGTAGGGATGTCACGAATGTCAAAACTTACACATTCGCGAATGCGAACGCAAATGCGAATGTCCAGGATGCGAATGATCGAATGCGAATGCGAATGCGAATGTTTGGAAAAAAAAAACCCTGATAAATAGTATTTTTTAATGAAATCTATTTAATGAAAATATAATAAATACTTAGACTTGTTGAACTTCAACTAAAACAACAAAAAAATTTAAACAACAAATCACAATCGAAACACACTTTCTATTGGTCAAAATGTCAAAATGAATGTAGTCTAAACGAATAGAGAGCACTGCGCATGCGCGAGTCGGCAGCAATTAAGTTACCGCCACGCGCCGCGCGCGTGAGACAAGACGCGACCTGCACACATTCGCATTCGCAAAACATTCGAATCATTTGATGCGAATGCGAATGTCGATACGAATGTTAAAAAATATGCGAATATTCGCATTATACGAATGCGAATGCGAATGTGTGCAGGTCGCGTCTTGTCTCACGCGCGCGGCGCGCGGCTGTAACTTAATTGCTGCCGACTTGCGCATGCGCAGTGCTCTCTATTCGTTTAGACTAATAATATTAAAGTAGTAATATTCTTGACATCCCTAATCTGAAGCCGTTTCATTTGTGTAACTAGTAGTATGTACCGGCCTCCTAGCATAGTCTGGTAGCATAGTACGGTCTGGCCTAGTGGATAGTGACCCTGCCTGTGAAGCCGATGGTCTTGGGTTCAAATCCCAGTCAGGACATTTATTTATGTGATGACATGGGTGTTTTCTACGTATTTAAGTATTTGTCTATCTATTATATATATCGTCGTCTAGTACCTACAACACAAGCATTACTGAGCTTACCGTAGGACTAGGTCCATTTGTGTAAATGAGCGTTTCTTAAAATTTTTGCCACTTTTCTCGACTTCAAATATATTGGTAAATTTTATATCTTTTCTTGTCAAAATCGCGAGGTGATTCGATTTATGCAAGAATAAAATGTGTCCCAAAGATTTTTTTCCTATTGTGTTACCTTTTTCTATATATTTTCTATGGAGGTAACATAATAGGAAATTCAAATAATGTATGGAATTATCTGGGACATATTTTTTTATTGCATAAATCGAATCAGCTGGTGATTCTGACCAGAAAAAACATAAAACTTACCAAAAAAATTTTGGTCGAGAAAAGTGGCAAAAATTTAGAGAAACGCTCAAATTGTCCCGAATAATTTATTTATTTTATTTATTATAGTCGGTAGCAATGCCTATAGTGCATGGGGACTTAGCGATTTGCTGGTAAACGAAGGCGTCGGTCGCCGACGTCAGGGCATGAATAATGTATACAATTATACATATATCTTACCTATGAATAAATATCATAAGACGTCAGACGCGATAGCTGAAGCGGGTTCAAACCCCGCCTCGGACACCGGAGAACCTCGTTACTTTTTCTTATACGTCATCTCTATTTTGTATCTTTTTTTTTAAATACGACGGTGGCAGACAAGCTTACGGCCCGCCTGATGGCAAGTAGTTTCCGTAGTCTGTGGACGCTTGCTACTCAAGAGGATTCACATGCACGTTACCTACCCTTAAAGAACCTGTACACTCCTTTTTTGAAGAGCCTCATACTGTAGTCCCTAGAAAAAACCTCGGCAGGGAGTTCATTCCACAGCCGGAGCGTTCGTGGGAGGAAATTCCTCTTAAACCGCTTAGTGCGGGACCCTTTAGGATCCTTAACCTTTTGAACGCTTTTCCTCTCGCGTCAAATTGTGACGTGTAATCCTGAAGAATGTTCAAAAGCGCTTTGTTTCTAGACACCTTGGGACCCGGGTTTGTCCTTAAACTACGTCCAACAATGAGAGGTAGGGCACAGCGAAGTACCATCACGCTTGAGTCTGGAGAAGCCCAACTGGGGAAGTACCTCCTGACAGAAGACTACAACCATAATAACACTGCTATATTTCAGGTATGTAGTGTTGTGTTCCCGATGGTGAGTAAGGTTTCCAGAGCTCCTCCCCATGTTAATCCTCTGGAGTTGCAGGTGTCGCTAACTGCTTACTATGAAGCGGGCCGTATGCCTGTTTGCCACCAACGTTGTATACAAAAAAAACCTATAGTTCTTGACGGTAACAAGGTTGAAAACAATCGGATCGCATTAGGACCCAGTTTGCTCGCTCTCATTTGTACAGTGATAGTGTATCACATCCTTTGTTGTCGCTTGCTACTGCGCTGTACTGACACGGTTTAAATGCAAAAAACTATGCCCCGAGCATCGTTACGGCGAAGTTCAGTCAGCTGCAGTCCACAATAAACTTGCAGCGAATAGCTATTTAGGTAATAAAAATCCTGAAGGCTTGGGCACATTTTGTGAGCGAGGCGCAGCAGGGCGCGACGCTGCCGTCCGAATGTGTGCCTTATTTCGTTACATTACACCGGTGTCACGCTGCGCTACCGCCACGCTCACAAAACGCGCCTATGCGCCCAAGCGTTGAAGGTAAACGACTGTGTGGACGAAACGACGAAAATAAAAACTATCACCTCAAAGTCCACGCAAAGCGCAACATCATTCGGGTAGCATCGGTTCGGCCGAAGACGCCCGACGCCAGCCGACGATTACCATCTTTACTGAGCAGATACGGAGTTTATTAGTACCGATTTTAGCCGAAACCACGTCGATTGCTAGAAATCCTGAACCGGCTTAAAATATACGGATGCCACAAAACTTATTATAACACCTTTTGCATCAGCGGTTATGTATAGTCAGCGTCATATAGTTCGTAGCATCCAAAGTACTCATAATGTTTGGTACACCATAGAATTTGTATGGTGTACCGAACTATTTGACTACTTTCAATGCTGCCAACTCAGAATAATCCTAATCAGTTAACACAGCGATTCCTCACCAAATTGTAGTCAAGAAGAGGTTTTTTTTATGAATTAGCTTTTCCTCGCGCCTTCCGCGGCCAACTAGGCCCGTTTTCGAAGTATGGTTGCGGGATAAAAAATATCCTATGTCCTTTCTAGTAGCTCAAACTCTCTCCATACCAAATTTCATTCCAATCGGTTTAGTGGTGTAAGCGTGAAGAGGTAACAAACAGACAGACGGAGAGTTACTTTGGCATTTATAATACTACTATGGATAACTCGGGTCGTACCAAATTGCGTTACAAAAAAAATTACACAATTGCGAAATTTGTTTGTAAGTATACCTACTTATTGAGAATGACGCCGTGTGGTGCCAGCTGACTAGAATAGCACCACCCCATCTCCGACCACCAAAAAAACCGACGGATGGGCAGCAGCACCCGTCGCTACCCACTACACGGCTACTGAGGTCGCCAACCCGCCTGCCAAGCGTGGCGACTATGGCCACTACCCCTCAAGATGATACAAGTCATATTTGGGGGAGGCGTATGTCCAGCAGTGGAGTGTGTGAGAATGACACAGGCATTATGGCAACAAGTAACAAAACTTGATCGACTGTCACGATATTAAGTAACCGTAAGGATTCAGGAAACCATACAGTGATTGTTACCATGTCATAACTGTTTGTTTTCACAATTGCTGGCCGATAATCAGTATTGACGATCCGTTTAGTATTGTTAGCATGTCTCAAACATGAATTATTTAAAGTCTAGTTATGTTTTTCCCGCCTGTATATTTAGCATTATACTGTATTGTTATAGGGACTGCAATTTGTAACTCGTCTTTCAATTTGTCTAAGAAATGTTTCAAGGAAGCAATGGCAATATGATAGCCAGTAATAGGGTAGGTTGGTGACGAATAAAAAATAATAATTTAGTGCACTGGGCTAGTGATTCAGTGGTTGTGGGTTCGAGTCCCGCTTTGAGTTAATTTTTTCTATTTTTCTTTCGATTTTAATAATGAAGATATTTCGCTAGCAGACGTGTCTGCATAATAAAAAATAATTCATGAAAGGATTGTCAGCTATAAGTGACTCAACCAGCTATGGAACAATTAATGCTTGGAGTCACTTTTGGAGAGAGCATTCGAATTTAGAACAGTTGCTTAGAAAATTTATATTTATTTCGTATAAGGAAGTCCTGCATAAAAAAAGAAAAGAGCAAGAAATCAGCATTGCCATTAGTTAGGCTAACTGTGTTAATTCGCCAGCTATACCTGCTTCAGAGACATTGAAACCAGGAATGATGAGAAACCAAGATGGTTGATGACCAGTGATCGGCACTAATGGTGCAATACTTTAACAAAACTTGTTGAACTGAAGTATAGTAATATTTACCATCAAGAAAAACATGAATAACCTTAGCAAATTAGTGTTCAATTTAATTGTATATCGGAATCTCTATGTATAGGCCAATATTTGTGTGTAAGAATACAATTGTTTTATGCTTCTCTACATTATTTTATGTCCGCTTAATGAGTTTTGTTAAAGTTTTGCACCCATAGTGCCAATCACTGTTGATGACCAACCTGGCATGTAACTGTGGAATCAAGAACTTCATGGAAATTGATGAAACACCCATTTGTTCAGCAATGGCGTTAATTATGCTGAGAGTAACTGATTTTATTCATCGATATAGGTAGACAGTATTTATATAAAAGTACAATATTCTGTATCAATGTTATTGCCATACAAAAATTATGATATAATATAGCCTTTTATTCCATAGAGTTGAAAATATCTATTGTACCGATAAATACTTCAAATTATATATATGTATACTTGTTTATGGCTCCCTTTTCAGGTGAAGGCCTCCTCAGATTTTACTATTCCATATAAAAATTAAGTTTATGAAACACAGGAAACCGGGTTATAGTATTTTGGTGACTAAAATTTAGTTTATTATTTGTTGTTGCTATTACAGTAATTGCCAAATGTATAGATAATGTCCTTGGAAACCAATTTCATAGCTGACTGACTTGCATTGACTAAACAAACCAGTTTTCACACTATGACTCATACAACTGTCTGATTTCACCAAAAAATATAAATAAAACCTGTTTAGTGCATGTTGTGAAATTAAAAAAACAAATTAAAAAACGTTTATGAGCATATTATCTATGAAATAAAATAAAAAGAAGATTGACAACTTCCTTATGAATTAAAAAGTTACTAAATATATATAATTATTATGTGACATACTGTAATTGAGTTGTAAAGGAGTGGAATGATTCTAATTAGAATTCAGATCGTTCTGACCTAGTCAACCGGCTTCGAATGGCGTTGCTAGGCTGAAAATTACCAAACAATATTGAGAACCAACAGGGGAGGTTCCCAGTTTACGCCACCCACTTACAGCTTACATATTGTATAGTCTAGGTACTTACACTTCTAGGATCCTGTCCCCCTTGCGGATACCAGCTTGTTCTGCCGCTCCTTGCTCCAAAACAGCGCTTACGTGCTGCAAGGGAGCGTAAAGCTCTCCATTGATCGACCTCAACTGCCCACCCTCAGACACTTGACCACGCACATTGAAACCAAAACCGGTGTCAGTTTTATAGATAGTGACGCGACGGGGCCCATTGGTAGCCGTTGTAACTTTGTTATTTCTCTCAGGTCTAATAATACTGTTATTATCAGTTTCTGTCTCAGCCATTTTGGACGACTTTGACGTTTTGTACTGTTGTGTTGGCTAAATTGCATTGCTCAGCACCAGTGAGATGCGTTCATGACCAATTATTTTAATTTGTAACATATTCTTAGTTTATTATTTTGAATTGTGTCATACGACTGTATGTTTAATATATTTTTTTTTATTTAAGAATGGGGAGAAAACGGGACCAATATTTCTCAAGTTTCGTTAAATTGGTTCATATGGCTGGCAACATTGTAAAGCGCACACTATTGGTATATCTATGGCACACTACAATATTTTAAGAAAACATGTCACTCAGTCGGTAAAGCAGATACTCAGTTTTCTATTTCCGTCGCTAGAGAGCACAAGTTTCGAAACAACGTGGTACAAGAAAATTTCAACTTCTTTCACATCAAAATCAGCTGTGAACTTCAGTATGGCCGCTCATATATGTAGAAAATAAATTGTTTTTGTAAAATCATACAAAAAAATAGGAAAGTGCAGTTTTCGTACTTACACCGAATAGTTGTATCTTTTACGAATAGTGTCGGTGTTGACTAATAAAAAGTGTTGCGTCATGACAGAATCGTGATTCTCTCACTGACAAACAAACTACAATAAAAATTGCGAATAGCGAATTACGGCGAATATAGTAGCATTTCTTTGATTCAAGTCTCATTCGATCGTCGCTTGAGTGTTGGGAGCTGATGTTTATTGTGAACCGCGTCAAAACACAGGAGCAATGAGTAGTGTGAGGTTGAGCCTTGTGTCTGTGGGGAGATATGCCGTCGGGAGAAATTGCAAGTTGACATCAGGTAAGTTTTCTACTTTTTCGTATTTGGTTTTGTTTTCTTTGTGTATTGGCTACGTTCCAAAGTTTTGTGGCGCAGTCTGCTTTCCTGTCCACGTACATACGTAATCTGCATCACAACGAATGTTTGATAACAGAACGTCATAGAATAATCATACTGGTTAAATATATTTGTTATGTTATGAGCGCTTGTCGCTTATTGCCGTGCGTTATTACGAAACGTTTGATAAAAACTTGTTTTCTCGTTAATTAGGTGCCTTATTAAATAAATATTTTTTTAAATAGGCATTGTATAATTGGTACAGCAAGGTCATTATCGCGTATGCATGACACTGCCCTCGGAGGACCTCGGGCGTATTTCAGTTTAAATTACTGTAGTTTTATCATATAACAACCAATTAAGTACTTACTGATATTGGTTATAATGTCATAGTGAAGATATTGCGCATAAACAACGATAATTCTACTCTATTGTAAAAATTGTAAATTTTTTTTTTTTCGATTTTATGGCCTGGGTACGTGACCTTTAAGCCAAGAGCTAGTTTTATTACAGTTTTTATTTTGTGTAAATTTGTACCATAGTATTACCAATGTTTTAACTATAATATTGGAGATTTATAAATCTTAATTACATACATACATTTCAGCCATATGCAGTCCACTGCTGGACATAGGCCTCCCACAAATATGACTTGTATCATCTTGGGGGTTAGTTGCCATAGTCACCACACTTGGCAGGCGGGTTGGCGACCGCAGTAGCTGTAGATTGGGTTGCGACAGACACTGCTGCCCGTCTGTAGGATGTTTCCCTTTGTCGCCTCTTACGACACCCGCGGGAGGAGATAGGGTGGTGCTATTCTAGTCAGCCGGCATCACACAGCAATAAATCTTATCTCTCATAAATAAATGTTAGAAAGTCAGAATTTTAAATGTAATTATTATTATTTGACCAATATCTACATCTAATCAGACATTTGTCACATATAAATATGTTGTCTGTGGCTTAGTTAACTAAATAAGTTTGATATCTACTATTAATTAGTGATATTTTGATGTTAAAAACATCATATATATCAATAAAATATTTTTTATTTTTTTACCTATATTCTGAAGAAAACATTTGCCTAAAAACTTGCAGTTTGAGAAGATGTAATAAATATTGTTTATTTTACACTTTAGCTGTAATTCATCCACTGCTGGATATAGGCCTCCCCCAAATTTGACTTGTATCTTCTTGATGGGTAAGGTGACGGAAGTAGATGTAGATTGGGTTGCAACAGTTGCTGAGGCCCATCCATTGGATTTTTCCCTTTGTCGCCTCTTTGTTGTTTATTTATTATGAATAAAATATAGCATATTAATTATTTTTAGTTTTTGGAAGTTGGTTAACCACAAGTATTTTTGTCTTATTACCTTTTTTTGCTATATTGGGCCTTGACATTTTTAATTTGACCTTACCTTGTTAAATGTATAATTTATGAGCATTTTGGTATTATTTAACATACTTAAAACTTATTATGTACATTATTAACTCAAAATGTTTATCATTTTAAATGTTTTAGCCTTTTTGTTTATTTAAATATTTTGGTTACTACTTTTGATATGAGATTACTTACAATGCCAAATATTACTTCTGAATTGTATTATTGTTTACCACTAAAGTTTATGCGTTGAATATTATAATTATTTAGTTTTAAGATTTTTGTTACATTTGTTTATTTTTTAATGCAGAAGGGTCTCAACGGAAGATCAGCGTCAGGGGTCATACGGCACCTGACACAAGCTGAGTGGAGGCCATTTCAGTGACACTCCTTTTCTTGTATTTTAAATTTTAAATTTTTTATTTTGTTCTGCCCTGAATAAATTTATTCTTATTCTTATTCTTAAATGGACCTACCAGAAGCACCTCCTTTTTATGTTTGTCTATTTGCATCTTTATTGCTTGTATATGCAAGAGTGATAGAGAGGGGGATAGTCAATTTTCTGACTTTATTTATTACAGTAGGCCTTCTGTTCTGTTCTAGCTCATTAGTACAGTGGCCATCAGATATATCTTATCTGTGGAGGTGGTCACAAATATCGGAACATGCACTTTATCACCTTGACAATAAAGGTGTTGTTCTGATATTTGTGACCACCTCCACAGCTTCAATATATCTGATGACGACTGTACAAACTTGCATTTGTAAATAATTTGGTCTAGGTTTTCTGATTAGTACTTCCAACAAGTTTTGTACTAATTTGTTTTATCAAAGTTTTGGCAACATATGGTCTCTATAGTGAAAGTCAAAAATACTGATGCATGAAATAAATGTCAAGAATGTATACATGCACAAACGGTAGGGATCAACATTTAGGTATTGTAGGCTTGGCTTAACTGTTAGCTCAGCTAACTGAAATTGGCTTATATATATTATATTGGCTGCTGACATGCAACTTATTGTCTCAATGTTACCTAAATGTATACATATTTTGGCACCTTGGCCGTATCAATATCTTTTACCTTGACTACACAAGTGTTCAGTACAGTAACCATCAGATATAACACTGCAGCCAACATGGTCACAAATATCAGAAAGCCTCTATTATCAAAACAATAAAGTGCATGTTTCAATATTTTTGAATACCGTAGCTGATCTGATATATTTGATGGTGACTACAAGAAGAATACAATTGGCACTGTAAATAAGAATGCTCTCTTACCATCTGTTGATAAATCATAATATTAGCTATATATACCAGTTGGTTTTCGTCAAAGGAAAATACCGTGAAAGACCTACCTTATCAATAGTTTTTCCTATATTTTGATAAGGTAAATATCCTGATTTTGTACATAAATGTCAATGCTCTCCCCTTGTTGTCTTTACATAACAATTATAGGAGTGAATCAACTATTTGTTGTTGTTATTCTGTCCCAGCAGCCAGGGGACAACTGAAGCATAGTTTGTTACAAGAAATGTGGCATTGCGTCCTACTGAAGCGCTTGGTAGGTGACCCATTATGGAAGGGCCAAAAGTCCCCATAACGCTGGCAGCGTTACCACGTTGAATGGCCAGCGAGATCGTTTGCACCAGATACGATCCGGACCGTAGATCGTAGATCTAAATAGAGACAGGATTGATATCCCGGTTACCTATGCGTTCTCGCGTCTTAAGCAGACCTAGTTGCAGATAAAAGTAATTAACTTCATTAAAAGTAATTAAATTCACATAGAGCGCGGGCACGCGTTGACACTTGACACGCGCCCGACGCGCGCCCGCGCTCTGTGTGAATCGAGCTTTACTATCCTCCTAAGGCCCACCACCACCATACAAGTAAAATGCTACTGGAATTCATTCTTTATAGTGTAGGAATTAAAGTATAATCTCGTGTCAGATTGTCCCGAAATATTTATTTATTTATTTGTTTATTTTGTGTCAAAATCGACGTAGGTATACAAATAAAATCCAAATCTATTCCAATTTAATAAAAAAAATCTCTAAAGTAATTAGTACAGTCAGCAGCAAAAGTTGCTAAGCGTTTGAAGTGTTCAAAATTACCTACAGCCCTCTTATTCTCTTGACAATAGAGATGTATTGACCTCATTTTAAACACCTCAAATGCTTAGCTACTTCTGCTGCTGACTGTACTATTATATGTAGGCTGGTATTTAAAAAATAAACATTATAGGATTACTGTTACAAAGTTACAACCTTACTAGTCTCAGAACCAGTTCGGAGTGTTCGCTGCCCTCGCGTGTCAAGGTGGTTGTTATGTGTCAAGGGGGTCTGCCATCAGGCCCGGTACCGCGAACATCGAAGTTCGTATATTTCGAGCATCTTTCTCTTTTACTCCAATTAAGGCGTCATTAGTGACAGAGAGAATCGTCCGTTTATGAATATCGGTTTTAGTCGTAACGCCGCTGGCCCGCGTCGAAGCAAAAAATCCTTGTGGAGAGCAGACGGATTACCTGATGGTAAGCAATTAACGTCGCCCATGGGCACTCGCAACACCAAGGGAGTCACAAGCGCGTTGCCGACCTATAAGTGGGTTGGAGCTCTGGGAACCTTACTCACCATCAGGAACACAGCACTACATACCTGAAAGGTAGCAGTGCTATTATGGCTGTGGTCTTCTGTAAGGAGGAGGTACTTCCCCAGTTGGGCTGCCCCAGATTCAAGCGTGATGGTCATCGCTGTGCCCTACCTCTCATATTGTATTTTCAAAAATGATACAAGCTGTTATCTGATCATCTTTGGACTTATGGATGTATGAAATGTGTACGGATACTGTGCTGTTTGAGTTATAGGTATTATTGTAATGATATGTAAGCGGTTTTTTTTGTTTCAAGTTACCTATTTGGAATATAAAACTTTTAACAAATAGATATTATTAGATTTGGTCTACTGAACAGGAAATCTACCGATATTCGTAAATTTTGAATGAGAGGAAGCTGCTCGAAACTTTCGAATTTCGAGCATCTAACTTAAGAGCAATAAAACAAAACATATCGTCACATATCGACGACAGGTCTAGAGTTCTGTGACATTCTCATTTCAATACAATTTATTTATAAGAGCTATTTCATGTTTTGAGGTTATACATTGTATGGAAATGACAGGTGTCATAGGCCCGGTATCGCGAACATCGAAGTTCGTATATTTCGGGCATCTATCTCTTTTACTCCATGCGTCATGAGAGTGACAGAAACAATCGTCCGAAATTTACGAATATGGTGTTTCGCGGTAACGCCGCAGAACTCATGCTATTTGAAAAGGATTATAGGGTATCTACAACTCTCTTACAGCATGGACATAAAGGCTTTTTTACCGGCTTCGGCATCGATTTCGATAGGATTTGGGAAGCCATCCAGTACCCTTACCATGAGTTGTGACATTAAGGTTTTCAATAACGAGTATCGAGTTTACTATCTGTGGATCTCGCTTGTACTATTTTAGTGCGAACGAGATGCACAGGAGCGGTACCGCGAACATCGAAGCTCGTATATTTCGGGCATCTGTCTCTTTTTCTCCAATCAAGGCGTCACGAGAGTGACAAAGACAATCGTCCGAAATTCACGAAAACTCGTGTTTTGCGGTAGCGCCCCAGATAGTAAACTCGATGCTCGTTATCGAAAACCTCGAAGTCACAACTCATGGTATTTAAGGGCACAGGCTGCTTAAATTACAGACATTCTGAGTCATGTTACACGTAGGTCACGGTCGGTAAAAACAGGGCCCGGTGCCGCAAACATCGAAGTTCGTATATGTCGAAAGTCTTTCTCTTTTACTCCAATAAGGCGTCGTGAGAGTGGCAGAGACAATCGTCCGAAATTTACGAATATCGTAGCTTTGTAAATTTGTCTGTTGAACTTATCTCCAATGCCATCAGTCGACGTGTACAGACTGTCAAGTGTCTATGTAACGCAACTTACTATGTTATAAATATACGTGCGTAAGAAGTCAATTATCAAAGGGTTTTAAGGGCGGCTGGATAAGTGGACACCAATCGCTAATCTCTAGTCATGCCTTGAGAAAGATGTTCGAAATTTTCGAACTTCGATATTCGCAGTAGACTCTGACGTAATTTGAACATAATATATCTATATATATTAACGTGAATGTCCTGACTGATTGATCAACGCACAGTCCAAACCGCTTAACCTAAATGGCTGATTTTTTCACTTTAGGTGTTATTAATTATTATACCGTAAGCACCCACAAAAAAGGGGTTGAAAGAAACTTGAAATTTTGTGTAAACGCTGACTATTCAAACACAAGAAAAGTAATTTCAGCGTTTTTTGATATTCATCCCCGAAGAGGTCAAAAAGAGGGTTATTCTGCGCGTGCGAAGCCGCGGGATACTTATGTTTGTAGTTCGTTTTTTTTTTGTAATTACTTCTGTTAATGTATCTACTTAAAAATGTGTGGCAGTGTACAGTCCAGGTCACAGATATAGATGCGGTCAAACTGCTATAATTTGTATTACATACATTTCAGCCGTATGCAGTCCACTGCTAGACATAGGCCTCCCACAAATATGACTTGAGGGTAGTTGCCATAGTCGCCACGCTTGGCTTGGATTGGCGACCGCAGTAGCTGTAGATTGGGCTTCGACGGACGCTGCTGCCCGTCCGTAGGTTTCCCTTTGTCGCCTCTTACACCCGCGGGATGGGGTGGTGCTATTCTAGTCAGCCGGCATCACACGGCTTAATACAAACCAAACATAACCCTGTAATTGTTCACAGCCGTCCAAACATGCCGGTCCCTGCGCCGTTCAAACGCGAGGTGCCTAAGCACAAGCACCACGCTATGCAAGAGCACAGAGCAGCCCCCGGGGCCGCATCCGCCCAAGGAGGCCGTCAGTTCTGATGGTGAGTACCTTACCTTAAAACTTAGATAAAGCACCTAGGCTATGTAGTTGTAACGTGTAGAATGATAATAATGAGAAAGAATAAAGTCTGATGTAGTGTTTCTTTCTTTTAACTCTAAAAACGTTCTGTGTTATTTTATTTACACAAAGTGTATTATAAAAAGATTACATAATAAACAAAAGTAATAAACAAAGAAAAAATAAACTAACCTAAGTCCCCTAAGTCTTTCCCTTGCGGAAGGGTGCCCATAAGGCTGGCTACATTCCCCCGCTGAATGGCTATGCCTATTCTTTGACCGAGGAATGCGCCAGCCCTAGGGTCTCGGGTACATTGGAACAGTCTGCCTCTAATATTTTTAAATAATTTGTGAGCGCTCGGGCTCCACGGCCCAAGAGTCTCAACAGCAAATTCAGCATATTTGCGGCACTTGAGACAGAAAGAAGACAGATTGAGTCAGAAAAAAACACCTTCTCTTTCTAAACACAGGTTAACAATTTTCTAATATTTCAAACCTTAATATATGCACACAACAAGAGAGCATCAGAGGCGCTACCGCCAAAAGCGATATTTATAAATTTCAGGCATCTTTCTCTTTTACCCCAATTAAGACGTCATTAGAGTGACAGAGACAATCGTCCGAAATGTACGAATATCGTTTTTGGCGGTAGCGCCTCTGTTATATTTGAAAGTACCTACATATTCTATGAGAAAACAAAAAGCACCAAAAATTCGGATCTACAACGAAGTGACTTATTGCAAATTTTCTATGCAACCAGTCACCGCAATGACCAATACCTAATCAGTTTAAATTAAATGATTAGTTTTTATATAGAAAACATACACAATACTTCTAGCCATGGTCGTATATATGTGGTGTAGGTAACAATGTTATAACCATGAGTAGGCCTTAATACATTTATTTACAGAAATTACAATCGTATTATGATAACTACAAGTACTTAACTAGTTACAGTATAAAATCTAAAGATTGTACCAAGGATGCTGGCGGCATTTCCTCGTTGTATCGCAATGCTGATACGTTGTGCGAGGAAGCCGCCAGCTCTTCGGTCACAAGTTACATCAACCAGACGCTTGTTATTATCTCTAAATTTAGGCAAAAGGTGAATGAACTAAATAACGCCTCGGTCAATCAGTATTTGTAATGATAATATGAAATATGTTTTATTGTAAATAAGGTACCAAATGATATGATATCTTATCACTGAGATAATTATTGAAACTGTTAAAAATAACAGTAAAAGTCGTTACTTTTACTGAGTACTTTTACTGAGACTTTTACGCCGCTGACTCTAGGATTGGTAATCGTTATTACCAATCCTAGAGACAGCGGCGCTACAGCGAACAACGATATTCGTGAATTTCGGACGATTGTCTCTGTTACTCTCATGACGTCTTAATTGGGGTAAAAGAGTAAGATGCCCGAAATGTACGAACTTCGATGTTCGCGGTACCGTTCCTGTCTAATGAAAAAATCCTAATAAAAAAGAAAAAAATATTGTCACAAAGATTTTTTTCCTATTTTGTTACCATCTTTCATATATTTTTTATGGCGGTAACAAAAGAATTACTTTCAAAATGGAAATGTTCTAGTATTTTTTTTGTTTATTGGAATAGAAAGATCTGAGTGCAAGAGAACATTTTTTTATTGTTTTTTATTAGAGTTGGTCTCTAATTTATTTGAGTGCAACATTACAGTTTATGTAACTTTTTAATTGTTGTTGTCATAAAGTATAAACTACGTAGTTCGCACTGTTACATTTTGTTTATCGAATACGCGCTTATAAATCCGTTATAGAATTAATTAAGCCTTACATGCGAATCGATATAAAAATAACATATATATGTAAGTCTTTTTTATATAGGGTATTTCGCTAGCAATTGGTCACCCTCCAATAATATTACATTAGTTACATACATTTCAGCCGTATGGAGTCCACTGCTAGACATAGGCCTCCCACAAATATGACTTGTATCATCTTGGGGGTAGTTGCCATTAGTTACCACGCTTGGCAGGCGGGTTGGCGATCGCAGTAGCTGTAGATTGGCTTTCGACGGACGCTGCTGCCCGGTGCTGGAGGAGATGGGGTGGTGCTATTGTACTCAGCCGCCATCGGCATCACACGGCCAATAATATTATTTAACAGTAATATAAGTATATAAGCTATCATAACAAATTAAAAAAATCAGTGCATACTCCTTATTAGATATTATATTCGTTATATAAGTATATATACTATATATCTTGTTATGATATGTCATTGAATACTCTTGAGGTCAAGTAAAGGCGGTCATCAAACTGGCTCGCGAGGTTACCTTGCCCTTGTCGACCATTTCAATTGCCCGGTCGCCCCTGTCCTCTAAAAATAAAATAAATTACCTGCAGTTTACGTAATTAGTTAAATCAAACTCTTTTTAATCTTCAAAACTAGACAGACACCCATTCGAGTCAAATGGACATTCGGGGAATTAGACATTCGAGGTAATGGACATTCGGGGAATTAGACATTCGAGTGAAATGGACAATTGCCTCCTATTGCGACTGATTTAAAAGCTGTACTAAAAACGTTTATGGTCCACAGGAACATCAGGCGGTAAAAAAGGTGGCTCCGGTGTCCTCACCTGTCCAAAATGTGGCGACCCGTGCACTCACGTCGAAACGTTCGTCAGCTCCACACGCTTCGTCAAATGCGACAAGTGCCACCACTTCTTCGTCGTGCTCAGCGAAGTGGACACTAAGAAGAGCATCAAAGACAATGCCGAGAACAAGTCCGGGTTCTACAGGTTAGTAGACAACTACGTCAAATACGACAAGTGCTAGCACTTCTTCGTCGAGTTCAGCGAAGTGGACACGACGAGCATCAAAGACAATGCTGAGAACAAGTCCGGGTTCTACAGGTTAGTAGGCAGCTTCGTCAAATACGACAAGTATCACCACTTTCGTCGAGCTCAGCGAAGTGGACAGGGCGAGCATCAAAGACAATGCTGAGAACAAGTCCGGGTTCTACAGGTTAGTAGACAGCTTCGTCAAATACGACAAGTGGCAACTCTTCGTCAATTGTGACAAGTTTGGCTTCTTGGTAGCTGTTTCAAAAATAAATATTTTTTTCTTATGTGTCCCATTTATAACAAACTAGATGATGCCCGTGGCTTCACCGGCATGGTTAGAGGAAAATGTAACTTATTGCGTCTTCCGGTGGGAATGAGATGTTTTCCCTCTGGAAAAACTAGCTCATGTCACTCTCCATTCCTTCAACTCCACTTAAAAATTCACGTCAATTCGTCGCTCCGTTTTGCCGTGAAAGACGGACAAACAAACAGACATTTTCGCATCTATAATATCAGGATGGATAAAAAAAGTGTCTTTAGATAGTGACAAAGTTGCAACAATCAAAATTAACCGGCCCATCGCGCACTGGTGACGCGGGCGGCGAATCGAAAGGACACTCAGCACTCTAGTGCTTGAAAATGGAGGCCTATGTTCTCCGAAACATGTCGCGCGAGTGACAAAATAAACGTGTTAATCGTTAATTATTAAATATGTCTCACGTAAGTTTAAATACAAATATTGCAACAATCATTATGAACGATAAACGTTCCAACAACTTTCTTTTTATACAAGCTCATGTCACGCTATACACATGATAAAGAGACAACATAAAGTTACATTTCGCAAACACGGACACTTGTCAAATGAATTTGAATGAATCACGATTTGCCAATTGGGAGCTAGCGAATCACGACTTAACCTGATTTTGAGGGAAAACGTGAGAAAAACGCAATTTTTAGGTCAATACGGTAGTCTTTGTTCATTATGTATATGATCATCATCATCATTATTTTAGCCTTAAGGCACTGGTCCCACCCACCGCGAGCTAGTAAGCTATGAGCTATCAGCTATTTCAAGGGAGAAAAGATAATCGCTCCCGTGTAAATAAATGAGAGATATATATTTATAGCTCATCGCCCGGCGATGAACTACGATCGCCTGGCTAAGAGATATTAGAGTTTTATAAAGTTACACGGGATCGATTGATTAGGTACCTTTTGTCCCTTGATTAAATGGCTGATAGCTCATAGCTTACTGGTTCGCGGTGGAACCAGTGCCTGAGACTTCCACTGTTGGATATACGCCTCCCCCAAATATGACTTCTATCATCACACATATGCAAGAGTAAACAAACTAATTATTGTTGTTATTATGTCCCATCAGCCAAGGGACAAAAAGCATAGTTTGTATGTGGTACCGAGTTCCGCTAACACGCTTGGTAAGTGCCCCATTATGGAAGGGACGTATAGTTTCTACAAACAACAAAAGTCCTTATAGTTAAAAAACTTAGCTAAAGCACCTGGCCTATGTAGTAGTAACGTGTGTGTATACTCATGACGGCGTTCTATATTCAAATTTCGACTTAAGTTCCATTTTCATTGTCTGCACAACTACATAGACATGGTCCTTCGATTAAATTTTTCACCTATAGAAGGGGAAAAACTTAGCTAAAGCACCTGACCTAATGTAGTAGTAACGTCTGTACACGCATGTCGGCGTTCTATATTCAAATTTTGACATAAGTTCCTCTGCACAACTACATAGACATGGTCCTTCAGTTAAGTTTTTCACCTATAATAACATCAACGCAATCGCTGGCAATAAACTAAATGGAACCAAGCTACTTTTATTTTTGCACCGAGTCAACGTTAAAAGCTCGACCAAAACGACAAAGACCGACGACAATTAGGGTAAAAGTATATAAAATATCCGACAGTTATAAATAAAGACGTGAGCGTTACGTGAGCAGGCGAAAGCGAAAGGTATCCGGCGCGGTTACCTTTGCGCGGCCGAGCGGAGGCGAACACTACCACGTTATAGGGAACTACATGTTCAATTTGTCATCATCAATATAAATTTTTGGACCCGGGTATGTCTTTAAACTACGTCCAGCAATGTGAGGTAGGGCACAGCGATGAACATCACGCTTGAATCTAGGGCAGCCCGACTGGGGAAGTAAGGAGGCTCCTTACAGAAGACCACAGCCATAATAGCACTGCTACCTTTCAGGTATGTAGTGTTGTGATCCTGATGGTGAGTAAGGTTCCCAGTTTGTGACTCCCCTGGTGGTACCCATGGGCGACGGTAATTGCCTCCAGGCAATCCGTCTGCTCGTTTACCGTCTATGTAATAAAAAAAAACATGTTTTTCCAATTTGTCATGAAATATAAATAATAATTATAAATATTTCAGGACAATCTTACACAAATCGACCTAGTCCTACGGTAAGCTCAGTAAGCCTTGTGTTGTAGGTACTACACGACGATATATATATATATATATATATATATATATATATATACATATAGTTAAATACATAGAAAACAATGACTGGGATATATTTTTTAGCTTTTTAATTCCTTTTTTTTCGTTTTCTTTTTAAAGTAGTATTATTAAAAAAAATAGTAGAGGTGAGTCTTAATTTACAGAACATAATTGCAGGTCCTCAACTCACCTTAATTAAGTAAATTTTTTACCTTACTAGCTCGGAAAGTCAGTTTTTATTCTTTAAAAACAGATGATAAAACTGCATTTTATTGACAAAGGAGCAAAGTACTTTAATGAAAATTTTGAATGTTTATTTTGCCGTATAATTCACCCATAGGTTATCCCTCGCCCGGAGACCTATAAAAAGGTCTCCCATTGAATGCCATTTTGAATTTTAATTATGACAAACCATAGTTGCATTTGGCCTGGCAAGCTTAGATTTCTGAGCGGCTAGAGGTTATTTCTTTAAAAAATGTTACATGCCAAAAAAGATCTAAATGAAAAAAAAAAACAATAAAACCCAAATTAAAAGAAAAAAACTAAATAGACGCTAAAACTTTTTTTTTTACTACACTGGTGCGCTTGATCATACACGCTCAAACAGAATAACATCTTATAACGAGAGAGCGGAAGATGACTATTATCACGTTATAAAATGATATAAAAGTGCTCACATTACTATGTAGTTAAGACCTATTGAAATCGAGCCCGAGAAAGGAGTGAGATAATGGTTGAATGCAAATTGGGATTGCAATGGTTATGCGATGTAAGGTGACTAAGGCGGGATTTCCTTGTGAGATTAACATTCATCATCATCAGCATCATGCCAGACGTCCACTGCTGGACATAGACCTCCCCCGAAACGACCCCAGAAGACCGATCCTGCGTCTTCCACATCCAGCGGCATCCCGCGACCCTAACTAGATCGTCGGTCCACCTTCCTACCTACGCTGCGTCTTCGTGTTCATGGTTGCCACTCCAGAACCTTTCCGCCCCAACGGCCATCGGTTCTGCGCGCAATGTGCCTTGCCCACTGCCACTTAAGTTTGGCGATCCGGAGGGCTATATCGGTAACTTCGGTCCTACTGCGGATGAAATCATTCCTGATGCGATCACGCAGAGACACTCCCAACATAGCCCTCTCCATTGCTCTTTGGGTGACTTTGAGCCTTCTTATGAGGCCCATAGTAAGCGACCACGTTTCAAACACTGGTCAGTCTATTTTTTTTTTATGATATTGGCGCCAAACTAGCAGACGGATTGCCTGGTGGTAAGCAATTATCGTCACCCATGGGCACCCGCAACACCAGATGAGTCACAAGCGCGTTGCCGGCCTTTAATGGGGGTTGGAGCTCTGGGAACCTTAGTCACCATCAGGAACACAACACTACATACCTGAAAGGTGGCAGTGCTATTATGGCTGCAGTCTTCTGTAAGGAGGAGGTACTTCCCCAGTTGGGCTGCCCCAGTTTCAAGCGTGATGGTCATCGCTGTGCCCTACCTCTCATTGTTGGACGTAGTTTAAGGACATACCCGGGTCCCGGGTGTTGCATAAAAAAAATTACAAGTACATGGTAACTATACCGTTTTAAGTAATAGGTGTACTTAATGTTAAAGACCATGTTACCTCTCTTTATTAAAATTATTATGTTGTAAATAATAAACCAGTCAGTTTTGTAATAACTCCAAAAGATAATGTTTATTCGGTAATCATTTGAAAGTATCCTAGGTAACCTAGGTTATAAAACATTTATCGATTTGCATAATCTATTATTACAATAGACGCTAGACTAAGCGGTGTATTCGGATTCTCTACGTCTTAGACAAATATTAAATTAATTACGTACTTATACAGTCGTCGTCAGATGTATAGAAGCTGTGGAGGACGGAGGTCCTATGAGGTGGTCACAAATATCGGAGCTGCTGCGTTTTACTGCGATGTCCAACCCGCCTGCCAAGCTAAAACTGAAACACAAAAAAAAATCATAACCCGATGTAAGCTTGCGTCAATCCACTAAACCTAAACTATTTTCCTATATTCGAGATCAAAAACAATGTAAACAAACCTTCATAGCTTCGCACTCACACACGTGGCACTTAAAAAAAACAACACACACATGTCCGGGTTAGGAAGGTAAAAGCGAATATTCACAACGAAAGGATGAGACTGCTCCCCTCGCCGGAGGCTCTAGTGTAAGTTTCTTTTGACATAAAAAATCGCTTACGAACGCGTAAGTGGTAATGTTATTTATATAGGAAACGCAAACGCGTTCGTGACGTAAAGTTACGTTAAAAACTTACACTCATGGCTGAGTACCCGTACCATGAGTTGTGACTTTGATGTTTTCGATAGCGAGTAACGAGTTTACTATCTGTGCATCTCGTTCCCACTAAAATAGTACAAGCGAGATGCACAGATAGTAACTCATGGTAAGAATACTGAACGCCCGGTGGTGGAACGGAGATGGCGGAATTAAATCGTGCAATTCCTCCAAAATGTAATCTATAGAACATAGACAAACTAGCAACCCTGCGACGGTGCTCAAGGCTTTGTAACCTTACACTCACTCAGGAACTAACTTCTCTATATGTAGTCTTTTTTTTATAAGCCATGCCATAACATCTTATGATTTCTGCCTTTCCTAAAACTGTCGTAACATTGACATAACAACAAAATGGAGGCATAAGATTATTACTCATTATTACCACATTGTAATGTCAATGCCCCACAGTCTGCAAAGGTCATTGTGCGTCTGCCTGTAGGTACGGAGCTCCTAAACAATGATATCTAGTTGCTATGGCAGCGGGGTGCTTGGCTGGATTTACGGAAGATAAGTTGTTTAAAATTTTTCTTAGGTACAGTCAACAACACTCCTAGCTATACATTGGTGGAGCATATGCCTTATATAAGAAGGATCACCAATGTACAGTCAGCAGCAGAAGTGGCTAAGCGTTTGAGGTGTTCAAAATGAGGTCAACACATCTCTATTGTCAAGAGAATAAGAGCGCGTGTAGGTCATTTTGAACACTTCAAACGCCACTTCTGCTGCTGACTGTACAGTCAACCAATTTGATTTACGGGCCACTTCGTTCCTTGTCACAGTGAAAATCTATATGAAAACGCAAAAAATCTCTTGTTAGAGTCACTGTGACAAGGTTCGAAGTGGCCTATAAATCAAAATGGTTGACTATACAGCTAAGAGTGTTGCTGTGTGTACTTTTTGTCTCTGTTGGATTTAGGATTGTTGGCAACTAAAGGGTGAGAGCGCTGGTGGCCTAGCGGTAAGAGTGTGCGACTTGCAATCCGGAGGCCGCAGGTTCAAACCCCGGCCAGTACCAAAGAGTTTTTCGGAACTTATATACGAAATATTTTTTGATATTTACCAGTTTCTTTTGGGTGAAGGAAAACATCGTAAGGAAACCGTAATAATCCGTTTATTTCAATTTGTGTAAGGTTGTCCTGCAATATTTATTTAAATTATTTATCTATTGTATAGTCAGCAGCAAAAGTGTCTGAGCGGGTGAAGTGATCCAAATGATGTACACGCGTTCTTATTCTCTTGATAATAGGGATGTGTTGACCTCATTTTGAACACCTCTACCGTTTAGCCACTTTTGCTGCTGACTGTACATATCGTCGTTTAGAACATGCAATACAAGGCTTATTGAGCTTCTTGGACTGTGTCGATTTGTGTAAGATTGTATTTGTCCACGACGTATATAGACGTCGTTACGTAGGCACTTGTCGCTTGTAACGTTCTGAAATCAAAATCACACGTAACACGAGCAGACATCACGTTTTCATGCACAACTGCATACAACTGCGCAAGCTAATATCACCTTTACGCCCTTGTTATACACTCGACAGCCGCGTACGGAGCTCTGACGTCTTCATATTTATCTTGTCACACGACTCTCAACTCTATTCTATTGATATAAAGAAGCCTGACGTAAACTGTTTGACCTTCGCCAAAGATCACTGACATTGTAATAGTTGTATTTATAAATAGAACTTTATTATTAATGTAATTGAGATCATTTTCGTTTAATGTTTTTATCAAATTGCAAATCTTAAGTTGTTCAGATAGCGGCTATGAATGTTAATTATAATTATACACTTTATGATGCTTATATAATTATCATGATTTTTTTATTGTTTAGGTGTTCTATTTATTATGAGAGGATTATACAACTACATTCACTTTCTTCAAAATTCACGCTTATTTATGTAGGAAGCCTTATGAAATCCTCGGAGACAGCTCGTACTGGGCTGCAACAGATATTTTTTTAATGTACACAATACAGTATTGAGCATTCATGTTTTTTATATGAAAACTCGATATTTTAACAGTTTACATCTGTTGTGATGACATATTATCATTTAATTTACATTTAATGTATGCGGGTCATACAGATTTATTAAAACACTTGATGAGAACCCCGCTTCGCTCGGACAATAAAGTTCCACGGGCCAAACTGCCATTTCAAACTAAAGTTTCTGGACGCACCCCGCGTATCCCTCACTGTCAAATTGTCAATCAATAAATTAAATGAAATATTACCATATTCATGTCTGCCATATGGCGGACGGAATATGTCATTAAATTAACATTTTTAAACGCAAAATACGCGGCAATTCGAATTTTGCCGATATATGTCTTCAATTTTAAACTTTTAATTTTTTACGCTCTCTTATTTGAGTACAATCTCGTACCCCTCGACGGAATTATTAATATAGATTAATATATACTACATGGTTCGCTCGAGCAAAATAAACGTTCACGCACGTACGAATATAGTTTTGAACCGGAGACTTAAACATAGTTTCCGAACGCACCCCGCGCACCCCGTCACTGTCAAGTGGTCAACCAACAAAATGAATATGGCTGACCGAATTCGTCAACAATGAACACTTCTAAACGCAAAATACGCGATAATACTAATTTTGCCGATATAAGCCCTCGATTCATAACCTTTTATTTTTTACGCTTTTTGTTTTAAATACAAGTTCGTTCGGGTCTACCGTACCCCTCGACAGAATTATTAAAATAGAGGATAGAAAATCTTCTCTGTGGTCAATACTCAACCTACGCGATTACATGTTATATTTTTGTGGTATAGTTTTACGCAAAGGATGGAGCGGTTTATGTTACTATTACATGGAATCAAATATTTGGCTTCAAAAGCCTTAACTTTTACAATATTCACAAGGTAGACGCGAACCTAATTAAATATATAAATAAATATTACAGGATATGCTTACATAAATAGACTGAGCCCCACGGTAAGCTCAAGAAGGCTTGTGTTTTGGGTACTCAGCCAACGATATATATAATATACAAATACTTAAATACATAGAAAACACCCATGACTCAGGAACAAATATCTGTGCTCGTCAAACAAATAAATGCCCTTAATGGGATTTGAACTCAGGACCATCGGCTTTAGGGTCCACTACCCACTAGGTCAAACCTGTCGTCAAAAATAAATATAATTAGAGCATAATTTCTTAGCTCCACGCTTAGAGACTGAGCTGTGTCAAGAGAAATACGGCTGTCCTAAGCAGAAATCAAGTATCTGTGTTTTGACAAATTTTACAGTAGAGCGAAAAAAACATTTTATTAGACTTTTACCTATTACAGGCTTACTAATTAAATGATAGCATTCAAAATAGTCGTGTTTTATTATGCAGGATATTGTCAACAGTGTTCTGTAATTATTTTTTCAAAATTATGTTCACAATCATTTTAAAATGCAAAAACAAGTTTCTGCCTAAAATGCAATACGATAATTTTAAAGGTTTTCTACATAAAAACAAGTATCTTTAGATGTTTGCATTTAGTTTTAGGCTTGTTCTTGATGACTTTATATACACAAGCCTGATTTATACTACATTGTATTTGACTGATATTCAGATGCCTAATAATGTAGTGTATGTCATACTTGTGTAAATTATTTTTCAATATAAATGCTATATTGAAGTATGGAGAGGGAGAGAAGCACATGTTCTGTTTGAATGCAAGTTGATTTAAAATGAATATCTTTAAGAGTTTTTTCCTGTGAAAAGAGATCAAAAAATCTTATCAAACTTACATCAATTACTTAAATTTTAGGAAACTACTTAAATAATAAAAAAGAACTCTGAACGCGATATGCCGTGGAATGCACAATATTAATAAATACCTAAATACTCGAAGACACAGAATTAAAAAATGAAATTTATATTTATATTTTATTTAATTTAATCAACTAATCAACATACAATATATTATGAACACAGTACAGAACACCGTAGAAATTTATTTCCTATTCAAAGAATTTTGATTGAAAATATTCAAAAATTCAAAATTCAAAATTCTTTATTTCATTGAACGTACATTGTTAGTGATCTAAGGGATGATGCCGCCCGGTAAGCAAAAATTGCCTGTGTTGGGAAGCATCGCTCTTCCTTAGGCTATTAAAAGTATATCCGCATTGACACATAACATAATTACTCTTATTAACATAAATACAAATTGAGGTTCTTAGGGCTAAACTTATCTGCTAAACTTAGTTTAATTATTTTATTTATTAAAACTACATCCATAGTAAGTAACATGTGAGAATCGTGCAGACAAGAACTGTGCGTGTGTGTGTGTGTGTGTATGTGTGTGTACGCGCGCGAGCGCACGCGTGTGTGTATGTGTGTATACGCGCGCGAGCGCACGCGTGTGTGTATGTGTGTGTGTGTGCGTGTATGTGTGTGTATGTATGTGGGATGTGTTATTGTAGTAGATCCTCTATCTCCTCGTAAGCATTCGTTTTTAGCCATTTAGTCAAAGTTGTTTTACACAATATGAAAAGACTTTTGACATTCATAAAAAAAAATACATATAAACCTTATTCAAATATCTGTATTGTATAATACATTACTCTTTAAAATACTTTACTTAAGTTATGGCGAAAGTTTTAACCAACTGTTAGACAGTACATATGGGAGTCTTATCTAAATTTCAAGTGAAATTTCTAATAAAAAGTTACAAAAACATGTAACATATAACTACTATTTATAAATAGCTATACAAATTGAGTAGACCAAAAAAGTTCAGGAAATATTAATATTTACGTTATATAACTAAGAAACGTTCTAAATTCAAGCGAATTTTAAAAGAAATGACCATATTAAGCTCATTTCGATATAAAATTAGGTACCGTTAATTGCAGCATAGCATAACATAGCAGCTATGCCAAATAAAATTAAAAGATAGGTACCTACCTATAGTTAGGAGCTACTTACCCTTTGTTATTATTTTCTAAACACATAGAAACGATCTGTTTTGCGCTATGGCGAGCATTTGAATTATTGCGATGTTCTTTAATTATCTTTATGATAAATGAATTAAATAACCAAATTGGGTAAAAATTATATTCATTCAGGGAAACACTTCAGTTATGAGATAGTTAGCACTGAACTTTTTTATTCACGTTTGTATACGATATATGACTGATGAACATATGAGAAAACAGACAAACAGCTTTTCATTACTTGAATTAAACTGGTACTTAGTTAATAAATGTCACAGACCCAAAAAAATAATAACTACAAGGTTTTGACATCGTAATAAAATTTTAATTTTACGCTGAAGTCAAGTAACTTCGCAATCTATATCAATATTTCTACGGTGAAGTCAAGTAACTTTGCAATTTATATGAATTGCAAGTATCTATAGCGAGATACTCGATTTCAAGATATAAATATGGTACATACTTGACTTTAGCGTAGAATATCCCGTTAAAAAAAGATACTTGAATTTTTTAAAGTTCTGTATTTTGAAAATTATACATTTTAGAGAAGAAAAAAATTGATTATAAGATGTCTTTTGAAAAAGTGAATCGATTCATATAAAAAAAAATTTTTTGGGAAATTTTGAGATACTTGATTTCTGCGTAGGGCAGCCGAATAGTCTCATAACGTATAATGCTAGACCTCATATAGCCCCTACCTCACTACTTCCTTCCTTCATAGGCCCCTTCACTACTTCCTTTCTTCCTTCACTACCCACTAGACCAAACATGTCGTTAATTAATCTGTATGAACCATGTTTTCAGACGTGTGAAGTGATGCATGATATGGAACGTTTAATTGCTCTTCTCTCGTCCGTCTTACGTTTTAAAATGTCAATTCACATGGACCATCGGATTTCGAATCGAAATTTTCGATTTTGATAAACGGTATAAATCTGCAGTTTTTACAACACCGCCCGCTGTTGCAAGACGTGAAAGCGATCGTAAAAGACATATTTTATTATGATCCGGAGTTACCATGCTATGACGCAACGTTGGTTAATTGTAACCGTTTAGCCATTAAATTTGTTACTCGTGCTGGCAATTTATCTTGATAGTGATGAGATGACGGGAAACGTTGACATACTTTTTTTATTTAATTTTGATGAGATTTCTTGCATGTAGGCTGAATTCGTTTCGAAAAGATACGATTTAGTAATCTTGTCAGATGTCAATGGCGACGTGATCGTTTCCATATAAGAATTACTTTTAATAATTTGTCTCTCTAAATATATTAATGTCAAAAACGTTCAAACTTTGAAATAAACGCCTACTGTTTGAGATAACCGTGACTAATGGTAATTCGTTAGTTACTGGCTGCACTCCATTAACTGGTCATGTTTTATACTAAAAATGAACTCTGTTTATAAGGGACTAGAACTAATTTTAGTGTAAGGTGGCCAGTTATTGAAGGGTGACCAATAATTGAAACCCCATTAAAAATTTGTTCTATTTATAGGTAAACAGAATTCATTTTCAGTATATGGTCTTATTACTAATTACGCAATCACACATTTACTTAAATCACGTGTACGGAATTTGTCGGTATTTTCTTAAGGGTGGATATTTTTTTTTTATTTAGGTCCATCAAGTCGTGTTAAGATTCACCTCTTGGCATAATCCACCACGCTAAAACCAGCCAGGAGTAAAAAAGATGGACAAAACGGAGTCTTATTGTCTGATTATTTGGCGCATCAGATATAATCTAAAAACAAGAAATGAGTGCACTTTCAAATTCACTAAACTAGCATGTTTTTTCCAGAAAACCTCCACCGCCTCCAAAAAAGATCTTCGAATATCTGAACAAACATGTCGTTGGCCAAGAATACGCGAAGAAAGTGCTCTCCGTCGCAGTCTACAACCACTACAAGCGTATATACAACAATGTGACCAGCGGGGCGCCTAGCGACGCACACCACCCCTTACATCAAACGCACAGAGGTAAGCTTTTGACTCGTCCACATGCGTCCAACTTTGATTTAAACTGTACGTTAAAGTCTGTGTTAAGTCTGAGGCTTATCGTACGGCTAGTTTAATGTACGTGCAGTGTTTTTTTGGTGTTTAAATCTGTTGACGTGTGTAGTAAATCTTTAATTATGCAGGGGGTGCCACAAGGGAGTCTACTTGAACCACTATTTTCTTGATATGAAAATCACTCAAATATTATTTTTTGAGTGAAAAATATAAATATTTTTCCTGTGATATCTAATTAAGTCGCACTCGCAAGTACGAATGTTATTGAACTTTGAATAAAATCATAAGGAAGTCTGCTTAAAACAAGTTTATTATAATATTACGTATCTTGAATTAATTATATATGCAATAACTTATTCAGTGCACAACACAAATATATTTATCGTTATGTTAATGACTTGAGAAGAGTGGAAGACCGGCTGTTCATTATAAAAATTACGTTTATATTTACCTCTCATACGTTATCGGGGCAAGCGAAAGTCACCAACATTGAATCACGAGCGTAGCGAATGATTAAAAAGTTGAATCTTGATTGTTGCACGGGAGGTAAACAAAGTTTGCTACTGTTTTTTAACCGGATGATTGATACTGGAATTTTTAGAACTTTTAGAAGCATCATTCAGTTTAATAGGTTAGGTTAGGTTTGTTCTTAAATAATTTTGTAAAGATTATATATTCGGAATAATTGCATTATGTATGATGGATTATGACTAGGTATGATAAATGATAAGTTATGTATCGATTTGTGGAAATCAAATAAATGCCGTTGGCAGGACTTGAAACCGGGACCTCCTGCTTCGTAGTTCACTGACTAGACTAGAAGGTCGTTAAAGATGTACAGTTAAGGGCCTAAAAGGGAATAAACGGGACCCTATTACTAAGACTCCGCTGTCGGTCTGTCTGACTGTCACCAGGCTGTATCTCATGAACCAGCTCATGAACAGTTGAAACTTTCACAGATGATGTATTTCTTTTGAAGCAATATAAGCTAACAAATTAGTAAAAGGCCTACTTTTCGTTAGCTTTTTCCCCTTTGTCGCTTCATACGCAAAATTATCTGTTTGGGAATATTCTCCATACTCATATTGAGAATTTGCCGGGAATTGCACATTTTAACACAGGGTGAAAGAGTATACATAATGCCCTTGGCTGTAAATAGAAAAACTTGTAAAGGTGCGACCATACTGCTGCTTCGAAACGGCGACGGTACGAAATCGCAGTGACACATCGTCTGCGTACCGTTTTTACCGCACGATCCCCACACCGCTGCTCAAAATACGAACGGTACGGAATCGCAGTGACGTGCTGTAAATGTCATGATGTCATCAATTTACCGCATGCTTTACGCCATGTCACGTCGCTGCTCAAGCCCCATACGATTTGTTTGGATCAGCTCAATTCACGGTACGGCTGCGTATTTTGAGCAACGAGTAGAGAAGTCGCTGCGATTCCGTAGCGTCAGCGTATTTGCGCGGTGTGCAGTATACGTAGAGTAGGGTAAGGCTGCGTTTCCACCAGAGATGAGCGAGGATGTGTAGCGAGGAATGTGTTTTTAAGAACCAATAGAATCACACCCGAAATAGAATAACGGCCCGGCCACGAAAATGCACAACTTGCGGCGCGGTAAGAGTTTTATCTGTTCGTTGCACGGTCAAGACGCCCAATGCACTGCGGTTAGTTGGAATCACACGCAATGAACAGATAAAACGCTTGCCGCGCCGCAATTCGCGCAATGTTGTGGCCGGGCCTCTAAAGGGGATAGGGGAATGAAGCAATCGTATTGGTTGTTAACAAATTCCTCGCAACGCATCCTCGCTCATCTCTGCTGGAAACGCAGTCTAAAAACGTTGTAGACATGATGCGTCACTGCGATTCCGTGCCGTCGCCGTTTTTCAAGCAGTGGTGTGGACGCACCTTGGGACCACGACTAATCAGCGAAGGTCAGCCTCCGATTGGTCACACTCTCACGTCTAGGAAAGCGGATCGGTTTTTCCGCACCACAAAAAAACTGTTTAGTATGCCATCTCGGTAGATGTAATGGTTGTTTTGTAACTTTTATCGTGCTGTGTGGCCTTTGTGTACGTATATCGTAATCCTACTTGTGGTATATAGTATAAGCAGTATTTTTATCGATTCAAACTGCCTATGAAGCTCTGGGTTCAAATCCCAGTGTGTCTGAGTCTTTCTAATGATTGGTACTCAATTACCCATACGTTCATACTATTCCATACTAATATTATAAATGCGAAAGTAACTCTGTCTGTCAGTTACCTCTTCACGCTTAAACCGCTAAAACTATTGGCATGAAATTTGGTATGGAGAGAGTTTGGGCTACGAGAAAGGACATAGGATAATTTTTATTCCGCAACCATACTTTAAAGACGGGCATGGGCCGAAAAAGTCGCGAGAAAAAGCTAGCTACTCGAGCGTTCTTCAGCTTGCCAGGGGGTCAATCAATTTGTGTAAGAATGTATTGTAATATTTACTTATTTATTGCCTGCCAAGCGTGGCAACTTTGGCACTTACCCTCCAAGATGATACGAGTCATATTTGGGGGAGGCATATGCCCAACAGTGGACTTATGCTAAAATTGTGTTGATGATTTATTTATTGTCTATCCATTATTTCAATGACTTGGTCCGTAGTGATTACCATAAAATAAAATTGCTGCGTATGCTAATTACAGTTGGTTTTCAGATCTCCTGCACCTTAGTCACGGGAACCAGCCAGGTGGAGCTGATGTCCTGGAGAGACAGCACCATGAGCTACGGCTGGACAAGAGCAACGTCCTCCTCCTGGGACCTACTGGCTGTGGTAAGCCATTTTTACATTATAGTCTTAGAAGTGCTAAGGAATGGAATTCCGTACCTTCGTATGTATTCCCGGAAAGATGTAATTTGGGTATTTTCAAGGTCCTCCTGGGACCTACTGGCTGTGGTAACCTATTTCTACATTATAGCTTTAGAAGTGCTAAGGAATGGAATTCAGGACCTTCGTATGTATTCCGTTTGTGTCAATTTGTGTCTTTTCAAGGCAAGAGTGAATAGGCTGTTACTGAACCAGCGTGCTACACCCTCGACCTCGTCGACACTTACCATCATGTGTAACTGAGGTCAAACGCTGATCAGTCATAAATAAAATAAAAAAAGTATTTTTATATACTACTACGGTGGCAATCGCCAGATGCTAAGCAGTCACCATTGCCTATAGGCCATACTTCGGAGCCTAAAGGGTCGCGAACTAACCGGCTTAAGAGAAATTTCCTCCCGCTAACGCTCTGGCTGTGGAATGAACACCCTGCCGAGGTTTTCCCTAGGGACTACAGTATGAGGTTCTTCAAAAAAGCAGTGTATAGATTAATAAAGGGTAAGCAACGCTCATGTTAATCCTCTGGAGTTGCAGGCGTACATAGGCTATGGTAACTGCTTACCATCAGGCGGGTTGTATGCTTGTTTGCCACCGTCGTATTAAAAACAAACTAAAACTCCTTTATCTTCGTCTTTCCAAGTAGGATGCCAAGGAGCCCCGTACGATTCTTGGCTCTGGCTTCCTTAACTTACCAAGATTTATTTTTATAAGCTATTTATAGATTTAGTTATAAGCTCACGGGATGACAGTGAAATATACATATCATAAAACCTATTATATCACATTTTGAGGCATGGAATATGAATTGGATCAAAGCACAAGTGCACTCCGTTTTTTCCGTGCTAGCGCAGTTTTTTGGTCACAAAATCGTGTAGTAACAGCTATTTGTTATTCAAGGGAGCAAAGTTAGTGTTTATCTTCTCGTGCTAATATTGAGACCCGAGCTAGCGATAGATTCTAATAATCAAAAAGTGGAATCTTGAGCCTTGGAAAAGTTTCAGGGCACGAGAAGGAAGCACACTTTGCTGCCGAGGAAAATACCAAAATAATTAAAAAATATAGTGATACACCCTCACCCTGAGCGGTGTGTCCTGACTCGGCTTGAAAATGGGTACAAAAACTTAATCGAAACATGTCGCCTAGTGCGATATAAGTACACGTGTTTATCCGTTTGTAACTAAGTAGAAGGAAAATACTAGCTAAAACACTACAAACTTACTCAAAATGATGAGTATCAATCATTTAACATTAAAAACCGTCATTTAAAATTACATCCAATCCAACCAGGCAACGACAAAAAAAATATATTTTTATATTAAGCAGAAATGTCTGCTAGCATATCAAAGATATTTAAGTCGAAAGAAAAATAGAAAAATTTGACTCGCAGCGGGACTCGAACCCACAACCACTGGATCACTAGCCCAGTGCACTACCAGTTGTGCTATACGAGCGCCGCTTAGACGTGTCAAATTTTTCTATCTTATCCTTCTTGGTATATACGTCATTACGGGTGACGTGTAGCGACATCTACCGAAGAGTATTGAACGCTTTTTTCGGCATCGATGTCTAAAATTTAGATTGAGAATTCATCGATAACAATGTGCTACCCCTTTCTAAATAATTAATAATAATTTCTAATTAATTAAGTAGATGTCGCTACACGTCACCCGTAATGACGTATATACCAAGAAGGATAAGGTAGAAAAATTTGACACGTCTAAGCGGCGCTCGTATAGCACAACTGGTAGTGCACTGGGCTAGTGATCCAGTGGTTGTGGGTTCGAGTCCCGTTGCGAGTCAAATTTTTCTATTTTTCTTTCGACTTAAATATCTTTGACAAAAAAAAAATTACTTTATATTAATTTGCCCGTTGTGATGAAAATGCAGTTTTGCTATTTTTTTAATAATAAAAATTCTATTTTCATCTCCATTGTATCACTCAATAACTTATAAACGTATCCGTTGCCAAAACAACACACGTGTTGTCGAAAACTGGCAATACTTTAGTAAACACCTAGTATCAGTATGGAGGGCGCGTGTCACTATATTTGCTGTGGCTATTTTTGTAAATGCATTTTGTCATTTATACGTGATACGAATTCAATTAATTATTTTTACTGTAGCTTACAAGTTAACATTAAAAGTAAATGACTTCTAAGGTATGACAAACAAAATAATATGCACACAATAAAAATTAGTTCGAATTAATAACCTCCTTTTTTTAAGTCGGTTAAAAATTAACTGGCCCGGTACCTACCGCGAACATAGAAGTTCGTATATTTCGAGCATCTTTCTCTATTACTCCAATGAAGGCGTCATGAAAGTGACAGAGACAATCGACCGAAATTTACGAATATGCTCCGCTGGTATTAATCTTAATTAACTGTGTGGTGACTAGAATACCACAGTTTAATTAAGGTTAGTACCACCCCATCCACCACCACCAGACCTCCCCATAAGACTGCCATAGGCAATTTCTAGCACACTTCAGCCTATCAGTCGACGATTTTGACGACCGGTCTCGCCTAGTGGGTAGTGACCCTGCGTATGAAGCCGATGGTTCTGGGTTCGATTCCCAGTCAGGGCATTTATTTGTGTGATGAGCTCAGATATTTGTTCCTGAGTCATGGGTGTTTTCTATGTATTTAAGTATTTATATGTATCTATCTATTATCTATATCGTCGTCTAGTACCTAGAACACAAGCCTTAGGTACTGAGCTTACCGTAGGACTAGGTCGATTTGTGTGAGATTTTCCCGAAATTGTATTTATTTATTTAGTAGATTACGGTTATTTTTGAACGTGAAAATAGTTAATTACAGAATAAAACTTCGAACTCCAAAGAGTGTCAAGGTGTATCGACCTTGCATAGAATTAGCGATCAAGGCGAATTGCTCAACGGCAATACGTATTCCGTGTGGATTAATTGATGCCATTATAACGTTACCTGTATCCAGTGCTCGGACAATTCATCGCAAAACAATCGCAACACGGCAATAGAACAAGATTAATAGAATCGTATTATGTACAATATTATTTAATTATGTTTTTCAATGACATTTATTAAGGTAATGGCACCAATGTTGGACACCTTTAGCTGACAGGCACCAATGATGCGACACTTAGTTCTTATTTCAAAAATCATAAAGTTATAAATTGAATATGTCCCAACAAATGCACAACACTTTACTCCTTTGAAATAAGCACTAATGTTCATGACTGGTTCCTTGTCCATTACTGTTGCCGTCACCTTACTGCAACCGATTCAATTCAACAAAATGTTTGCTGATTGTTTTTATTTGCAACATATTTAAAATGTTTTAGAAATAAACTAAGGAAATAATTTTGTTAATTTGAATTGTCACTTCAAAATTGTTTCAAGCGGATATTATCGTAATTTAACATTTGATCTATTTAGTCGCATATCTGTCATGTATTTGTCAAAGTGGCATTTTGACAAATCCATGACAGATATGCGACTAAATAGATCAAATGTTAAATTACGATAATATCCACTTTAGATAATAATAATCTTAAGTCTCGACTCCATAGAGTCTTGTTCCATGTCCATCTCTGTTTTTGCAATGACTTGTCCGAGCACTGCTTGTATCATACCAGTCGAAGGATGAGCCCTGCTGTAGCTACCCACAGCGGTTTTGCGCCACCCGCATTTTTTTTAATGACATAGGCGACAAACGAGATTGCTGGTAAGCAATTACCGTCGCCCATGGGCACCCAACAAGACCAGGGGAGTCACAAGCGCTTTGCCGGCCTTTAAGGGGGGTTGGAGCTCTGGGTACCTTACTCACCATCAGGAACACAGCACTACATACCTGAAAGGTAGCAGTGCTTTATGGCTGTGGTCTTCTGTAAGGAGGAGGTACTTCCCCTGTTGGGCTGCCCCAGATTCAAGCGTGATGGTCATCGCTGTGCCCTACCTCTCATTGTTGGACGTAGTTTAAGGACATACCCGGGTCGAAAGTCCGGATTTTTGTTATACAAGACTGACCAGCGTTTGACCTCAGTCGCACCTGATGGTAAGTGACGACGAGGTCGAGGGTGTAGCACGCTGGTTCAATAACAGCCTTCACTCTTGCCTTGAAATGATCCAAATTATATATTTCCGGGAATACAGACGAAAGGAGTGAATTTCATTCCTTAGCAGTCCACATTGGGAAGGTAGAAGCGAATCGCTTCGTGCGAATGAATGGAATGTTCACAACGTAAGGATGAAACCGTGCCCCTCGCCTGATTCCGCGATCTTTCGAATGGTTGCCCTTGTTTACTCATAATTGTAATTGGATATAAGCATAAATAATTCCTTTTCGCCGAATTCTATTACGCGTAACTAAACTAAGCCGAATGGTTGGTACGCATAATTTTGATTGACCGAATGGTGTTAAACAAGGCTGACCAGCCTTTGAGCTCAGTCGCACCTGATGGTAAGTGAGCAGATAGGGTAGGGGCATAATCTCAAGCTTGGTAGGACTTACACTTACTTAATCGCTTACAGTAGGACTAGGTCGATATGTGTAAGATTGCCCCGAAATATTTATTAATGGCCATAGGCCTCTAACATCTGGTTTATTTTACACCTACAAATAAAATACAGGAAAAATGTTCTTTCCGTTTAGGTAATGAAAAAACTATAAAATCTTACAAAACAGATATATGAAACAAACATCGTTATTTCAAACTCGGCTAATTAGACTAATCTGATATAGCGCGAAGCCCTATATTGGCTTAAAATATTTATTCAAATTTCTACCTTAAGCTACTGACATACGGTACAAAATAAAACGCACCAATTCTTATCAAATGTACATATAGACCGCTTTGTTTGTATTTGTACATAACGTCATATTTAATGCAAATTACCTGTTTGTTAATGCATCAATTCTGGGTCGTTATTAGACTATTTGAATTAGGACATCAAATATTATGATGAAATGGACCCGGGTATGTCCTCAAACTACGTCCGACAATGAGAGGTAGGGCACAGCGAAGTACCATCACGCTCGAGTCTGGAGAAGCCCAACTGGGGAAGTACCTCCTCCTTACAGAAGACCACACCCATAATAGCACTGCTACCTTTCAGGTATGTAGTGTTGTGTTCCTGATGGTGAGTAAGGTTCCCAGAGCTCCAACCCCCCTAAAGGTCGGCAACTCGCTTGTGACTCCCCTGGTGTTGCGGGTGCCCATGGGCGACGGTAATTGCTTACCATCAGGCAATCCGTCTGCTCGTTTGCCACCTTATGTCATAAAAAAAAATGAAATTCGATTTTATGTCCAGCCATTTGCACTATGTTACTGGATGAAAAACATCGTCAAAATTGTGAAACGTACGTAGTTTCACGAGAGTTGAAGTCACGCACACAACATCTCATTGTAATGATAGGAAGATTTTGAAATCACAGTTTTTTTCATACCGATAGTATGTTCAACAGCGAATTGAGTGAATACAGACCAAAAAGTTTTTATGAAACCTCTTCAAAGATGACTGAAGTAACTGGCACTGGTTACACTTTAAATGTTTTATTTACATTCACTCATTAATTCCATTCATTCACTCTGCAATCAGTTACTTCATATAGTTGTGTGCGTAATCCATTCGCCTCAAGTCTCGTGGAAATACCTGATAACAAATATAAGAACCTGCGCAAAGAGTACCATTTTGTACCATTTAGCGTAGAGACTATATAGGGTTCCACAGCACACACTTTTTGCAGAAATAGCGAAGCGTCTAGTTGACATAACTGGTGTCGAAAAGCTGGCGGCTTCCTCCCACAACTTATCAACGCGTTGCGATACGGGGATCGCCAGCATTCTTGGTACAAAGCCTCAAAGGCCTTAGAGTTAGTGAGCAGCGGAGAGCATGCGTTCGTTTACTGAACGTCACTGCGATTCAGTACCGTTTGCGTATACGTATTGTGAGCAGCGGTATGGGAAGCGTGCGGTAAAAACGGCTTGAATACGATGCGTCACTGCGATTCCGTACCGTTTTTTAAGCAGCGGTGTGGTCGCACCTTTATGAAATTTGTAGCAAACCTACAGCTCTAGAATACATAGGATTATGTATAATTTCAGATTACTTTAATGTTACTGAAACCTTTAATACAAATTTTATTGACAAACAAATTAAATGTACATTCTAATTTTCCAGGTAAAACCCTCCTCGCGCAGACGATAGCGCAGTGCCTCGACGTGCCGTTCGCGATCTGTGACTGCACCACGCTGACCCAGGCGGGTTATGTCGGCGAGGACATCGAGAGCGTCATCGCCAAGTTGCTCCAGGATGCCAACTTCAAGTAAGTACTTATTCATTATAATTTATAATACATGGTACAACCCTCCCCCTATATAAACATACATTACATACATTTCAGCCGTATGCAGTCCACTGCTGGACATAGGCCTCCCACAAATATGACTTGTATCATCTTGGGGGTAGTTGCCATAGTCGCCACGCTTGGCAGGCGGGTTGGCGACCACAGTAGCCGTAGGTTGGGTTTCGACGGACGCTGCTGCCCGTCCGTAGGATTTTTCCCTTTGTCGTCTCATACGACGCCCGCGGGAGGAGATGGGGTGGTGCTATTTAAGTCAGCCGGGATCACACGGCATACCCCCTATATATATTGTCTACAATATCGCAATGCCTCGACGTGTCGTTCGTGATCTCTGACTTCACCACGCTGACCCAAGTGGGCTCACGATGTTTGCCTTCACCGAAAAGCGACTGGTAAAAAAATGGTAAAATATGGACCCGGGTATGTCCTTAAACTACGTCTAACAATGAGAGGTAGGGCACAGCGATGACCATCACGCTTGAGTCTGGGGCAGCCCAACTGGGGAAGTACCTCCTCCTTACAGAAGACCACAGCCATAATACCACTGCTACCTTTCAGGTATGTAGTGTTGTGTTCCTGATGGTGAGTAGGTTTCCCAGAGCTCCAACCCCCCTTAAAGGCCGGCAACGCGCTTGTGACTCCCCTGGTGTTGCGGGTGCCCATGGGCGACGGTAATTGCTTACCAGCAGGCAATACGTCTGCTCGTTTGCCGCCTATGTCATAAAAAATATATATATAATGATCTCATTGGCAGGTTAGAACCGCTCTTACCGTTAAGCTGCTGGCTAGACCACCATGTTTTATGCGAAAACCGATCTTAATTCCTTGCAATACGTGTTGTTTCAGTGTGGAGCGAGCGCAAACAGGCATCGTGTTCCTAGACGAGGTGGACAAAATTGGCGCTGTGCCTGGCATACACCAGCTCAGGGACGTTGGAGGTAACGTTTTACATCACTCAAAACTGCTCTTACTTGCCTACCTCTTTCTTACTCACCTATCTCTCCTGTAAAACTTACTTAAAATGGGATAGTTGCCAGGCGCACCAGAGGGTCCCAGGTCCCGTGGCAAATGCCGGGACAACGCGAGGAGGATGATGAATAAGTTATTATGTTATATATTTATTTATTATGTATGTTACAGGGGAAGGAGTCCAGCAGGGCATGCTCAAGATGCTAGAGGGCGCGGTGGTGTCCGTGCCCGAGCGTAACTCGCGCAAACTTAGAGGCGACGCCGTACAAGTGGACACCACTAACATTCTGTTCGTTGCCAGCGGCGCGTATAACGGGCTCGACAGGTGAGTTACTGTCATCACTAGGAATCGGACGGTAGAGTGCAAATGACATAAGGAACAGAACTGTAATGGAGTAGCTATCAGTGTAACATATTTTATATGTAAAGTCACCAAATGGGCTCAACGGAAGATCAGCGCTGACTTCTCAAGCCCGCATTACGCTGAGTTGGGTCCATTTCGTGATGTCTTACTTATTCTTCATCTTGTATTCTATTTATTGTATGTGTACGTCATGAATAAATGTCTTTTATCTTTTTTTTTTTATAAAGGACCCCGCAGCTAACATAGGGAAAAAGTGGTTTCAGTCAAATCTCACGAAATTTTAGTATGATATAGATTAGAGGCTGCTGAACATTTTTTTTTATAAGGGCACAACTCTCTCGAAAGTATACTTTCAAAAATAATCTAGTAAATATTTTTCTTCTTAAACGGCTTGATTTCTAAAATCGAAATTGTGTTGAAATGATACATACATTACATACATTTCAGCTGTATGCAGTCCACTGCTGAACATAGGCCTCCCACACATATGACTTGTATCATTTTGGGGGTAGTTATCATAGTAGCCACGCTTGGCGATCATCGGGGGCATCGGGATGGCCACCGCAGTAGATTGGGTTTCGACGGACGCTGCTGCCCGTCCGTAGGATTTTTCCCTTTGTCGCTTCTTGCGACACCCGCGGGAGGAGATGGAGTGGAACTATTCTAGTCAGCCGTTATCACACGGCAATGTACACGTGCACCTTAGTTGAGACAATAAGTATACATATTTCGAAAGTTTGGTCGTGTATGTATCTTTTACGATGTATGTACCATACATAGCAACACTCTGTAGCTGTATATTGGTGGACCTTATGCCTTATATAATAAGGTCCACCAATGTACAGCTGTGCTGCTGTTAGTACATGTTAGTCATATTGTGGTGCAGGCTGGTGCAGCGCCGCAACAACGAGAAGTACCTCGGCTTCGGCGCCTGGGACGCCAAGTCCGGCCGCCGCGCCGCGCTGCAGGTACCTCCCCCTCCTCGAACCCTCCCCCCTTCCACCACAACCCCACCACCAGCGAGTCTTTGTGTCACTACGCCCTTCGCACGTTGATTGCGAACTCGTGTCGTAATAGAGTCGTGACACTACAGAATATACTGGCGGGGTCGCCATGTAGGATATTATCGTGTTCGCATTTTTAACCTCCTAAGGCCCACCATACAAGTAAAATCCTACTCGAATTCGTTCATTATAGTGTAGTAAATAAAATATAATTACTTTAGTGTCAAAATCGAAAGAAACATGAAATTCGACTCTGTTCCAATTTTATACAATTCTAATTTCTATAACACTGGCGGACAGTACGCCTATAGGCGTCGCGTATGTTTTTGTTTCTTATGGTCTATGACAGATGACGTAATTTACTGTCCACCAACGTGTTAAAGTAATTTGTACTACAAGAAGGCCCATGGGCCTTACAAGGTTAAATACAGGTCAGGGGCCTATTTTTCAAACACTTGTAATACAAGCGGAAGTCACTTTTTGACACCTGTTGTTAGAAAGAGACTTTCGCTTGTAGTACAAGTTACAATTGTTCGAGAAATAGGCCCCTAGCCTAGTGTGTTAACCCTCGATACAGTCAGCTTGTGTAAAAATGGCCTTTAATATTTATAACCGGTCTGGCCTAGTGGGTAGTGACCCTGCCTGTGAAGCCGATGGTCCTGGGTTCGATTCCCAGTTAGGGAATTTATTTGTGTGTTGAACACAGCTATTTGTTCCTGAGTCATGGGTGTTTTCTATGTATTTAAGTATTTATATATATCTATCTATTATATATATCGTCGTCTAGTACCTACAACACAAGCTTTACTTAGCTTACCGTAGGACTAGGTCGATTTGTGTAAGATTGTCCCGAAATATTTATTTATTATTAAATAGACACGTGTTATTATCTCGTCCTCTTTATTTCACTACTCGTATCAAAAAAAATGCTGTTTGAATGAGTTTTAAACAAACTCAAACTCAACGTTTATTCAGTAAGTAGGCCACAAGGGCACTTTTACAACACAAAACTATCGTGAGATTGAAACATATTAATTGTGTAAAAGCGGGTATAATATGAAAACAATATTCGACTCATAAAACGTAAGTTACCCGCTAATTAATATGTTTGAATGAGTGTCCAGTTAACGTTTTTATATGAATGTGAACAACAACAACAACATGTGGCGTCCCCGCAGGCGGCGGCGGCGGACGCGTCCCCGCTGGACTCGGCGGCGCTGGAGAACGAGGAGCGCGACGGCTGGCTGCGCAAGGTGCAGGCCAGGGACCTCATCGACTTCGGCATGATCCCGGTCAGTGCCACCTCCCACACACTTCCACCCACTACACATCTGCCACCACTCCACACTCCCACCCACTACACATATCTGCCACCACTCCACACTCCCACCCACTACACATCTGCCATCACTCCACTCTCCGACCCACTACACATATCTGCCACCACTCCACACTCCCACCCACTACACATCTGCCATCACTCCACACTCCCACCCACTACACATCTGCCATCACTCCACACTCCCACCCACTACACATCTGCCATCACTCCACTCTCCGACCCACTACACATATCTGCCACCACTACACACATCTGCCACCACTCCACACTCCCACCCACTACATACATCTGCCACCACTACACATATCTGCCACCACTCCACACTTCTGCCACCACTCCACACTCCTACCCACTACACACATCTGCTACCACTACACACATCTGCCACCACTACACACATCTGCCACCACTCCACACTCCCACCCACTACATACATCTGCCACCACTACACATATCTGCCACCACTCCACACTCCTACCCACTACACACATCTGCCACCACTACACACTTCTGCCACCACTCCACACTCCTACCCACTACACACATCTGCTACCACTACACACTCCCACTCACTACACACATCTGCCACCACTCCACACTCCTACCCACTACACATATCTGCCACCACTCCACACTCCTACCCACTACACACATCTGCCACCACTACACACTCCCACCCACTACACACATCTGCCACCACTCCACACTCCTACCCCCTACACACATCTGCCACCACTACACACTCCCACCCACTACACACATCTGCCACCACTCCACACTCCTACCCCCTACACACATCTGCCACCACTACACACTCCCACCCACTACACACATCTGCCACCACTCCACACTCCTACCCCCTACACACATCTGCCACCACTACACACTCCCACCCACTACACATATCTGCCACCACTACACACTCCCACCCACTACACACATCTGCCACCACTCCACACTCCTACCCACTACACATATCTGCCACCACTCCACACTCTGACCCACTACACACATCTGCCACCACTCCACACTCCGACCCACTACACACATCTGCCACCACTACACACTCCCACCCACTACACATATCTGCCACCACTCCACACTCCTACCCCCTACACACATCTGCCACCACTACACACTCCCACCCACTACACATATCTGCCACCACTACACACTCCCACCCACTACACACATCTGCCACCACTCCACACTCCTACCCACTACACATATCTGCCACCACTCCACACTCTGACCCACTACACACATCTGCCACCACTCCACACTCCGACCCACTACACACATCTGCCACCACTCCACACTCCTACCCACTACACATATCTGCCACCACTCCACACTCTGACCCACTACACACATCTGCCACCACTCCACACTCCGACCCACTACACACATCTGCCACCACTACACACTCCCACCCACTACACATATCTGCCACCACTCCACACTCCGACCCACCACACATATCTGCCACCACTCCACACTCCGACCCACCATACATATATTGAATATCGGTTGGTATGAAAATGATACCGGTATAAGGGTATAACTATAATTGTATGTGTTCCCGCAGGAGTTCGTCGGTCGGTTCCCGGTGCTGGTGCCCTTCCACTCGCTCAACCAGGACCTGCTTGTACGAATACTGACGGAACCGAAGAACGCCATGGTAAGCATGAGACGAGATACTTTTTTATATACAACGACGGTGGCAAACTAGCATACGGCCCGCCTGATGGTAAGCAGTTACCGTAGCCTGTTGACGCCTGCAACTCCAGAGGATACACATGCGCGTTGCCTACCCTAAAAGTTGTTGGAGCTCTGGAAACCTTACTCACTATTTGCTCAGGAACACAACAGCTGAAAGGTAGCAGTGCTATTATGGCTGTGGTCTTCTGTAAGGAGGAGGTACTTCCCCAGTTGGGCTTCTCCAGACTCAAGTGTGATGGTCATCGCTCTGCCCTACCTCTCATTGTTGGACGTAGTTTAAGGACCACAGCCATAATAGCACTGCCACCTTTCAGGTATGTAGTGTTGTGTTCCTGATGGTGTAAGGTTCCCAGAGCTCCAAACCCCCTTAAAGGCTGGCAACGCGCTTGTCACCCCCTGGTGTTACGGGTGCCCATGGGCGACGGTAATTGCTTACCATCAGGCATGCTATGATGTTACACTGTGTTTTATAACATTTATAACAGCCAGTGTGGGAGCACCATAACTGAAGAATAAATTAAATTGAACTTTATTGCCTACACTATAGAGAACAAATTCGACTAGAATTCTGTATCGTATGTCGCAGGTGAGCCAGTACAAGCTGCTTTTCGCGATGGACAAGTGTGAGCTGACGTTCAGCGACGACGCGCTGCGTGCAGTGGCGGCGCTTGCCATGGAGCGGAAGACCGGCGCCAGAGGCCTCCGAGCCATCATGGTGAGTGACCATAACCCCAACTTCACCCCATAGCCACGGACTTCAATAGGCATGACTACACATCAGTGGCGGCGCGTTTATACAAGCCCCGCTTCCCGCCGGCTTGACTAACTTTTCTGCAGTTCAACGATTTTCCTTGGGCTCAAGAAGAAAAGGCCAAGACATATCGGCTTCGTCTTGCCTAAGAAAAAAATTGGCGCGCCGCCACTGCTACACATGTTAGAAATTCTGACAAACCTAGTTAAATAGATATGAGCAATTTATCTTAATAACCACGATATTTATTCAAATTACTAGTATGTTTTCAAAGATAATTGAGCCTAAAAAGAAATTTAAGGTCTAAAAAAATTGAGAAATTAAGAAATTTAATGATACATTGCTCCTTTCATTTTTCTGCAAAATAAAATGTACGGTAACTGTATACATAAGGTAATAGCACTAATGTTGGACACTTTAAGCTGACAGGCACCAATGATGGACACTTAGTTCTTATTTCAAAAATCATAACGTTATAAATTGAATATATCCCAACAAATGCACAACACTTAACTCCTTTGAAATAAGCACTAATGTTCATGATTGGTTCCTTGTCCATTACTGGTGCCGTCATAAACGCATTATTTTACGATCAAAATAAAAATTGCATTATTTTTCCATACTATAGAGTGGGCGACGACCTAGGCGTGACGTCATAGTTAAGCATTCACACGATATCCTTAAATCCCACAAGCCTTCTTCAAACTCCACGAGGGTTCATGAATTCACACGAGTATCTTTAAATTCCACAAGTCTCCATGAATTCACACGAGTATCCTTAAATCCCACAAGCCTCTTTACACCCCACGAGTCTCCATTAATTCACACGAGTATCCTTAAATCCCACAAGCCTCTTTACACCCCACGAGTCTCCATTAATTCACACGAGTATCCTTAAATCCCACAAGCCTCTTTACACCCCACGAGTCTCCATTAATTCACACGAGTATCCTTAAATCCCACAAGCCTCTTTACACCCCACGAGTCTCCATTAATTCACACGAGTATCCTTAAATCCCACAAGCCTCTTTACACCCCACGAGTCTCCATTAATTCACACGAGTATCCTTAAATCCCACAAGCCTCTTTACACCCCACGAGTCTCCATTAATTCACACGAGTATCCTTAAATCCCACAAGCCTCTTTACACCCCACGAGTCTCCATTAATTCACACGAGTATCCTTAAATCCCACAAGCCTCTTTACACCCCACGAGTCTCCATTAATTCACACGAGTATCCTTAAATCCCACAAGCCTCTTTACACCCCACGAGTCTCCATTAATTCACACGAGTATCCTTAAATCCCACAAGCCTCTTTACACCCCACGAGTCTCCATTAATTCACACGAGTATCCTTAAATCCCACAAGCCTCTTTACACCCCACGAGTCTCCATGAATTCACACGAGTATCCTTAAATTCCACAAGCCTCTTTACACCCCACAAGTCTCCATGAATTCACACGAGTATCCTTAAATTCCACAAGCCTCTTTACACCCCACAAGTCTCCATGAATTCACACGAGTATCCTTAAATTCCACAAGCCTCTTTACACCCCACAAGTCTCCATGAATTCACACGAGTATCCTTAAATCCTACAAGCCTCTTTAAACCTCACGTGTCTCCATGAATTCACACTTTCACACACATCTTTAAATTCCACGTGTCTCTTTAAACTATACTATCCCCCTTGTTTTACACTTTGTTAGCATACGAGTTTCTCTAAATCCCAAATGTTTCTTTAAGCCTCACAAGTCTCCTTGATATCAAGCGTGTCTCCTAAAATTTATCGAGTTACTTTAAATTTTCACAAGCATTTTTATACCCACGAGTCTCCTTGAATTCACACGAGTACCTTTAAATTCCACAAGCATCTTTAAACCCACTTCACCAAAGTAGAAATGACGCTAGACGCTTTAAATTTAACATATCTTTTTTTAAGCTTTTTGACGTTCACAGCATATTTGTATAATATGCAGTTGTGAATCGTACTGAAACATCCGAAGGCCCATTTTAAACGTTGACGGCCAGGGCCGCCTGTAACAGTCAATTTAAAGGGTTAAACTCCACAAGTCTCCTTAAAATCTGCGCAGTTAACCCGTCGTCGCTCGCCGTTATATGAAACTGTATGTAAATACATGCCTGGTCACGTGACAGCGGGTACGCCTATCGACGTACTGTCAGTGAACGTTCATGTGACGGGTGTCCTGTTACCACGCAGGAGTCGCTGCTGCTGGAGGTGATGTTCGAGATCCCCGGCTCGGACACGGGCGCCGTGCACATCACGGAGGGCTGCGTGCTGCGCGCCGAGCCGCCGCTGCGCTCGCGCCGCCAGCCCGCGCGCCCGCCGCGCGACGCCTGGCCCGAGGTGAGCGCCCAGTCCGTCGCCGGTACACTGCGGGCCCAGCTCCGCCGCTTAACATAGTCTCCGACGGAAAGCTTCAATCGACACCGCCACAGGCGAGACAGCACACTGCAGCCACCGACGACTGCCAAACATCTCCCTAAGAGTGATTATTCGGGCGTTTGAACCGCTCTTATTACTCTGTCCGGATTTCTGTAGAGATGATCACACAGGTCGGTGTCATTTTTGGTTTACTGGTAGACAGCTGGGCTGGCTAAAGGACAACCAAAACTTACTTAATACAATGCAGGCACTTCTACAGAAATCTAGACAGACTAGACAGAGTAATAAGAGCGGTTCAAACGCCCGAAGAATCACCCCTAACACAACTACACACCTGCAGCTCCACATAAAGGTATCTCCAGCACTGCCGTCAGCGCACACATCTAGGGGATCCACAATGTCATTGTCGAACTAGGAAGACATAACCAATATGGAGCCGACACACGCACTAATTTCTATCGGAAAAATTCTACCGTTTTTGGCGGGGGGGGTGAGGTAACAGTAACACACATAAATAATGTTAACACTAATGCATTTTTTACGTGCGTCGCTACACACGCACACGACAAAATTATCAAACACTAGCATAAACTATATTCACACAAGTTCATGAACTATGACCGGCGGCCGAGTAATTTTGGCAGAGGCTACTCCATATTGGTTATATCCTCCTAGTTGTCGGATTATAAATATTTTGTTAAATAATGTAAAACTACACTCAACTGAAGAATTGTAACAATACTTATGCTTAGTCTTAAAATAATCTTAATTTACGAAGTTTCTTCTTTATGTTCGGAGATAATCGCAAGACGATAATGACGTTTGTGGAGAACTACCCCTATCGTCCCACAGAAAACTACACAGCGTCACTGTCATCTTCAGCTCTGCAGCTTCGGATGCCATCTCTGTAGGGCTTCCTCAGATATCGTCACAGCCATGTATAAGGCACCAGCCAGCGACTTCTTTATCAACCATGGACGTGACTGCTGGACATTAACGAACTAGCCCACTGTATCCACCAACCCCAGGCAGACCGTACAAGGTCATCCACCCAGTGTTTAACACTGTACTTTCCCATCAGTGGACTCTACAACTTTTCTGCCCCAATGGTCATCAACTCTGGGCTATTTGGCCAACCTATTGCCACTTCAACTGCAATCCTGCTACGCCAGTAACATTGGATCTTTTACAGTTATACAAATTTCTGATTCTATTCGGTACAGCTCCTATCTAGCTTAAACACGCCTTACATAAAAATTAATTTTTTATTCATGTCCAAAATACATTTTACCGGCTAACTTAAGCCTAGTCAAATAGTCCCTCTCGAGTCGTCCCTGATGCAAAGGTACCCATTACACTAGCCGCGTTACCACGCTGAATAGCGACGGACAACCTTTGCACCAGATAGGAACCCGCGCGGGCGTCAGACCCCCTCTCTAATTCGACGTCCCACTTCCCTAATGAAGGCCTTAAATAGATTAATAACGTTTAATCTTAGGCGATATACCTACAGTGAAATAATGGTTTATCAGGAATATAAGTAAGTAGATAAACAAGTTCTATAAGCCATGCGTTCATTGATCAACGTGTGTCAACTTGTTCACTTATAAAACCTTGAAAAGAGTTATTTATATCTTCAAAAACAAACCTTATCACCTAAGTGTACGAATAGAGGAGTTACTTATCACCCGCCCACTCCACAGGTGAACGAATACGCCGCCGAACCAAACAATAACAACTGCTTTTGGTCCACGCAAAATGGGTTTTAACGCCCACTGGTAACTTGATTGTTATACATATGTAGGTCTAGCACAGACGGTGACAGTATCTCGAGTCCACGATAAACTACCCGTCTTTTTCTAACTATATTATTTTTTATTATGCAGAAACGTCTGCTAGCGAATATCTTCGATATTAAAATCAAAAGAAAAATAGAAAAAAATTGACTCGCAGAGCGGTACTCGAACCCACAACCACTGGATCACTGGCCCAGTGCACTACCAATTGTACTATACGAGTACCGCTGAGACTTGTATTTTTTTTTCTATTTATCCCTCGTCGTATACGTCATCAATCATCATGGGTGACGTGTAAACACATCTACCGCCAGCGTATTGAACACTTAACGGCATCGCAGTCTCAATTTTCATTGAGAATTCATCGATAACAATGTGCTACCCCTTACTAAATTATATTTTATTACCTACTATATTAATTAAACTATTAAATTCTATTTCTAACTATATTAATTAAAAAGGGACTGGTAGTCTATCACGCATCGAAATACTGTCGTTTACGTGTGCTAGCTCGGTTGTTATGATTAGAAAGTAAAATAGATAAATCGTAAGTTGATTTGCAATAATTAATGTATATATGTAGATTAGTACGTAGTAAGGGCAGCGATATTCCATAGACATTTAATAGCTAGCATAAAAGTAGGTTTGTGACACTTCTGATCCTGATAAATGTATTAGTTTTCTAACGTTCTTTATTAATTCGTTATTTATTCGACAACTTATTAAGCGTCTCAAAAAAACACCTTTAGTAAAATGATGTGATTTATTAGGTAGGTGATTTAAGAAAAAAATGTCAAATGGAATCAATATTTGTTTCACAACGCTTTTACGTTACCGGTATACAAAGTAACACAAATGGTAACCTGATTGGAAAGACAACAATTTTTATTAAAATTTAATAGAAATGATACCGAGCAACGTAAAATTCACATAAAATAACGTATTTTTTATCGGAATTGATATTCTTGTTTATACTTTTTACCGTTAAACACGGCGTCTACAATCGACAGAAATATGTGTCACAAACACATGCGCGATACTTACATTACATTTCTTTTAGGACACTTCCATCGCCGAGCAGGGCTGTCAAAAATTACTATTCTTATTATGAAATCTATATTATATTATATAAACGTGAAAGTCCTGCCTACGTACTGATCAACGCCAAGCCGAAACCGCTTAACCTAGCTGTTTTTTTTTACAGTAGGCAGTTTATATACCGTAAGAATATTTGGAAATTCCACCATTGAGCGGATAAATTGCGCGGGGGATTAAACGTTTGTGTGTGGATTGTGTAAAATTGAAAGCGAGAGACTTGACATTTTGTTTAAACACTCCTTATTCAAATACAAGAAAAGTGTTTTCAGCGTTTTTTTTAAATTCATCCCCTAAGAGGTCAAAAAGGGGAGGTGGAGTCAAATGTCAACTGAAAGACTTTAAACGTTGTGTTTAAACTACTTATTTAATTAAAGAAAACAACAATAATAATTGCTACCGGTTACAGGTATTCTTCTGCGCGTGCGAAGCCGCGGGCAAAAGCTAGTACTATATATGGCTAGTTACTACAGCATTTTTTTATTTCACAGAAAGAAGATACGACTGTCGAGCAATCCTGCGCACTGTGAGCGTCGACGACACACACTGAATTGCCACGAGAACCAACTGTCGACCGGCCGTGCGAACTGTCGCAGGTTTGACAACCGTCAGGTTTACTTGTCAAAAAGATTAAAACATATGGAGACTGCGTGTACAGTCAACAACACTCCTAGCTATACATTGGTAGACCTTATTATATAAGGCATAAAGTCCACCGATGTACAGAGTGTTGCTGTGTGTACAGTAAAGCTGAAGTTGCTAACCGGCCGAAGCGGGCAGGGTCGCCATGTAGTGTAAAGGAAACACCTTGTTTGAAGTACCATAATCCATACTAATATTATAGATGCAAAAGTATCTCTGTCTGTTACCTCTTCACGCTTAAACCGCTGAACCAATTGGGATGAAATTTGGTATGGAGAGTTTGAGCTACAAGAAAGGGTATATGATCATTTTTATTCCGCAACCATAGTTTAAAGACAAGCATGGCTGGCCGATGTAGTCGCGAGCAAAAGCTATTCTGATATATGCCTATGCTAATGTATGTAAAGGAGAAATATGAGAGTGTGTGTGTCATGTATGACACCACTACACAACAATGAAGTCCAATTAAGTCGTGTCAAGCTAATTTTGAACACCTCGGCCGCTTAGCTACTTCTGTTTCTGTACAAGGATAAAGGAGGAATGTGTACAGGACTGCAACGGGTTTTGTTTTATTATACCGGTTTTTCGGTTAAACCGGTTTATGTCGTAATAAAAAACCGGTTTTGCATTCCGGGTTTGCTTTCAGGCGAATTATTTATCGTTGATTTAGTTTGAAGTAGCTACTTTGAACACAATTACCCTGTAAAAGACATAGGATTCTTTAAAGCAAAATGCATTCTCCATAGTTTTTAATCTTTTTGATCTACACATACTGCTGGAAGAAAAACAACCTAAAAACAGTTTTAAACCTGAAAAGTGAACCTTATTTAGTCCTACATAAAGACGCAATTCGTACGACAAGATCGCCTCGTGAACTACTTTACTATATTTAAATTAGTTTGAAGTACAATATATTAGCATTATGTTAGCGTGCGTAACGTTATATAATTAAACGACCAAGGATCTCTGGGCTTAACGCATAATCGCCACGCGCGGCAGGTGGGTTGGTGATCTCATTGTGTTGGACGCTGGTTGTTTATTAATAGTAGTGATTTCTGCTACCGACTGAACTCAAGAAAAATTATATTCAGTAGCAATTCTAAAACGTAGTAAAGTATCCAAATATATCAGTAAGGATGTGTTTATATTTGTTTTATGACTGCTGATAACTATATAATACTGACTGTACCACACAAAAGAGCCTTGAAAAAATGGCTGCCGAGTCGTATTCATATTTACAATCCACTATCTAAAAAAATCTTTATATTCTTATATTTCTAATATCTATACAAAGTCACCCATTATCATTGCGCTTAAGTATAAATCCTTCCCGTTGAGTCTGAAAATTTCGGAATCGTCTTGCGAATATATTTTTTGCTTTTTAACGCTGTTTAGTGTGTAATATCGATAGCTGATTATGCAGAGACCTAACGCAGAATTGTGCTGCTAATGAAGAATTGATATCAAAACGCGTTTTACTATTCGATCTACAACCGACCGCTCGCTGCCGCCTCGTGGCTTTCTGTAAACTGCCAAGGTTTTCCCTAGTGACTATGAGGCTCTTCAAAAAAGCAGTGTATAGCTTCTTAAAGGGGCAATGCACATGTGAATCCTCTGGAGTTGCAGGCGTCCATGGGCTATGGTATCTGTCACCCATCAGGTAGTCCACTGTATGCTTGTTTGCCACGGTATTTGTATTAAAAAACTCCAGCTAGTACTACAAAACGCAAGGTCTACTACTGAACGTCATGCTCTAAAAGCAAATTTGTGACATTATCTAGCAAAAGGGACTTTATTGTCGATGGCGCTTACGTCGAACTGCGTTGCGTTTGTACTGCGGCATCTTGAACAACGGCGTAAGCGCCATCGACAATAAAGTCCCTTATGTCACATTTGCTAGACACTGCATTGGCGAAATTATAATTAATGGAAGCCTAAAAAAACTAAGCTTAGTTAATTATTGTTCGTTGCGTACGAGCTAACATAATGCTTAGTTAAACTGTTATGTAGTCTTCTAGAATCCCAGATAGCATTTCTTAGTTGCGCCCAGAATATTGTATTACTGTAAATTATTAAGTTATATATAAAATATATATAAAAAAAACGAGAAAATGTTATAAAAGATTGGCGACTGTTTCAAAATTGCAAGTATACATACATATACATTACATACGATATACATTTTATCGATATATAACTCAAAAACGGCTGGACCGATTTTGATCTCTGATTTGTTATTTTCGTCTCCTTACAAAATAGCAGAACTATTAAAATATATATAAAGAATTGTAACATAAATTGTCTGTAAGGATGTACGATTCGCGAGATCAGATAGTTTTGTATAAAAAAAATATGATTTTTTGTTGCTGAGGTAAACATACATACAAGTTCAAAACTGAAAATACGATTGGAACTCACAAACCGGTTCCCAGCACTAGTATTTAACACTCTGGCGTACATGACGCATATAGGCGTTACGTAGTCACTTGTTCCTTTCTCCTATGGCACAAGTCATCACATACTGACCGCCAACGTGTTAAAGACGAAGGCGTCACACTGGTACGAAAAACTGACTTAAAACGAATTATTTTTTGTAAGTTACAGTAATATTATGAAATGGGCTTCTGATAGAGTAGAATGCAATTTATTCATATTTGAACCTTTAAGGAATATCACATGATATACTCTTACAACACTTCGTATTTTTTAAATTCAAGTGTACTAGACGGTTTCTAATTTAAAAACACCTATTTTTTCCAGCGACTTATTATATTTATTACATATCCTATTACTCAAATAACTTGGTCAGCGTCGTATATAGGCAAATACATCGATACACGTCTTTATTGGTAGAACAATAAGGATGGCTTACGATATATTTGGACACTTTGTCTGTTACTAACTATATGATGCTGACTGTACCTGATGCCACGCCTCGCTTTGTAATTTTATAAATATAAAAAAGAAGCAGACATTTTCATAAATAAGAAATCAAAAACAGTAAACAATATTCATTTTCATTAAAACGAGGCTAATTACAGACAAATTACCCTATTTGACGTTACGTCATCTGTCTTAGCTAAATATATAACTATCTTTATCACACGTTTTAACATTCATATGTTAGAAAGAGACTAATATAGTTAATTTGATTTAGAATATACGAAGTGTATTCAGAGTTCTTCATACGGTGATTTAATATGTAGTTCCTTGTTGTGCCCGAACGCGTGACGCACTAACCAACAACGCATACGTGTCGTCACAAAGCTGAACGTGCGTGACGCCCGTCGGGCTGTGTTACGTTATTATAGTTGGCAATTTATTAAGTGTTGTATCCATCGTGCAACAATGTGATGTAAATTATTGTAAATAATAATAGAACATTATAATATTTTTTAAGGTAACCTTAATCCGGTGAAGCTGATAAATTCATGTTTTGACATTTTGTTATTTTCTTATACATAGTTTTTTAATTTATATAGATAAGTTGTGGTGTGATTTATGTTTGTACATCTGAATGCGTTGGGGAAAAATTGCTGTAAAATCACATTGCGACGGATTAAATAGTTTTAAGCCTATTTTCAAATTAAAATAATGAAAATTATAAGTGTTTTTCTTTTATCCTAATTTAAATCAAAATCCAAAAGTTTGCTGTCCTCTAACCGCCGACAGGCCTAACAAAAGGTCTTCTATACGATCCAAGTTATTTTGAGCTTTAATATTAACAAATCAATATTGCATTTTACTTGGCAGATTTTGTTATACTGGTGGTTATAGGAGTAGTCTTTGGTTATAGGTGAAAAAGTTAGTTAAAGCACCCGGCTTATGTAGTAGTAACGTGTGTACACGCATATCAGCGTTCTATACTCTAATTTTGACGTAAGTTCCATTTCAATTTTCTGCACAACTACAACTACATAGACATGGTCCTTCAGTTAAGTTTTTCACCTGTAGAGAACTGTAACCAAAGCAAATTGAGTTAGAAAAATAACTTTATAGGCTTTGTAAGTATAATTACAGTACAACGAAGTATAATTTTTCTTTGATCATTTTTTCGCCGACCAATTCTAACGTGCTTTGCATTTATTGTATGTACGTTCAATAAAGATGATAAAAAAAATATTATGTCATAGAAAAAATAAAAATGCGATTTAAACTTTTTTATTAGTACTTCCACGCTAGCTCCAATTTTTTTTCCTGTAATACACCCACCAACGTCCTATTATATGCAGGTATTTTTGTCATGAATTCAGGAAAGTAGAGAAGCGGTCAAGGTTAAAAAAAATTAAGAAAATAAGAATATTTCCAAGGGAATTAAAGTTTGATGATATAAAAAATATATTAAGGAAATATCGTGAGGAAGCCGGACTAGTCCCAATAAGGCCTAGTTTACCCATTGGGTTGGAAGGTCAGATGGCATTCGCTTTCTTAAAACTAATGCCTACGCCAAATTGCCAAGCGGACTCCAGGCTCCCATGAGCTGTGGAAGATGCTAAAGTGGCGGTCGGTAATATTTTTATTTGGAAAGAGCCAATATGGCTAGTTATGCCTTTTTACGAGTTAAGGAAAACTATAGGCCAGTTAGTAAAGCCGGTGGGAATCGGTTCGTATATTAGGTTTTAAGAACATTTATTGCAGTTTTAGATTATGTACTTAATGTTATCTAAACTAATATATGTATACCTAGCCATAATAAAGAAGCTTTAGTCATATAAGTCTAGAACAGATAGAATGCTATATCTAATCTATGACGAAAAGCTAAGGGCATATGAATATTTGTTTAAATAAATGAATATTAATGTTATAAATGAATCGACAGAAAAACTTAAATTGATATAAAATATTTAATTCAGCCAATTTCTCTTAATACATTCGCTGCCACCCCCTCCAAAAATGTATGGAAATGAACGCACATGTGCGTTGGTGGCAGTGAATGCGTTAAACAACGAAACCTCGCTCCGAACTAAACTCCTTATACACTGCTCTTTCCATGATGTCTGTCAGAATATCTACCATATCGTATACTTCTACATAGCTAGTGTACAAAGCTATAGGTGCCAAGCGGATCACATTCGGTGCTCTAAAATCCGGCACAACTCCTCTAGATTTCAACGCCATGCTGATTCTATAAGCCTCCTCATGCTCCAAACATACGTGACCTCCACGCCTAGAATCTTCACGAAGATTCCCGATAGAAAACCCAAAAGGAACAAGCTTGTTTTCTATTAAAAACATTAAGTAACCTGTCAAGCGAAGAGATTTGGCACGAATGTTAGACATCCCGGCTTCATGGAACAACTTCAAGGCACCTTCAACAGGTGCCATAGATAAGATGTTAGGAGAACCTATCTGCCAGCCACTACCTTCTTCATTATGCTCAAACTGCTGTCTTAACAAAAACTGAGTTGCAGGCTTATTACCATACCATCCTGCCATGCCTGGTAGTTTCTTGAAGTGTTTCCTATTAATGTATAAAGCTGCAGAGGAACCCGGTCCGCCATTAAGGTATTTATAAGTGCACCAAACTGCAAAATCACAGTCGAGAGATCCCAAGTCGATTTCCACGGAGCCTATCGCATGGCATAAGTCCCAGCCTATTATTATATTCCGTTCTCTTGCGGCTTCCGTTACTGTTTTCATATCCAGAATCTGTGCACTTTTGTAAAGAATGGTTGGAAGAAGAACAATAGCTACATCATCAGTCATAGCTTCTATAATTTTGTTTTCATCCAAGAATTTTCCATCATCACTTTTAATGACCTTAACAGCTTCGGAAGGATGGTATCCTTTTAATCGCACTTGGCTATCGACGGCGTATCGGTCGGTAGGAAAATTTAAGTCATCGACTAATATTTTATATCGTTTCTTAGTCGGTTTATAGAACGTACTTATCGTCTGATGTATTGTTGTTGTAGTAGACCCTGTGACAGCTATCTCGTCGTCACTAACACCAATCAGAGGAGCCATGAGTTTCGCCAGAAATTTGGAATATAAGAAATACTTGTTGTCGTCTACGTTCCATACTTGGATGCTTTCATTTTTCCAGTTTTCCAAAGCGATCTGAAGAGTTTCTTCCGCATCTTTGGAAGCTAGACCGAGCGAGTTTCCGCACATGTATATTATTCCTTTTTTTATGTAGAAGCGTTGCCTGAAGCGCCCGAGTCGATCATTATTGTCAAGTTCTTTTGGAAATTCAGAGCTAATTTCAAATTTTAATTTTTCCATCTCGTAGCTTCGAAACCTACAGCGCTGAGCGCTGAAATGTTTCTGAAGGCAGAGTCTTGCGACGATGCCTTAAATCGGAACTCCTGGCTTTTATCATGTTTACATTGTATTATGATTTACTAGTAAATGACCGAGCATTCTATTTGTTCTCAGTTTAGATTCGTAGAACTTATCTGAGTGATTAATGATTATCATTGACATTGTAGAATTAAACGCGAATCTGATATAGACGCTAGCATTGCATACCTATACATAAAAGTATTTAATTGACTTGGGATTCCGAGGTAGTCGAATTCGTTAAAAAAACCATTATTTTAGGTAGTCAATAGTTTTTTTTTATGACATAGGCGGCAAACGAGCAGACGGTTTGCCTGGTGTTAAGCAATTACCGTCGCCCATGTGCACCCGCAACACCAGGGGAGTCACAAGCGCGTTGCCGGCCTTTAAGGGGGGTTGGAGCTCTGGGAACCTTACTCACCATCAGGAACACAACACTACATACATGAAAGGTGGCAGTGCTATTATGGCTGTGGTCTTCTGTAAGGAGGAGGTACTTCCCCAGTTGGGCTGCCCCAGATTCAAGCGTGATGGTCAACGCTGTGCCCTACCTCTCATTGTTGGACGTAGTTTAAGGACATACCCGGGTCCAAAAGGAGGTAGGAGTAGATGATTCTTAAACCAATTGTCAAATATTGATAAATAAAATTAATTGAAACAGCTTGGCGTTACTTTGCGGAAGTTTAAAATAGGTAATTAAGTTTAATTATTTTTATCCACAATAATGATTATATACATACATTTACGAGTATGTTTATTTCTCGTCTTTCTCTCTTTTTGTAATACAAGGCGCAGGTTGAAACCCAGGCTCTACAGTCGCTAACAAATATATAAGAACGGACAAGGTACTCAAAAATATCTGATTCCATGTCATAAATACACGGAACCCCGACGCGCGATTATTTCAGTTTAGTTTACTTTAATCCCTCGTTAAACTTTGACCATAGAAAATGTCGCAAAAAAACCAATTACTTAAACGCATTATCGGTTGCAATTGCCTTTTGTTATTGGATAATTAGCAAGGCGTGCCGCACGGAGCCTTCAAGGACCTACTCCAGTTTTTTTATTGTTTCCATGACACTAGTGTTACCGAAAATGAGCCTTCAGTGTTAGTGCCATGGATCAGTATTGCTTGACATGTCTTGGTTTACAAATATGGTGATATAGGGCAATGAATATAAAGCCAAGGGTGTGACTCAAGTGATAGGTTTAGGTGCCAAATTTGAGGTAATGGCAATTCAAGGGTTTCAGGAGCGGTACCGCCAACATCGAAGTTCGTATATTTCGGGCATCTTTCTCTTTTACTCCAATTAAAGTGTCATGAGAGTGACAGAGACAATCGTCCGAAATTTACGAATATCGAAGTTCGCGGTAGCGCTGCAGGCAATTGCTATTCCAATTAGGAGTTTTCAAAATTTGGTACACCCAATTAGCGAAAGTTGTTAAGAAAAGTTAATTCACTGTCAGTTTCGTGACGGCAATTAAGCATGAAATCTTTATGAAGATCGACTTTTTTCCTTCTATTATGTTGTAATTGGACCCGGGTATGTCCTTAAAACTACGTCCAACAATGAGAGGTAGGGCACAGCGATGACCATCACGCTTGAATCTGGGGAAGTACCTCCTCCTTACAGAAGACCACAGCCATAATAGCACTGCTACCTTTCAGGTATGTAGTGCTGTGTTCCTGATGGTGAGTAAGGTTCCCAGAGCTCCAACCCACTTATAGGTCGGCAGCGCGCTTGTGACTCCCTTGGTGTTGCGAGTGCCCATGGGCGACGGTAATTGCTTACCATCAGGTAATCCGTCTGCTCGTTTGCCACCTTTGTCATAAAAAAAAATATATCGATTGAAGTTTATAAAATGAACATCAGAACCAAGATTTTATCGATTTTGAATGTTTAATTGTCGTCACGAAACTGACAGTGATTTAACTTTTCTTAACAACTTTCACTAATTGGTGCACTATTTTTTGAAAACTCCCTTGTTGATGTCCGTCATGGACGCAGAAACGTAAAATTTAAGGTAACAGTTATTATTCCTTCATGTTCATTTCTGCTATAAGGGTGCCTTTCCACCAGAGCTATGCTGTGCTACGTTAACATACAAATCGGCTAAGCTATGCTATGAAGCTATGTGTTATTTGTATGTAAACGTAGCGCAGCAGAAGGCTGCGTTCCCACCATATATGAGCGAGGATGTGTAGCGAGCAAGGATCGGACAAACGCCCGTCACTGAAAATATAACCCTGTTCCGTATAGCTTCTTCTTTCTTCCTTATGTTAATAAAAAAAATAGTATTTTATACATTTATTGGATCATAATTTATATCCAGTGACAAATTAATTTATGATTGACATTCCGAAATTTACTTTCGCCAATAAAATAGAAAGATCATTTTTTTTTCTAAATTTGTGAGTTCTGAGCCTATAACGATGTGAATTTAGTATCCATTTATGCGTTGAAAAAGTCCTTTCACAGTCTCGTCATAGGGCCATATGTAATCGTTGACATTGGTATATTGTTTATCCAAAATATCTTAACATCGTAAAATAAGGAAGTCTCTGCTGTACGGAACAGGATTATATTTTCGAAATGACGGGCGTTTGTCCGATCCTTGGTAGCGAGGAATGTATTTTTAAGAAACAATAGAATTACATTATTTATCGAGGATAGGGGAATGAAGTAATTCTATTGGTTGTTAACAAACACATCCCTCGCAACTCATCCTCGCTCATCTATGGTGGAAATGCAGCCTAACTCTGGTTAAATTATCCTCAGGCGGTTGTCCCACTAAGAGCGAGTAATCGATTACCTATCGGCGATTTTCTCGCGCAAGAAACGAACAGAAGATATAGGTAGGTACGTGGCGGAAAAAGAGACGTGTATTTATAGTTCATCGCGGACTTTTCACACTGCCAGCGAGTACTTTTTCTTTGAGAAATCACTCGTCCACGAAAAAAATACTTGCCGATCGCTACTCGCTGATCGCCGCTAATGGTACGAGTGCCTAAGTCGTCCACCGCTGGACATAGCCCTCCCCCAAATGACTTGTATCATCTTGGGGGGTAGTTGTCATAGTCACCACGCTTGGCAGACTTGGGCGACTGCGACTGCATTTTGACGGACGTTTCTGCCGACCCGTCGGTTTTTTCAATTGACACGCGGGAGGAGATGGAGCAACTAATAATTATCCAAATAGGTTTAGGCACTGGTCCCACAGCGAGCTAGCAAGCTATGAGCTATCATATATTTCAAAGGACAAAAGATAATCGCTCCCGTGTAAATAAAAGAGAGAGATATATATTTATAGCTCATCGCCCGGCGATGAACTACGATCGCTCGGCTATGACATATATGTCTCTTTTATTTACACGGGATCGATTATCTTTTGTCCCTTGAAATAGCTGATAGCTCATAGCTTACTAGCTCGCGGTGGGACCAGTGCCTTAGATACCGGTTTTCTATACAATCTCAACTATTCTAACAAACTGTTTAACTACACGACAGATATAGTATAGTAGGTAATCATCCAATAAGGAACAACAATATGGAAATACACTGAGATCGAGATTATACCATAAAAGTGACAGGCTGTTGGTGTGTTCGCCCGCAGTAGGGCAAGACAGATTTTTCATGAGGGTTTAGACCTTATATGACTTTGTTGTCAGTTAGGTTCTCGTCCGATTGGTCAATGATTTTTTATTCCGTGCGATTTTTCCCTGGATCAGTTTCTGAAAACTGCCTCATAGTTCTGTGTTTTTAGGCTTCAAAATTGTAACCTAATACCTATCAATCTTAAATTAACTAGTGACGCCAGTTTCCTTCATCACTATATTCATTATAGGGTAGGGTAGTTGAGGGTAGTTCACATAGTTAAGAAGAGTAAGACGCCTTCAATAGATGGCGCTAGGCACGCTGGAAAGATTTGTAACAACGTGTGGGTTAATCTGCATTTTATCTGTTCATTGCGTGTGATCCCAACTAATCGCAGTGCATTGCCCGTCTTGAATGCGCAATGAACAGGTAAAACGCTTGCCGCGCCGCAAGTCGCTGTCGGTGTTAAGGCCATGTCAAACGCAGCCACGACGCCACGTTACCGAAGTTTGCAGTTGAACTTTATGCAAGTGAATTTGTTGTGTGGTAGGATATCAGTCTTTGGTGCGGTGCCGATACATGAGTCTTCAAAGGTTAACTATTCCACCAAAACATCAACCTGTAACCCGTATGAACAATGACAATAATGCTCGCGATAACATGACACCGTCATAAATGGATCTAATTGTTGTGCATGCAGTAGGAAAAACAAGCACGGATTACTGGTGTAGTAAATATTATCATAAATAGCGTTTGAGAATTGTACCTATTGTGTTCATATTAGGTATGCATCTACATATTTATTGCCTCTTTATTCAGTTAATCACTTATGTTAAACTTCTTATACTATTAAAAACAAAACTCGAAACAATGAAAATAAAAAACCTAACCTAGCGACAGGGCCCAGGTTGCTGGTGGTTTGGGCTGCAGAGCTGAACCGCCGGACTATAGGCGTCGTGTCCAGGATTACCGCTTTTTGAATCTGAACTATCATCCAACCACAACCATGTAGCGAGAGTCTCTCAAGATGCTCGTCAAGACTGCCGCTATGAGACCGTTCGGGAAACAAATCGGTACAATGATCGCCGAATCAACTTCCCACATGTCGGTTACCTCGTGAGCCAAGTCTAAGTACTTTCTGGACTTGTCTTTCTTGGCCTTCACGAGGTTTTCGTCACATTTGACGGTGATGCCTAGCATTGCCCGGCGCTGCAATAGATCTGTCAGTACGATATCAGACTTATTGGCTACAATAGTCCTGTCCGTGATAATAGATCGATCTCAACAACGCGTGGCACGACCATTTTTGAGAACTGGCGAGACGTGGCGCAGAGGCTGCTTAGTGAGTATTACATTATATTCTTTGCGAAGAGGTGTGTACTTGTAGTACGTACTTTGCTGTCCACAAAACCATACATATTAAATACTAGCTACCCGCCCCGGCTTCGCACGGGTGCAACGCTGATATAGTATTTCTCCATTATTTAATGGATTGTATTATACATAGGTATATAAACATTCCTCTTCAATCACTATATCTTTAAAAAAACCGCATAAAAATCCGTTGCATAGTTTTAAAGATTTAAGCATACCTAGGGATACAGGGACAGAGAAAGCGACTTTGTTTTATACTATGTAGTGAAGAGCAAGCTGCTTTTTCTATAATGCGATTACAGATAATTGTGACCACCTCCACAGCTCCAATATATCTGGTGGCGCCTGTACTTAGGTACTATTAATGAATGATAATTCAATTGCCAATGAATGACAAACTCTATTCTCGACATTTGAGCATTTCACTATAGCTTGTAGCGAATGATTTTTCTTTCAACTTGACATTGACAGTATCAAAATCTCTACAATGAATAGATTACGGTTATCGAAAATATTTTCTACGAGTTTTCGATCATTTTCTACCAGTGGCCGCCACCAGGCTGGGTTAGGAGTGAGCCCCAGTTATGGTCCTACACAAATCAGCAGGAGTACCCTGACGAACGGAATACGACTAGTGTCCGGCAGGCCGTTTGGGGCGCAGATGGCAGCTTGCACTATTCTTTTCCAGGTAGAAACCTAGTTAGGTATTCCGTAATAATAAAGATAGAATCTGAATTAAGTAATATTTCCAGCCCGATGCGATGAAAGTAGTCGTAAACAGTTTCTAGTTTATTCTATTCCGTTACTATTTCTCATCGCAAAATAGGTAAAGGGAAAGGAAAATACGAAAAATAGAAATATGACAGTATTTATCGTGACGCACAGAAAATTTAAAGTACGGCATTGCAGTCGACTTTTCATCTTATAACCCGCGTTAAGAAATATCCATTCTTAACACACTTTAGGTAATTACTAAATATTATTATAAAATTATGAGACATGAAATCATAGCATTCATAGGGATAGGACTTCATGAGTCCACCTTCGTAACTTTAATTCACCGATACAGAAAAAGCGCGGGAATGAAAAATGTCGGCAGTGCAATCAGCAGTGTCGATGTTGCCAGACGAACGTCACTAGTGATGTGATCGCTTCTACGAATCGGTATTTTTTTTGTACTGATTAATTATCTGTCAGAGTGGTTCCCGCTTCGAATGTGACGATCAGCTTGGCGCCATCCATTTCCTGCGAACATGTTCAAGCACTTCTGGCTGTGCTTATAGCACATTCAGGTAACTTGATTCCTAACCATTGTGTATTAACTAGACTGAAGAAAAATATTGTATATGTCCTCCTAAGGCCCACGAGCCTACCTGCAGTACTAATTATTTTAATGGAGTAGAAACCTTATTGTAATTTGAATAGAGTTGCTTTTAAAATATAATGTTTTATAATTCGTGATTTTATAGTAAGACAAGAGTATTGCAGCAGCTGGGTTCCTATATTACTGTGAATACGGACCGCCAAAGCATTGCGTTCACCCTCCGATGTCCAGTGCCTGCCTTCCACGACGTTAAATACTACTTACTGGATATCGCAGCCAGGTTAGAGATAGTCAAATTGCCACTAAAATCTTAGTAGTCTGAGTCCTGAGTGTAAGTTTTTAACGTAACTTTACGTCACGGACGCGTTTGCATTTCCCATAAATAACATTATCACTTTAGAGTTCGTAAACGTTTTTTACGTCAAAAGAAACGTACACTAGAGCCTCTGTGCACTAAAATAGATAGTATTTGAATAATTGTCTATCGAAAAATCTCTTCGGATATATTTACAAGGATTTCTACTTTTCATTTTTGTACAGTCAGCATAATATAAAATAATATTATTGTAACAAATTTTATTTTCTGCTAACATAAATATGAGTAGGTAAAAATGAAAAAAGAAATTAATTGTAAGTACCGACCGATGTATTTGGCTAGTTTGGTTTTTATTAGCTATTTGATGCTTATTGTAGCAAGCGAACATTGTAATAACTATAGTGATCTTTTATATGTATACCTAGATATTTTTCTAGCACGAACGGTTTCTTGTAAGTGATTGACAAAATAAAAACATCGACAGTCCTGTTATCGATAAGTACCACTTCAACGTCATACAGGTCAACAAGACTAATATTAGGTAATAGGGTTAAAAGTAAATAAAAATAACAAAACTATCTATTTATTTATATTTTACATACTTCAGAAAACAATTTTGAACTATTAATTGCAAATAAAAAAATAAGTTGGATCAAGTGTACGGATTACGTTCAATTTGTTCAAGATCGATGTCACGCGGCGTCTAGGTATGCAGAATGTGTGTACGTATTGTTGTTGAATTACTATGTACTTACTTATCGATAACAGGATTGTCGATATTTTGATTGTGGCAAGCACAAAGCAAATGTCGTTCCTGCTAGAAAAATATCTAGGTATAATTATATGTTAGCGACGTTACACTTAATTGAATTTGAACTTATTAATCCGTAGTTTGCGCAATAAATCCTTAATCCACAATCGAAATAGTCGCTTTTTAATACTTTAATATATCAAAATTGCTGTGTCAGGCATTCTCATATTATAAAGGATATTCTCATACCCATATTTTTAAAGTCATTTTACTTTATTACCCTTATCAGAGCCAGCTTCCTCCAACACGAGATCGACTTAAAGAAGCCTCAACTCAAAAGGGACCTACAAACGGTCCACCCGCAGGCACTAGTCATGGATCTAGTTCAGAAAGCGTGCTGGGGCGGCGGCCTGAACAATTCTGTCTTCTGCGAGGAGGAACGCATTGATAGCATGTCGGCCACAGACTTGGATGCGTTTACGTCGCTGCATATGCGTGCTGACACGTGCACGGTTGGCAGTTACGGACTGCCGTCTGAAGAAATTATGAGTTTAGCGGAACTGATTCAATCCAAGCGAGTGCGTAATTTTTTTTAGTCAGAAACATCGTATTGTTTGGTAGTAATTACTTCCATTTAGCTAAGGCTTCTGGCCTATGTAGTAGTGACGTGTGTATACACGCATTTCGGCATTTTATATTCAAATTTTGACGTAAGTATTCATTGTCTGCACAACTACAAAGATATGGTCCTTCAGTTACGTTTTTCATTATTATTAGCGGCGCTACCGCGTACAACGATATTCGCAATTTTCGAACGATTGTCTCTGTCACTCTCATGACACGTTAATGTCAAAGAGAATGATGCCCGAAATATACGAACTTCGTTACGATACCGCTCCAGTCGTCCACTAGGGAACGATCTCCGAGCAGGACGGATTAATGATATAATGCATATTGTTGATAGTAGTATGCTCCACCGTTCAAAAGAATGCTGCTGCCCATCCTCCGGTGGTTTTGTCCTAGTTTAGAGACCTCAGGTCCCGTTTCTCTGTAACAAGCAGTTAATCCACGTTCTAAGTGCACACGAAGGCGAAAAAATACATCATAGTTCATATTTGCGATGGTCATAGGAGACGCCACGACCTCGGTTCTGCCCTCCTTCGTTCCCTCGAAGAGGCTTCGAGTACCACGACCTAGGCCCGGATTCCGACACGTGGATCGCTGTTGGCATTCCGGGATGTGGAAACATGAATCTCCCGTAAGCAATATTCATGTCAGTAATTACTTTTATGCCCATTAAGCGAGTGTTTTGGAAAACATCCTCTCATATTTGTATGTACAACTTTACGCAGTATAATTTACATATTCGATATTATACATTGGGCATCGTGGGGACTCTTCAAGTTCCTCTTATAACTCCTACATTCACATTTAATAATTTAATCTGACCGCTATCCTGCTCATCAACGGAAATTATTGAACCAGACAACATAATATATATATATATATATATGTCAATAATTTCCGTTGATGAGTTGATGATATATATATATATATATATATATATATAGGTATTATATAAATTAAGTAATTATGTGCCGTATGCAGGAAATGTTCAAATAACTTATTTATTTTTCGCCTAACTAACTCAGAAATAACTGTTTTATTCTTTAAACACAGATAGCAAAGTCGCATTTTGTTCACAAGAGTGCAAAATTAAATTGAATTTTGGAATTTTTCGCTAGTTTGGGTCTCAATATTTATTTTGCATGTGAAGGTAAACACTAACTTTCCTTTCCTTAACTTTCCCTTGTATAACAAATAACTATTGTAATAGGTGCATTTTACTACATAAGTTGCATTGAAGGATATGGTAGTAAAGTTTACAGTCAACGGGTATTGATTCAGTAGGTCACTTTACTCAGCAGAGCGCTGAGCATGAATCCTGGCGTAAGTTCTTGCCCGAGCTAGTGATTTTTTTTTTCTTTTTTCTAAGCACTTTATTGATTCCAGCTGTCTGATGGCGCATAATATAGTCGCAGCAGCTTGCGGCACGGACAATAACTCTAGCGGGCAACACAGCGAGGACCGAATGTCGCAGCCGCCTCTGGGTTCCTACGCCACCGATATCTTCACAAAGTTCAGGGCATTTAACATCTCTTATTGCGATACAGGAGTTTTTGGTTAGTGTTTTGCTAACTTTCTTAGCTATAAAAATACTACGCTACCGCGAAAAATGATATTCGTAATTTTTGGACGATTGTCTCTGACACTTTCATGGCGCCCTTAATTGGCGTACTTAAAAGAGAAAAATGCACGAAATTTACGAATTTTGATGTTCGCGTTACCGGTAGGGCATGCAATATCGACCAATTCTCAATATCGGTATTGAAAGTCGATATTATACATTAATACCGGAATTCCGGTATTAATACCGGTATTGGGGATCTTAGTTAAAAAACATGTTTTTATGTAAAATTAGTTTAATAATCAATATAGCAAAACTAATCTTAATGAGGTATTACTATAAAGATGACAGATATAATCATAACAAGAGTAATTATTTATTATTTAGACAAAACAATATAATATTTTTAAAATCATGACTAGATGCATTATTACATATCAATTTCGTAATCACAATGGTCAAATTTGTATTTCGCTGTCTTGGTTGTAATGCTAATAATTATAATGAATATTCTTCCTATCTACTTAAACAATAAATAATCACATTTAATCATAATGGAAACAGAACTCAATAAAAAATGTTCAATAGTGCTGATAGACCGACTCTTACGTAATAAAATATTTACTTTTATAATAAACAACCATTGTAAAAAGAAATCAACAAAATGTAATATAATAAATATATAGCCAATTAAACGTCTAATCATCTGGCATTGCGTAAAAGCCTTCAACGTCATGAAGATAGTGTAGTACACTAGCTACTAATAACCGCCTCTCTTTGATGCGTTTTCGCAAGTTCAATGCAAGTTTGGTGCAAACATACGTATTCTTTCCATCAAGTTTGTTAACCATAAATTTTAATGCTGTTTCGGCTGTGTACAACGTTGCATCTCGACGGCAAATTGATAAAACGTTGACCTTAACAATATCCGGGCTTTCGTAAATTTCAATAACACTGAATTTCTTATTTTTTTAAACGATCGTATAATTGTTGCCATACCTACTTGACCAACGTGTTCGGCAATCCAATTTTTATATTTTTTGTCAAATTAAGCTTACGAAAGTGAATACCGGAATTCCGGTATTTCGATATTGGTACTTTCAAATACCGGTATTGTAATATCGTAAAAAATGGTCCGATATTCCGGTATTTCGGGATTCCGGAATTCCGGTATTCATGCCCTAGTTACCGGGCCTGAGCTTGGAACGGGTAGTGTTTATTTACCTAAACTTAGCAGATTTTTTTTTATTGAACTCTGGAGTTCCTGGGATTAATAGGAATACATTATCTACAAAAAATCATACTCGTGGCAAAATAATTAACCCTTAATTTGGCAGTGTATACTTGTATAGTCGGATGTTGTACACATTATACACGTTATTCGACCATCTTTCTCTATTTTTTTATGATTAGAATTTTTAGGACTATTCAGATCTGCCGAGGCTGGAATGCATGTTTTTTGTCGCATCAATAATAGTAACCTGCCAAAAGTAAATGAATAAAATTGAAATAAAAAAAATATATCTTTATTCTGAGTAGAAGTATCAGTATTTTTGACAGTGCATTTTAAAAACTTTCCAACAATGATTATGCAGGCATCCTGGTAAAGACGCGGTCTTGCACCGCATGCTCAGCGGCGTCCGTGGCTGCTGGCTTCTTGAAGAACCTAGCAGACCTGTCTGAAAAACAAATTTGTATCGGCAAGCAGAGGCTAAGTAAGTAGCTTTACTACTACATGTACATTTGTAGAATACCGTATGCTATAATTACATGGAACCTATTAGTTGCTAGTTGCTACAATGGTTAGATAGTATGATGGTCCCATGTTAGTTGCAATAATCGTGATCCTGACTCTGTACAGCATTCTTTGGTAAATAAGACCGATTTAAAAAAAAAATTAAGACTGAGAGTTTAAAATCTAAGACAACATACTACGAAAAGTTGAAATAGAGGAGATTCTTAATTTGAGCCATAAATCGTCGACAGCTGGACATACCTTCAGACCTCCCCAAATAGGACTTGTATCATCTAGGGGGGCACTTGCCATAGTCGCCGCGCTTGGCAGGTAGGTTGGTCCACCGCAATAGCTGTAGATCGGGTTTCGACGGACGTTGCTGCCCATCTGTTGGTTTCTTACGACGCCCATGGGAACAGTGGTGTCATTCTAGCCAGTCAGCACTTCACGGCAGGGATAGTGAGAGGAGGTTTTTACGGAATAATGATAATTACATTTAATCTGTTAATATTTTTTGTAATTGCATGTTTTCTACTTGATTTTATATACGCATTTACTAATGGTACAGTAGCGTAGCTAAATCATTTGACCATTTCACAGAGCTAGACATAGCCCTTCAAGAAGATGACTGCGTGAGCATATCCGAGAGTTTGGCGCTGCAGGCGGCATGCTGCGCGCGCGTCGACAACGCTTATGACGCGATCAGTCAGCTGAACACGATCTCCGCGGCAGAGGTCCTCGCTACTGCCAAGTCTTTGGCCGGCAAATGTATGAAGGCTTTGATGCCTTTGATTAATTTATAAATGCTTTTTTATCTGTTAATATCTTGCATCTTGAAGACTAAAAATATAATTATTCTGATATTACTTGTACTGATGTACGCTGTGCCAAAGATAATATAACACCAGCGGCCATACATAGGCAATTGTTTAACCAACAAACACCAAGAACCGCTCAAGGGGTCGCGTGATATTGTGCCTACAACGCCACCAACCTTTATAGAGGCTATGGCGGACACTTTCAAAGCAATTTTCCTGCTGAGAGATAAAGTTTATATTCGTTTGTCACTACTCGAATCGTTAGCGTACACGTCAGATTTTGAGGAGAGAGGAAAAACGTTCAAAGGGTTGATGTATGAATTTCATATGAATACGTTTATTCAGTACGTCATTGCGATACCTACATTTTTTATGACATAGGCGCCAAACGAGCCGACGGATTGCCTGATTCATTATCCTTCCATTGCGTTATCTATAAAGGATTCTAGGGTATAACCCTATTTGGATTTATAAATTATCTCCTTAAACTTTATAGTAGCAAACCCAAGTATCTAGAATTTCACATAGAAACAAAGACTCATTTAGTTTGAATAGTATTATCACGTTCTTTTTCCATTCCAGGTCACTTAATGGCTGTGGCTGTTGTTGGTGACGTTCAAGCAGTTCCTCATGATCGCGAGCTTGTCTGTGGTTGAGATGTTTATACAGATATTATAACTTCACATGTGATAGGTATTTGCATAAAAAGTTGATAATAAAGCTTGTCTAATAAGTTGTTTGTTTTGTAATATTATAGAGAAGTTATACGTGATACAGTCATCAGGAATAAGAATAATAACATAAATCTCGCGCAAAAAAAATCTGACTCAATCTTTTTTTTATACCACAAAGGTGGCAAACAAGCATGCCGCCCGCTTGACGGTAGGCGGTCACCGTAGCCTATATACGTTTACAATACCGAGGCATCATTATTATTATCTTATTTGTATGGACATAAGAGCAAGTTACACATTTATATAATTATTTATTTTACTTTGTACAAGACATTATTGCTGGTGATAGTACAAACGTACAAGTGCTAAAAATATATCGGTATGATTTTTTTCTCTATGCTTTATCAACTGAAAAAAGAAACTACCTTACTGGATAGCACTTTCGAACTCAAATACTTGTTAAGCGTGACAGATGTTGTGACGAATGATAAACCCGAGCCGATATTTGGCTGGCTGGTTTGATTACATTCAAAATTGTAAAATTTTAAAAATGACAATACTGTATATAGTATTCTACACAGGGCCCAAAAATAAATGAAAATCGTTACCGAAGTTCCTCTGCCGTAGTCCGATGACATATTTCAGTATTTCTGTTAGTATACAGAACACCTATAATTTTTGTTGCGCAACCCTAACAAAATATATCACATGGCAACACTCTTCCTCCCATGTCAGGTCAAACGTCATTAAGCACATCAATTATCATCAATAATCGTAGTGCGATATTATTAATAAATAATTAACTAACACTAATTATATAATGTCTTAGTTGTAAATAAATGTAAAAAAGCAAACCCAATTCATCATCATGATGAATTCTCTACAAAATTCCGCTAAATGTAAGTAACGTTTGAGGTTATATCACGGTTCTTATTTTTAGCAATTAGATTTAAAAATCTGTATTGTATTCCAGATTTGCGGTTGATAAACATCAAAACGGCTCTTAATACGCTCCAGAAATGTGAACCAACATTTATGAAGCCAGTGTCGCTGTCTCAATACGATGTTTTCTCGAAGGCTAAGATCGTGTCGTTTTCTCCGAGAGAAATCAATGTAGAGATTAATGAGAAACCGCTAATAGCTAGGATTAAGCAGGATCCTATACCGTATATTCCTATAATCAATCCGCGGTCCATCTTGCCTTTGGTTGAGGATTGGAGGAAGGATGAGGTGGGTTTGCCTGCAGTGAACAAGGAAGAGATCCAGGCAGCTAGGTTGATCGTTATACGGAGGAAGAAAATGAAGAAGCATCATAGGAGGAAGCTGTGGAAGAGGATGAGGCATCGCTGGGCAAGGGTGAGTTTTGAATTACTATTCAGACCCAGGTATTGTCCCTAAACTAATAAACCAGAAATCTAAGCATGTGTACCTCTTACTAAAATAAATAAAACAAATCATACAAGACAATTGTCTAATTCAACCATATTAATTGCTTAGAACCCAATTGGAATTGAATTTTAACATAAGTTACCTGCTTCTATACAATCAAATAAAAAATTTAAAAGCTTTTACACTATTTCTGGGTATAGAAAAGGTATTGTACTAAGTAAAAAAACTACTACAATTTTTCGCATATTATTTTTCACCAAAAGCATTGTATGAGGTGAAGGTCTCTTTTAGAGCCTGCCACTGTTTGTGCTTTTGGGAGGAACATATTGCAATCATCAATCCTACCTAGCAACTGTGCCAATTATGGCATTTACCTTCATTTTGGGGAGGCCTATGTCTTGTAGTGGATAATTGTGACTGATACACAGGTAGGTAGATATTTGTAGTTTTATGATCATTCAGCCACTGCTTTCATATTTACTGCTGGACATTGGCATCCCCCAAAAGCGGTTCAATGCCATAATCTATAAATAAATAAATATTCTCCACACTTAACAGGCACATTTGGTGATCGCATTGTGGGATTGTGTTTATGGACAAAATTAATTGGATTAACAAATAATATCTCCATGTATGATACAACTAAATTTTTTTTTGAAGAATGCAAGCTGTAATACCTGCTGTTGTCAGCTATGTATATTATTGTACTTCACCAATTTGTATTTAATTCTATGTCACTGAGCCAACACTATTTCCCCTGGGAGTTTGTTGCAGGTTTATGTGAATCTTCTGGAGTTGCAGGCATAGGTTATGGTAACTACTTACCACCAGGTGGACCATAAGCAGGATTGGAAAACCTGCAAACTTCTGTAGCTTATTTTTAATACAACAACAGTGGCAAAGAAGTTAACGGTCCACCTGATAGTAAGCAGTTACCATAGCCTATGGACGCCTGCAACTCCAGAGGATTCACATGCTTATGGATATTAAGTGTTGCAAGGACTATTTGTAGGAATCATTATTGGAATGATAAGCCTTATTAACAATTATTTGTTTAATAAGAACTTACATGTAATTAATGAACAGAAGTTGAGTTAAATAATATAAAATCAAATTACCAAACAAAATGTATGGAACAGAGCTACTGAGTTTTTTACATAGAGGACATTTTGTATGAGGCTGAGTTTTTGCTGAATGACTGCTACTGAGTCCGGCCGGGCGTCCCTACACTACATCCACTACATCTTTGTATGCTTATTTGGATACATAATGGTATAACTTATGAAAAATATTTTAATTTCAGGTGAAGCAGCGCCGCCGACAGATCAAAGAGAAGGCTTTTCAAAACGAACTGCTAGCCCTTGTCAAACAAGCCAACGATTTCTCCGCAGAGCAGTATGTCGCTGAAAAACTGGAGAAAGCTAATCACACGCCACTGCCCACTAGATGGCGACACAAGCGCTTGCCGGAGTTTATTATTCGGCAACTGCTGGGTATTGATAAGAAAATCAATTATAAACATACTGACAAGTATAAGGCTTGAAAGTGTTGGAAGTATATTATTAAAGTAGATTTAAATAGTTATAACGTTGTTTAATTTTTGATTATAGTATAGTAAGCTAGCTTTTCCTCCCGACTTCGCCAGCCAGCCATGCCCATCTTTAAAGTATGGATGCGGGATATAAATTATCCCGTGTCCTTTCTCATTGCTCAAACTCGTATTCATTTTTCAATTTTTTGTAAATTTTATTCTGGCGCCATCTATTTAGAGCTCATAGTACTAAAATGGCAAAGGCCATGCTATAACTACATACTACTCTCCATCTGCTATACACAGTATACACAGTTTTAGGTTTCGAAAGCTGTCACTAGATGGTGCAAATGTCAATAAGTCATGTCTAAGAAATATTAAAATTATTAGCTTAAAATCTTTTTTCTAAAGTCATACAGTTTCTTATTGATTATAGTAAGGTAAAGTGGGGAAACATTGAAAGTTTGTTACAAGGGTTAAAGGCCTGATTAGTGATTACACATTGATTAGTGTTAAGTGTGAGTTCATACATTAGTAACAAATGTATGAAGTCGCACTTAACACTAATAAAAAAAAAAAAAACTAATTGTAATTCAATCTTGTACCTACCTTACTCTAAAAATTGCTAAGTAAAAAATATACGTATAGCGAACTCACTATTAAATCCATATTATTGTCATAATAATAACCGTCTATAATAATGAAAGCGCTGTTGGCCTAGCGGTGAGAGCGTGCCACTTGCAATCCGGAGGTCGCAGGTACGAACCCCGGCTTGTACCAATGAGTTTTTCGGAACTTATGTATGAAATTGATATTTACCAGTCGCTTTTCGGTGAAGGAAGACATCTTGAGAAAACCGGACTAATTCCAATAAGGCCTAGTTTACCGTCTGAGTTGGAAGGTCAGATGGCAGTCGCTTCCTTAAAACTAGTAGGTAGGTACCTACGTAAAATACTGGGATTAGTTTTTTTTTTATTTTTAGTTACAGTACGTTGGGTTTGACCCAACGGCCCTCGCTATTGATACGGGCGACCGTTGGGTTTTGAACCTGTAGGGATGGCCCCCGCGTGGGATACGGGCAGCGTAACGTACCGTGAACATCGAAGTGTGTATATTTCGAGCATCCCTATCTTTTACTCCAATTAAGGCGTCATAGGCATGAGAGTGACAGAGACAATTTTCCAAAATATATGAATGTCGTTTTTCGGGAGCCGTGGCAAAATACCGGTACAACTTGAGGAAGATAATGTACAATTTGCCTTAGTAGGTACCCTTATATATTTTTTTTTATGACAAAGGTGGCAAACGAGCCTGAAGGTAAGCAATTACCTACCGTCGCCCATAGGCAATGGGAGACATGACCGCGTTGCCGGCCTTGAAGGCCGTTATCGCTCTGGGAACCTTACTCACCAAAAGGAACATAACACTACATACCTGAAAGGTAGCAGTGCTATATTATGGCCGTGATATTCTGTAAGGAAGAGGTACTTCCCCAGTTGGGCTTCTCCAGACTTCAGCGTGATGGTAACTTCGCTGTGCCCTACCTCTCATTGTTGGACGTAGTTTAAGGACATACCCGGGTCCAGTGTAATTGACACAAGTAACGTTTATCCGAGAACCGAGAACTCCATTTCATGTATACCTACCTGTGATATTATCTGTGAAAAGGGACCTTATTGTCGATGGCGCTTATGTCGTTGTTCAAGACGATACAATACAAACGCAACGCGATTCGACGTAAGGGCCATCGACACTAAGGTCCCTTTTCCTAGATAATGACACATCTAAACTACGTAAAAGCGGGGTTAATCACGTCGGGCAAACATTCGTTCCCAATACCAAGTTCGCTAACAAAATAAATAAACAGTACCCGGAAAATTTATGTTCGCCAACTTTTTACGGCAATCCGGAGTTGCCAACTCCTACGTAGCGAAGTTGGTAGCTGATTTATGCTCTGTGGCAATGATTTGTGGCTAATTTCATTGCCTAAGTAGGATAGGGGGACAGATGAATTCATGAATAGAGGATTGAGTGTGGCGTTTGTTGTTCAAGGTTCCGTAATATCAGTTTTTAAGCCACTACAGAAGATTATATTTATTTATTATTAACACAAAAATATAAGATAAAAACATAGTAAAGATACTAACTAAATACTAAACTTTAAATAAAAAAAGTCATGGTCATTAAGTAGGGTGCCCAGAAGGCTGGCCGCGTTTCCGCGCTGGATAGCAATGCTAATCCGTTGGGCGAAATTATGGCCAGACCTCTGGTCACCAGAAACCTCTGTAAGACGCGCCGATATCTCTGTAGAGTCGGCGCGCACTTGGGCCCCACGGCCCCAGGGTTTCAACCCCAAACGCCGCAAGTATGTAGCTACTGCCAAGTGCGACATACTTCCGACGCTTGGCAGTAGGTACTTATACTTAACACGCTTACTACTAATGCTGAACTTTAAGGGACTTGGAACTTTAAGGGAATGTTTACCTAAAACTAACTGGGAATTTTAAGCTAAAGAGTCATACAGATTGTAAAAAAAATGTATTATCTGTGGTCTATCATTAACGGCATACGTGATTAACTACAAGTTATATATTTGTGGTATAGTGTTACGTAAGAGGGGGAGCGGTTTAAATATGTTGATATCTCATATAATCAAAGATGTGAACCTAATCTATCTGTATGACCCTAATATTAATGAAAGCAACCACGGCTTGGAACTTCAAAGAACTGCTTACATACATTTCAGCCGTAGGTATCCACTGCTGGACATGGGCCTCTCACAAATATGACTTGTATGGGGTAGTTGCCATAGTCACCACGCTTGGCAAGCGGGTTGTGGTGACCGCAGTAGCTGTAGATTAGGTTTCAACGGACGCTGCTGCCCGTCCGTAGGACTTTTCCCTTTGTCACCTCTTACACCCGCGGGAGGAGATGGGGTGGTGCTATTCTAGTCAGCCGGCATCACACGGCAAAGAAATGTTTACTTAATAAAAAACTAAGTAACTCTTGGACCCGGGTATGTCCTTAAACTACGTCCTACAATGAGAGGTAGTGCACAGCGATGACCATCACGCTTGAATCTGGGGCAGTCCAACTGGGGAAGTACCTCCTCCTCACAGAAGACCACAGCCATAATAGCACTGCTACCTTTCAGGTATGTATTGCTGTGTTCCTGATGGTGAGTAAGGGTCCCAGAGCTCCAACCCCCCTTAAAGGCCGGCAACGCGCTTGTGACTCATCTGGTGTTACGGGTGTCCATGGGCGACGGTAATTGCTTGCCACCAGGCAATCCGTCTGCTCGTTTGCCGCCTATGTCATAAAAAAAAACTCAGTAAGATATTTGTGACCACCCCCACAGCTCTGATATATCCGAAGGCGACGTGTACATAGGTAAGTTATTTACACATGTAGTGTAGTATGAACTTCTTTTACCTTTTGTTTCTATTAACTTTTTTCATATTTCCGGGCTCAGTTCCGGAAGACGAACGGATCCGGAAAGTTACGGTTAAACGGAAAATATTCTGCGCTCGATTGATTTTCTGGGAGAGTTTATTTACCTATCTTTTTATCAACGTAAGATGTTGAATATTTAGGGCCTTTACGGAATTGAAATATATTATCTCTGAAATTCATATTGTAATATAATAAAAGTATCAGGGGCATTGCTCGAACACTTGTAATAGAAGCGGAAGTCTCTTTCTAACAACAGGTGTCAAAAAGTGACTTCCGCTTATATTACAAGTTAGACAACTGTTCGAGAAATAGGTCCTAGACCCAGATCGTGTGTGATTCACAAAGGAATGTTAAAAGTAAGCAACGGATCAACCATCTCGTTTGAACAACAACTCTATTTTCAAAGGGATAAAGTGCACGTTCAGATATTTGTGACTACCTCCACAGCTCCGATATATCTGATGACGACTGTACCAGGCCTGGCTTCGTAATTGGCTATGAAGCGAATGTTCCTGGGTTCAAAGTGTGATGAGCACAGGTATTTGTTTCTAAGTCGGGTGTCTTTTATGTGTTTAAGTATTTGTATAATTATGCCGCCTCGGTTAAAAGTATTGAGCGCACACTTTTTTTCTTCTAACTAATCTAACTCTAAAAACAATTTCTTTTGAAATGCAGTTAAACAATTTTCTGATATATCAAACCTTGATATATGTACACAACAATAGAACATCAAAATCGGATCCACAACGAAGTGACTTATTGCAAATTTTATATGCAATTACCAGTCATCGCAACAACCAATGCGTAATCAGATTATATTAATTGATAACATGTCATCAGAAAAGATGTAAACAAACATGTAAACATTAAAATATCGAGTTTTCATATAAAAAGCATGGCGCTCAATACATATGGCTGTATATATATAATGTACGCTGAGTACCCATAACACAAGCCTTCTTGAGTTTACCGTGGGGCTCAGACAATTGTGTAAGGATATCTTGTATCTATCTTTTTTTAAATAAATAAATATTTCGGGACAATCTTACACAAATCGATCTAGTCCTACGGTAAGCTCAGTAAGGCTTGTGTTGTAGGTACTAGACGACGATAATTATAATAGATAGATACATATAAATACTTAAATACATAGAAAACACCCATGACTCAGGAACAAATATCTGTGCTCATCACACAAATTAATGCCCTGACTGGGAATCGAACCCAGGACCTTCGGCTTCAGAGGCAGGGTCACTACCCACTAGGCCATACCGGTCGTCGTATCTATCTGGAGTGGCGATCACGAACAGGAAGACGCAGCGTAGGTAGGCCTCCCACAAGGTGGACCGTCGACCTAGTTAGAGTCGCGGGATACCGCTGGATGTGGAAGGCGCAGGATCGGTCTTCTTGGGTCGTTCTGGGGGAGTTCTATGTCCAGCAGTGGACGTCTTTCGGCTGACATGAAAATGATGATTTATATATTTATTATCTATTTTAATATAAACTTTCTCCGAAATAGGTACAGTCAACAGCAGAAGTCACTAAGCGTTTGATGTGTCCAAAATGAGGTTAACACTCTATTGTCAAGAGAATAAGAGCGCGTGTAGGTCATTTAGAACACTTTAAACGCTTAGCCACTTTTGCTGCTGACTGTACTACCATCTTCGTTCAGTTCGATAAACTAAAACCTACCATTAAATCCATTGAAAGTTACCTTCAACGGAGCAGATACATTCCGATGTAAACCACCTTTGACTCAAGCACCGTTTCATCCTGATTTATTTCAACCAACTTAAACCAACAAAAGGCGAATAAAACTTCAAGAAGGGGTTGAATTAAGCGGGGTCGTAACCTAGCGGAAAGGATTTTTCAGAGCAACACTACCCGATTCGCCGTGCGATCCCGATTTATCGTACCGGGGCCGGGGCTTGGTCCAAATACCCGCAATCCCGCAATGGATTCCCGGATCGAATTAGCTATTTTATTATTGCATTTTCTTCTGAATAATGACTTTAAACGGTACTTAAGCTGGATCTGAAATGCAATCGGTTTAGAGGAGTTTTATGTTAAAGTTACGATGAGCTTAGAAAACGGTTTTTTAATAATTCTTAGGAAATAAAGGAAAGTTGGGAAAATCAACCGCCCGGGCGAGACCGAACTCGCGACTCTGGGATACATGCCCATAGCTCTACCAACTGAGCTACAGAGTCCTGCTTAAAGGCTGCGAATTTCTCCACCATTTCAGGCAGTTTCATTAGCAGAAATTTTTGAATACTTAGAAACCAAGGTAGGTGATTATTCCATTTTTTCCTTCAATTCTAAGAATTGAGGTTTCGTAATCATACCTTACTGCTTAATACAAAAATTATACATAATAAATAAATAAATATTTCGGGACAATCTTACACAAATTGACCTAGTCCTACTGTAGGCTCAGTAAAGCTTGTGTTGTAGGTACTAGACAACGATATAATAAATAGACATATAAATACTTAAATACATAAGAAAACACCCATCCCAAACGTTCAACAAATATATGTGCTCATCACACAAATAAATGCCCTTACTGGGATTCGTAACCAGGACCATCGGCTTCATAGGCAGGGTCACTACCCACTAGGTCAGACCGGTCGTCAAATATATTTAACACTAGTTTTTTTTTTATGAAATTAGGAAGCAAAGGAGCAGACGAATCGCTTGATAGTAAGCAATTACCGTCGCCCATGGACAAATGCCACACCAGAGAGCACAATCAACACCGACCTTTAGGGGAGGGATGGAGCTCTGGGAACTTTACTCACCACCAGGAACACAACACTGCATACGAAAAAATAGTAGCAGTGTTATAGCTGTGGTGTTCTGTAAGTAATCTAGTAATGCGCATGAATATCGGTGAATTTTTTTTTTTTTTTATAATTTCACTCATTTAATACTATCATTCCTTAATAGTTTGGGTGTCATCGTATTACGATAAAGATCCGAATTTTCCCAGAGGAAAATAATTGAAATGTGTTAGTAACTTGATGTGTTCCTAACACCAAATATGAACGTACAACGTTTTGTATCTGCCAGACCTAAAACCAGTCACCGGTTCTAGACTCAGTTCTTTCATTAGGCTGGAGCGACGTAACGCGATTACAGGACAAACTGCGGATTGCGAAGACATATCGCGACGCTGAGGCGGTTGCCGATATCGCAGTGAGATGGTTTTGTTGAGGAACGATATAAGGGCCGAAACACATAGGTTACCACGTTGCGGCGTCGCGCTGCTAAAATTGGCAGTAACGTCAACGCTGATTTTAGTGGCGCGGTGCCGCAACGTGGTAACCTATGTGTTTCGGCCCAACGCGTTCACTGCCACCGACGCACATGTGCGTTCATTTCCATACATTTTTGGAGGGGGTGGCAGCGAACGTGTTAAGCCTAAAGGCGAGATGTCTTTATCCTTTGGCATGGGGGAGAAAGAGAAACTCTCCTAATCACTCCTGATGCAAACAACATTTCGAAGAGATACGTAACAGAAGCAATCACAATTTTTTTATACGATTTTTAGTTGACATTGTCATTCACATTACAACTGTTGCTTAAAACGGGATAGTTACTATGTACCTATATTAGTTTGAATGGCAAGCATGGCGCTTGCAATAGTGTCCAAATATCGGAAACTCATTCATGAATAGGCATAGCCATTCAGTGGGGGAATATAGCCAGCCTTATGGGCACTCTTCCGCAAGGGACAGGCTTAGGGGACTTAGGTTAGTTTTTTTTGCTTTTGCAATCTTTTTACGATACACTTTGTGTAAATAAATGGAAGTAATAGTTGTAAAATCACTTAAATTGCACAGAATTAAGCGCATTGCTAGAACTGATAGCTGATGGGGCCAAAAAGTACAAGAAGGTGTTCCAATGACCTGCTCATACCCTCAGGAACTGTCGTAAACCCTGACGGTGGATTCCCTCTCTCACGCTACGACACGTGTATGACAGGAGCTTCAACTGTAATGTTACCGTAATAACATTCTTCACTCAAACCCCTAAACCCTCGATTGTACATTTCCGCTCATGTATGACAGGACTTAAACGGTTATTTCGCGGTAATATCATTCCTCACGAAAACACCTAAACTCCTGACGGTATATAACTATCTCCCGCGCCACGACACGCGTATGGCAGGGGCTCCATCGTTTATATCCGCGATATAAAATTCCTCGCTCAAACCCCCAAACCCCTGATGGTCGATTTCAGTCTCCCAAGCCATGACATGCGTAGAAAGAGGCTGTTTACCAGTTATACCGTCGTAAAATCATTCCTCACACAAACCCCTAAGCTCCTAACGGTATATAACCGTCTCTCGCGCCACGACGCGCGTATAACGGGGCTCCAGCGGTTATATCGTCGTAATATCGTTCCTCACTCAAACCCCCAACCCCCGACGATGGATGCCCGTCTCCCGTCCCAGATATGCCGCTACGAATGGCGGGATTACGTTTGTTTATTCTACAGTTTTGTGCACTCCAAACTCTAACCTCGATTTTTCGCTGTCTCCGCTTTGAGGAATATCTAGATAAAGTTTCTGCATTTCATCTTTCTTGGGAAACTAATGTAATCTTGTAATATGGGCCAATAGCAAGCTTTTATCAGATTTCTTGTTTGTGATATTTGATTACTTAATGGAAGGTGATATGAGGTATGATTTAATTACTTTTTAATAGGAAGGGGGCTTTTTAAGATAAAATAACACTCGTGTACTGTCATTACAGACGATTTTTCACCTTAAAGGAACCAGAATCCCTCGTAAAAAAAAAAAATTCGTCTACCTTACCTTATACAATTTTTTTGTAGTCTGACTATCATTAGCATAACTTATTTAAGGTCAACTTATTTGAGATGGCTTAATGCCATGTGATGCCAGCTGACTACTTAGAATAGCACTACTCCATCTCCTTCCGCGGGCGTCGTAATAGGCGACAAAGGGAAAAGGCCGACGGATGGGCACTATGAAACCCGATTGGGTTACAACTGCTGCGGTTGCCAATCCGCCTGCGAAGCGTGGCGACTATAGCAACTAACCTCCAAGATGATACAAGTCATATTATACAACAGCTTGAACCGTAAGTGACTCAACAATTAAAGTCCGTGAATTAGTGCATACAGTAAGTTATAACCCTTTTTTTTGCAAAAACTTTAAATACCTTTTTAGTTTTATAAAAACCGTAAATAATTAAAAAAACCCAGCACTCGATTCTATTTAGAATCTAAACGGTATACACTATGCGGATTTCGGTTTTGACTATTAATGCAGTCACTCGGAGCCCTCGTACGCATCCATTAGTGCACTTGCGCGGGAGCATAAATGCGTCCTCGAGATGCGCCGGATGCAGCGCGGCGCGAGTCACGGGCGGCAGCGGGTGTCGGAACAAAACGTATGAGCAGAAAAAATATAAATAGATATTGGACAAAATATTTTAGGATATGCTTACACAAATCGGCTGAGACATCCGCTTTATTTTAAATATCAAATAGAGTGCTTATTTAAACTTATTTTTCCTAAAGCAATGTAGACATTTTACTACAACAAATATTAATATTGTCTTCGGTTGCCGCGACAATTACTCATGAAATAAAACAACTAAAACGGATTAAATCGCGTATACTAATTTAAATTTCGTCCCGACGTTTCGAACCTTTTAACAGCGTTCGTGGTCATCGGGTGCATGACCACGAACGCTTTAGTTGTTTTATTTTACAACAAATATTATTTAGTTTGGTACTATTTTCACTTGCATACCCAATCTACAGCTACTGCGGTCGCTAACCCGCCTGCCAAGCGTCGCGACTAAGTCAACTACCCCTCAAGACGATACAAGTCAAATTCGGGGTCGGCCTCGGGTCCAGCAGTGGACGATTTACGGCTGAAGTGTAAGTGTAATATAGATAAATCGCTAATCGCTACCCCTTGTGACTCGGCCGCGCTAAGAGCCCTCGAAGTCCGGTCCGCCTCTGCCAATACTCAGCCTCAGCACGCATCTAAATGGCTTCGAACAATAACGGTCGAGGTTTGAACAGCTCCGGTCTGATGCAGATGGGGTAACCGTATCCCTAACCTGAATACAGAAAGGGTTAAGTGGTTTAAGTTTTTCTAGTAGTTTGACGACCGGTCTGGCCTAGTGGGTAGTGACCTTATGAAGCCGATGGCCCTGGGTTCAAATGCCAGTCAGGGCATTTATTTGAGCACAGATATTTGTTCCTGAATCATGGTGTTTTCTATGTATATACGTATTTATATGTATCTATCTATTATATATCGTCGTCTAGTACCTACAACACAAGCCTTACTGAGCTTATCTACCCTACGATTAGGACGATTTGTGTAAGATTGTTCCGAAAAAAATTTTTTTTTCTAGTACCCATTAGTGGAATCTTAAATTATAAATTAATATAGGTGTAACCCATTAGGGGAATTTCTGGTATACGTAATAACGTATACTAGTTTGCAAGCTTTGGGTATTTCCTGAAAACTAATGATATTTGTAAGTGTCCCGAAATTTCATACATTTTTGAAACTTTCTTTTATACGATATACTTTGAACGACAATAGCATAGTTCAAAGTATATCGTCGATACTTTGAAAAAACCTCGTACCTCTGGCAATCAAAAGAAAAATGACGTAACTCAGTATGGGATGAGTACAGAGTTATTGCGTTTCAACTTGGAGTATGTGTGAGATACGAAAGTTTTTCAAAGTAGTGACGCTTAACTTTCAAAAATTTATGAAATTTTGTTAAGCTTTCGTTTTAGATGCGATGTCTACAATCATAGCATTAAGTTTGCCTTATGTACTAAAAGTATTCTTTTGTGCAATAAAAATATCATAAATAAATATATAAGAAAGTATTTCTATGGCACCTTAGATTAGTTTCATAAAACCAAATTCGTATTTTCAACGAACACCAAACAGAGGCTCTAGTGTAAGTTTCTTTTGACGTAAAAAAACGTTTACGAACGCGTAAGTGATAATGTTATTCATATGGGAAACGCAAACGCGTTCATGACGTAAAGTTAAGTTAAAAACTTACACTCAGGGCTCAGCTGTAGCGGTCAAACACGCAACTACGGCAAATTATACATTTGAGATCAGATCAACAATACAATGTGATCAAATCAAGATTAATTTGCAACGCTTCAAAGTCGTATTTACCCGACTCCCGAAAAAGGAGGGCCCATGTATTTCCCGTTATGGAGAGCTAACGAGATCGCCATTTGCATCCGGCGAGAAATTTAACACACAGACAGAGAGTTATTATTCAAATCCGAAGCCACAGATTATACTTCTAACAGAGGGACTATTCGCTTTTGTGCTAAGTATATCAGCAAGGAGCGGAATTCTTCATAGCAAAATCAAACTGTCAGAGGGATTGACCAAGCTGTTTTATCGACATATCGATGTTACGGAATAATATCGCATTACCCAACTTAAAAGATTATTCTGTAACATTTGACCTCTTTGATAAGCAACATGCATCTCCATATTAAAATAATTCATGTCAGCGTGACTTATGTCATTATACACATAGGTCACAGGTCACTTGAGTTTTCATAAGTGATTCCCGTGCCGTGTCACTGAAATAGTTAATCCTAAAAGAAAAATAATTAACAAATGGACACAGAAAGATTCTTCTTCTAGCTACAAATAAAATTATTCCACAATATATTACATCTAAATTCATTTACAACAATTAATAAATATTATCTTGTAAATGGATCTAGAATTAAAATTTAAAGAATGAGAATTTAACGGTGACAATGTTGAGAAAATTATGACTATTTTCTTTTACTACAGGGAAGAAGAAGAAAACATTATTTAGCACAGATTATGTAGATATTATATAGATTTCGACTTTTATTTTGAATGAAGGTTAGTTTACCTACTCTTAGCGATTCATGTTAAATTTCATGTTGTAATTTTAAAATAAAAGTATTTTCTTTTTTATTCCTTACTATTATACTAACATACAGGAGCGGTCAGCTAAGGGACACCGTTATTTTGTTTATATGTATATTCTAAAGCATGATGTCATTGCTTTAACTTTGTTTCGTTAAGTGACAGTTATTTATCGATAAGTCGATAAAACAGCTTGTCAATCCCTCTGACAGATTGATTTTTGCTATGAAGAATTCCGCTCCTTGTATATCAGTGTGGCCTGAATAATATAACGAATAAATAAATAAATAAATATCACAGGACATCCTTACACAAATTACCTGAGTCCCACGGTAAGCTAAAGAAAGCTTGTGTTGTGGGTACTCAGCCAACAATATATATAAAATACAAATAGTTAAATATACTAGGTGAGATCAAAATGGCAATACAAAAATATATTTTCTAGATCTATTCGTGATTACGACCAACTTTTACTATGGGGTCACAACCGAAAAATCAGTTAAAAGAAGAGACCTTCCCATACTAGTTTCTTGCTAGCTGTAGTTGTTAGTATGCATAGGTCATTTTTTAACTGTGTTCTGGTCTGGTCTGATTCTTGTTGGGAGTGCCCACGCCGCGGCTTCCCGTATATATCCGCCATTCGAGAACCTACGCCCCGACGGCGTTCGGTGCTTCATGCAATACGCCAACTCACAAAAATAGCAATAAAAAATATTATTGGGCAAATGAAACCGCTGTTTCTACAGCTGTGATAAACCCAGCTGTGTGAAAATACTTTGCTCACAATCATAATCCGTCGACCTCTTGCTCAACTACAATGCATTGAACAAGGATAGCAATACCATGGAACTGGTGGATAATTGTTTTCCAGCAGAAACATTAATAGGCGACAAATCGACGGTTTTCGATATAAAGGTTATGTATTGTAGATTGCTTCCGACTAGATCTTCCCAGAGAATTTAAGGCGGCGCCGAAGAAATGACAGCAGAATTTCGTTTGTTAGATACCTTCTTTGTATAGTTAATCCTTAATCTTACTGTTTGTGCGTCATACGTTACATATTAAAGGAGTAACTAAATAAATCTTTTTTTTTTTTATGACATAGGCGGCAAACGAGCTGACGGATTGCCTGGTGTTAAGCAATTACCGTCGCCCATGGGCACCTGCAACACCAGGAGAGTCACAAGCGCGTTGCCGGCCTTTAAGGGGGGTTGGAGCTCTGGGAACCTTACTGACCATCAGGAACACAACACTAGATACCTTAAAGGTGGCAGTGCTATTATGGCTGTGGTCTTCTGTAAGGAGGAGGTACTTCCCCAGTTGGGCTGCCCCAGATTCAAGCGTGATGGTCATCGCTGTGCCCTACCTCTCATTGTTGGACGTAGTTTAAGGACATACCCGGGTCCAAAACATACGACTCAGAAACACGATTACTTGAATTTTGCAATATAAAAATTACATCCAAAGTGACCTCTAAAAAAGATAGTCTTAATACGTTGCAAATACTCAAGAAGGTCGTAAGTTTTTGATAATAACATAATTACTTATTTTCTTTAACGTATACGTCTTACATTTGTAAAAATATTTTTTTTTGATAATACGAACGAACATTCCTAAATTCGCGAGCCATGATTAGATTGAATCGAGTGCCAAATGCTCGGCGCACCCTTAAGAGGGCGCCAGTAGCGTCCCATATAAGCTGTATAATGGTCCTTTTAGTGCGTTGTAAGACAATGGATGGTTGTGTCAGCGATTTATATTTGATAAGACCTGTGATAGCCACGGTATCTGTAGAAGTAATCAGTGATATATCTTTTTTTATGTTATGTCTTTCCCGTACACGGAACAATGGTGTTCCGGATGTTTGGGAGGCGTATGCGCAGAGGCTGTTTAAAGTTTTTTCAAGGTGGTAAACTAGCAGATGGATTGCCTGATGGTAAGTAATTACCGTCGCCCATGGGCACCCGTAACACCAGGGTAGTCAGAAGCGCGTTGCCGGCCTTTAAGGGAGGAGTTCTGAACCTTACCATCAGGAACACAACACTACATACCTGAAAGGTAGCAGTACTATTATGGCTGTGGTCTTCTGTAAGGAGGAGGTACTTCCCCAGTTGGGCTTCTCCAGACTCAGCGTGTTGATACTTAGCTGTGCCCTCTCATTGTTGGACGCAGTTTAAGGAGATATCCGGGTCCAAAAATAAGCTACAAATTCGAATAGTTTTTTAGTAAACGGGTTTACGAGTAGTTTTTGTGGTCACTCCTGAATTTCGAAGCCAATTTTACAGTATTTTTTTAACTAGCAGCCATCCAGTTCCATACGGGAAGATATCATTAGACGTTAAACTTTTTTCACAAGAGTAGAAACCGCGGGGCAATTTTTGAGCGTCGAGTGACATTTTAATTGCCTGTCAAAACATAGATATTGTATTTTAGGAATATGAATTAACGAAACTACTTATACATGATGGGACAGTTTTGTGTGCGATTATTTTCGTACTGAAAGTTTTTTTAATTTGAGTGAAAATCGGACCCCCGGTCAAGTCCCGTAACAGTCATATTAAGTATCCCACAGCCACGAATGCTTACTTAAATTAACTTTTTTCTGAGGCCCTACTGCTAAATATAATAGAAGTTAACAATTTCGGGCATCTTTCGCTTTTACTCCAATTAAGACGTTAGAGTGACAAAAGACAATAGTTCGAAATTTGCGAATACTTAAGAAAAAAGGACAATTTATTAGTAAAAATAATATATTTTTATGTACGCAGCAAAAGTTGCTAAGCGTATGAAGTGTTCAAAATGACCTACACGCGCTCTTATTCTTTTTTTTTTTTATTTTTTTTTTATGACATAGGCGGCAAACGAGCTGACGGATTGCCTGGTGTTAAGCAATTACCGTCGCCCATGGGCACCCGCAACACCAGGGGAGTCACAAGCGCGTTGCCGGCCTTTAAGGGGGGGTTGGAGCTCTGGGAACCTTACTCACCATCAGGAACACAACACTACATACCTGAAAGGTGGCAGTGCTATTATGGCTGTTTGACAATAGAGACATGTTGACCTCATTTTGAACACCTCAAATGCTTAGCTACTTCTGCTGCTGACTGTAGTAACAATATTACATAAAAATCAACGCAATTCAAAATTTTAAGGTTAAGGTTGACTCACGTCTGGCTCACGTCCGAGCCGAAGCCACCGTCGCGAAATTTTGAATGGAATGATTGACATCACGTGACTACCGAGTCACCCGGGCCGGACACGGGCCGGTCGTGCGACGGCCGTTACAGCTATGTAAAAAGGCTCTGCTCGGCCTCGTCTGCTCGCAACAAATGGCCCCGGTGGGTCAACGGAAAGCTCGGGCTCGGGAAGGCAACGTGTAGGAGACGCGACCGTGTAACGTGAGTCATGCTTTATTGGTAAGCATATATAATTATATATCAAACGTACACATATTGTAATTTGTAATGTGCAACTTTTTTGTATTTTTAAACCTAAATTATTTAAAAATCCTACACGGGAAGCAATCAATCTATATTAATATACATGCAACAGTCTGTATCTATGTTTATTAATTCAACCTTTAACAGCTAAACTATAAAACATTAGGTAAGCCATGGAAAATTGGGTTGGGTGGTTCAAATCCCATGGAAATGTCATAATTTACTAATTTTACGCAGGGGAAGTCACTGGTAAACGCTAGTAGAAAGCAATTTTCCCTATTTACAATACAATGTTTATTTAAAAGTCGAAAAACCTTCCGTCAATCACACAAATCCTACAGGACGAAAAAATAAATTAGATTTCGTTCGATAAATTCAATTACACCGCATTGGAAGCCGCGGGGAGCCGGGGAAAACTTGAAGCTCTTTAATCCTATTTAATTTCGCGGCTAAACAATAAATATATAAAAAAAAAGTTTCGTATTCATAATTCAGCGCAAGTGTAAACGATAAAAAGTCTAGTCGTTGTGGTGTGTTTACACTAGCGCAGTTGCCAAGTCCGTTAGCGCGGTGGAGAGAGAATTATACTTGCATATATACTCGTACACAAACTAAGTTTTTTCAAGAACCGCGAAGCGGCTGGGTGATGTAACTGGTGACCTAAGCTGGCCGCTTTCTCACACAACGTATACTCAGGGTATAAAAAAAAACCAAAAAAATATAAACAAACCTTAATCTTAATAGCATCGTAATTATAGGTGGAAAACTAAACTAAACTACCATGTCTGTGTAGTTGTCCAGATAATTATGGAACTTATGTCAAAAAATTAATATAGAACGCCGACATGCATGTATACACACGTATACATGCATGTCGGCATACTATTACATAAGCTAGGTGTTTTTTGTTCAGTGAAAACCAATTGGTATAATAAAATTATATCATGTGCCCGATGCTTTTTTACTTAAAAATTCAGTTTAGTCTGCCATTTTTGTTTACCTTATTTTACTTTTCTATTGAACCTGGAGCGGTACCGCGATCATCGAAGTTCGTATATTTCGGGCATCATTCTCTTTTACTCCAATTAAGGCGTCATGAGAGTGACAGAGACAATCATCCGAAATTTACGAATATCGTTGTTCGCGGTAGCGCCGCTGAATATATCAGCATTGCGATACAACGAGACGTTTTGTGTACGTTTCTAACACTGACGGTCACTCCAAAGCCGCCACGCCGATACGTCCAAATGGCGTGGTAGATTTCAATCCAAATAGAAATCCACGTCCAGGATGCTGTTTAAAAAACATTAACATTATACGTAACATTTTATTTTTGACATTCACGGACCGATTTTGGAATGCAGACACGCCATTTTGACGGTTGTAAGGCTTGTCCGTGGCCACCTTGTCAATTGAGTATGTACAAGTAGCTCGCACGAGCACTAAGCCCGTCCAAACCCGGCTCCACAAGACGTTGTAAAGAACTTTCCGGCCGCCCGTGACAAATTGCTTAAAGATTACCGCTGCCAACGCCCTCTTCACCAAAAAAAGCTTATCGTCACACCAAAATGTACCCCATAAGTCCTTTCGGTCCGAGATCGCATCCCTGTGAGATCCCGCGCTTAATACAAACTCGTCAAATATAAAAGGAAGCAAAAAAATTCGCACGGAGAAAATTCCTACAAACGAACCGTGTGCGAGTTTTCCGTGTTTTTTTTTATTTAGGGGCGGTTCGGGAGCGGGTAAAACGCTTGTATAGCGCTTTTGGTTCGATGTCTGAATTTGTACAAGTTTTAATGGGAAATTAAATGATTAACAATCAACATTTGCAGCGATTTAGGGGATATTTTTGATTTTTATTTCATTTCACTATTTGGTTTTTATTTTTTTGATTTTTATTTCATTTCACTTATTTTATTTCACTAAATGGTTTCTTTATAATATTGTTATTTTAAGGGTAAACATTGCGTGTAGATAAAAGCAAAGTATGTAGTAAGGTATGAAAATATTCGTTTTATGCTATTATGAAACTCAAAATGCAAACTTTATGCTATTATGAAAAATCCAGGACCCTTCCGCGCCAGGCTTGATTTATACTATTACTGGAATACTCCTACTGACCTTACGCTACCAGAGATAGAGCTTGGTTGAGGTCTCAACCGAATCTGAGTGGTGTGTGATGGTGTCGAGCTAATGGGAGTTTTGTCGCTGGTTCGCTAAGCCTAGCCCGTAGAGAAGATTTGGGTCAGTTCAAGGCTAGAATGAATAGGCTGTGACTGAACCAGCGTGCTACACCCTCATCCCTCCCTCCTAACCTCAATAACTCTCTCTGTCTGTTACCTCTTCACGCTTAAACCGCTGAACCAATTGGGATGAAATCTGGTACGGAGAGAGTTTGAGCTACGAGAAAGGACATAGGATAATTTTTATCCCGCAACCACACTGGCTTGGCTGGCCGACGAAGTCGCGAGGAAAAGCTAGTAAGTGATAAATGCGTGATCGCAATAGTACCCTTACCATGAGTTGTGTCATTGAGGTTTTCGAGAACGAGTATCGAGTTCGCATTAAAATAGTACAAGCGAGATGCACAGATAGTAAACGCGATACTCGTTATCGAAAACCTCAAAGTCACAACTCATGGCAAGGGTAGAGGAATGATGTCATCCGCTGTAGAACCAAAATTACCGATATAGCCCTCCGGATCGCCAATCTTAAGTGGCAGTGGGCACATTACGCGCAAAACCGATGGCCGATGGGGCGGAAAGGTTCTGAGCCCTGAGTGTAACTTTTTAACGTAATATTACGTCACCATCGCGTTAGAGTTACCTATATAAATAACTAAAATAACATTATCACGTTCGCGTTCGAGACGTTATTTTACTTTAAAAGAAACTTACACTAGAGCCTCTGGAGTAGCGACCGCGAACTGGAAGACGGAACGTAATTAGGCCTCCCACAAGGTGGACTGACGACCTGGTAAATGTCGCGGGATGCCGCTAGATGTGGAAGGCACAGGACCGGTCTTTTTGGGTCGTTTTCGGGAGGCCTATGTAGACGTCTTTCGGTTGACATGATGATGATTATGCCGGTGTATGTTGATAGTATTTTATCACGCGCCGAGTCAGTAAGATTAGGATTGTATAGATGTAGATTAAGAACGTAATATTAAGAAAGCAACTATTAAGGAAACAACTAGTGAGTAAGGAATAAACTAGTACCAGTCAACGGTGTCTTAACTCATCATGCCGCTACCCCTACAATGATGATAAATGTATACAGAACCGTTGTCGTATTCTGCATTCTCTACGCATATTTCCTACAATGTTACGCCGTGCGGTGTTAGCTAGCGATTTTACACGAGCCGTGTTTGTTTGTTGCCTCAAGTCATTTGTATGTTTTTTATGCCTTTTTATACGTTAATGCTCGTGGACTTGTCCTCTTTTCACGGTGAAAGGTTTTACTTATTAGCTTTATATGCCTTTTTATTATACGATATTTAGTTCAGCTCTGCTTAAGCTAATTACCGAGTAAAAAACGACTGAAGACGGATTATATCGTTTAATATAATTAACTGTTGTGAGCCTAGGTAGTTTCGGGTAAGCTCTGGTACCCATTTTCAAGCCGAGTCAGGACACACTCTGGGTAAGGGTGAAGTGAGAGTTAAAACCAGTCAAGCTGGAACTCAACGGTCTAAGGACTAATTATTTAATAACAGCCTAATTAGATATTACATTATACATACATTTACATTTCAGCCGTATGCAGTCCACTGCTGGACATAGGCCTCCCAGAAATATGACTTGTATCATCTTGGGGATAGCCATAGTCGCCACGCTTGGCAGGGTTGGCGACCGCATCTGTAGATTGGGTGTCGACGGACGTTGCTGTCCGTCCGTAGGATTTTTCCCTTTGTCGCGGGTGGAGATGGGGTGGTGCTATTCTAGTCAGCCGGCATCACACGGCAATTCAAAAATCGGTATCACGGCAAAAAATTCAAATAATAAAAAAAAGTTAAATACCTATACAACTTTAAATAAAATGGCCCAGTAGTATTCCAGTAGTACAAAACAAGTCCGGTGCGGAAGGGTCCCGGATTTTCCCCAGGCTACCTTCCGCCCACACAGTCCAATCGCTCTAATAAGTCGAACGGTTTATAGACCCTAAGTCAGGTAAAAAAAAATGCACCATCAGTGAACATTTAAAAAATAGACTGGTGATTTATTTAAAAAGTACATAAGAAATATAAGTGCAGTGATATACATGCATCAGATATAAGAGCTGTTAGAGTGTATAAGCGAATAATAATAATGCTTTTTCGAACCAAGAGAAAACTGGTTTCATGGAACACATGTACAAAAAGTCATAAAAGGGGAGAGTGGGTTACATTTGACCAATTAATTTAACAAACGTCAAATATTCATAATCAATATTTTTCTTTTCGTGCAAATGAAATTGAAGTATATGAAAGTTAAATGTCTCAGCTATATTCAGTAAGTAAATAGTGTTCTAGGATTTTAAAAACCTTCATGCATTTAACTGTCATGATTTAAAGTCGGTGAGTTACATCGTATTGTATCAGTATTCATTTTTTTTAACAATATGTTTAACATATTCAGTTATTTTCATATTATCAAATTTAATATTAGGCTCAAAGTCGCCCAAAGGGCAGGGGTAGAGGGCTATGCTGGGAGTGTAACTGCACGATCAGATCAGAAATTATGTCATTCGCAGCAGAATCAAAGTACCCGAAGTAGCCCTCCGGATCGCTAAACATAAGTGTCGATTGTACGTAAAGCCGATTATGGCCGTTTGGACATAAAGGTCCTCGAGTAGCGACCACCTACAGGTGCAGCGTGGGCAGGCCTCCCACAAGGTAGATCGGCAACTTGGTAAAGATCGCGGCAATTCACAATCAAATCATCTTAAACTAAAATTAAACTCAAAGCAATTCAGTCTGTCAGTGTACGTAAAAATAATCAAAATGGAAACAAAAAAAAACCCTGAAGCCTTTGTCACAATGCTTAAAAATTCATTTTATTTTCGATTTACAGACTCAGAAGTCTAAATATCACCCTTTTTTTTAATATGCTTTCCTACCGAAAGAATACGAGTTTGCGGTGCTTGCAGTAGAAACTCTAGGACCTTGGTCAAGTGACACCAAATAAATGTGTAAAAGAAATGTCGTCCCGGCTTATAGTTGCCACAGGGGACTACAGAGCCGGATCCTTCCTGGCCCAAAAACTAAGTCTGGCAATCCAGAAGGGCAACGCCGCCAGTATTCTGTGCAGCATACTGGAGGCAGGGGGATTTGGCGAGATTTTTTACATATAATTTTATTTTATTATACCAAACTGTATGTATAAGACTAAGTTATGACTTCTAATACATATTTGATTGTATCAAAAAAAAACGTTGACATTTAAAACATAAGTATATTAAGAATTATGCTTTGCTGCTCAATTCTCGCGATTAAGGTTAAATTGTCAAAAATAAAAAAAACAAAAATTGCTACATAATATATGTATACTTTTCTGTTGCTTCGTATTAATTTATTCAGTCCGGAGATTTTTTTTTGCATCTCCGTTCTACTTTAAACATCTACAAGTTAACCTTAATCGCGAGAATTGAGCAGCAAAGCATAATTATGATAGAACTTCACGTACAGGTAAGTTCGTTATATCATTAAGAATTTTAGTGTTATTGTAATTTGTAATGGTGACATTTTTTATGTATTGTTAAATGGATTAAATTATAATTGTTCAGTAGATATAAGCATTAAGAAAAAACTGCAATAGTACAGTCATCTATTTTATTTAAACTGACCATTTAAATTAAATATTTGCTACCAACTCTTCTCGTGTTTATTCCAGGAAGGTTTGCAAACATCCGAATCCAACCAAATAACCGAGTAACCAAAAGCTGCTTATAAACTCATAAAAATCTATCGGGCGTGCGAAAATTAAATTTACCTAATTCCCTTATGGTGTACATCCCCCACTCTCCCCTCGCTCGTATTTCACTTGAACCGTAAATCCTGGATCGTAGACTGCCTCCTATAGACACTGGAGCTGTTTGAGTAAAAATTTCATGTATCAAAAATTTTTTAGACGTTTTTGCGTAGTGCAATATTATTATGTGTCACGTCACTTACGAATTAACTGTGACGCGAGAGGAAAAGCGTTCAAGAGGTTTATATATAAGGCTAATGTTTACCCGATAATACAGAAAAGGTAATTTTTAGTAATAAAAATGTTAGGTTAGCACATACTAACGCTGTTCCATCTCCAACGAACTAATGTAAAAGCGAGTAACAAACTTAAATAGAAATAAAATGAGTCATAAATAATTTATAAATGATATACCTATACAAAATAAAAGTACTTAAAATAAACCACTCCGAGCAGCTTTCGATGAAAAGGTGACCATCACGCTCGCTGCGTTGCCGCGTTGAATCGTAATGGAGAACCTTTGCAGCATAAACGGCCCGGAGCGTCTCCTGCAGGCGACGACCCACTACATAACCCTTTTGGGACACTTTTTTTATTTATCAGGATCGAATAACCTCGTGATTCTAAGAAAAATGAGCCATAGCACGTCCAGATCTGGAATGAAGTTTGGGAGAACGTTTTTTGAAAATGCCCTACTAATCCGGAAATCTCGTGCAATTACTTACTTTCCCGTAAAACAGTAAGGTACATATTCAAATGAAAAATTAAACGGAGTAAGTACACTTATGCTCAATACGGCAGTAGTTGCCTTTAAAACTACAGTAACTCGATATTGTGCAAAAAATATTTGCTCCACCTGCCAAGAAGCGAGACAATTACGGCATTAAACCTCCTGATCGGAGATCTCTCCCTGTAACAGTCTATGATATCAGCTCCACCGGCGAATGTCCTAGGCTGACAGGAAAAAACGAGCTGCTACAACTCATGCGGTTCCGGGTCCCACGTAGCGGACAACGCCGGGGTGCGAGCGCAACTGCGTCGCATTTGCGACAAATACAATAAAAGTCACGTCTCGGTCGACATCTTTAACACCACCAAAATTCAATTTAAAAAGCAAATCTTTGGGGCAATCCCAGAAGACTGATATATTAAGTCACATCATATGTTAATCAAGTAAATTAATTGTTGTTTAATTCATGTAAGTATAGCCTCTAGATACAAGATGCCACAAATCGTTTGTTTTACTATCCCAATTTGCAATATGATGCCAATAGAAAATATCTATTCATAATTATATATATCTATAGATAAGTAAACTGAATTTTCATGTGTATCTCGGTGAGGACTGTCATGGAGGAAATTGCATATTTTAGTGTGTAAGTTAGTTTTAATAGAATCTTATGTACATTTTTACTCTGTTTGTTCTCCTAATAAATAAAAATAAAATTTGGCACTCCGCACTATCTAGTGAGAGATCTGTGTCTCCTGCTCCAATATTGTGATAAAAATATTTTCCCACTTGTTACGGCCGTGGTGACGGATTGGAACAGATGTCTATTTGGGTCAATGTATGTACAGTCCAGTTAATAATCTTGTATACAAATATACATTATACACACATGTTTTTTTTTCAACAGGTCTGGCCTAGTCGGTTTACCTTGCCTTGCCTATGAAGCAGACAGCATTAAATCCCAGTAAGTGCATTTATTTGTGTGATAAGCACCGATATTTGTATTTGTTGCTGCGGTGCTACCGCGATAAACGATATTCGTTTTCGGACGATTGTCTGTGTCACTCTCATGACGCCTTAATTGGAGTAAAAGAGAATGATGCCCGAAATTTACGAATGTCGTGTTTCGCCGTGAGTCATGGGTTCCTACGTACTTAAATATTTGTATATTATATTTTTACGAGCCTCCGCCCCCCATGGACACTCGCAACACCAGAGGAGTCACAAGTACGTTGCCGACCTTTAAGATCTCTATACGCTCTTTTCTTGAAGGTTTGGATGTCATATCGGTCCCGAAATACTGCACACGACAATTCATTTCAAAGTTTTGCTGTGCGAGGCAGAAAGTTTCTAGAAAAATGCACAGTTGAGGACTGCCAACCATCCAAGTGGTGATGATGAAAGTGTAGTCGTGTAGAGCGCTGGCGGAAGGAAGCAGCAGGGATTAACCCGAACAATTCCTCGGAGCACTCTCCGTAGTAGATGCGGTAGAAAATGCAGAGTGAGGCCACACCTCTACGCAGTGCCAAGGAGTCAAGTCGGCCCGAGATATCCTGGCTGCCGACAATTCTAGTCGCTCTCCGCTGGATGCGGTCCCAAGTACGTTACATAAATTTAAGGCCGATTTTTCAATCGTCAGATCTCGATCGATGAATCGTCAGAGAGTCTATGGGTATCTGTTAGATATGTGCTTATCTGTGGTTTGAAAAATCAGTCCTTAATGAACAAAAAAACAATTAGGTACACTATTGCCTTTAATTACACTTTGAATAACGGACTGAAACTTCACTAGTACACTTAAGGCAATACATTTCAGCCGTATACAGTCCACTGCTGGACATAGGCCTATTAGGCCTCCCACAAATATGACTTGTATCATCTTGGGGGTAGTTGCCATATTCACCACGCTTGGCAGGCGGGTTGGCGACCGCAGTAGCTGTAGATTGGGTTTCGACGGACGCTGCTGCCCATCCGTAGGATATTCCCTTTGTCGCCTCTTACGACACTCGCGGGAGGAGATGGGGTGGTGCTATTCTAGTCAGCCGGCATCACACGGCAATAAAGCAACGAACAATTTATACTGTATACCAACTTTATATCGTGAGCACACGTGTATTTTGAGAGCGCTGGTGGCCTAGCGGTAAGAACGTGCGACTTGCAATCCAGAGGTCGCAGGTTCGAACCCCGGCTTGTACCAATGATTTTTTCGGAACTTATCTGCTAAATAATATTGTCTTCGGTTGCCGCGATAATTATCTTTAGCAGTGTTCGTGGTCATCGGGTGGACCCCATGACCAGGAACGCTGCTAAAGGGTTCGAAACGTCGGGATGTTTAAATTAGTTTATACGCGATTTAATCCGTTTTAGTTGTTTTATTTCATCTGCTAAATATCATTTGATGATTACCATGATTACCAGTCGGTTTTCGGTGAAGGAAAACATCGCGAGGAAACCGGACTAATCCCAATAAGGATTAAGTCTTATTTACGAAACGTCGTTCGTTCGTAAAACTAGTGCCTACGCCAAATCCAGGGATTAGTTGCCAAGCTGACCCCAGGCTCCCATGGGCCGTGGCAAAATTACCGACAGAAAGCGAGGAAGATGATAAATTGCTGTATATTTTGGTACTAAATGATAAATCATTAAATATGAATGAGTAGAATTTTTCCCCCATTTCAGATATTTAAGGAATTTTCTTTGAATACTTAATGGCTGCTTAAAAATGAGATCACAGGTCGGTTTATGCTTTAGTGATAAAGGAAGCGGAATGATTTAGATAAAAAATCTTTATCTAAGGGTGTAGAGAACATTGCATGAATGTACAGTCAGCGTCATATAGTTTTTTTTTATAGGCGGCAAACGAGCAGACAGATTGCCTGGTGGTAAGCAATTACCGCCGCCCACGAGCACCCGCAACACCAGAGGAGTCACAAGCGCGTTGCCGGCCTTTAAGGGGGGTTAGAGCTCTGGGAATCTTACTCACCATCAGGAACACAACACTGCATACCTGAAAGGGTTGTGGTCTTCTGTAAGGAGAAGGTACTTCCCCAGTTGGGCTGCCCCAGATTCAAGCGTGATGGTCATCGCTGTGCCCTACCTCTCATTGTTGGACGTAGTTTAAGGACATACCCGGGTTAGCAGCATTCAAAGTAGTCAAATAGTTCTTCTTTTTTTTTATACAAGACTGACCAGCGTTTGACCTCAATCACGCCTGATGGTAAGTGACGACGAGGTCGAAGGTGTAGCACGCTGGTTCAGTAACAGCCTATTCACTCTTGCCTTGAAGAGACCCAAATTATATCTTTCCGGGAATACAGACGAAGGGAGCGAATTCCATTCCTTAGCAGTCCGCATTAGGAAGTTCGGTACAACATATAAGCAGTACATACATTACATACATTTCAGCCGTATGCAGTCCACTGCTGGACATAGGCCTCCCACAAATATGGCTTGTATCATCTTGGGGGTAGTCATAGTCGCCACGCTTGGCATTGTTGGCGACCGCAGTAGCTGTAAATTAGGTTTTGACGGATGCTGCTGCCCGTCCGTAGGATTTTTCCCTTACGGCACCCGCGGGAGGAGCTATCTCCTCCTAGAGTGGTGCTATTCTAGTCAACCGGCATCACACGGCAGCATATAAGCAGTGCAGTGGTGTTTTTCTTGCAGTGAGACTCTGTTAGGTGTTTTTCTGTATGTGCAAGTCGTTCAGTGTTCAGCCTTTTTGTGATTTGTATTTTTTCTGTCTTGTATTCAAACGGAAGACCAGCGCTGGCCTTGCCAGCATTAAAACGCTGAGTTGCAATTTCGTGATAACGTGTTTTTTTCCGTTTGATTTCTTTGTATGTGTTATTAATTTGTAATGTGTTGTCATGGATAAATATTTTCTGAGCAGTTCTCAAAAAGTTTGTACATTTGGATCACGTCTTCGATTTTGATTAAAAGCGGTAGACTGATAGAGTAAATGATGCTGAGCGATATACATATACCATATTTCCCAAAATGTCCCATAAAGTTTGTATGGAACTTTCCTTTTTTGTTACCGAAAGTCTATAGAAATTTGGTAGAGGTGGTTCGAAGACGTGATCCAAATGTACAAACTTTTTGAGAAATGCTCTTCTATTCTATTCTAATAAAAAAAACGACTAATAGTTTTAAATATTCATACCAAGTTACAGTTTTCTAAGACTAACAGTAGAATAACCGTAGACAGACAGACATACATGATAAAAGTATAAAGGTTCCTAGTGGACTACGGAACCCTAAAATCGTATATTCAGGTTCCGTCACAGCACGTAATGCCTGTACTCTCCCGGGACGAGTACCGAGGTGTCTCCACAAATACTTGTATACAAGAAATTTACAAGAGCATAAATAAGTTTTGGTCCCGGGTACATCCTTAAGGACATCCTTAAACTACGTCCAACAATGAGAGGTAGGGCACAGCGAAGTACCATCACGCTTGAATCTGGAGAAGCCCAACTGGGGAAGTACCTCCTCCTTACAGAAGACCACAGCCATAATAGCACTGCTACCTTTCAGGTATGTAGTGTTGTGTTTCTGATGGTGAATAAGGTTCCCAGAGCTCCAACCCACTTATAGGTCGGCAACGCGCTTGTGACTCCCTTGGTGTTGCGAGTGCCCATGGGCGACGGTAATTGCTTACCATCAGGCAATCCGCTGCTCGTTTGCCACCTTTGTCATAAAAAAAGTACACTCTTTGTCACCTTACAGTAATGGAATAGGGTCAAAAAGTGTATACATAATTATGATTGTTCATTTACTACGAGTGCCACATTTGAATTTTTTTATGGCAAAGGTGGCAAACGAGCAGACGGATTGCAACACCACGAGCGTCACGGTTTAACGTCGAGTTGTTAATATTTAAAATATTTCGGGACAATCTTACACAAATCGACCTGGTCCTACAGTAAGCGTAGTAACGCTTGTGTTGTAGGTACTATTTAGACGACGATACATATAAATACTTAAATACATAGAAAACACCCATGACTCGGGAACAAATATCTGTGCTCATCACAAAAATGCTCTAACTGGGATTTGAACCCAGGGCCACCGGCTTCATAGGCAGGGTCACTACCAGGCCAGTTTGTCGTCAAACCGACCGGCCGGTTGTTAGTTTGTACATTTGAGCACAGAAATTGTTCCTGAGTCATGGGTGTCTATATATGTATTTAAGTATTTGTCTATTATATATATCGTTGGCTGAGTACCCACAACACAAGTCTTCTTAGGCTTAGTCAATTGTAAGAATGTCCTGTAATATTTATATCTTTAGAATCGAGCCTTCAATTTAAACCCCCGGTCGGAGGCAGGCTGTAAATATATTAAAATTCAATCAAAATATATTTTTCCACCCTTATAACGAAATCGTTATTAACACATTACCCTAACTAACTGGCCTTAATGTACAGGCATTTGCCTAATAAATTAAACCCACAATAAACTCCGTTATAAACTCAAACTACCAAATTCTAATATCTAAATTCCTAATACACAACTGAAAATTAACAACATGAAACCAAACGCGGTTATGGAACTTCTACCATCTCTATATTAACCTCTGAAGCCAGCGAATATGACCTTTATTGCAAGGCAGTAAAGAATACAGCTTTATGTTCAAAACAGAGAGGCAAAGAAACTAAACAACATGGGATTTTGAGCCTTATTCCTTTGAATTATGAGTGTGTAAATTGACTTGGAAATTGCCGACAGATGTTTGACTTTCGTTTTAAGTCGTTGTGTATTGTTAATTAAACTTTTAGGCCAAGGTCAAGGTCAGATTATTATATCGATTAGTAATAAGGCAATATGAAGAACAACTAAAATGAAAGCTAGGATTATTATAATAGTAGGTAAATATTCATATAATAATAAATTTATAGATTGCAGCAATAATATAGTATAAAATTTTATTGGCATGGCATAATTCATCATTCAGCATGGTGTTTAAAAATAGGACACGAAATAAAGCAAAACGGATAATATCGCGTATACTTATTTAAACTTCATTCTGAGGTTTCGAACCCCTTTGCAGCGTTCGTGGTCATCGGGATGATGTCCATCCTGTATACGCGATAAAATCCTTTCGCAATAATTAGTTAAGAAATAAAACAACTAATTATTTCATGACTAATTATTGCGGAAACCGAAGACAATAAAAATAGTACAGTTATTGATAAGAACTCAGAATAGACTGAATATAATTTGACACCGAGAACCATATAAAAAAATGGTTGACATATTATCATATCGTCATGATTTTGTTACAATAATTAACATAAATCGTAAGTAACTTTTTGAACCCGGGTATGTCCTTAAACTACGTCCAACAATGTGAGGTAGCACAGTGAAGTACTATCACGCTTGAGTCTGGAGAAGCCCAACTGGGCAAGTACCTCCTCCTTACAGAAGACCACAGCCATAATAGCACTGCTAGTTTTCAGGTATGCAGTGTTGTGTTCCTGTTGGTGAGTAAGGTTTCCAGAGCCCCTTAAAGGCGGGCAACGTGCTTGTGACACTCCTGGTGTTGCAGGTGCACATGGGCGGCAGTAATTGCTTACCATCAGGCAAATGAAATTAGTAGGTTATGAATTTGAATTTGGAACAGCTGTCAAATTCAAGTGGGGTGTCTATTCTAGTATATATAGATATTAAAACAGTCATTGATACGAAACGTAAATTCGCTATGTTTCTTTAATATAAATCGACATTGAACCCACACTCTTGTTGTAATGCCCTTCATTATGCACAGATACATAAACTACTATTCTAGTAACCACTTGCGCAATGTACAGTTCTGGTCCAGTGACCCATATCAAATTTAGTGAATGCCATTTGGTCTGACGCCCGCTCCTCGTGAAGGAGTTTAAATAAATATAATTCTCCCACACGTGTTACCAAACAATCTCTGACGTAAAAAGCCTTTCAACAAAATCAATGTTTGTGCCCAATCCCATTAAGGGCGCTGTCGAGGAGCGACTGGCACGCGGGCCGCATGCGGAGGTACTCCGCGGCGCTCAATCTGCCGGGAATTAAGAGGAAAATGTTTACGTGAACTATTTATTAAAGGAGAGGCCAGGGAAGCAGCGTGTATCATACATATATAGTCCTCCATGTCGTATTCGACAACGGCGACCCTTACCTTCCCTGATGAGCCCTTATGTGGCTTGCAAAACCAAACTTAGTTTTGAAAGCCCTGTTGCACAGAGAACGGAAAAGCTGTCCCTGGTCATTAAGAGTGTAAACGTAGGACGGCTTAGGCCGAGTCTTCCGACGATAGCGCTTTTGGTCCAGGTGTTCAAGCCGAGCTTCTTCAAAAGAAGCTAACCCTTTTGCGCCATTCCAGCCTCATCGACGCAAGGTCTTCCCAACGGTCAGGTGGTATACCGCACGCTTTGAGGTGTCGTTTCAAAATATCCCTGCATCGGAGAAACTGCCTTCCCTGATTTCGCTTGCCATCCGTTTCAGTACCATCATACATACATACGTTTCAGCCGTATGCAGCACTGCTGGACATAGGCCTCCCACAAATATGACTTGTATCATCTTGGGTTGTCATTGGCAGGCGGGTTGACCGCAGTTGCCCGTCCGTAGGATTTTTCCCTTTGTCGCCTCTTACGACACCCGCGGGAGATGGGGTGGTGCTATTCTAGTCAGCCGTCACACGGCAACGCGGGACGGCAGCGAGTTATATACAGTGTTCTTAGTCACTCTTTGAACCACAATTTTAGCATACTTGTGTACAACATACTGCAGCCCCGGATTCCCATCGAGATAACCATTATTCGACTAGTTGTAGACTAAATGGAGCTGATTTTTATGTGCAAAATCCATCCTTACTAAAGTCCAAATGTCGGAGGTGTGTCTCCGGTATAAGTTTATTGTTTTGCTAAAAATACCCCGTTACAGGTTTCGTATGCAACCTCAAGTCCACGGCTCCCTGGGATGCTATGACCGTCTCCAGCAATGATAGCCAGAGTTCATACTAAGATGTATGGCTGCTTACTCACTAGCGACGGTTGGGTGACGTCGAAATGTAAGGGTGACGTCGCTGTATCCCAGTGGGGCATAGGACTTACAATAACGCTTCAAAGGCTGTTGCTATCTCTGTCGCTTGGGTATAGCTGCTTACTCATGTCGTGATTGTTTAACGACGTCGCTGTCAACGTAGAATCCCAACAAGGCTGGTGACTTGCAACTAGGCTTCGAAAGCTGTTGATGTTTCTGTTAATACGCGACAGAGCTATAGCTATAGCAGAGCTAAAGTTGCTTACTAACCTCTCGACGGTTTGGCAACGTTGAAGTGTAAAGGCAACGTCGCTGTGACATCCAAGAGGTCTTGCAACTGTTCGCTGTCGCATATCGCTCGCTGCGTAGCCGCACAACTATCGCGCCGCGCCGTATTAGAACGGGCTCTCAGTGATATGTGCAATTAATTACTAACTCTTCCGTATACGCCACGATCGCATTTACATTCATCCTGTAGAACAACAATAAACCATTTACTGGCGCGCACGTACGCGTAAATAATGTTTGTTTTCTTGGCCTAGTGCGATAATAATGAAGTTTATTTAGGAAGTCGGATAAGAGCCTTATCTTGTTAACTTTGAATCAAATATACGGATCTATTTATTTAGCTTACACTAGTGGATGTAGCATGTAACACGCTTAATTTATTATGCAAAAATGTCTGCAAGCGAATATATTCGATATTTAAATCGAAAGAAAAGTAGAAAAAATTTACTCGAAGTGGGACTCGAACTTACAATCACTGGGTCACTAGCCTAGTGCACTAACAATTGTGCTATTCAAGTACCGCTTAGACTTGTCTTTTTTTTCTATTTTATCCCTCGTGGTATACGTCCTCATGGGCGACGACTGAATGACGATGAGACGATAAATATTATGATGAAGTGTTTTTCTATTTTTCTTCCGATTTAAATATGGATTATTAGGAAGTAGTAGGTTGGCAACCCTACTGCTCGGTAACTGTGTGGTGATATACCTCGTAAACGCTTCATAGTGCAGTATCTGTGCAGTCTGTCTTGCAGTAAACAGTGCAGCTAATTTGTCGCTCAAGTGCATGGAGCGAACATTAATTAGTGCCGACACAGGACGATTGATGACGTCACATGTGCGTCTGTCACGCCATGGCGCGAAATTGTGACGTGATTTACGTTATGGTTATTTTTTTTAATACGACGGTGGCGAAGCATATGGCCCGCCTGATGGTAACCAGTTACCTTAGCCTATGGACGCCTGCAACTCCAGAGGATTCACATGCGCGTTGCCTACCTTAAAAATAAGTACGATTTGTTTATTGAATTTGATTGTTTCTGTCAAAAATGTCATTTTTGGTATAAGCTTTTATTGGCGACTGTTTTTTTGCACATTCGTTATCTACTTACTCTTCGAAAGGATTCTAATGAGCCTGAACGCCATGAAGCGGATACAAACGGATCAACTCACGTGTAATTATATTATCGCACTAGGCGATATGTTTCGGGTAAGTTCTGGTACCCATTTTCAAGCCGAGTCCGGACACACCGCTCGCGTTGAGGGTGTATCGGTGTATCAGTGAGCGATACAGCCTCGTGAGCGGTGTGTCAAAAATGGGTACCAAGCTTACCAGAAACATATCGCCTAGTGCATGAGAATTACTAGTGAGTTTATCCGTTTGCAATTAAGTGACACGGTGAATGTATACATATTTTGAAAGTTTGGTCGTATAGATGTTTTTGTCCTTGGCTGTATTTACTCCGAGAGTCGCACCTCGCCAAAAGACCGGAGTTGTGGACGCTTGCCTCTATCATAGACTATAAATTACCATAGCGAACTGTTGACTGACCAATTCTAGTCCTTATTGCAATAATATAAGGTCTACTAATAGTCTGTTAAAAGATTTGCTGTTTGTACCTGCTGTGAAGTAGGAAGGAATGTTGAAAGTTGTTCATTATATTAAATATGTAGTTCTTTTGGCGAGTTTTCAAAAAAATTTAAGTAAGTATAAAATAATCCGACCTCTTTGGAATGGTGACTACTTAAGTCGACGGGTCTTTTTGATAGTTTTTAATAAGTAATTTGCTTTTATTAAAATATTTATTGCATAGTCCTTATAGCGTGTTTAAGCGTGATTCTGGCCTGGTACCGAGAACGTCGAAGTTCGTATATTTCGAGCATCTTTCTCTCTTACTTCAATTAAGACGTCATGAAAGTGACAGAGACAATCGTCCGAAAACGAATATCGTTTTTCGCGGTAGCACCGCTGATTCTGACCACCTTAATACATACGAACTTTTCGGCCGTGTTCAATGGACACAGTGTAAAGAAAAGTAGAAATAAATTAGAAAAAAAAAATCTATACAGTGCTACCCCATAGCTGACTCTATCGTCTCAGTGCGTCGCGCTCTGGCGAACTTATGTCTCCCCAGAGACACTCGAGACTTTTTTTATTTTTCAACTCATTACAAATTTAAAAGTCGTTGAATTTTAAACTATATAAAAACTTTAGGGACCTGAATTTTAATAAAAAACTCACATAAAATCGTTTTTATTAAATCCTATGTTTTCGGCTCTGATGGAAATTCTTTATACAATGATTTTTATATGTTTTGGAGTGGATTTCTTTGGATCTTCCGTAGCATTGTATCTACTTATATACTTTTTGAAATTAAATTAAAAAAATGTATTAAAAAAACAACAACCGAACTTCATTTTTGTCAAATCTTAGCTACTAAGTAATCTTTTTTTGAGTTCCGATTTCGTATGTAAACGAATACATCCCTTACAGTAAGTATAAAATATTTTGGGACAATCTTACACAAATCGACCTAGTCCTACGGTAAGCTCAGTAAGGCTTGTGTTGTAGGTACTAGAAGGCAATATATAAAATAGATAGATATATATATGTAAATACTCAAATACATAGAAAACACTCATGACTCAGGAACAAATCTACGCTCATCACACAAATAAATACCCTGACAGGGATTCGAATCCAGGACCATCGGCTTCATAGGCAGGGTCACTATCACTACTGTAAGGGGGATTTGCGCCTAGATGGAAAGCTGATAATAAAGATTATTTTTATTATATATACATAATATATTTTCATTGAGATTATTTTAACATAAGATAAATCAACTACTCGCTTTGACTGTCTCCCACTGACTCATCTAGGAACTCTCTGGTTACATGTTCGAAAGAGAATTTAAATTAAGAACTGACACTAGGCCAGCCAGGAATCTCAATCATCAAGAAGTCTGTGAAGGTCACAATCTTCACACTACACACTAACCCAGACCGGTCGTCAAGTATGACAGTACAAGGGAGACAGTGAGAGAGTGTAGAGAGTTTATTTTTATTTTTTCTTTGGTAGGTAGTAATTTTTTGTAATTGTTGGATATGTTTTCTTACAGAATAACGCAATATGTTTAAGATCTCTTTTGTATTACTGTTTTTAAAAAATAAGTCCCGCCGAGTTTCTTGCCGGTCATAAAGGTCAAAATGCTTCTCGGGTCAGAGGTGTTAGAACTAGAACCGGTGTATTTTTATTTTTCTTCTTTTGTATACTCGACGTGTAAATGTGCCCTTGTGGCCTACTTACTGAATAAACGTTTGAATTTGAGAGATGTCGCAGGACTTAAAGTTATAATTATTATTACATCTTTATGTTTCACAGCGCACCTGTTACGCCTTTACACCGAAGGCTTTCTTTTCTTATTTCCACAAAATCCCTTTAGAAAGTAAGTGACATCGAAAAACTGCCGCACCCGATAACGTTAATAGACATAACGTCGGGGTTTATCCCCAGCCCTCTCCCCGGGGACCGGGGACTACATCACAACAGATACGACACTTCAATAAAATTACTTTTCTTTGGTCGTTAATTTTTGTAATTATTTGAGAATAACTCATTTTTATGTGTGTTTGGCGTGTGATCAAACTCAAACTCAAAAGTTTATTCAGTAAGTAGGCCACAAGGGCACTTTTACACGTCGAGTATACAAAAGGAGAAAAAATAAAACACCGGTTCTAACCCTACACCTCTGACCCGAGAAGCATTTTGACTTTTATGACCGGCAAGAAACTCGGCGGGACTTATTTTTTCAAAACAGTATTACAAAAGATATCTTAAACATATGACATAAAAATGCGTTATTATTAAATGGTTGTTGAGAATAGCACCACAACATCTCCTCGCGAGGTTGTCATAAGAAACGACAAAGGGAAAAATTCCACAGACGGGCATCAGCGTCCATCGATGCCCAATCTACAGCTACTGCGATCGCCAACCCGCCTGCCAAGCGTGGCGACTATGGCAACACCATCTTGAATCATCTTGAGGGTACTCAAGATGATACAAGTCATATTTTTGGGAGGCCTATGTCCAGCAGTGGACTATATAATACTTCCATCATCACCACTTGGATGATGAGAAAGAAACTTTCTGCCTCCCACAGCAAAACTTTGGAATGAATTGTCGCCTGCGGTATTTCCGGACCGATATGACCTCCAAACCTTCAAGAAAAGAGCGTATATCCATCTTAAAGGTGAGCAACGTACTTGTGACTCCTCTGGTGTTGCGAATTTTCATGGGCGGTGGTGGTTGCTTACCATCAGGCAATCCGTCTGCTCGTTTGCCTCTTACATCATAAAAAAAACATACCTACGGCTGAAATGTATGTAATGTATGTATACAAAACTCTACAGTTTAATAGTTATTTGTTATACAAGGGTGCAAAATTGTATTTTAACTGCGAGTGTGGGATTGAAACTCGAGCAAGCGAATGGATTCTATAGTTTAACCACGAGCAAAGCGAGTGATTTTAAAATAGAATCCTGAGCGTAGGGAGTGTTTCAATACACGAGAATTAAATTACAATTGCACCCGAGTGTAACACAAATCTTTTCCCTTCACTACAGCGAGGAAAGTGAAACATGCAATAAAACGTTTTGAAATCGCATTGACTTCTTCTTTGCGTTTAGATACATTCAAAATTATTACAAAAGGTGCCTTTAGCTTGGTTAGCTTGTGGTGGCCAGTACGATTTTCGAATGTTCTAATTCGATTTTCTACTCGGTGCGTGTGCGAGTTACCGCCGCCGCCGCGGGGCAAGTGAATTGTACTTCGTGAATTTAGACTTTAAAGCCATAGCAATAAGAGCTATGAGAAGTCAACTTACTTTAATCACTAGTGGATAAAATGCGTTTTTACCTTCTCGCATTAAAGGATAAACAAGCGCTTTACGAGCTAGTGAGGGGAAAAATTACAAATGTGCTTATTCTTGGCAAATCTGATGATAGTTATGTGATCTATGGCCGGAGCTCGGGGACCATAAACTAGTATTGATGAGTCCCGACTCCGAGGGTGCAAATGTGAGACGGTTCGGGACTTCGTACAACTTTGATGAAGACAACCTATGAGCTATGAATAATCCTGCTTCTATAGTACTCGTATTTTGGACCCGGGTATGTCCTTAAACTACGTCCAACAATGAGAGGTAGGGCACAGCGATGACCATCACGCTTGAATCTGGGGCAGCCCAACTGGGGAAGTACCTTCTCCTTACGGAAGACCACAGCCATAATAGCACTGCTACCTTTCAGGTATGTAGTGTTGTGTTCCTGATGGTGAGTAAGGTTCCCAGAGCTCCAACCCCCCTTAAAGGTGGGCAACGCGCTTGTGACTCCCCTGGTGTTACGGGTGCCTATGGGCGACGGTAATTGCTTAACATCAGGCAATCCGTCTGCTCGTTTGCCAACTTTGTCATAAAAAAATAAAATGCTCATACAAAAGTCGCTTGCGTTGTCTGTATACATAGATCAATTAAAAAAAACTTAAGCGTCTGCTTGATGTAGGTATGATTAAGAGCTGTCGGCTTCGTCGCACAACGTATCAGCATTGCGATACAACGTGGAATACCGCTAGCATCATTGGTACAGTCAGCATCAGAAGTGGCTAAGCGTTTCACACGTCAACACATCTCTATAGTGAAGAGAATAAGTGCGTGTAGGTCATTTTGAACACTTCAAACGCTTAGCCACTTTTGCTGCTGACTGTACAACGCCTCAAGGGCCATTTTTAGATTTAAGTTCGTAAGTATTGAAGTAGTTATTATAAAATTGTTATCCAAATAGCTGTTAACGAAAAAATAAAACCGTTCACAAAACTCATCATCTTCTTCGCGTAGCCACGGCTCATGGGAGCTCCGCTTGGCAACTAATCCCAAGATTTGGTGTAGGTACTAGTTTTTACGAAAGCAACTGCCATCTGTCTCTCCAACTCGAGTAAACTAGGCTTTATTGGAACTAGTCCAGTTTCTCCCACGGTGTTTTCCTTCGCCGAAAAGCGATTGGTTTCGTATATAAGTTCCAGTGTTTCTTTGATTTATTTATTTAAACTTTATTACACAAAACAATTTCTAAATGGCGCACTTAATGCCTAATGGCATTCTCTACCAGTCAACCATTGGGCTAAACAGAAACATTCACATTGGTGCAAAGCGAAACAAGTAAGATATATTATTATTGATAGGTATAAACAAGCGCTTTACGAGCTAGTGAGGGGAAAAATTACAAATGTGCTTATTCTTGGCAAATCTGATGATAGTTATGTGATCTATGTCCGGAGCTCGGGGACCATAAACTAGTATTGATGAGTCCCGACTCCGGGTGCAAATGTGAGACGGTTCGGGACTTCGTACAACTTTGATGAAGACAACCTATGAGCTATGAATAATCCTGCTTCTATAGTACTCGTATTTTGGACCCGGGTATGTCCTTAAACTACGTCCAACAATGAGAGGTAGGGCACAGCGATGACCATCACGCTTGAATCTGGGGCAGCCCAACTGGGGAAGTACCTCCTCCTTACAGAAGACCACAGCCATAATAGCACTGCTACCTTTCAGGTATGTAGTGTTGTGTTCCTGATGGTGAGTAAGGTTCCCAGAGCTCCAACCCCCCTTAAAGGCCGGCAACGCGCTTGTGACTCCCCTGGTGTTGCGGGTGCCTATGGGCGACGGTAATTGCTTAACATCAGGCAATCCGTCTGCTCGTTTGCCAACTTTGTCATAAAAAAAAAATGCTCATACAAAAGTCGCTTGCGCTGTCTGTACACATAGATCATTTAAAAAAAACTTAAGCGTCTGGTTGATGTAGATAAGTTGATTAAGAGCTGGCGGCTTCGTCGCACAACGTATCAGCATTGCGATACAACGAGGAATACCACTAGCATCATTGGTACAGTCAGCATCACAAGTGGTTAAGCGTTTCACACGTCAACACATCACTATAGTGAAGAGAATAAGTGCGTGTAGGTAATTTTGAACACTTCAAACGCTTAGACACTTTTGCTGCTGACTGTAGAATGCCTCAATGGCCATTTTTAGATTTAAGTTCGTAAGTATTGAAGTAGTTATTATAAAATTGTTATCCAAATAGCTGTTAAAAAAAAAATCAACCGTTGACAAAACTCATCATCTTCCTCGCGTTGCCACGGCTCACGGGAGCTCCGCTTGGCAACTAATCCCAGGATTTGGTGTAGATACTACTTTTTACGAAAGCATATGGCAGTTATCTGTCTTTCCGACCCGAGTAAACTAGGCTTTATTGGAACTAGTCCGGTTTCTCCTACGGTGTTTTCCTTCGCTGAAAAGCGACTGGTAAATATTCAATAAAAAAAAAAAGATAAAAGATCTTTATTTTTCAATTTAGGCACATTACATGCACTTATGAACGTCAAAAAAAAAATCTACACCGGTTCAAACCCTACACCTCTGACCCGTGAAGATACCGGCAAGAAACTACGGCGGGACTTATTTTTTCAAAACAGTGATACATCAAATCTTAAAGTAGGTACTTACATAATTATGCGTAGTCCGATAAGAAAACATATCAAACAGTTTATTACAAGATAAGAAAATATTAAAATATAAAAGTAAAAATAATAATGTATAAACAAATTCGACTTCACAAAATAGACATACTTTAATATATGCTTTCTTATCTGAACTGTGTCATTTACATGATCTGGCAGTACATACAATTGTTGAATTAATTGCTAGGCGGTTTTGTTAGTTTCTGGTTTGGGCCATGCATGTTTGTCTGTCAAATAATCCTCTACTCTGTAATAGCCCTTAGACATCAAAGACTTTTTTAAGTAATTCTTAAGTACTGGGAAGGGTAATTTTAAGGCATCATCAGGTAACTTGTTATATAAATGAATACATTGCCCAAAAAATGATTTATACACTTTACGCACACGACACTTTCTAATAGCAAGCTTATTCTTATTTCTAGTGTTATAGGTATGGATGTCACAATTTTTTGGTAAACAACTGAAGGTTTTTAATAACGTACATAATATTTTCATATATATATTGACAAGCTACAGTTAATATATTAATTTCTTTAAAAAGTTTTCTAACAGATGCACCTGCTCTTAATCTCCAGTGTTTCTTTGATTTATTTATTTAGACTTTATTACACAAAAAAAATTACAAATGGCGCACTTAATGCCAAAGGGCATTTTATACCAGTCAACCATTGGGCTAAACAGGAACATTCACATTGGTGCAAAGCGAAAAAGTAGGATAATATTGATAACTAAAATAAATAAGCGAACTGAAAAACGTTATAGACTACATATGAAATACACAAATTTAATATTCCAATATAAATATATGAATAAATATACTACCATATAATTATTGCACATTATAGATGACTAGCTTTCGCCGGCGGCTTCGCTCGCGTTATGAAGTATATAAGTTACTTTTAAGTTATTTTTAACACACTATCGTTCAAAACGTAGTTTTGTATGCATGCATGCTTTTTATTCGGAAAATGTCGTTTTATCCACAAATGCCTACGTCATAGTAGCTTTATGCATGCAAAGTCTCAGCCCGATCGGTTTAAAATTGACAAAGTTTCATACAAACTTTCATCCCCTATTTTTTTCTCTTGGGGGTAGAATTGACCTAAATCCTTTCTTAGCGGATGCCTACGTCATAACATTTACCTGCATGCCAAATTTCGCGCGAATCCGTCCAGTGGTTTGGGCTATGCGTGAAGCCGACGATCTTGTACTCAATCCCAGTCAGGGCATTTATTTGTGTGATGAGCACAGATATTTGTTCCTGAGTCATGGGTGTTTTTTATGTATTTAAGTATTTATATGTTTCTATTTATTGGGTTCCCTTTATTTGGCATAATTTGTTTTGTCCGAATCTTAATACGCATACCAAGTTTCGCATAATTTATTTACGCCGAATGTTAATATCGTCGATATTTATTTAGCCTAATTCTTTAGTAGCTGAATACTACTTTGTCCGAAAATATATTAGCATACTATTATTGAGGCCGAATATCCGAAAGTGTGTTAGGTTAGGTTAGAACTGTGACCACAACAGAAAAACAATTTCGGTTAGGTTAGGTTAGAACTGTGAACACAACAGAAAAACAATTTCGGTTAGGTTAGGTTAGGTTAGAACTGCGACCACAACAGGCCCGGTACCGCGAACATCGAAGTTTGTATATTTAGAACATCTTTCTCTTTTACTCCAATTAAGGCATCATAAGAGTAACAGAGACAATCGTCCGAAATTTACGATTATCGTGTTTCGCGGTAGCGCCGCAGAAACGCACTCCTGGGAAAAAAATCGTAATAATTCGGGCTTTCCAAATTATGCGTATCAACCATTCGGCTTAGTTTAGTTCTGCGTAACAGAACTCGGCAAAACAGAATTATGCGAGATCAATTTCTGCTCATATACAATTATAACAAATCTGGGTATGCGGTTTAAAATTATGACAAAACAAATTATGCGTAAACAAGGGGAACCCTATCTATTATATATATCGTCGTCTAGTACCTACAACACAAGCCTTACTGAGCTTACCGTACGACTAGGTCGATTTGTGTAAGATTGTCCAGAATTTTTTTTATTAATCTCCGTTTTCGATGGTACAGCGAAACCCAACGCGTCAATGCAGAAATGGCTGGTATATTTGTGAGAAGTCACACTGACGCCGCAAATATTTGCTCACCGGCCTTTTAGCAGCGGGTGACGGGCCCAAACAGACTGTGTTTGTAAAACAGGGCCTATGGCGCGATAGCGTATAGACTTGTACAGTTGCCATCAGATATATAGGAGCTGTGATGGTGGTCACAAATATCTGAACATGCACTTTATCGCCTATTTGTGTTCTATCGCTTGTATCGGTTCTGCTCTGAAGAACTGTTCGACATGATATCAACGGCCGCTTACCACCGCACCGCTCGCCGTCAGCAGTGCATTCATCCTCACAACCTGGAGCCTAAACGGTCGCGCACTAAGCGGTTTAAGAGGAATTTCCTCCGGCGAACGCTCCAGTTGCAGAATGAACATCCTGCCGAGGTTTTCCCTAGCGACTACAGTATGAGGTTCTTCAAAAAAGGAGTGTATAAGCTATTAAAAGGTAGGCAACGCGCATGTGAGTATGCTAGAGTTGCAGACGTCCATAGGCTACGGTAACTGCTTACCATCAGGCGGACCGTATGCTTGTTTGGCACCGTCGTTGTATAAACCTCCGGAACATTTCGCGTGAGTGACTAAATACCGTACCCACGGACGTCCAGCCGAGGAGAGCGGTTCCATCCTTACGTTGTGAATGTTCCATTCATTCGTGAAACGATTCGTTTCTATCTTCCTAATGGGGACTAATAAGGAATGAAATTCGCTCCCTACGTCTGTATTCCCGGAGAGATATAATTTGGATATTTTCAAGGCAAGAGTGAATAGGCTGTTACTGTACCAGCGTGCTACACCCTCGACCTCGGTGACACTTGTGGTCAGAACTCAGAACCTTCGATTCTTCGGATCTTCGTTCTTTCGAATCTTCAAATCGCACGAATCTACTGGTGGGTGGCGTAATACCGTTCACTGTGGGCCGCTTTGGGGGAGGCCTATGTCCAGCAGTGGACGTCTTTATGCTGAGATGATGATGGTAATGTAATGACTGATGATTAAACTTTTAATCAAGCTTAACCATAATAAGAGTACATCATTTAGATAACACCAGCCTTTCGGCATGGTCTTTACAAATATTCCATCCTGTATAATTAAGATACCTTCGTCATTTTGCTTGCATTTTTAAACACAAATCGTCCTACTACTTAGTTACAAACGGATAAACTCACGTGTAATTATATCGCACTAGGCGACATGCTTCGGGTAAGTTCTGGCACCCATTTTCAAGCCGAGTCCGGACACACCGCTCGGGTTGAGGGGGTATCGATACACCCTCAACTCTATGAGCAATACACCCTCAACGCGAGCGGTATGTCCTGACTCGGCTTGAAAATGGGTACCAGAGCTTACCCGAAACATGTCGCCTAGTGCGATATAATTACACGTGAGTTTATCCGTTTGTAACTAAGTATTACTATCATAACAGTTTTAATTATATTACGAATCGTCCTATGAATTGGAATTGCATCAAGAACACAAACCCTGAATAAGTAGTCAGGTTGCATTGTAAGTGAAATGGTAGTGACAGCGGGAGCGAGGTGGCCGGTGACGGCTGAGATTGCTCGGGCAAGCCGGAGATATTGCGATCAATTATTAACAGAACACGCCGTTGCCGACGATTGTCTCGGCGTTATCAAGGTAACTCGAACGATTCTCACCTTCCGTTTTCTGTCTTTTCACCTGGTGGTAAGCAATTACCGTTGCCCATGGGCATACCAGGGGAGTCACAAGCGCCGGCCTTTAAGGGGGTTTGGAGCTCTGGGAACCTTACCACCAGGAACACAGCACTACATACCTGAAAGGTAGCAGTGCTATTATAGCTGTGAGGAGGAGCTGTGATTCTGTAAGGAGGAGGTACTTCCCCAGTTGGGCTGCTCCGGATTCGTGATGGTCATCGCTGTGCCCTACCTCTCATTGTTGGACGTAGTTTAAGGACATATTTTCTATTTACTATTACTCAGTGTCAGTCTTAAAACCACAATTAAATATGTGGCATTTGAAGGCAGTGAACCTCAGAGACGGTACAATACAAGCCGAATCAGGTTGAAAAGTTTTTCGTGGGATCATGATGGAATTTGGCTTATAATAACTATTAAATAAATAAAAATTATAGGAGACATGCTTACTTGAATTGAAATTGACTGTCAAATTGACTGTGAAACTGTGTTCAAGAAGGCGTATGTTGTTTGTACTCAGCCAACGATATATTTATAATATACAAATACTTAAATATACAATTAAAACAACTATGACGCACGAACAAATATCTGTGGTCATCGCACAAATAAATGCCCTAACTGGGATTTGAACCCAGGACCATCGGCTTCATAGGCAGGGTCACTACCCACTAGGCCAAACCTGTCTCCGTGCCCGTGTAAATTTTTCTCGAAGTAACAAATATCAACCTTATTCGTTTTTTTTAATCTGCATAATAAAATATGATACGTTATTTTTTTGTCACATTTGACGGTTTTAGTCGGCGATTTTTCATATATCCATAAATACAGAAATTATCTTAATAACAAAGGAAAATCTCCTTTAGACAGAATGTGTTATTTACAACATTGAAGGCAGTTTCCATCCATGTGGTATTCGATCTTTCCATCCTGTATATTGTAAAACAGAAAACTGGTGACCGTTCTAGTCTTTCGTAAATATGTGTAGTAAACGCGAAAGTTTTAAGTGTTATAGAAAACTGGTGAGTTGTCGTGGTAGGGGCAAATAGTAATCGCCACGTTCAATCGCAAGTGCAATATTGATACCCATCGCACGTTAGCCCCTACTGAATATCGATTCTCCGGCGTCACCGGCTCACATGTGTTGTGTGCTCGTGTGTGCTTTTATTAAACATGAGTGTGTGAAAGTTTTTTCAGTGTTCACAACACTCTTACACCTCACTAGCTGGGAAAGAACTGTTCTTTAAAACCAGATGACACAGCCCCCTCTGAAAACAACTATTGACAAGGTATTTTATTCAGTTGAGGAATATTTATTGGATGACGATTCAAGATATTAATACATGTAGTATAGATTAGATATTAGGTGACATGTATTGTGATAGTTTAAGAGTATTCTATTAATCTAATTGTTTTAAAGTATTTGAACTTAATTTTCATATTTTTTTATTTGACAATTTTGACATCTAAATATTTAAAATATTATGTTAGTTTTTATAGAAAAAAATAAATCGCTAGGTATAGATTTGATTATGTTTATACTTTATTCAAACACAATGTATATTATTATATATACTGAATATAACAAATAAATTTAAAAAGGTATATTGTATACTAAGTGTGGCCTGTGATAGAAGCAGTAACTTTAGGGATCGCTTCTACGCCAAAAACGTGGCAATATTTGAACTACAACTTTAAAAAATTGTGTGATGTACTTGGGATATTTTCGAACAAATTAAATAGTATTAGCAATGGACAGCATCCAATAGTTTATTTGACGATTGTCAGCCTACAGCTTCATATTTTTACAATACATTCCTGCAAAAATCTTTTTTTATTAATATTTAGTGAACTATAAGTTATTTTCAAAAGTCGTAGAACAAATGTTGCTACGATTGTGTAGAAATGATGCCTAAAGTTATTGCTCTTATTACAGTCCACACCTGATATAAAGTTCATGTTCAGATATTTGTGACCTCCACAACTCCGATGGTGACTGTACCTTATTTTTTTACAGATGTGGGGGTAGCGGCATGATGAGTAAAGACACTGTTGACTGGTTGACTTAGACTACTTTATTCCTTACTCACTAGTGCATATATACATGTGTGCTTCCTTAATATTACGTTCTTAATCTACATAATATGTACAATCACTATCAACCTATGCACATATCGCACTGGCTAGGTCAGAGAGGCTGCAGACAGGCCAAACAAGCCTTGCCTAGCGTCAACGGCAAGCTCACCAGGACACTCCTCTATCTAAACAAAACCAAGTTAAGAATGGTAACTAGTGTCATAAGGTCATAACAGGTCATGGACCATTTAACAAGCATCTATTCAACTTAGGTGTTACAGACAGTCCCCTATGCCGAGGATGCTTGGAGACAGAAGAGACGGCCGCTCACATGGTGCTGGAGTGCAGCGAAGTGGCTACACACAGGGCAAAATATCTCGGTACCCCGAGTAATCTCCAAGAGGTACTACGAGACGTTAAAGGTCTGGTTGGATTCCTCGGGGAGTTGGGCTGGCTGAGCTAACCGGCCTCCCATCACGCAAAATAGGCGCCCAGTCGTCGAGTTGCGGAAACCCGCCCGTATTACAATTACAATTACTATCAACCTATCGTCACGCGCCGAGATACTGCATACAGTACTGCGTTCCTACCGGCACAGACATACATGCCAAAACAATAATGATTCATAGTTGAGTTGTTGATAAAAATCATAAGAATTTGTATGTAATTAGTGCGATGCCGTGTCAAACCGCATTGCTAAATACTCTGTTGAAATTAATAACTTTGTTTGTATGTGGTTTTAATTTACTGCGTGTATACATTATATGCGGTTACGTAAAATGTTTATACAAATCAACAATTTCTAGCTTAATAATGTTTCTGAATATTACAAATATCGAATGTGTTTTTATATAAACAAATAAATATACTTTTAACAAAAAATAAACCCGACTTCAAATAGGTACTAAAAAGCAACAAATACTTATATAAACATGTCTGGAATAAAAATTAATTTCATTTCATTTCATTTCACATATAGTACAGAGTGCACCGAGAGGGAAGTGAAATATTGTAATAGAGAGTAATTTATTCTCGTCTGCCGAAGGCTGCTGGAAACGAAAAGAGTGGCTAATTATCATTATATACTAATTAGTGGAAGTGGAGTGGGTAATTATACAAATACCCATGACTCAGGAATAAATATCTGTACCCATCACACAAATAAATGCCTTTACTGAGATTTGAACCCAGGACCATCGGCTTCATAGGCAGGGCTACTCACTAGGCCAAAGCTGTCGATATTGTAGACGTCTTCCCTTCGTTTAGGATTCAATATATGCCTGTAAATATGTAACATTGCTCCCTTGTTACAATTTGTTTGGACCCGGGTATGTCCTTAAACTACGTCCAACAATGAGAGGTAGGGCACAGCGATGACCATCACGCTTGAATCTGGGGCAGCCCGACTGGGGAAGTACCTCCTCCTTACAGAAGACCACAGGCATAATAGCACTGCTACCTTTCAGGTATGCAGTGTTGTGTTCTTGGTGGTGAGTAAGGTTCCCAGAGCTCCAACCCCCCTTAAAGGCCGGCAACGCGCTTGTGACTCCCCTGGTGTTGCGGTGCCCGTGGGCGACGGTAATTGCTTGCCAGCAGGCAATCCGTCTGCTCGTTTGCCGCCTATGTCATAAAAAAAAATCTAACCATGTTACAATTTAACCCCCAAAAACACAATGAGACAAAAAAGGCGTTTTGATATAAAACATGTTATGTAACAAACATGAAGTGGTACGTACCGCGTTCACACTCACCCCATTATCCCTAAAAGCAAATATCAAATAATACAGATATCGTAACTAGCTTACGTTCCTGTCGCTCACAAAACCGAGGAGTCTAACGCTAGACTAGGGCACACAAAACCGGTTACGGTTCCGGTTTTGTTTGGCTATCCTGAATTACTGAGTGTAAGGTTACAAAGCCTTGAGCACCGTCGCAGGGTTGCTAGTTACCCTTACCATGAGTTGTGACATTGAGGTTTTCGATAACGAGTATCGAGTTTGCTATCTGTGCATCTCGCTTGTACTATTTAGTGCCAACGAGATGCACATAGTAAACTCGATACTCGTTATTGAAAACTTCAAAGTCACCTATAGAACCGGGGAACCGGTTCCCGCGGTTGAAAAATGAAAAATGATTTATTTCCGTTTTAGGATTTACAAAAATACTATTAAGGCTGGGAATTCCTAGTAAGCATAATAATGCTTGTGTCAGATAAACCCGCTCCTCCAATTAGTACTACATTTATTTACAGAAATTACAATCGTATTATGATAACTACAAGTACTTAACTAGTTACAGTATAAAATCTAAAAAAGGCCCTTGAGGCATTGTAACAAGGATGCTGGCGGCATTTCCTCCTCCAATTTACAACTAGTCAATTGGCAGTCAGTACTCACAGGCAATTGTGCAAAATCATTTACAATTAAATTAAAGTAAGTCTATAATTAGTGTGATAATAGTGTAATAATATTGGAACTATTCATCACCATCATCATATCAGCCAATGGACTGTATCATCTTGTGGTAGTTGCCATAATCGCCACGCTTCGCAGGCGGGTTGGCGATCGCAGTAAAGTGGGTAGGCGGCGCAGTTTCGCCTACGCTGCCTATTCGTTGGTAGTTTCCCTTTGTCGCCTCTTACACCCGCGGGAGATGGGGTGGTGCCATTCTAGTCACCCACGGCACCTAACCGGCACTAATTATCACGCGAATAAAAAGACAAGACTGTTACTATTATATAACAAACCCACTATTTGCTAACTACCATATTAAAAAAAAGTTACAGTCCATATTACCCGAGGTCCCATTTACGACGGTTCACCCTCGTGCTCGGCTCTCCTCTCACCAAGCAATGGAAATAAATAACAAGGTGACGGGTGACAATGCGACAGGAAATGATCGCAGGCGGCGGGTGGGTTAACACTTGGAGCGATATTTTTTTTTATGACTAAGGTGGCAAACGAGCTGATGGATTGCCTGATGGTAAGCAATTACCGTCGCCCATGGGCACCCGCAACATCAGAGGGTCATAAGCACGTTGCCAGCTTTTAAGGGGGTTTGGAGTTCTGGCAACCTTACTCACCATCAAAAACACAACACTACATACCTGAAAGGTAGCAGTGTTATTATGGCTGTGGTCTTGTAAGGAGGAGGAGGCCCTTCCCCAGTTGGGCTTCTCCAGACTCAAGCGTGATGGTACTTCGCTGTGCCCTACCTCTCATTGTTGGACGTAGTTTAAGGACATACCCCCGGACATATCCAAGTATACCTTCTTTGCTTTCTTCAGAGCCTTGAGCACCGTTGCAGGGTTGCTACTTTGTCTGTGTTTTACAGGATACATTTTGGAGAGTGTGCACAGGAATAGCACAATTTAATTCCACCATCTTCGTTCCACCGGACGTCCAGGCAAGGTGAGCGGTTTCATCCTGATGTTCTGAATATTCCATTAATTCGCACGAAGCGATTCGCTTCTACCTTCCTAATGCGGACTTCTAAGGAATAGAATTCACTCCGTTCATATGTATTATTGGTTATAAAAAATTTGGCTACAAAAAATTCTGACAGCACCTTGCCTTGACATAAGTTGCGAACAGATCTTTTTTTTTTTTTTTATGACATAAGCGGCAAACGAGCAGACGGATTGCCTGGTGGTAAGCAATTACCGTCGCCCATGGGCACCCGTAACACCAGGGGAGTCACAAGCGCGTTGCCGGCCTTTAAGGGGGCTGGAGCTCTGGGAACCTTACTCACCATCAGGAACACAACACTACATACCTGAAAGGTAGCAGTGCTATTATGGCTGTGGTCTTCTGCAAGGAGGAGGTACTTCCCCAGTTGGGCTGCCCCAGATTCAAGCGTGATGGTCGTCGCTGTGCCCTACCTCTCATAAAATTAAGATATTATTGATACCGTAATATACTATTGCCGGTTTCTTTTCTTATTCCTCGCGTTATCCCAGTGGTTAGCCTTGCCTCATTCCTATGCTTGGCGTAGGCACTCATTTTAATAAAGCGGCAAATAAAGTCTGATGGTGAGCAATCACATGCCCATTGCCCAGGATCCACGATATTCTTATCATTTCGGAAATACATTTAAAATCGCTCTGCTATCATCCCCGCTACCCGCTCCCACTCGCGCGCACCCAACCGCGACACAGTAACGACTTCAATATATCTGTCTCGTATTATAACAATAGCAGTATACATTGCGTGATACAACCATACTACTTAATGGAATAAGGTCTTAAGTGGAATCCATTTTGTATACAAAAATGCTGTTCTGTGTTTCGGCCATTATTATTCATGACGCAGCACTTATTGGGATTCGCTCGCCGATAAGACTGTTTGGCTTTTACGAATCAGTGAATATAAACATGTCAAGAACATTAGATAGAACCTATTGTTTTTTAAGTTTTTTATTTGTTTTAAATTCGACACATTTAAGGTTCGACCCGGAAACTACGTCCAACAATGAGAGGTAGGGCACAGCGACGACCATCACGCTTGAATCTGGGGCAGCCCAACTGGGGAAGTACCTTTTCCTTACAGAAGACCACAGCCATAATAGCACTGCTACCTTTCAGGTATGTTGTGTTGTGTTCCTGATGGTGAGTAAGGTTCCCAGAGCTCCAACTTTTAGGGTAGGTAACGCGCATATGAATCCTCTGGAGTTGCAGGCAACCATAGACTACGGTATTGCTTACCGTCGTTGTATTACAAAAAAAATACAATCCTCCAGTGGAATCCCGCGATCCGAACCATTTCGTTGGTCCACCTTGTGGGGGTCTGCATCGCTGCGCCTGCATACGTGTTCACCACTCGAGAACCTTTAAGCCCCAACGGCCACCGGTTCACGTGCAAATGTCCCGCTCAATGCCATTTAAGATTAGTGATCTGGGAGGCTATATGGGTTACTTTAGTTCTGCTGCGAATAGCATAATTTCTAATGGGCGATCGCATTAGAAATGTTGTCATTCTGCTTCTAAAATAACGCCGATATTTAAATCGAAAGAAAAATAGAAAAATTTGACTCGCAGCGGGACTCGAACCCAAGATAATATAACCGAAGATATTCGCTAGCAAACGGTTCTGCATAATATGCATAAAGAATGTATAGAGTAGAATAATCTCAGAGCCTTATTATGTTACTACTTAAGTTTATATTATATTATAAGTAGAGAGTAGAGACTGCACGATCCCACAGTCAAACCGTGTAAACTGGTTTGTGGGACTTTGTTACCAATTAAGCTGTAACCTTTTTCATATTAATAAATTAAAATAAAAATAAAAAAAATAATAATAATAAAAAATAATCTAAAATAACGCCTCTAAAATCTACTTCTAAAAATCTACTTCCATGGTTCAAATCACGCTTTGACTCAAAAAAAATCTATCGATTTAAATATCGATGATATTCGCTGGCAGACGCTTCTGCTAAATAAAAAAACAATTTACTTCTAAAATAACCGTCATGAAATCCAAAATTTAGAATTTTGAACGTCTCAAGACCCAGACATTCAATAAAACACAGCCTGCGACTGAGCGCGATAAATTAACCCGGCAACAAAAGACTGCCCGTGAATGGGAGCACATTGTTCCGTCACGCGGACAAAGGGGGCGATTATGCGCCTCTCATTATAACTTACGGAGCTTGGCTGTTCACGGGGCGATTTTCTTGGATAAAAATCTTTGGCGTATGTCAACTGTCTGGGAAAGCAGCAAAAGTGTCTGAGCAGGTGAAGTGTTCAAAATGACCTACACGCTCTTATTCTCTTGATATGTGTTGACCTCATTTTGAACACCTGGCTTAGCCACTTCTGCTGCTGACTGTGCCTTCGCGAATTAGTTACATAAACGCCTAGTGGGTAGTGACTGCCTATGACGCCGATGGTCCTGGGTTCGAATCCTAGGGGCATTTATTTGTGTGATGAGCTCAATTTTTTGTTCCTGAATCATGGGTGTACAAATAAATATTTCAGGGCATTTTTAAACAAATTGACTGCGCCCTACGGTAAGCTTAAGAAGGCTTGTGTTGTGGGTACTCAGCATATTCGCATTGCGTATATTATTTTCCTATATCATCTTCCTCGCGTTGTCCCGGCATTTTCACGGCTCATGACAGCCTGGGGTCCGCATGGTAACTAATCCCAGAATTTGGCGTAGGCCCTAGATTTACGAAAGCGACTGCCAACTGACCTTCCAACCCAGAGGGCAAACTATGCCTTATTGGAATTAGTCCGGTTTCCTCCCTTCACCGAAAAGCGACTGGTAAATATCAAATGATACATACATCAGTTCTGAAGAACTCATTGGTACAATCCGGGGTTTGAACCTGCAATCCCCGGATTGTCGTCGCACGCTCTTACCGCTAGGTTAGCGCTATCTTTTTTTTTATGATATAGGAGGCAAACGTGCAGACGGATTGCCTGATGGTAAGCAACTACCGCCGCCCATGGACTCTCGCAACACCAGAGGAGTCACAAGTACGTTGTCGGCCTTTAAGATCCCTACGCTCTTTTCTTGAAGGTTTGGATGTCGATATATATTATTTTCCTAACAGTCGCCAATAATATATTTCCCTCGAGGCACTTTGAAACCTTCGTCCGAACAAACTTGGCAACTAATGATGGCTCCTGAATATTTAACTCTCGTAATATTTGTTCAAGATTTTCAACGAATACTTTCGGCAGACGCCGTGAGCCAGTCAACAAGGACCATTTTATACAGCGTTTAATTACTGGGGTTGCTAGTTTGTCTGTGTTTTACAGCTAGCCTAATCATCATCATCATTAGCCTCCGAGTCTATTACAGACTATACAAGCAGTGTCAGGTAGGGCGACAACGTTTTCCGTGACTGTGTAAGCCAATACGGGAGCGGCATACACGACCACAAGCCTGGCAGATGTAATGTGCCCGCGGCGAACAGGTGTCGGGGTTATGACGCTTGGCTCGCTTAATTGCGAGTGTCTTAAACCAAGCGTTGTCGTGGATTATACGTCCGTCAAATACTAGTTTACGCCACTTTACTCTATCCTCGGCAAGCTCCTCCCATTTGTGAACCGGGATGTTAAAGGCGTGCATTTTTTTTTTATGACATAGGCGTCAAACGAGCAGACGGATTGCCTGGTGGTAAGCAATTACCGTCGCCCATAGGCACCCGCAACACCAGATGAGTCACAAGCGCGTTGCCGGCCTTTAAGGGGGGTTGGAGCTCTGGGAACCTTACTCACCAACAGGAACACAGCACTACATACCTGAAAGGTGGCAGCGCTATTATGGCTGTGGTCTTCTGTAAGGAGGAGGTACTTCCCCAGTTGGGCTGCCCCAGATTCAAGCGTGATGGTCATCGCTGTAACATTAGTGTAGATTATTGGATCCTTATTGGTTGGTCTATCTAGTCGAGATATATATCAACTTAATACAATTTCTAAATATTTTACTAAAATGCCGAGGGAATAGAACTAGTAAATAAACCTTAGTATTTTTCTTAAGCATCTTTAAAGGGTTTACAATTTTATAGAATTTAAAATGCTCGCAAAATATAGTATTTGGTTTTCATTTGAAATGCAATAATAATAATGTTATTTTGAGAAGAATAAATGTTTATTGGGAATACATGTTGGGGCGTAAATGGTTCTTGAGCGACCATGTACCGTAAGGACTACAGTATGGGGTTCTTCAAAAAGGGTGTAAAGAGGTTTTTACGGGGTCGGCAACGCGTGAATGATGCCTCGGTATTGTAAACGTCCATAGGCTGCGGTGACCGCCTACCATCAAGCGGGCCGCATGCTTGTTTACCACCTTTGTGGTATAAAAAAAATGTACCGTAAGGCGCAGCGTTGGCAGACCCCCACAAGGTGGACCGACGATATGGTGAAGATTGTGGGAGTCCACTGGAGGCCGGTGGCGCAAAACCGGTCCCTGTAAGTTACAAGTACGTCTTTGTATATGTAAGTTTACAATACACAAAGAGTTCGCAGTAAGGACCAGCTACTAAAACCTAATACATACATACTTGTATCATCTTAGGGGTAGTTGCCATAGTCGCCACGCTTGGCAGGCGGGTTGACGACCGCAGTAGCTGTAGATTTGACGACAGATTTGGCCTAGTGGGTAGTGACCCTGCCTATGAAGCCGATGGTCCCGGGTTCAAATCCCTGTAAGGGCATTTATTTGTGTGATGAGCACAGATATTTGTTCCTGAGTCATGGGTGTTTTCTATGTATCGTTGAATGACTACCCACAACCTACAACACAAGCCTTTTTGAGCTTACCGTGGGGCTTAGTCAATTTGAGTAAGAATGCCCTATTATATTTATTTATTATTATTTATTTATTTATTGGATTTCGACGCTGGCCGTCCGTAGGATTTTTCCCTTTATCGCCTCTTACGACACCCGCGAGATGGGGTGGTGCTATTCTAGTCAGCGGGCATCACACGGCGTACTAGCCTACTAGCTATACCACAATTAAGGTTGGAAGTCGCAAACTTCCTCCGTGCAAACAACTGACAAGCGGATATATTTAGACGTCAAAGTCGAAGTGCTCAAGTTTTCACTTAAGGCGAACAATCGGGGAAAGAATCAGGTCTTAATGGATGGTGAATGGATAGTGCGCGGCATTGGGGGTTTTGCATAGTCAGTTAGTGCACGGACGCGGACGAGCTGGAAGTGTTACGAGGTTGCTTTCTAGAAATGTAAAAAAAAAAAAAAATGTGACTCAACCTAATACTCCTTAGTCCCGGGGCCGGGGTTAAACTAGGCCTTCAAAGGGATGCATTTCAGCCGTATGCTGTCCACTGCTGGACATAGGCGTCCCACACATATGACTTGTATCATATTAGGGGTAGTTGCCTTAGTCGACAGGCGGGTTGGCGACCGCAGTAGCTGTGTAGTTTCGACGGACGCTGCTGCTGTGTTACGGACAGGAACGACGTATATATACTTTAATACAGTTAGAGTAAAATGTCTTCATATATCCTCGTTTAACCTCAACCTTGAGTTTACTGTACTAATGTAAGATTGGACCCGGGTATTACTAAACTGGGACTAGAAACCACAGGTGTGGTGCCCAGCGTACCACAGAGCGGTGGAACATACTTCAATCGCCAACCCGCGTGGTTTAGAGGCCCATGTTCCGTGGCTGAAGTAGTATCGCAAAAAAAATATACTAGAGGTTTTCCTGCGACTACGCTCAATGACTTCACATGCCACTTCCATTCCCCCTGAACCCCTGCTGAATAGCTTGGAGCCTCGCCAAGCCAACCACAGCGGGATGAAATTTAATACGCCACTGAATATTTATTTATGATAATACTAATGATTCATGCGGGCGCAGGGCTAATCATTTTTCGCCTCCATACTTTGTGCGCAAGTTGGCGAATGTTTTATCGCTGTTACATTGTGATTTTAATACAAAGTGCTGTAGCTTAGAAAGAGCTGGTGCCCTAGTGGTAAGAACGTGCGAATTGCAATCCGGAGGCCGTAGGTTCATACCCCGGCTTGTACCGATGAGTTATTCGGAACTTATGTATAAAATATCGTTTGATATTTAGCAGTGGCATCGTTTATCTTGTGTATTTTATGAGTTGCTATGGTAAACATCCAACTCCAGCATTTTTATAGCACAAACGATATTTGTAAGTGATTGATAAAATAAAAACATCGACAGTCCTATTATCGATAAATACCACTTCAATGTCATACAGGCAATACAAAGGCAAATATAGGGTAATAGGGTGGGTTAAAAATAGATAACAATAACAAAACTATTAATTTATTTATATTTTACATACAATTTGGAAATTATAAAAGTAAATTGGATCAAAAGTGTACGGATTACGTTTTTGTTCAAGATCGCTGGCACGAGGCGTCTAAGTAGGTAGACGAAGTAAGACTGTACGTCTTGTCATTGAAGTAGTATGTAGTTATCTATAATTGTCGATATCTTTATTGTGGCAAGCACTAAGCAAATGTCGTTCGTGCTAGAAAACTATCTAGATATACATATGAGATACCTGCGAATACCTATGAATTTAAATTTCACACCCATGTTTGGTACATGGGCCTACCGAATATGGGTATGAACGTCAAATTAATTCGAATGATTAAAAGTATTCAATTTAGTGGTTGGAGACAATATATATCTTAGGAACGGGGCATTATTTGGCGCAGGTACCTTACTTAAGAAAAATCGCTCTATTTTTCTTAAATCATATTTCAATTTTGAATTGATATAGTAGTTTAACTTAAAAATCAAAGCAAATAAAAAAAATCATGAAAAGTAATTTGATTCGCTCTTAGTTGATCATAAAAGCTTCAGCAGCCTATGTCCTCGTTTGCCTCCCTGACCTGAAAGTCCAATTATCTCAGAGCCCAAGTGTAAAATGTCCGTTAATTTAACCCATGGACAATTTAAACTTTCTCCGGCAAAAAATCGCTCCAACTTTCTTTTAACTTCGCCCAACTAATTTACTGAATGAGCAGTAATTAAGCTTTGTCAGAAAAGTGAGAACTTTATGTACAGAATTTGTCTGAAGTTTACATTATGGTCATTTATTTACTCAGCTCTTTCATTTAAGTACATTACTGCAGAGGCCGTGAAGTAAGGGATTTAAGGACGAGATTGCGGATAAATTGAGTCCTTTAATCCCTGTTATAGTGCTTTTCTCAAACATTTCAAGAAAATGATAAAATTAAAATAACAACAAAGCAATCAAGTAAAAAATATAACTATCTATGGTTCATAGATTTCTTTTTTTTTTTAATGAATTGATATTGGAAAAAGCTATCCAGCACCAAGTTTAACCGATTATTATAACACCAATTATGCTTTCAAAGAAATTGTAACTTGGATGTATGTATTTTTTCCTTCGTCAGTCTAATCTTAGTTGGCAAATTTAAAAAGTTAGAGCTGCGGACAATAATGTGCTTTTCATACTAACTCCATACATTTATTCACGGCCTAGTCCATAAATGTGCAACTTCTTGGCATCATTTCGTGCCATTAACGCATACATTTCGTAGTATGTTTGAGAAAAAATACTTTTCACACTACAATATCGATAGTTAAGACACTTCTCTTCCTTGCTAGGAAGCAGCAAACTGGTACTTTTCTGGTTTAGGACATTTGCTTTTTTTTCTCGGCATCGCTACAAATGTATGAAAATAATCGATAACTAAATAATGTTTTTTGAAGCAGAAACGGCTGCTAACACCATATTTCAGGAATAAAGGTTAAATGGAAAAATCAACTGCCCGGGCGAGACTCGGGCGGGTTTATGGGTTGGCGCATCGATATCGATAAATTCTCAATATGACTTGAGACTCCGATATCGCTAAAAAGTTACCACGAATAATCTTATAAGAAATCACCATACATAATAGTGAACAAGCGTCAAAAGTGAACACTTGTTTCACCTCTCTTCTCAGAATATTCTAGAAATATTTTCGGTCTGTCGTTTTAAACCCGGGTATGTCCTTAAACTACGTCACACACACAGCCGTAATAGCACTGCTACCTTTCAGGCACGTGTTGTGTTCCTGATGGTGAGTAAGGTTCCCAGAGCTCCAACCCCCCTTAAAGCCCGGCAACGCGCTTGTGCCTCCCCCGGTGTTGCGGGTGCTAATGGGCGATGGTAATTGCTTACCACCAGGCAATCCGTTGTTTGTACATAAAAAAAAAAAGTTCGGCAACGCAATTATTATCTGATTTCGAATAATTTCTGTGTCCAATTAAAGCTTAATTTAGCGTTAATATAAAATAACCACGCTCAACTAACCACAGATTAAAATCAACAAGCCGCTGTCACTACCAATTAGCTCATTATGTCCGACTCTAGTGACAGCCCTAATCTCTGTATCGCCCGCCAATCAGAGCCAATTACCATCGACGCGGACCAATCACAGCGCGCGCTGCGGCCGTGGCGGCAACATGATTAACGTGATTCCCATTAGGGTTGTCAATTCTGGTTGCGGTTAAAAGGCTCTTGGGTTTTGACGCCTTAACAAGTATCACTTTGGTCGTGCAATATAGTAATGTCGGGGTCACTAATTTGGCATAAAATTGAATGTCAGAATTCATCATTTAGCATAATGCATTAGTTAGCAAAACGTGTGTTTAGGCACTGAAGCTGTATACATTTCAGGAGTGTGTAAGGAACCATCCTGTTAAATATATCAGTTAAGTTTGTTAAACAATAATTAAAATAGGCGTAGGGATGTGACAACCCCATTTTCTCCAGTTTTCTCCAGTGCAATCAGTCAACGCAGGGCAGCTTGTGGCGAGCTATTGGAGAGAATCGACTCCACGTACTTGAGTGCCCCTGGAGTGCCCTGTCGGATAGGTGGGACAGGGCCCCTGACTCTAGCTTGCCTTAACCGGCTGTCCAGAGTGGGGTCGCTAGAGCTGCATTCTCGAGGGTAGATGTGGAAACCTAAGTGACGAGTTAGCTATATGTTTAAAGTCCAGTGACACTTCTCTACCCTTAGCCGTTTGGATCGGTGTTGCCCTTGAGCCATCTTTGATATCGCTTTTTGTGGGGGCCCATCTCCATCTCGCATAGGGCGACTCACCGACTATCATCGTATTTTATTAGGCAGGGCAGGCAGCGTCCCGTTTTTTACCCAATAGATCAGTAGCTAGTCCTACTGACCCCAATAGCCTAGTACATTCTAGATTTCATTAAAACTCAATAGTCCCCACACCATAGCGGGTGCTGTCTCTGTGCGCGTTGCCGGTCTTTAAGATAGGAGTACGCTCTTTTCTTGAAGGTATGAGGGTCGTATCGGTCTGCAAATATCGCTGACGGCAAATCATGCTACAGTTTCATGTGCGAGGCAGGAAGTTTCTAGAGAAACGCACAACAGAGGATTTCCAACTATCCAGGTATTAAAAAATCTGCAGTTAACTAGGTAAAAAAAAAGCATTATGATGAAATTGATGAATTATGCCAAAAGATATTTATGCCAAATTTTCGGCAAGATAATAGTGAACCACTAATGACAGCATAACATTTTAGCAGTTTGATTTAAAATACAGCACTGGTTCTTTTATATGACTTAGGCTCTATAAACCGTTCGGAATCTGAGACTAAACGAATTGTGTGGGGGGAAGGTAGCCTGGGGAAAATCAAGAAGCCTTTTGTACCAGGCTTGATTTGTACTACTGGAATACTCCTACTGAGTTCTGAACGGCGGTCTCAACCCTGAGTGGTGTGTGGTGGTGTCGAGATAATGGGACAACATAGGTGCCTCTGTAAAATACTGTTGTAAATCGGATACAGTATTTTTGTAAACTTTATTCGTTTGTTTTTTATAATCTTGTAAAAACAAAAATAAACTCGCAAGAACCTGTATGCTTTTAGAATTCCTAACGCTGGCGGCGCCTTGCCAATAAAAGATAACATTTAGACATTGCATCATCATCATCATAATATCAGTCGAAGGACGACCCACCATGACCAGTTTTGCGTCACCCGCACCCTGCAGATCATTACGAATATTTACCAGGTATACCGCTATGCCACCTTTTGGGGGGTCTATCCACGCTGCGTCTTCCGTTACGTGGTTGCCACTCGAGAACCTTTACTCCACCAAGAGCCATCAGAACTTACAATGTGCCCAGCCCACTGCCACTTAAGTTTAGCGAACCAAAGGGCTATATTGGTTACTTTAGTTCTGCTGCCAAAGACATAATTTCTGATGTGGTCGCGCAGACACACCCAGCTTGCTCTCTCCTGTTTGGGTGTCTTTGAGCCTTCTTATGAGCCATAGTAAGCGATCACGTTTCAGTTCTATATATGTCATGACCGTCAACACACACTGGTCAAAGACTTTCGTCTTGAAGACATACTTCAGAAACCGATGGTACCGCCGTGGCCGGTTAGATGGCTGTGGTCTTCTGTAAGGAGGTACTTCCCCAGTTGGGCTGCCCCAGATTGAAGCGTGATAGTCATCGCTGTGCCCTACCTCTCATTGTTGGACGTAGTTTAAGGACATACCCGGGTTCAAAAGTAGTCTAAGGGTTAGGGCGTCTTATAAGGAATTTGTCTAATGATAAACGGGAACTTGAAATTCGCTCGACTAAGCAAAAAGGCTGTTTTCTTTTAGCATATAAGATACGGGTCATTACACCAAGTATCGTTTCAATAGCCAGTGATTAATAGACCAACTTTATCGTAATACCTGAAAGGCAGTTCGAGACATCATCAAAAACATACAAACAAATCTACGCCTTAACTCGTTCTTATTAGGACGATAGTCGTTTACAAGATAAATAGGAAATAGGCTGTTATAGTGCTAGTATAGAGAGTTGTACAAAGAAACTAATTTATACCCAATCGAGGACTTCGCATAAAGAAATGATTAACTGTCGCACACTCGTATTCTGAGCGTTTTTGGAAAATGGATCTTATGACATATATTTAAGATAGAATTTCAAGTGACTATAATAATAGAAATAGGAACCATCTTGTTATCCAAGTACAGTCAGCGCATAGACATACCATTTAACTAGACGGAGCGTGCTAATAATAATACCACGGTCGAAAGGGATGGATCTAACTTTCCATAGGTATGGCAAATACGGCGCTATTTTCTTCCATCCTTGTCACAGTCTCACATAATTTTGTTCCCCTCCAAACTAAACCCTTCAGAACTGTCAAAGTTGGAGGGATACAAACAAATATAATTGGAGATTTCTTGTGTTTTCAACCGAAGTTGCGGTAATTAATACAGAATAAGCTAATATATTAGCCATAAAGATTATGCTGTAAAGAAGAACTATAGTAAATTGTTCCATTTTGGGCTGCAAAAACCAAAATGTCATTGTCCTTTACTGGCGCTCGCGGATGCGTTCTCCAGTCATTATTCAGTATTCCTCCTAGAGTCAGCAGCAAAAGTTGCTGAGCACGTGAAATGTTCCAAATGATCTGAATACGCCTTTATTGTTAAGAGAATAAGAGCTTGTCTAGATTATTCTGAACACCTGACCCAGTTACAAACTACTGCTGCTACAGTACAGTCGTACTCTGGTACTTTGTCATCTACATAGCGCTTGAGTTTAACAGCGCAGGTCCGATCGTTTTGGCGTTCCTTGGGGGACACCTATCCATTATCTGACAGTGGAACTCCATCGCCTAAAGATGATGGTGATGATGATGTCCGCTCGTTTACCACTTTTGTCATTAGAAAAAGTTAAGTACTTGTAGTTACTATATTATTCTAGCTTAGGTTAGATTTAAGTTCACGTCTTTCCAGTGATGACTGGAAAGACGTGAAGTAACCTTAGTACTTAACTTTTTTTAATGACAAAAGTGGTAAACGAGCAGATGGTTGGAACACCAGGGGAGTCATAAGCGCCTGTTTTGAGCTCTGGGAACCTTACTCACCATCAGGAACACAACACTACATACCTGAAAGGTAGCAGTGCTATCATGGCTGTGGTCTTCTGTAAGGAGGAGGTACTTCCCCAGTTGGGCTGCTGCAGACTCAAGCGTGATGGTACTTCGCTGTGCCTTACCTCTCATTGTTGGACGTAGTTTAAGGACATACCCGGGTCCCAAAGTCTACAAGGCCTCCCTCAAAGCGAGTGTGCCTTGCATTTTGGGTAAATGCTATAATCACCACTTGGCAAGCGGGTAGCGACCGCAGTGATCGGTAGTTTTGGTCGTAGTATTAAGACGTACCTTTGCCTCGGTTTCTTCTACAAATGATTTATTACCTTCTAAAAGGTTAAAATCTACGCCTTAGAGCGCGCGGATTTAAACTAGCGTTTTATACGCACGTATGAGGGCAGTTCTCCACAATGTCATTGTCGGATTTGTAAATATTTTGTTAAATAATGTAAAACTACACTCAACTTTTGAAGAAATAACAATCCTTGTGCTTAGTCTTAATTAATCTTAATTTACTCCTTTATTTTTGGAGTTAATCGCAAGACAATAGTGACGTTTGTGGAGACATACGCGTGAACTCGTTTTTTAAAGCTCGAGAACGCGCACACAGTGGCGGATTTGTTTTCTTCGAGCATTGACGCGCATATAAGCTCGCATAAGCGCAAGCGAGTAACCGCTCCATTTCATGTTTCGAGCAATCACGCAGGAATAAGCGCGTACACGCGTTTTCGATTTAATGTAGCGCGCGTGTAAGCGCGTATGCCAGAAACGAGCGTATACGCGCAGAAAAAAACTCCTAACCGCGTTTAAGGTCGATATAAGAGTTGCTTAGTACATTCAAATATAATATATCTTACGAAACCTATTAAGATTTGAAAAACGACGGTCCGTTTTACGCCGCTTGCCAGGATTGTAAAAGGTAGTTTTTTGGGCAAAAGGTTTTATTATAGCAACATATGCCACTATAAAGTTTTATTGCGAGGCCCGTGGAGGTTTGCAGCGCTACTACAGGTTCTCACTTCACGGTTCAAGGTGAGAAAATAGTATATTTCGATACTAGTAAAAAAAATTTTTTTTTCGACGAGGGAGAAAGTTGGAGCCCGAGTGAAACGAGGGTGACAATCACCCGAGTCTTAAATTAGATTTACACGTGTATCGAACCCAATTTTTCATAACAAGTGCCTTAAAAAGTGAAATTTACGCGCGCGAAGGGTACGCAAAGTGCACTTTTTACGCATTAGCTAGGAAAAGTTTATTTTTCCGATACTTTCAGTCACAACGGATGAACTCGTGTGTCCTTATATCGCACTTGTCGACACGATTCTGTAGGCTTTTATCGCGAATATAGAAGTGCAAAAATTTCGAACGATTGTCCCTGTTACTCTAATTGGAGTAAAAGAGAAAGATACGCGAAATATTCAAACTTCAATTTTTGCAGTAATAACAGTTTTAATTATATAAATTAGCGCCATATTTCAACCAATTATACAATAAATTAATGATTTAGGCATATATCTAAATCCTGCTCAGTGTATAAACAGGTGCCGTGTGATTCCGGCTGACTAGAATAGCACCACCCCATCTCTCCTCCCGCGGGTGTCGTAAGAGGCGACAAAGGGCAAAATCTTACGGAGCGTCCGTTGAAACCCAATCTACAGCTACTGCGGTCGCCAACCCGCCTGCCAAGCGTGGCGACTATGGCAACTACCCCCAAGATGATACAAGTCATATTTGTGGGAGGTCTATGTCCAGCAGTGGACTGCATACGGCTGAAATGTATGATGTATGTATGTATGTATAAACAGTATGAAAATTGCGTAGTGTTGTAGTTATCACGAAAGTACAGACAGACAGAAGCCTTTTGTTCTAGAATGAGTACTGTTCTCAGTATCTACTAGAAGAAGAAAAAACTGCACAGAAGACGGTTGAGGTTTTTTTTTATCATGTTTTATAGTGGAGTTGTTAAGATGATGGAATTTTTTAAATTTAAATACATGTTTAAAAGCTACAACATTGCCCACAAGAATCGTAATTTCTCTTAATATTTTATAAATTATAATAAATAAACCTTTAACAAAAAATAAACCCGACTTCAAATATGTACCTACTAAAAAGCAACAAATAATTGTTTTCTTGATTACTTGATAAGTACTATTGGACTATTTAGAACAAATAAATTTCTTAGGACAATTACCTACTTATATACAATTATTTTTGATTTTGGTTTCGGTGCCACGATAATCAACATACAATTGAAACTCAGATTTTTTACACCGCTGCACGTACATGTCAGCCGTTTTGATTTTGATTTGTTGGCAAATAAACTAAGAAAAAATATAGTAAATACATATATATATATATGTTTATTATATTTACTTACTATAGTTACTGATGTATTTGCTAAATATATATATATACATATATCGCGTGGCTGGAGTGGATATAAAGATTTGGAAGAGTGATTCATATCTCAGAGATAGAAAGATATCACTCTTTTACTTACTTACAAACGGATAAACTCACGTGTAATTATATCGCACTAGGCGACATGTGTCGGGTACGCTCTGGTACATGTTCAAGCCGAGTCAGGACACACCGCTCGCGTTGCGGGTGTATCGCTCACTGATACCACTCTTTTTTTTTAACTAAACTCACACATTTCTCCCATGTTTGATTCACATACGAGAAGGCGATGGTAGTAGCCCTGTTCGGACGGAGGGCCGATTCCAATACATTGTGGGGCCACAATCTTGTACCAAGAAATATTACTGGCCTAAATAGTTGTCTGCGTTCTCGGATTATCTATCGAGAATCACGAATTCACGACTCTGCTATTTATAGCTTGAAATCATAAAAAGTACTTAGGTTAAATTATTTTTTAAGCAGATATGTTTAAGGCAGAAATTCCTCAGTCAATTGATTTTATTATTTTTACTGCCGTTTTCAATATCGAGCAAAAACGATAAAAATATCACGTTTGTTTTATGGGAACCTTGTTAAAATATTTATTTAATTTTAGAATTTAATATTATAGTTTTCGCTATACAAATACAAATCATGTGTGAAAATTTCAACTGTATCATAGTGCAAAAGATACAGCTTTTTTTATATTATACCAGGGATTCCCAATCTTTTTCAACCTGCGGCGCAGTTACAAAATAGGTATTTTGTCACGGCGCCTTGTCCTAGCTATTTCAAAAAGATATACTATAAAGAAATTATTACCTACATTACCTACAATAATAGTAGTCAGGTTAGGTTAGTTTAATTAGAGGGAGGTAGTAAGAAAATTAAACATCCACAAGATGAAGCTATCGTCGTTACAGATAGATAATAATAGATGATTGAGTCACGGCGCCCCTCTGAACTTTCCACAGCGCACCAGAGCGCCGCGGCGCACACTTTGGGAACCCCTGTATTATACAATACGACGACGGTGGCAAACAAGCATACGGCCCGCCTGATGGTAAGCAGTTACCGTAGCCTATGGATGCCTGCAGCTCCAGAGGTACATGCGTGTTGCCTACCCTTTAAGACCCTATACACTCCTATTTTGAAGAACCTCATACAGCAGTCCATAAGGAAAACCTCGGCAGTTCATTCCACAGCTGGAGCGTTCGCGGGAGGGAATTCCTCTTAAACCGCTTAGTGCGCGACCCTTTAGGCTCCAGGGTGTGAGGATGAATGCACTGCCGACGGCGAGCGATGCGGTGGTAGAAAGCGGTCGTTGGAATCATGTCGAAAAGTTCTTCGGAGCACAACCAATTGTACAAGCGATAGAACACACATAGGGAGGAAAAATCACAAAGCCTGGTAATAGACAGACGAGACCGGACAGCAGAATCTTATTAATAGGGTTCCCGTTTAACCCTAAAAGGTATGAAGTACAATTAAAGAATCATCTTATAACTATTATAGGTTCGCTGATCCTCAAAAAAGAACCGGCCTCTCCCGGGAAACCGAACCAATACCAATAAGACCTAGTTTACCCTCTGAGTTGGAAGGTCAGATGGCAGTCGCTTTGGTATTAAAAACGAGTGCCTACGTCAAATTTTGAGATTTGCCAAGCGGGCCGTAGTGGGCGAGATTGGCCGTGTGATGCTGGCTGACTAGAATAGCGCACCACCCCATCTCCACCCGCGGGTGTCGTAAGAGGCGACAAAGGGAAAAATCCAAGTGACAGGCAGCGGCGTCCGTCGAAACCCAATCTACAGCTACTGCGGTCGTCAAGCCTCCTGCCAAGCGTGGGGACTATGGCAACTACATCCCAAGATGATACAACACATATTTGTGTGAGGCCTATGTCCAGCAGTGGACTGCATACGGCTAAAATGTATGTATGTACGGATGTAAGCGGCGGTCCTTAGGCTGCCGTCAGCTGTCGAAAAACGCCAGGACAGCGCGAGTGAACGAGTTTGAGATATACGTTCTGGATTACTCCAATCAAACAACATTTTAAAAAGCAAACAGAAAGTGCTCAAACAAATAAATATCGTCTCTAAGTTAATTGTTTTAAGGTAGCTTTTGAAGCCTTAAGCGTGGATCCGTCAGTGCTCCTCGATTTATTAGCTAAGTTTTGCAATAAATACCTTCTCGGAAGAATCCCTCGAATTTGTATACAATTCCTTTATTTCAGTTAAACTGATAAAGTAACTCAGAATTTCTGTGATGAAGTGAAAACTAACTTTTGAGTCAAAGGCATTGTTTTTGTCTCCTACTTCTTAAATGAAAAAAGCGGTTAAGAGCATGTTTTCATATCGGCCTTGTTCTTTCCATTTAGTTTAGTTTTAACTCGATTTAGGTTTTAATTATGGGAGTATTCAGAATTAAGTGTAAAGGTTGTATTACAGTATAAATTAAATTAAATTAAAATTAAATTGTGTTAATTCAAAGATAAATGCTTAGGTATAGTTACATCAGTATCCGGCAAACCACAGAGTGGTTTGTTGGCAGATTAGGCTCCAGGTTACAATATTATTCTAAGCTACACTATTACTAATTGTATGATACACAGGTTAGGGTACGTCCACGTTTGTATGAAGTAACAAAAAATGTTTTGAACGTTATCTCCACAAGGCTCCTTTTTTTCTACTAGCAAGTGGATGTCTATGTGCAAAATCTTAACTCGGTTGCTCGTAATTTACTGGTCGCCAAACATGACTGAAAAAAATGATATATCATACAATAGCAAAAAAAAAAATGTATTCTAAAATTATAAAAATGCCGGTTTTATATTGGTATTGTTATATTTATCTAGAAAAAATGTCCCCAGTTAACATTTTTTCTTTGCTTAAATTATTGCCAAAAATTTTACTATTGGGAAAGTGATAAATTTTGAGCGATCTCTAATAATGTTTGATTATAATGAAAATTGGTGTATGTGATTGATTTTTATAAGTGTTGTAAAAAAAAATCCTTGTGGGGATGAAAAATTAAAAAAAAAAATTTTTTTGGACCACACTAACACAGGTAGTACAAAACTAGCGAAGAAAGCCCTTATATATAAAAGCAAAATATAAATTTGTGAACTGACTGTTGTATTGTACATTTATAGCGGCACGGAACCAGCACGGTTCTATCCCAGTTCCGAAAAACTCAGTGGTGCAACGGGTTTTAACCTGCGACCTCCGGATTGCAAGTCTCACGCTCTTGCGTTAGGCCACCAGCGCTTCAGATATGATGTAAATCCGTCTAGAACCAGATAGAACAAACAGTAATTCTGATACAGGCACAATTATGAACGTTGCCGGCGCTGTACTATTGTTCGGGCTCAATCAGGATTCAATCTCGGCTGTTTTCATATCGGCCGATCGAAATATCATTGGGAATGTCGCGAGCAGCGGCCCTGATCAGAGCAGGCGTACGGGAGGGAATCACGGGCGGGAACGGACGTCTTTAAATCATCATCATCATAAGTCCACTGCTGGACATACGGCTGGAATTATATCTACTAGTGCTCCGAGGAAATGTTCGGGTTAATCCCTGCTGCTTCCTTCCGCCAGCGCTCTACACGACAACACTTCCATCATCACCACTGATGATTGGCAGTCCTCAACTGTGGGTTTTTCTAGAAACTCCCTGCCTCGCACAGCAAAGCTCTGGAATAAATGTCGTGTGCAGTATTTCCGGACCAATATGACATCCAAACCTTCAAGAAAAGAGCGTATAGAGATCTTAAAGGTCGGCAACGTACTTGTGACTCCTCTGGTGTTGCAAGTATCCTTGGGCAGCGGTAGTTGTTTACCATCAGGCAATCCGTCTGCTGGTTTGCCTCCTATAACATAAAAAAAACATAGGCCTCCCCAAAATGTAACTTGTATCATCTTCGGGGGTAGTTCCCCATAGTCGCCACACTTGGCGGGCGGGTAGCACAGTAGCTGTAGATTGGGTTTCGACGGACGCTGCTGCTCGTCCGTAGGCTTCCTTTTGTCGCTTACGACACCCGCGGGAGGAGATGGGGTGGTGCTATTCTAGTCAGCCGGCATCACACGGCAATGGAAGGAACCTATTAAGATTAAATTGTACTTTAGCTTAGCTGGTAGTCGCCCTGCCTATGAAGCTGGTGATCCTGGATCAAATCTTGAACAGCCGCTTAGTTGTACGTACATCAGGAATATTGAATAAAAACTTAAATGCATGCAATGAATTGCCTAGACGATTGGTCATGCCTAGAAGGTATTATGCTATGGTGCCGACGGTCCTGGGTGCAAATCCAAGTAAGGGCATTTATTTGTGTGATAGGTATTTGTTCCTGAGTCTTGGGTGTTATTGCCGGTATATTTAAGTATTTATATATATCGTTGGCTGAGTACACAGAACGCAAGCCTTCTTGAGCTTACCATGGGGCTCAGTCAAGATGTGCGAGGCGATTATGTATTTATTTATCAGCCCGTGGCAGTCAACTGCTGGACAAAGGCTTCTCCCTAGGCACACCACAGAGCCGGGTCCGCTGCTTCATGCATCGAGTCGTTGCCGGCCTTCTTATACAAGTTCTCCCACCATCTGGCCAGGTGGTCTCCCACGGTACGTTTGGCCAGACGCGGTCTCCACTCCAGAACATGTTTAATCCAGCGGTAGTCAGTTCTGCGACATGTGGCCAGCTTCAGTGACCACTTCAACCATCTCTTTCGTAAAATGTTTATATATTATATACATATTTCAAACCTTAATATATGTCCACGACAAGAGAACATCAGTTAATAATGCTTAAAAGTACGTGTTCAATAAGAAAACAAAAAGCACCAAAATTCGGTATTACAACGGAGCGACTTATTGCAAATTTTCTATGCAATCACCAGTTACCGCAAAGACCAATACCTAATCAGTCTAAATTCATTGATAATATGTAACTAATCGAAAAATATGTAAATACTACACTTAAATATCGAATTTTCATATAAAACATGGGTGCACAATACTTCTGACCAAGGCTGTAGGTTTATAAAAGTAAAGATACTTTATTGTTTCATAAAATTAATTACAAATGAGAAATTATAAATAAATAATCAGCACAGAAAAAATCCTAAACCATAAATATCCGTCGGTCCCAAACTACAATTAATACGCTTAACTATACATTGTTATGTTTACTTCTTTACGATACCCAAGATATAGGCTGTACCTACCTATTTAGGTGGTGCTTATAAAGATTAGTTGGTATCAGGTAGGTATTCCTAAAGGACACAGCCCCGTGTGTTTCCAGTGCTGAGAGGCTCGGAGCAAAACGATTTCACATCGCATTTCGTGCCCGTACCTTTTATTTAAGTTTATTTTTGCTCAATCCAATATTCGTAATTTTTACGAATAAATTGGAGATTTGGTGTAGGCGTGCTTCGTAGCGGGAGGAGATTCAATCGATATTTACTTATTCAACGCAAAATATATGATGGTTTGTCACGGCGGACTTAATACCTGAAAGTTTCCTCTACCAGCTAGCTAATACGTTAATAAACGACAGCTTTTCATGATAATAGAAAAAAATACTCAGAAAGTATCATACATTTTGGAACCTCTTACCGCCATGCAAAATATACGAAAAATGGTAATAAAATAGTTTTTTTTTTCTATTGTATTAGAGCTCGTGAATCTGAGTAGAAAAAATATAAATAAATAAATAAAAAGCCTCTTTATTTCCTTATCAACTACTTACATAATTAGTTACATTTATGTATATATATCGTTTCTTGATTTTGGTTTACAACGTTACATTTATACGTATTTTATTTGGTTAGTAGATTTAAAGTTAATTTTATGTTTTTGTATTAATAATATAAAAGTTGATCGGGTAAAAGTTGACCCTACTTTATTGGGTAAAGGCCTCCTCCAATTTGTTCCATTTGTCCCTATCTCTTGCCTTATTCAGCCATCTTTGACCGGCCGTGGCTATGTCGTCGCTCCATCGCTTTCGTGGTCGTCTTGGTTTTCTTTTTACGTCGGGACCTTTCCATAGCGTTACTTCTTTTGACCACCTTTTATCCGTATATCTCGCCAAGTGGCCGGCCCATCGCCACTTTATTTTGAGTGCATGTTTTAGCGCATCTGTGGTCCTCGTTTCTTTCCTTTCCTCAGAAAAAATATATACGTAATAAACCTAAACCTTTTTATAACAATAATTACATTATTATAGTCCTTTACTACTTACTACATTAAATCTAAAAGATCCCTTCGGGCGTTTTTCTATTGGGCTGAGAATGATGATGTATTGAAATTGAAATCTTAATTTTACAATTCAAATATTATATCAATAGGTATAGGTACAATAGAATAAATGTTTTGAATAGAATAGAATGTAATACTAATAATGCCTGTTAATACATTATTAGTAATATTGACGTAGCAAAGGGAGCTTCGTTTATCAAATTTCAATTGAACTTGATCATTTCTCTATTAGGCTGAGAATGACGTATTGTAATCTTAATTACATTTCACTTAAAATAGGGTTTATATTTTTAATATGCTTAATTAAAATAACAAGTACAATAAATAAAATGAGACGTAGGGCACAGCGATGACCATCACGCTTGAATAGGGGCAGCCCAACTGGGGAAGTACCTCCTCCTTATAGTAGACCACAGCCATAATAGCACTGCTACCTTTCAGGTATGTAGTGTTGTGTTCCCGATGGTGAGTAAGGTTGCCAGAGGTCCAACCCCCCTTAAAGGCCAGCAACGCGCTTGTGACTCCCCTGGTATTGCGGGTGCCTATGGGCGACGGTACTTAATTGCTTACCACCAGGCAATCCGTCTGCTCGTTTGCCGCCTATGTCATAAAAAGAAAAAAAAACATAATTATATATATACGGGACTTTGCGTAACTTTGAGTAAGTATATCAGCTTTAATAATTCTCTTAGAAGTTTCGAGAACGACCTTGCCCTCGTGGTGTCCGATGAAGACTGGCTAAAGTTGACGTCAACACCTAGCCGCGGGAACTGTGAACTACCCGCATTTGATGATGTTTATCATTTTGATCGTTTTGCGCACTAGGTTTATTTAATAGTAAAAATGTGTATTCTTTGATGTCGCTTTTTGTGGGGGCCCATCTCGCATAGGGCGACTCACCGTCTGCCGGAGATAAAATTGCATACCATTTCATTAGGCAGGCGTTCGGTTTTAAAAAAACCGAACGCCTTGCTAAGTCCATCTTTTCCACCCAATTCCATTAAAACTCAATAGTCCTAACACCTATTCAAGAAAAGAGCGTATAGGGATCTTAAAGGCCTGCAACGTACTTGTGACTCCTCTGGTGTTGCGTAGAGACATTGTTGACTTGTCTGTGGAACGCCATATTGAACTTTCTTGTGTGGAGCTTGAACGGTTTATAATCATATGCGTGTACAGGCCTCCATTGGCAAACTTTAACTTATTTGAATCAGTGATAGATGAAGTTCTTACTAGTGTGTTCAGTAGTAATAAAAGTGTAATTGTGTGTGGTGATTTTAATATTAACTTACTTGAGTCATCATCCATGTCTGTGAGGTTACTTAGTACTTTTAAATGCTATAATCTAGTAAATTTATTTTGTGAACCTACGCGTATTACAGCGACCAGTGCTACATGTATAGATAACATTTTCAGTAACAAGGATCCGATTAGTAAATCTATAATAAACTCCTTGAGTTCTGACCACTGCGGACAAAAGGCCTCTTTCAGTGGAAAAACTGAGGTTGTTCCACAAGACACCATGTGCAGACCAATATCAGAAAAGCGATTAGATTTATTTAGTCAGAATATAAAGAAACGATTATGTTATCTTTCATTTACCCAGGAAAACCCTAACCGTATGAGTATCGAGCTGTTTAACTGTATTAAAAGGGAATTTGATGCCTGTTTTATTCCGAGAAAGGTGAAAGGCAGGATCAAGGCGAAATTTAGCGACTGGGCTACGCCGGATATTCATGAGAAAAGACGCCAGCTCTATGATTTGTATGATTTGAGAAGTACTAATAAAAATCCGGAATTTCTAGAATATGTCAAGAACTTCTCCAAATCATTCAAGGTGTTGTGTGCCGCTGCTAAAGCTGATTTTTGTCCAAAAGATCCAAAATTCCAAGGACAAAGTTAAAACTGTATGGCAAGTAATCAATGACGAAACTGGGAAACGTAAGATCAAAGATCCACACTATAACCTTCGTATTGATAATACTTTAGTAAGTTCTGACCAGGAAGTAGCGGAGCATTTTGAGCAGTTTTTCTCTAATGTACCGGTAGAAACCACAAAGTCCCTTCAATCATCGCCTGACGTCGCTGAGGCAATATTGAAAACAAATGTAACGGAGTGTACAGAACTCTTCAAATTTTCTTATATTTCTCCGAACGCAGTCATTAAAACTTTTAGATCTCTAAATTTAAAAAGAACTGAAGATCTTTGGGGCCTATCTATTAAAGTACTACATTCCATTGTTGAATCGATTGCGCCACACTTAGCTGATATTTTTAACATGTGTGTTGAAACAGGAATATTTCCAGATATTATGAAGCACAGTAAAGTTATCCCCCTGTTTAAATCGGGATCGAGATTGGAACCAACCAATTTCAGACCAATTTCTATACTGCCGGCATTAAGCAAAGTTTTCGAGAAACTTATTCTAAATCAACTTCTGACACATTTCAACCGAAACAATTTGCTTGATAGAAATCAATTTGGTTTTACCAAAGGTCGCTCGACCACTGATGCAGGTGCTGTCCTTCTTAATCACATATTTGCCGCCTGGGAAGCAAAACAAGATGCTGTTGGAATTTTCTGCGATCTATCGAAGGCTTTTGACTGCGTTGATCACGAAAGTTTGAAGCGAAAACTATGCCATTACGGGATAAAAACTAGGGCCCTTGATCTTGTTTCATCTTATCTTTCGGACAGAACACAACGAGTGGTTATTAATGGAGCTCAATCACCCGGGTCCACTGTAGCACTTGGCGTACCTCAGGGCTCAATACTTGGCCCGTTCCTGTTCTTGGTCTACATTAACGATCTACCAAAACTCGTTAAAGATAAACATGACATAGTGCTGTTTGCAGACGACACATCGCTGGTTTTTAAAGTGGACAGAAAGGAAAATAGCTTCGATAGCATTAACAGTGCGCTGTCCACAGTGGAGAGCTGGTTTACGGCAAATAACCTACTGTTGAACGCCAAGAAAACGAAGTGCATCAAATTTACTCTTCCCAACGTAAAGCAGATTAACAACAGCAAGATTGTAATAAACGGTGATTCAATGGAATTTGAAAATCAGACTGTTTTCCTGGGAGTCACTCTGGACTCGAAATTGCAATGGCATCCACAGATAGCCACCCTAGCAGGCAAACTTAGTTCAGCAGCTTATGCAGTGAGGCGGATCAGCCATTTAACAAACTTTGAGACTGCCAGGCTGGTATACTTCAGTTACTTTCATAGTGTTATGTCGTATGGAATTCTGTTATGGGGTAAAGCGGCTGATATTGAGACCATATTTGTGCTACAAAAGCGAGCTGTCCGCGGCATCTATAAAATGCGCGGTCGAGCATCTGTAAGAGGAAAATTTAAGGAAGCGCATATTCTTACTGTAGCATCTCAATATATACTAGAAAACATAATGTATGTGCGAAAAAATATCCAGGAATTCAAGCTTAACAGTGATATCCACAGCTTTAACACTAGAAACAAAAATCAGATTGCTGTGCCCGGCCACCGTCTCGCCAAGGTTCGTTCATCTTTCGCTGGAAACTGTACACGCTTTTATAACAAAGTGCCTACTGAGGTAGTGAATTTGCCACTAAATCAATTCAAATCATATGTGAAACTATATCTACTAAGAAAAGAATACTATACTTTAAAAGAATTCATTGGAGATAAATATGCCTTTAAGCCTGTAGCCTGATACTGTGGTACAATCAGAGTTAAAAATTACTATTTTTTTTTAACGATATGGCTGTTACCTACTAGCTTCCAGTATGTCTGACACGAGATATGTTGAACTCGTTCTTTTTTCCTTTTTTTTTTTTTATAATGTTTTAATTCTAATCTAGTCTTCAGACAGTTAGGGACATTATACATCCCTAATTATATATTATATATATATACAAATTTTTTTTATTGATTTATATACTGATTCTGACGCATAGAAACATCTCCAACTCTATATGCCTTTTATTATTAAATATAAACTTAAGTAACAGTTTGTAATGAACCAGCACAGAATGTTGCTTCTCACCATGATACATGTCACTAGTTTTGTTAATTAATAGAGCCTGCCAGCCTGAACATGTCATGCTTACTTAAAAGTCTTTGCTTACGGTGGCGTTGTTGATCGGGTCGCCACTTTCCCGAAGAAAGGTTGAGGGAGGCGATGGCTGAGATACGCGTCGTACTCGTGAACGGGTACTGTTTGTGGAGACCGGTCTGTTTTGGCTATATGGGGCTATAATTTCCTTCTAATTGTATTTCCTTTTGCTTATAATATTTAGTGTGATACACTTCATTCGGTGCTTGTTTATTAAAAAAAAAAGTGTTTTAAATAATATATGTAGATCTAGACACCTGGAGACCTTTACATCTCTAAGGTTAATTTGTGATAAGTATATTTTATATTTTTGTCAATTGGGAACAAAAAAATCGATTTGTATTTTAAAGTGTTGATGATAAATTATTATAATTTGGATATTAGAGTGTAGGACACAGTTCAGATAAGAAAGCATACCAAACGTCATGTTAATTTAATTCTAAGCGGTCATATTTGGACTGGTAGGTAATTTTCTTTTCTATATATATTATATTTTTTTGTGGTATTTAATTACTGAAATTGTTTGACATGTTTTCTTACAGAATTACGCATGTATGTTTAAGATTTTTTTTGTAAACTGTTTTGAAAAAATAAGTCCCGCCGAGTTTCTTGCCGGTCATAAAAGTCAAAATACTTCTCGGGTCAGAGGTGTAGGGTTAGAACCGGTGTAGTTTTTATTTTTCTCTTTTACTTTTGTATACTCGACGTGTAAAAGTGCCCTTGTGGCCTACTTACTGAATAAACGTTTGAGTTTGAGTTTGAGTTTGAGTTGCGAGTGTCCATGGGTGGCGGTAGTTGCTTACCATCAGGCAATCCGTCTGCTCGTTTGCCTCCTATATCATAAAAAAAAACCTAGGCGAGTGCTGTCTCTGTGCGCGTCCCATGATACGGACAGGGGCAACATCCGCTTAGTGTATTTACATATCATCAAATTGTCGAAAGGGCCTCTGCACTTTGGCTCATCCGGCTCCACGTACGCCTCCTAAATGTCAAACACCATTGTTCCATTTACGGAAGAGACATACACAAATAATGTGTAATAACCGTGAAATTTGAAATCAGTAAGAATAACTACAATAAACAGCTAGAGATTGAAAATTTGCCCCAAATTGCTGTCAACGGGGTAAGTACCTAGACTGGCTGTGTTCCCATTCCCACGCTGAGCAGAGATAGCTATCCACTGTGCAACATAGTAGCCAGCCCTCTGATCACCTGAGACCTGTGAAAAACATGTAGCCTTCTATAGATGACCGAAGAGCTGGCGGCTTTCTTGCACAACGTACGAGTATCAGCTGCGATACAACGGGGAAATGCCGCTAGCATCCTTGGAAATGCCTCAAGGGCCTGTTTTACATTCAAGCTACTTTATTTAGTATTTTTAGTCCTTCCCGAACACGGAACAATGGTGTTCCAGACATGTGGGAGATATATGCGGAACCGGTCAAACTAACATACAACTCGGACAAAGCTAAGTCAGTAGGTGGAAGGGGTACACTAAGTGGATGTTGCCCTTGTCAGTATAATGGGCAACGCACGGGGACAGCACCCGACATGGTGTAAGTACTATTGAGTTTCAATGGCAAGTAAAATAAAGTAAGTATTCATTTGAATTTACGTTTATTTCCACAGGAAAAACAAAAACTCCGTATGCCTCATTTAATCTAAAACAACGTTCCTACAAAAAAATCTCATAATGTACCTATTAGTAACATTCCCAAAGCCACCAAAAACGCACTTTACCCACGCCTTACCCTCCATTTTTTAATTCAACAACCATTTATAAGCCCCAAAGCACATGACACGTACTTATAACCCGTAAGAGAAACAGCGGTATTAGTCGTATGAGGTATTTAGTCTGTAAACCTCTTGGCATTTACAGCTTAACTCACCCTTATTACGTCTAGATACAATCTGTTCTCGTTTGAGACAGCTGTAAAGTTTGATTTGCAGCTTTGGGCGCTCGTCCAATGTTTACATGCAGTACTTATAAGCGTTAATACCTTGTTATAAGAGCTGTTTTTGGGTGCTTGGTGTGTTTTTTGTTGGTTGTATGGTCACATGTGTGAATTTCTGGAGAGAGCAGTTTGCGGTCGCCACTGCCTAAACGCTTGTAGGTCAACAATAGATAACTATCGGAGTCAAGTTTACTTAAATTCGGTTTAGTGCTTTGTGGAATTTAGTGTCGTTTTAGTACGGGGATCGTTGAGCCACATGTGTCGTGTTATGAAATGACTGGATGCCGTTTGGGCTGAGAATAGCACCATCCCTCTCTTCTAGACAAAATCTTCCTGTAAGAGGCGACCAAGAGAAAAATCGACGGGTGGGCGGTAGTCAACCCGCCTTCCAAGCGTGGTGACTATAGCAACACACCAAGATGATACGAGTCATATTTGGGAAAGGCCTAAGTCCAGCTGTGGACGTTTTAAGGGTGAGATGATGATGGATGTCTTGTATGCTTGTTTACCAACAGCTTGGTATAAAATCATCATCAACCGAGAGTCGTCAAAACAGGCCTCCCCTAATGATTTCCACAACGACCGCCGCCATACTGAGTGAGCGTTGGTATAGAAAAGGTACATTCGTGAATACGTAATCAGTAAAATAAAAATACTTTATTACGTATATAATATTTAGTCTCCAATTTATGTTGAAATGATATCTTCGTTGAAAATAAATAATTGATTGCATTTTTATCCAACTGGCTCGAAAGGGAGGGTAATATTTTCGCTATATTAATGCACCATAAGGTATACAGGGTGTTTCAAAAATGGCAATATTTGTAACTACAGTCAGCAGCTCAAGTGGCTGAGCGGGTGAAGTTTTCAAAATGACTTACTCGCGGTTTTATTCTCTTTACAATAGAGATGTGTTGACCTCATTTTGAACACCTCAACCGCTTAGCCACTTCTGCCGCTGACTGTAAACATTAACTGTACACTTAAACCAACGTAGCTTTATCATGAAATGATAACTTTAATTTTTAATGTACATTATTTTTATGAAATGTACTTAGTTATTTATTAATTGTGTGAAAATCTTGATTTCTGTTACCTGTTAACAGTTTTCGATTAAAAGGATCATTCCGAACTAAGTAATATTGTGTTCGTGATATTTTTTAGGGCTTTCTATATATTTTTTTATTATACCGCTAAGGTGGCAAACAAGTATGTGGCAAACAAGTATGCATCCAGCTGGCCGCATACCGCCTACCGGCGGTCACCGCAGCCTATGGACGTTTACAATAATATATTTAAAAAAAGTTCATATCTATACAAAAACAAACTTTACATTATATAGTTTTTTTTAGTAAGAAAAATAAGATAATAAATAATAAATAAATAAACATTCTTACACAAATTAACTGAGCCCCACGGTAAGCTCAAGAAGGCTTGAGTTGTGGCATTGAAAACAAATACATAGAAAACACCCATGACTCAGAAATAAATATATGTGCTCGTCACACAAATAAACGCCCTTACCGGGATTTGAGCACAGGACCGTCGGCTCGATAGTCAGGGTCACCAGACAAGTTGTAAACATAAATAATTTCATGTGCGATTATCCGATCACCCTGTATAGGATCCCGAAAACATCAGTTAATGTATGTAGGACTCGTTGTTGCATATTTCATAAGGCGAAATACTCGCTATTGATTCTGACGTGGCCCATATCCCGATTTTGGGTCAAGTTGGACTTTTCACCTGTTTTTTGGATAACTAACTTAGTTACAAACTGACGTGTACTTATATCGCGCTAGGCGACATGTTTTGGGTAAGCTCTGGGCCCTCTTTCACCAAACTGACAGGTCCGGCAGAGAACCAAAGTCATCGGCATAGCCCACCGTATTAGCAAGTTGAAGTGGAAGTGGGCAGTCCATATTGGCCGTAGAACCGACAACCGTTGGGGTAAACGAGTTCTTGAGTGGAGACCGCGTCTCGGCAAGCGTAGTGTAGGGCGCCCTCAGGCTACGTGGAGTGACGACTTGCGCAAGATGGCTGGCATGAGCTGGATGCGAACAGCCGAAGATCGAACACGATGGCGTGAAATTGGGGAGGCTTATGTCCAGCAGTGGACTGCGATAGGCTGATGATGATGATAATGATGGTTATGATATTTTCCCCAAATTATCTTTTTCTTCGTAGCAGTAATAAACCCGTAAATCCGTAATTCTCATCTATAAAATATTACAATGTATCACAAAAGTTTAAACATAAGTAACGTTTTATTTTTGCAGTGTCATTCACATTGTATGATAAGTCAAAATTTGAATATAGAACGTCTATATGTGTGTACACCATAGAGATACTAAATAACTAGACAGAGCGTGCTAATAATAATACCACTATCGAAAGGGATGGCCTTATGTAACTTTCCATAGGTATGGAAAAGATGGCGCAATTTTCGTCCATCCTTGTAGTCTATGTTTTTGTTCCCTTTCAAACTGAACCCTTCAGAACTGTCAAAGTTGGAGGGATACAAAAAAATACTATTCTGGCTTTCTCGTATTTTCAACTGAAGTTTCGGTAATGAATAGAAAATAAGCTTATATTTTAGCTGTAAAGAGTGTCATGTAAAACAAAACTATAGTAAATTGTTACATTTTGGGCTGCGAAATCCTTAATATCATTGGCCCTTACTGGCGCTCGCGAATGCGTTCTCCAGTCATTATTCTTCCTAAATGTACATGTTACTACTGCATAGGCCAGGTGTTTTAGTTAGCAAAGTTTTTCACGTATACCCAACCAAATTTTTGGACCCGGGTATGTCCTTAAACTACGTCCAACAATGAGAGGTAGGGCACAGTGAAGTACCATCACGCTTCAATCTGGAGAAGCCCAACTGGGGAAGTACCTCCTCCTTACAGAAGGCCACAGCTATAATAACACTGCTACCTTTCAGGTATGTAGTGTTGTGTTCCTGATGGTGAATAAGGTTCCCAGAGCTCCAATCCACTTATAGGTCGGCAACGCGTTTGTGACTATAGCAACGCACCCCAAAGATGATGCGTGTCATATTTGGGAAAGGCCTATGTCCAGCTGTGGACGTTTTGCCAGCTTGCCAGCTTGGTATAAAATCATCATCAACCTAGAGTCGTCAAAACAGGCCTCCCCCAATGATTTCCACAACGACCGCCGCCATACTGAGTGAGCGTTGGTATAGAAAAGGTACATTCGTGGATACGTAATCAGTAAAATAAAAATACTTTATTTCCTCACGTATATAATATTTAGTCTCCAATTTATGTTGAAATGATATCTTCGTCGAAAATTAATAATTGATTGCATTTTTATCCAACTGGCTTGGAAGGGAGGGTAATATTTTTGCTATATTAATGCACCATAAGGTATACAGGATGTTTTAAAAATGGCAATACTTTGTAACTACAGTCAGCAGCTCAAGTGGCTGAGCGGGTGAAGTTTTCAAAATGACTTACACGCGGTTTTATTCTTTTGACAATAGAGATGTGTTGACCTCATTTTGAACATCTCAACCGCTTAGCCACTTTTGCTGCTGACTGTAAACATTAAAAACTGTACACTTAAATCAACGTAGCTTTATCATGCAATGATAACTTTAATTTTTAATGTACATTATTTTTATGAAATGTACTTAGTTATTTATTAATTGTGTGAAAATCTTGATTTCTGTTACCTGTTAACAGTTTCCGATTAAAAGGATCATTCCGAACTAAGTAATATTGTGTTCGTGATATTTTTTAGGGCTTTCTATATATTTTTTTATTATACCGCTAAAGTGGCAAACAAGTACGCATCCTGCTGGCCGCATACCGCCTACCGGCGGTCACCGCAGCCTATGGACGTTTACAATAATATATTAAAAAAAGTTCATATCTATACAAAAACAAACTTTACATTATATAGGTTTTTTTTAGTAAGATAAATAAGATAATAAATAATAAATAAATAAACATTCTTACACAAATTAACTGAGCCCCACGGTAAGTTCAAGAAGGCTTGTGTTGTGGCATAGAAAACAAATACTTAAAAAACACCCATGTATCAGAAATAAATATATGTGCTCGTCACACAAATAAATGCCCTTACCGGGATTTGAACACAGGACCGTCGGCTCGATAGCCAGTGTCAGCCAGACAAGTTGTCAATAAATGATTACATGTGCGATTATCCGATCACCCTGTATAGGATCCCGAAAACATCAGTTAATGTATGTAGGACTCGTTGTTGCATATTTCATAAGGCGAAATACTCGCTATTGATTCTGACGTGGCCCATATCCCGATTTTGGGTCAAGTTGGACTTTTCACCTGTTTTTTGGATAACTAACTTAGTTACAAACTGACGTGTACTTATATCGCGCTAGGCGACATGTTTTGGGTAAGCTCTGGGCCCTCTTTCACCAAACTGACAGGTCCGGCAGAGAACCAAAGTCATCGGCATAGCCCACCGTATTAGCAAGTTGAAGTGGAAGTGGGCAGTCCATATTGGCCGTAGAACCGACAACCGTTGGGGTAAACGAGTTCTTGAGTGGAGACCGCGTCTCGGCAAGCGTAGTGTAGGGCGCCCTCAGGCTACGTGGAGTGACGACTTGCGCAAGATGGCTGGCATGAGCTGGATGCGAACAGCCGAAGATCGAACACGATGGCGTGAAATTGGGGAGGCTTATGTCCAGCAGTGGACTGCGATAGGCTGATGATGATGATAATGATGGTTATGATATTTTCCCCCAAATTATCTTTTTTCTTCGTAGCAGTAATAAACCCGTAAATCCGTAATTCTCATCTATAAAATATTACAATGTATCACAAAAGTTTAAACATAAGTAACGTTTTATTTTTGCAGTGTCATTCACATTGTATGATAAGTCAAAATTTGAATATAGAACGTCTATATGTGTGTACACCATAGAGATACTAAATAACTAGACAGAGCGTGCTAATAATAATACCACTATCGAAAGGGATGGCCTTATGTAACTTTCCATAGGTATGGAAAAGATGGCGCAATTTTCGTCCATCCTTGTAGTCTATGTTTTTGTTCCCTTTCAAACTGAACCCTTCAGAACTGTCAAAGTTGGAGGGATACAAAAAAATACTATTCTGGCTTTCTCGTATTTTCAACTGAAGTTTCGGTAATGAATAGAAAATAAGCTTATATTTTAGCTGTAAAGAGTGTCATGTAAAACAAAACTATAGTAAATTGTTACATTTTGGGCTGCGAAATCCTTAATATCATTGGCCCTTACTGGCGCTCGCGAATGCGTTCTCCAGTCATTATTCTTCCTAAATGTACATGTTACTACTGCATAGGCCAGGTGTTTTAGTTAGCAAAGTTTTTCACGTATACCCAACCAAATTTTTGGACCCGGGTATGTCCTTAAACTACGTCCAACAATGAGAGGTAGGGCACAGTGAAGTACCATCACGCTTCAATCTGGAGAAGCCCAACTGGGGAAGTACCTCCTCCTTACAGAAGGCCACAGCTATAATAACACTGCTACCTTTCAGGTATGTAGTGTTGTGTTCCTGATGGTGAGTAAGGTTCCCAGAGCTCCAATCCACTTATAGGTCGGCAACGCGTTTGTGACTATAGCAACGCACCCCAAAGATGATGCGTGTCATATTTGGGAAAGGCCTATGTCCAGCTGTGGACGTTTTGCCAGCTTGCCAGCTTGGTATAAAATCATCATCAACCTAGAGTCGTCAAAACAGGCCTCCCCCAATGATTTCCACAACGACCGCCGCCATACTGAGTGAGCGTTGGTATAGAAAAGGTACATTCGTGGATACGTAATCAGTAAAATAAAAATACTTTATTTCCTCACGTATATAATATTTAGTCTCCAATTTATGTTGAAATGATATCTTCGTCGAAAATTAATAATTGATTGCATTTTTATCCAACTGGCTTGGAAGGGAGGGTAATATTTTTGCTATATTAATGCACCATAAGGTATACAGGATGTTTTAAAAATGGCAATACTTTGTAACTACAGTCAGCAGCTCAAGTGGCTGAGCGGGTGAAGTTTTCAAAATGACTTACACGCGGTTTTATTCTTTTGACAATAGAGATGTGTTGACCTCATTTTGAACATCTCAACCGCTTAGCCACTTTTGCTGCTGACTGTAAACATTAAAAACTGTACACTTAAATCAACGTAGCTTTATCATGCAATGATAACTTTAATTTTAATGTACATTATTTTTATGAAATGTACTTAGTTATTTATTAATTGTGTGAAAATCTTGATTTCTGTTACCTGTTAACAGTTTCCGATTAAAAGGATCATTCCGAACTAAGTAATATTGTGTTCGTGATATTTTTTAGGGCTTTCTATATATTTTTTTATTATACCGCTAAAGTGGCAAACAAGTACGCATCCTGCTGGCCGCATACCGCCTACCGGCGGTCACCGCAGCCTATGGACGTTTACAATAATATATTAAAAAGTTCATATCTATACAAAACAAACTTTACATTATATAGGTTTTTTAGTAAGATAAATAAGATAATAAACAATAAATAAATAAACATTCTTACACAAATTAACTGAGCCCCACGGTAAGTTCAAGAAGGCTTGTGTTGTGGCATAGAAAACAAATACTTAAAAAACACCCATGTATCAGAAATAAATATATGTGCTCGTCACACAAATAAATGCCCTTACCGGGATTTGAACACAGGACCGTCGGCTCGATAGCCAGTGTCAGCCAGACAAGTTGTCAATAAATGATTACATGTGCGATTATCCGATCACCCTGTATAGGATCCCGAAAACATCAGTTAATGTATGTAGGACTCGTTGTTGCATATTTCATAAGGCGAAATACTCGCTATTGATTCTGACGTGGCCCATATCCCGATTTTGGGTCAAGTTGGACTTTTCACCTGTTTTTTTGATAACTACTTAGTTACAAACTCACGTGTACTTATATCGCACTAGGCGACATGTTTGGGGTAAGCTCTGGGCCCTCTTTCGCCAAACTGACAGGTGCGACATTGTCAGCATAATTGTTTCTGGCGTAACAGGCGTCCACGGGCTACGGAGACCGCTTCCAACTATGCGGGCTGTATGATTGTTTGCCATCAATGTGATGTTTAAATAAACACAATTACGACTACTTTGTGAAAAAGCTAGCACGAAAAATACGACAATTGTTGAAAAATTCCGACAGAGGACCAATCACATGTCGAAAAAGACCGAAAATTCTTCCGAGTATCGTGACAATTTGTCACTAAGCTCTTTACCAAACTACTACTAATTTAAAAATTATCGGTACTTTATTAAAAGTAACCTGTTTGTGGTAAACAAGCACACTTCCTTCCCGATGGTAATCGGTCAATGTAACCAATGGATACGCTGGTGCCCTCAGGCAAGGTGGAGTGACGACTTGCGCAAGATGGCTGGCGGGAGCTGGATGCGAACAGCCGAAGATCGAACACGATGGCGTGAAATTGGGGAGGCCTATGTCCAGCAATCGACTGCGATAGGCTGATGATGATGATGATGGTGATGTATCTTTCCCCAAATTATCCTTTTTATTCGTAGCAGTAATAAACCCGTAAATCCGTAATTTTCATCTATAAAATATTACAAGTGTCACGAAAGTTTAAATATAAGTAACGTTTTATTTTTGCAGTGTCATTCACATTGTATGATAAGTCAAAATTTGAATATAGAACGTCTATATGCGTGTTCACCATAGACATACCAAATAACTAGACGGAGCGTGCTAATAATAATTCCAAGATTTAAAGGGATGGTCTTATGTAACTTTCCATAGGTATGGCAAAGATGGCGCAATTTTCGTCCATCATTGTCATAGTCTCATATTTTTGTTCCCCTCCAAACTAAACCTTCAGAAATGTCAAAGTTGGAGGGATACAAACAAGTACTATTCTGGTTTTCTCGTGTTTTCAACTGTTGTTTCGGTAATTAATAGAAAATAAGCAGCAATTTTAGTTGTAAAAAGTGTCCTGTAAAACAAAAGTATAGTTACATTTTGGGCTGCGAAATCCTAAATATCATTGTCCCTTACTGGCGCTCGCGGATGCGATCTCCAGTCATTATTCTTCCTAAATATACATGTTACTACTACATAGGCCAGGTGCTTTAGTTAGCAAAGTTTTTCACGTATACCCAACCAAATTTTTGGACCCGGGTATGTCCTTAAACTACGTCCAACAATGAGAGGTAGGGCACAGCGAAGTACCATCACGCTTGAATCTGGAGAAGCCCAACTGGGGAAGTACCTCCTCCTTACAGAAGACCACAGCTATATAGCACTGCTACCTTTCAGGTATGTAGTGTTGTGTTCCTGATGGTGAATAAGGTTCCCAGAGCTCCAATCCACTTATAGGTCGGCAACGCGCTTGTGACTCCCTTGGTGTTGCGAGTGCCCATGGGCGACGGTAATTGTTTACCATCAGGCAATCCGTCTCGTTTGCCACCTTTCTCATAAAAAAAAACAGAAACTAAATTATTGCCTCGAGTCAGTCTTCACCTGACTTCTGGATAACCCCCATAGTGCCCCCACCCCCTTGTCCCTGAAGTAAACAGATGGAGGCATTTAATCCCAGGGCAGAAAAAAGGAATTATTCAGGAGGTGTCCCGTTTATCAAATGCCTAATCAAACCGGGATCATCTGAAATCCTGGGCCGAACTAATTAAAGTTTGTTTTTCTTTTGTTCGCCGGGATTTAACATAGAGTAAAGATTATTTTTGGCTGTAATTACTTTCAAGATTTTTAAAGGTTTATTTTTATTTATTATACTAGCTTTAAGGTTCTAGTGGCGACCCATGTACTTGAGGGCGCAGTATACCCTTTATAAGGCAGCGGCGATACATCGACCACATATGCTCACTTGGAAATTCAACCATACTGAGTTACTATTATGGCACAATGTCGCTTGTACTTGTTGGAAATTTAACTTGCTCTTAAAATAGGCTTTGAAATATAGGCTTCCGATAGCTGCAACGAATTCTGCGATACCATGTGTCAGTCAATTGTGCCTTATAAAGGATTAAGCAGACAGTTTTTTTCTTCTAACTCTAAACACGCGCTTGTGACTCCCCTGGTGTTGCGGGTGCCTATGTGCGACGGTAATTGCTTACCATCAGGCAATCCGTCTGCTCGTTTGCCGCCTATGTCATAAAAAAAAAAACACCAGGCATTATAAAGGCAGTTGAACAATTTTCCGATGTTTCAAACCTTAATATATGTACACAACAATAAGAAACCAAAAAGCACCGAAAATTCGGATCTACAAACAAGTGATTTATTGCAAATTTTCTATGCAATCACCAGTCACCACAACGACCTAGTCGGTTTAAATCAATTGATAATAATTATGTCATCAGAAATATGTGAACACTAGACGTAAATACTTTTCATATAAAAAGCATCGGTGCTCAATACGTCTGGCCAGGCTGTAGGTACAAAATGGTCGCATAAAAGTGTTATAAAAGCTTTAAATCCTTTGTTCTGCGCCGATACGTTATATAACGGAAGCTATACATCTGGGCGCAGGCGGACAAGGAATAAAATAGTAAAATTGATCCAAAACCTCTTTGTAGCTGAATTCAGATAAAATTCTAGAAGTATCCTGGGGGAGTGGGGGCGGCCACTGTGAGTGAGGACTTTGGAAATTAACCCCAAAATGTCGAACATAATGTTTACCCTATCTTATAATTAGTTTAATTATAGGACTCAAAGATGTAGTTCTTCAATCAATTTTTGTTTAGAGGACATTACTTCACGGAAATATAGAATGGGGCTCAGAAATGTCAACATTAATTTCTCGATAAGTGAATAATATGTTTGTTCTTTTGGTGGAATTCGATTTTCAATATAATTTATATAATAATTGGTTTGTTAGAACAAAAGTCGACTTTAATTTGGGATTTTAATCTGAAATACAAGGTTATTCTTTTTTTTTTCTTGATGACTTACAGCAAAGAAACGTGTGTCGTCTGTTACTATAGGCCTCGTTTTAAGGGTCAAAGTCGCTCAACGAGTTATAGAAAGGGTTATGCTCGGAGTTTCTCTACGTGATCGAATCCGAGATTAGGAGATACTTAGTTACAAACGGATAAACTCACGTGTAATTATATCGCACTAGACATGTTTCGGGTAAGCAATGGTACCCATTTTCAAGCCGAGTCAGGACACACAACCCGGGGTGAGGGTGTATCATTCTCTGTTTCACTCTCTCTGTCTGTTACCATTTCACGCTTAAACCGCTGAAGTAATTAGGATGAAATTTGGTATGGAGAGAGAGCTAAAAGCTATTTTAAAGACGGGCATAAAGCTAGTATTTATTGAATACTAGATGACCCGTTGAACTTCGTAACACCCGTAACTTCTCTTTTTATCTTATTATGTCTATGGTTATAGATTGGAATGTCAATGATTGACAGGTAGGAATAATTTGTATTAGATCAGTAAAATTAGATCAGTAAAAGTACCAAAACCTGGACATAATTCGATAACTGTAATTTTCTTTTTCTATGAAATAAAGTATTGTTAGTTCTTTTTAAAATATAAAAAATTAAACATTTTAGGGTTCCGCGTCAATTTGAAAAACCGTATGATATATTTATATATACCGTATACTATGATCACGTTTTCATCAAAACATAAAAAATAAAAATCTAATTCATCATCATCATCTCAGACACAAGACGTCCACTGCTGAACATAGGCCTCCCCCTAAGACCTCCACATATACCGGTTGGAAGCGACCTGCATCCAGCGAATGGTGCTCGAGTGGAGACCACGGACTAACAAGCGCAGCGTAGGACGTCCACCCACAAGATGGACAGACGACCTCATTAAGGTCGCCAAAATATAATTCAATAGATAATATTACTATTAATGTTATATCTACGGTCTTGGGTTTTATACCAACCAACAATACTTTATTTCATCGAAAAAGAAAATTACAGTTATCGAATTATGTCCAGGTTTTGGTAATTTTACTGGTCTAATGGGAATAAAGAATCACCGTTTTCTAATGATCATATATCCGTGTTTTTACACTGCCTAAACCTTCTGCGGTCTAATACAAACATTTCAATACCAAAATTACCTAAATTGGTTCAGCGATTGTCGAGTTTATGGTAACTAACAAACGCATTTAATTTTTATGTATAAAGCTAATAATTTTACTTTTATTCGTATTTGAGGAATGTTACTTCACTCCAAACTGTGAGTGGCTGCGCGGCCATCTTGGAAACAGTCCAACGCCCGTCCTACCAGCCACTGTTTCATATATTGAATTTATTCGCTTATTAGGCGAACGCTGGGAGCCCTCTGGCCGGGATTAAGACATAAATGATACAGACATCTACATCTTAGGATCAAAGTTGAAAGATAAAATATGGCTGACATATTTTAACACAGAAAACTAGTTAGGTACAGTTGCCATCAGATATATCTGAGGTTACAAATGTTCGATCAACGTCTCTAATGTCAAGACGATAAAGTGCACGTTTCGATATTTGTGACTGCATCAATCCTTTAAAAAAATAAAGTATCATCATGGCTTCTCACAAAAACTTTTTATAACTTTGGTGAAATGCCGGATCTACCAATGAGCAATGACTATTTAAATTACTACTATTAAAACATTGACATTCTGTATTGTAGTCAATACTACAATGTATTTAATATTTACAATGTACAGTCAGCAGCAAAAGTTGCTAAGCGTTTGAAGTGTTCAAAATGACCTACACGCGCTCTTATTCTTTTGACAATAGAGACGTGTTGACCTCATTTTGAACACCTCAAATGCTTAGCGACTTCTGCTGCTGACTGTACATACTAGCCTGTACATAATATTATACTAGCCTACGATTTTTTTGTGTGAAATCTGTATTTTGTATTACGGGTTAGCTATAAAATTGTTATTTTGACATGTACCTGAATGTTACCAATAAATTAATAAATTTATCTTATATTATCTTATCTTATCTTATCGATATATCTGATGGCGTCTGTACAACGTCAATTATACGACTTTGGCTTATCGGTAACACTTGGTAATTCGGCGATACTGCATTTTCTTAAGCTCATTATGGTGAAATCCTATACCAAGACTATTAAGCTTGCTGTGGGACTAGATCGATTTGTGATCTATCCCGTTTTAAGTAATAGTAATGTTAGCGATTGTTACAATCAAAAAGCAAATAAAGAACGAATTAATCTATGAGAGCGGTTCGGATGTCTGGATGCATGAACAAAACGCAAGTCTAAAGAAGAAGCGAGAAAGAAAAAAAAACGTCAGAGTGAAAAACGAGGGAAATGGTTGTTGATGTATATGAACCTAAAATTTATAAATAAATCCATTTAAAAAATATAATAAAGTATAAATTGTATTAGTAATAAAGAGTGAACAGGCTTAGCCACTTTTGCTGCTGTCTGTAGGTACCATGTCTCTTGTCACAGTGACAAAATGAGATGCTTAGCCGCATTCTTCTACCTTCCTAATGCGGACTGCTAAGGAATGGAATTAGCTCCCTTCCTCTGTATTCCAGAACAGATATAATTTGGGTCTTTTCAAGAGTGAATAGGCTGTCACTGAACCAGCGTGCTACACCCTCGACCTCGTCGACACTTACCATCAGGTGTGACTGAGGTCAAACGCTGATCAGTCTTGTATAACAAAGCTATCCTACTTTCTGTTCCTGGACGCTATTTTTATTTATTTGTCGCCATCAAATTATTGTCGCCGAACATTTCCAACATTTCTCCGTACAATTTGGACCGGGTTATGTGAATCACACCTACATAAATTGGTATAAAGTGTTTCTGCGCGATGCCCGACCAATTTCCTCTTCGCGTCGTATTTCGTCCGGAGATTGTGCCAAAGGTACGTACAGCGACGGTCATAAATAACTATACACTTCTCGACCTTATGCCATTGCTAGAAAGTGAAAAAGTGTACATATATTTATGCCCTTGAAGGTAATACAGCCGTGCAATTCTTGGAATCGAGGCTTGTAATAAAATGGTTATAGAGTTTGTAAAAAAAAACAAACCGAAGTTACTATTACAAAGTTGTTCAAGTTACGTCTGATAAGTGGCCATTTGCAAGCCGATTCCTCTCGGCTTTCATACAGTTTAACAGTTTTTCTCTCATCAAGGCAAAACCAAATTAGCTCTGTCTGGCCTGAGAGACAAGTTGATCCGCCGCCAATGGCCCGGTAACGTGAACATCGAAGTTTGTGAATGTTGAGCATCTTTCTCCTTTACTTCAATTAAGGCGTTACGGAAATGACAGAGACAGTCGTTCGAAATTTAAGTTCGAATATCGATTTTCATTGTAGCGTCGCTGATCTGACACGAGATTTTAGTTTTCATTCTTGCTTCATTCGATCCTGGCAAACACATTAGCGACATCTATCATGTTAAACAGCAGCACGTCTAAGTGCTATGCTAGTTGCATGGAGATGTTTCGCTGTCAAAACAACTCAGCACATTATCCATAGATGGCGCTACGCCACAGAGTACCGAAATAAGATATAGCCAGCATGTTGGAGAAAGACATTGTCTCTCCATGTCTTTTTTTTTATGACATTGGCGGCAAACGAGCAGACGGATTGCCTGGTGGTAAGCAATTACCGTCGCCCATGGGCACCCGTAACACCAGGGGAGTCACAAGCGCGTTGCCGGCCTTTAAGGGGGGTTGGAGCTCTGGGAACCTTACTCACCATCAGGAACACAACACTACATACTTGAAAGGTAGCAGTGCTATTATGGCTGTGGTCTTCTGTAAGCAGGAGGTACTTCAGCAGTTGGGCTGCCCCAGAATCAAGCGTTGATGGTACTTCGCTGTGCCCTACCTCTCATTAGTTGGACGTAGTTTAAGGACATACCCCGGTCCGAATTACTTTGTTTGTCTCTGTTACGTCACTTTGTTTGTCTTGTTGACTAATGGCCGATTTTCAATCGTCAGATAAGCCCTATTAGACGTATAATCCTATGGGTATCTGTCAGATATGTGCTTATCTGACGTTTGAAAAATCAGTCCTTAGTCACATATGCTCTGTTCGTCTCTGTCACAATTCTCACGTGGCGGCGCACCGCGCGCGCAAACTGTCATGGACGGCTGGACGCGTTCAAAATTAAGGAATGTTGTTGTTGTAAATTGTAAGTGTTTTTTTTATGTTCCATTTAAATTGTTTTTCTTTTACATTTTTTGTATATAGTATTAAAGTAGAGGTAAGTAAGTATGTGTCACACTCCGTGATGTTATTCGACAGCGGCCCCGACGGAAGACCAGCGCTGGCATCCCCGCTAGTACAATGCTGACTCGGGACCATTTCGTGGATCTGTTGTTTTAATGTACTTGTAATGTTTGACTTTTTGGTGCCACAAATAAATGCTTTTTCTTCCTTTTCTTTCTTTCTTCCTTTCTTTATCTTTTATATAAAGACGCCTGAACCTGGAGTAGACCAACTGGGGAAGTACCTCCTCCTTACAGAAGACCACAGCCATAATAGCACTGCTACCTTTCAGGTATGTAGTGTAGTTTTCCTGATGGTGAGTAAGGTACCCAATGAATAAGGTTCTCCAACCCCCCTTAAAGGCCGGCAACGCGCTTGTGACTCCCTTGGTGTTGCGGGTGCCCATGGGCGACGGTAATTGCTTATCATCAGGCAATCCGTCTGCTCGTTTGCCGCCTATGTCATAAAAAAACTAAAACATTAAAAAAAAATGCTTTGGTCATAATATAACCTAAACTAGTCTAACATAAGTCTACTTCTAAACGTCAGAACAGCTTCCACCATTACACTTGCATAAAACTTAATACGCCACCTTTACTTAAACACCAATCCACCTAGAGCTCGGCCGTCCAATATCGCTCCGGCGGAAAACAGCGAGGCTAGCAGACCATGTTTGAATGGTGTTTTTGAAACGGTTGGGTTAATTCGCAAGTACATCCAAAACCTTTCCCGTAACACGGTCGTTATGAGGCTTAACGGTTTGAAATACTTTGAACTTTGGTAATAGCCTCCAAGTTACGTTAGGGATTTAAATTAAATCATAGCTAAGGATTAAAAAGGAAAAATGAATATTCTTAGTTACTAGACTTTTACTGCGTATCAGGAATGAAGTCATTCGCACCAGAACCAAACTCAAACTCAAACTCAAACGTTTATTCAGTAAGTAGGCCACAAGGGCACTTTTACACGTCGAGTATACAAAAGAAGAAATATAAAATCTACACCGGTTCTAACCCTACACCTCTGACCCGAGAAGCATTTTGACTTTCAAATCAAAAGTAACCGATATAGTGCTCAGGATCGCTAAGCTTAATTGGTAGTGGGTGGGACATATTGCAGGGCCGATAGCCGTTGGGGCTTAACGGTTCTTGGGTGGCGACTTCTTGGTTCTGGTGTGGGCACACCTCCCCACAAGGTGGACCGACGACCTAGTAAAGAACGCGGGAATCCACTGGATCCTTTGAGACCCATTCCGTTACTAGATTCGTTTTTTTTTCGAAGCCGTGTAATTAAATATTATAATAAATATTACAGGACATTCTTAAGAACCACTGAGCACGGTAAGCTATGAAGGCTTGTGTTGGTACTCAGCCAACCATGTCTACAAATACTTAAATGCATAGAAAACACCCATGATTCATCAATACCTGTGCGAATCCCACAAATAAATTAGACTATAAAAGAATTTTATTATTCGTAAAACACATAGGTACTATTTACAAAAAAACATGCTAGCGTGTTGCCAGCGCTGGTCTTCCGATGAGGCCATCAGGTGAGAAACATCACGACAGACGACAACATACATAATAACACAAAGTAAATAATAATAAAAACACAATCGAAATAATAAGAAAAAATAAAATAAAGACAAGAAGAGAAATTAGGGATTAGAACCCAGGCCTGTCAGTTTTATAGGCAGGGTCACCCACTAAGCTACCCATGTCGTCAAATGCCTCACAAAACAAATACAACAATGACTAACAAGTTTTTCACTCAGTTTAATGTCAAAGTACATTTGAGGTTTGCGCCACAAACAGTTTATAACACTTAGGCGTTAAAAACAGAATGACCTTCCCCGCCCTCAAAACAATGTAACACCCAAAAACCCCCCGGACATATGGAATTAATTACCCCAATTCAATACCCAAATCAGTAGCTTTGTCCGACTCAAATTATAATGATCTGGGATCGAATGAAAGGGCCAACATAGCCTTTGTGCCTTAATTAACTTCCGATCAGCTAAATTGGCCCGTCTCGCTGACAAATACGTCCCCATTGTCGCTGCGATCAATTTTTAATTTTCCAAGGTTGGAGGTAAGGTACCATAGTCTTAGGGTAGTACAAATTGCATGTCGTTTCTGGAATTGCCTTTAAGCTACGTTAAATATACTTATTGTTAATTAAAGTCTACTGCTAATGGGTATATTTGTTTTGCTGACGTAATATAGTAGTTTGTGTTCCTTCTATATAATGTAAGCCGTAAAAGGACAAGTTTGTGTCTAAGAAAAAGAAAAGCAAAACAAATACGCCAACGTTTGCGAGCTTCGTCATGCCACTTTACACCCCTCGTCATCTCTGTAGATGGTAAAGAACGGAGGTGTAAGGACGATGGTAAGGATGGAGTTTGCGCACCACACTATATATTATATTTATTAACCCTATAGAACTTGTTTATCGCAAATTATAGTATGCGACGCGCGTTAGTGCTTGACGGGTCGGCTTTTGGTTTGTCCAAAAACGCGTAAGGTCAATGTGGGCAAGACCGGCATACTATATTTTTAAGGGAAGTCCATCATATGACACTAATTACCTATGAGATAATGTAGGAAATTGGTTGGTAGACGGTCTTTCCAGGTAGACGGTCTTACCCACATTGACCTTACCTACACAAGAAAATTTCGCCAATATTTTTCCACGTTTACCATTCCAACAGTCATGATTTCTATAGCTCATATTTTTTCAATGACAAGTGTATACATCATTTCGGCCTTAATCCGCTGCACATAGGCTTCTTTTTTTAACTTATTGCACAAAATATAAAATGTACAAATGGTGGTAGTTATAACTAACAGCATTCTCTACTAGTCAACCATTAGATAGATCGAAAAACAAGTCGAGTGACCTTACTCATAATTACATTGTTTTCCATTTTCTATAAAACATTATCAACGCATGTAATGCTTTCTTTTAAAACTTGAGTCACGTTCCATTCAAATAACATAACTCACCGTCCTTAGAACAAAAGACAAACGCCCTTATCTCGACGACCTAACAAATTCAGCCAACCGCAAAATTACTACGGAATAGTTACAAAACCCAACTACAGTCCGCGCAATATGTTAATATGTAAAACTAAAAGAAAGTCTTTTATTCAGGGCTCGCATAATTCGCTGTTTGTACAGTCCATTCGGCCCGTTGTAGTATGAATATAATACCCGACCGTAGGAAGCGTACCTCATTTCCATTCCAAATGTCCTGTTGCAGGGACTCTCTCATTTAGCAGTATTTGCACTTAAATCGACTGGTCCGCTAGCCGCCATGTTAGACGTTACGAATTTGAATTTTAAACTAAGCGTTCCGTTTTACGCGGAAGGTAAATTCTGGAGCGTTTTTTGGGTAATTTGGTTTGTGAATAATGCAAGCTAACTAAGCTCTTCGGGTGTACTAGGAGCTAGGGAAAGAAAAGGACGTTTTTATTTAATTAAGGCTCAAATAGGGACGATGTTTGAGTTAAAATATTTTTAGTCTGTCAGTTGTATGATCAAGTATTGCGTATTTTTTTTCGTCGATTCAACAAAGCTAACTCGTAATGTCATTTCCACGTAATAAATTCCGCCCTTTCCGAAATTGACGGTTGAACCTCAAAATGGCGAAGTCGTCTTGAAAATATATTTTATGTTTTTTGTTCAAACGTAGTTTAATGTGTAATATTGATAGCGTATTATGCAGTGATCTAACGCAGAATTGTGCAGCTAAAAAGTGGTAGCTGGACTTTGCAGAAACCTGCTTCGTGGCTTTCTGCAAAGTCCAGCTACCACTTTTCAGATCGCAAGGTCTACTACCGTACACTGGCATGCTCTAAGAGCAAACTTGTTATTTATTCAATTGACTTGCTCCAATCATTTTGGCACTGGCGAAATCATCAGAATTGATGGAAGCTAGGTATTTTTATTTAAACTGTCTATCTATCTATCCGCCCTGTCGTGTCCTGTTGCGCTTAAAACGTTCTGTTTAAATATTCTGTTCTTCCCTTCTGGTTTAGGTTAATCTAAATATAATTTGTACAAAAAATCCAGCGACTAAGAATAAATTAAATTATTTCTTATTAAATACTAGCTGACCCGGCGAACTTCGTACCGCCTAAAAAGCCACAAAAATAGTGATAGATTTCAAAAATCACGGGATTTTTTTATTACTTAGTGTCTCAATCAGGGCTGTGACGATTCCAACCAATCCAAAATCATTTTAAATGGGTTTAGCCGTTCTCGATTTATAAGCGGTTGAACAAACCCCACCTTTTTTATATATATATATATAGATTTTGATTTGCTTTGAATTTGAAGTAGTAATACTTACTATATAAATTAAAAATTGAAATAGATGACATATACTTAAGAAAAAGCGACGAGGACCTCCGGCATTTGAGACAGGATCTAGTCTATGTATGTCATCTATTTCAATCGTTAAATACAGCGCTTTAAGCCTGCGCCGAAGAAATGACAACAGAATTTCGTTTGTTAGATACCTTATTTGTATAGTTAATCCTTAATCTTAGTCTCTGTGGGTCATAAGTTACATATTTGAGGATTAACTGAATAAATCATACGATTCAGAAACACGATTACTTGAATTTTGAGACATAAAAATTACATTGAAAGTGACCTCTAAAAAATATAGGCTTAATACGTTGCAAATACTCAACAGAAGGTCGTATGTTATTTGATAATAACAAAATTACTTACTTTTATTTTCACTTACATTTGTAATAAATATCATTTTTTTAATAATACGAACAAAAATTCCCAATTTCGCGAGCGGTTCACCCATCCTTACCTGGGCCACTATGATTAGATTGAATCGAGTAGCGCGAAAAGCTCGGCGCCCCCTTAAGCATTTCGATTTTGTATAAGACCCCATGGGTAGAATTGATGTTTCAATTCAAGGTTACTTCAACTTAACGTTATTTTTGTCTCACACTCGCAGCAAAAACGAATTTTGCTCACTGTTTTTAGTCAACGAATAACCCTTGTTCGAGCTGCTGAATTGAAAAGAAAATTGTTAACTGTGACATCTTAACCTTTTGAACGCTTTTCCTCTCGCGTCAAAATGTGACGTGTACGCCATGGTATGACTTGTGAAGAACAAATATAGACCTTCTCTGTCAGCAGAACAATTGCTTTGACAGCGTCCGCCATAGCCACTTTAGTGGTCGGTGGCGTGGCAGGCACGACATCATGAGACCACTTTAGTGGTGCTTCGCGTTCAAAAGTTAAGTAGTTATTGTAATAAATGTTAAAATCTAAAACGGTTGATAAAATTTTATTCCTAGCCGCCATTTTACTTTTAAATTTCAAGAATAAGGCTAAGCCTTCTCTCAGCCTATAAATCTTGCTGAAAATATCAGACAGCTGCAACTCCGAAGAAAATATTAAGTTTGTTTCTCCACAAGTTTTCACCGCCTTGAGCCACAGTTCACAAATATGTATACACGTCTTCGCCTTAACGCGTTGACTTAAGGCGTAGAATTGTACTCGTATATTTTGGGATCCGCCTGCACGTGTATGGAGTCAAGTCTCGTATACGTTAATGAGATGTTTTCTGACGAAACATATCTTGTTCAAGGAGTTGTGAGTACTCGTAATCTTGTAAGAATATTAATGAAATAATAGTAAAATCATTATTTACAATAATTACCTACAACATTATGATAACTACAATTACTTAACTAGTTACTACATTAAATCTGAAAAAGGCCCTTGAGGCATTGTACATTTCCTCGTGGTATTGGAATGATGTTACGTTGTGCGAAGAAGCCATCAGATCTTCGGTCACCAGTTAGATCAACCAGACGCTTCGCGATATCTGCAAAATTTTTAATGAAAATATTTTGAACCCTTAATGACGTATACCAGGAAGGATAAGATAGAAAAATTTGACACGTCTAAGCGGCGCTCGTATAGCACAACTGGTAGTGCACTGAGCTAGTGATCCAGTGGTTGTGGGTTCGAGTCCCGCTGTGAGTCAAATTTTTCTATTTTTCTTTCGATTTAAATATCTTTGATATGCTAGCAGACGTTTCTGCTTAATATAAAAATAGAAAATATTTTATCAAATCTTAAGTATGAAACTAGTTCATATACAGTGTGGCCCATTTAGACCGGTCAGTATGGGTAAGACTGTTAAAAGTTAAGTACATCATACATCATACATTTCAGCCGTATGCAGTCCACTGCTGGACATAGGCCTCCCACAAATATGACTTGTATCATCTTGAGGGTAGATGCCATAGTCGCCACGCTTGGCAGGCGGGTTGGCGACCGCAGTAGCTGTAGATTGGATTTCGACGGACGCTGCTGCCCGTCCGTAGGATTTTTCCCTTTGTCGCCTCTTATGATACCCGCGGGAGGAGATGCGGTGGTGCTATTCTAGTCAGCTGGCATCACACGGCAAGCAATGTTTTATGTGCTCACGAATAAATAATTATTCTATTCTAGTCTATGGTTGTTACGCTTTTGAGTTTCATACCAAATCCTTTAATAACCTTTTCATTTAATATTGCTTTAATTTTCCTTCAAGAACCACCCCTCTTCAGAATTAATTTAATTCTTCTGTTAAATTGAACTGACCCATACTGTATTTACTTTGATCTTAATTTTCCTTGGCTTCCCTTTTAGATTCTTGTCCGCATTTTTTTAATGCAATAAATAAGACTTTTTAAATTGGTTTTCCGTATAACCCGGACCCGGGTAGGTCCTTTAACTACGTCCAACAATGAGAGGTAGGGCACAGCGAAGTACCATCACGCTCGAGCCTGGAGCAGCTCAACTGGGGAAGTACCTCCTCCTCACAGAAGACCACAGCCATAATAGCACTGCTACTTTTCTGGTATGTAGTGTTGCTTCTTATGGTGAGTAAGGTTGCCCGAGCTCCAACCCCCCTTAAACGCTTGTGACTCCCCTAGTGTTGCTCGCCCATGGGCGATGGTAATTGCTTACCGACAGGCAATCCGTCTGTTCGTTTGCCACCGTTGTCATAAAAAAAAAACTGTAGGGCAATCTTTAATATTTGGTAATGTGGTGATACTTTCTACCTAGCAAGAAACATACCAAACATGGATTAACAATGTCAGTGTAAAACCGCGGTCCGCAGTCTGGCAAACATATTAGCGACATCTATCATGTTTAACAGCGATAATTCTTAGTGCTAGTAGTATGGAGATGTCTCGTTGTCCAAATAACTCAACATGTATTGTATCCATAGATGACACTGCGGCACATAGCACCGAAAAGAGAGCAATAGACAGCATGTCGGAGGAACTCGATTTCTTGTATGGTCATTGCTACCAAGACTTAGCTTATGAGGGGGAAGTTGATTCGGCGACACTTGATATTTGGTAATTCTGTGACACTTTATTATTATGTAACACAATACATATTGATTGAGCTGAAATTTAAGATACTTATGTAAGTTCGGTGACATTGCAATGTTATGGCACCCCTGATCTGATCTGATGCTGGAGCCAGAAGGTAACAAAAGTAACTCCTACACAAGATAATTCATGGTGCTTAGGCTCGTCAGAATCCTTTCGATGAGTAGGTGACGATTGTGAAATAAAAGTACAGTCGGTAAGAAAAGGTTGTACCAAAAATTTTGTATTTGACAGAAACTTATTTTGAATTTGAATTAAGACTAAACAAAATTTGTATTGGAAGATTTCGACCCCTAGTAAAATATATTAAAAAAAAATTAAATGGAAGGGGAGTGGATATGATTTCCTCGTTAAACCGGAATTTTAGCCATCAAACTTCCGCAAAACGACTTATCAGATCCAAATCGCACACCGAGCCTGCCCGACCATAAAATCCCCCATTCCCTCTGTCCCATGAATCGCTCACACACACGTCTTCTGAACTGCAGTAAATTCAAATAAAAGCATTCACTATATTCATCGGCATAAATTGCCGTAGATTTTTCCTTTTCCTTCAATATATTCAAACGTGGGTAGCTAGCGCATATTTCATTTTAACCGTTCGATAGTCGGATGAAATATGGCGGGATGGCAGAGGGAGGTTCATGGCGTTGACACTTTGCAATTACATTGGGTTACACGTGGTCGGAGGTTCTTTTCATCGCTTTATAACCCCGATAGTGAGACAAATCCGATAGTTTTTTTTTTATGACAAAGGTGGCAATCGAGCAGACGGATTGCCTGATGGTAAGCAATTACCGTCGCCCATGGGCACTCGCAACACCAAGGGAGTCACAAGCGCGTTGCCGACCTATAAGTGGGTTGGAGCTCTGGGAACCTTATTCACCATCAGGAACACAACACTACATACCTGAAAGGTAGCAGTGCTATTATGGCTGTGGTGTTCTGTAAGGAGGAGGTACTTCCCCAGTTGGGCTTCTCCAGATTCAAGCGTGATGGTACTTCGCTGTGCCCTACATCTCATTGTTGGACGTAGTTTAAGGACATACCCGGGTCCAAAACCTGGGTACAGTCCCTAAACTGCGACGAAACTGCGCCCTTTTAGAGTGGTAGAACAACCCCTAACCCTAAGCGAAATGTAACTTTCTTTTGTAATCAACAATTCCTTTAACCGTGGAATGTGCGTTTTAGCAAGTTTATTGCATAGTTAAAATACTCACCGTAAAACGAGTAACACAAGTGACAAGCAAGCCTTGATAAATGGCAAAATGTTAGATACGGCCAGCTGCAGAGAAAAGGTGGTATCGTGCCCTACAAACTCGTATGGCGGGGTGGACCCTTTTCTCTGCAGCTGACTGTACAGTCAGCAGCAGAAGTGGCTAAGCGGTTGAGGTGTTCAAAATGAGGTCAACACATCTCTATTGTCAAGAAAATAAGAGCGCGTGTAGGTTATTTTGAACACTCGATTCGATCCGATTTTTATAGTTATAAATAAACAATAAATAAATATTTTATTGCTTTTATAATATTCATAAAATAGTAACAAATTTTATGTCCCCTGTATTTGCATAAGAGCGGTTTCTTTACTAACGCAAGTTAGATAAATTCTTGAATTCATTGATTGAATAGATGGATACATTATAATATTACACATACTTAAATACGTAGAAAACACCCAAGACCCAGAAACAAATATCTGTGCTCATCACACAAATAAATGCCCTGACTCGGACCGAACCCAAGACCATCGGCTTCATAGGCACTATAGGCAGGGTACCCACTAGGCCAGGCCGGACATTTATGTATGTAATAGCCTATAAAATCTACTCCCCCCTGTCATACCTACTCACCCATTCACGTCCCAACTGCCCCCGCAATCCCTTATCACCCCGTTTTACGATACCTTAAACCTTCCACGCCAGTTAATCAGGGGCCCGTTTAAAGAAACTCCCATTTCAATTTTACGTATTAAGAATAGCTTCGCGAAGCTATTACGATATCAATTCTTTTCTAACATCAACCGGTACAGAACCGTTACCGGTATTGTAATTCAATTACCGGTACCGGTCTGATCCGGGCAATTATCCGAGACAATGCCGACGTCGCTCGTTATTGGAATAATAAGCCTTTATAGGTATTTAATGAGAAAAGGTCTTTGCAAGGTAAAAGTTTGGGGACTTATTCTTAGTTACTTGGAATATTTATGTGTTTTTTTTTTATGTTTGTATTTTTTGATATTCATCATCATCATCATCATGTCGGCCGGAACACGTCCACTGCTGGACATAGGCCTCCCCCAGAACGACCCAAGAAGTGCGACCCTGCGCCTTCCACATCCAGCGATATCCCGCGACTCTAACTAGGTCGTCAGTCCACTTTGTGGGAGGCCTACCTACGCTGCGTCTTCCAGGTCGTGGTCGCCACTCCAAAACCTTTCCGCCCCAACGGCCATCGGTTCTGCGCGCAATGTGCCCCGCCCACTGTCACTTAAGTTTTGATATTAATCCAATGTTTCTCAATGATTTGAAAAATTGTTCTCATATTATTTTACATCATAATGATCAATCTTCATTTTTTTTTAAATCGAAACTACCGATAATAAGAATTTATATATATTCATACTTTTATTTGTCTTAACATTTCTATTCATATTTTTTTTTGCGAATAACCCCGTTAGCTATGATGACGAGCGAAGCGAGGAGCGTTAGGTTGAAATGCGACCTGTTTTATGAATTCCGTTACTAGTACTAATAAAATGTGTCATTATCTATAAAGGGACCTAATTGTCGATGGCGTTTATGTCGTTTTTCAAGATGGCACGATACAAATGTAACGCGGTTAGACGTAAGTGCCATCGACCATATGGTCCCTTTTCATAGATAATGACACAAATATGAACACAAATGATTAAAAAGTGATTAACCTTGATTCAAAGCAATTTTCGACGAAATGAATTCGCGGAAATATAGAATCGGGCTCAGAAATGTCAACATTCATTTCTCGAGAACTGAAAAAAATATTATATGTTTGTTCTTTTGGTGGAATTCGATTATCGATATAATAATTGGATTGATAGAAAAAAAGTCGACTTTAATTTCGGATTTTAATCTGAAATACAAGGTTATTTCACGAATTACTTTTTTCTTGATGACTTACGGCTCCGAAACGTGGTCTTTCATTATCGGCCTCATATCAAAGCTCAAAGTCACTCAACGAACTATAGAGAGGGCTTTCGGGGTTTCGTCCGTCGTTTAAAAAAAATATTCAAAATTGTTAAATATTCAAAAACTAAATAAAAAAAGAACATCCGAGCAGATAATATAAAAAAAATACTCAATTAGTAATAAATAATTCGAGCTAGTGAGGATAAAGTATATTTTCATCTCACTAGCTCGAAAAGAATTGTTTTGTTCTTTAAAAAAAGATAGCGAAATTGCATTTTATTCACAAGAGTGCAAAGTAATTTGATACAAATTGTTTATTACTAATCGAGTGTTTTTTTGATGTCAGCTGGTTTAATGTTATTTTATTTAATGTTTTTCAGTGATAAATGATGGATGTCAATAATTTTCAATATATTTTAAAGTTTTAGAGTTAATTTTACCTCGCTGTAGTGAGGTGAAAAATTGGGTGTTTCACTCGGTAGCAAAGTGTGTTCCCCACTCGTGCTGTTAAACCTTCCCAATGCTCAAGATTTCTTTTGGAATCTTTCGCTAGCTCGGGTCTCAATTATTAGCACGAGAAGGTAAACACTAACTTTGCTCCCTTATAACAAATAACTATTAATACATTCCTGCAAAACATCCTTAACTTAAAATGCTTTACATGTTGTCACTAAGGGCAGGGGACGGAAACTAGGCTAAATCGCCCATCAAATTAACAGCCTTATAAACAAGTCGGCTAGGAAGTAATCACCAGTCAAATAGAGGTTTATTCGATGACTTTCTCAAGGGGATACCTGAGGATACAGAAGGGTCTGTAATTAGGGGCTTGTGTGTCTTGCGAGTTGGGCTGAGGGTAACAAGGTCTGAAGGACTAGAATGAAGATTAAGATGAACTAAGGTCGCGATCGGACTGATTAACGTACATATATGTGGCATTATCTGAAGGGACTTTATGGTCGATGGCACTTACGTCGAACCGCGTTACATTTGTATCGCGCCATCTTGATATACGACATAAGCGCCATCGGCAATAAGGTCCCTTTTCATAGATAATGTCACATATAATTGGAATCAATAGAGTATGGAACACTGTCCTACTAAGCGTAAGAACAAAAACTATAAAATCTTTTTTGTACGTTAATAGAAACCCATTCTGGACCCGGGTATATCCTTAAACTACGTGTAAAAATGAGAGCACAGCAAAGTACCATCACGCTTGAGTCTAGAGAAGCCCAACCGGGGAAGTACCTCCTCCTTACAGAAGACCACAGCCATAATAGCACTGCTACCTTTCAGGTATGCAGTGTTGTGTTCCTGATGGTGAGTAAGATTCCCAGAGCTCCAACTCCCTCAAAGGTCCATGGCGGTAACTGCTTACTGCCGATTTTTCTACGCTGATAAAGTTCCAAAATACGTAAGTATGCTTAAAATGTTCAGCTATTTGAGGTCTGGGATGAACACATCGTCATAAAACATGGCCGACACCTGATATTATTTGTTGCCGCCATAATGTAGTCGTGTTTATATTCATAAATATCGCTAACGTGGCTCCTTTGAAAATATTGGCTTATGCTTGTGGGAATTTTTAGAAAAATATATTTTATCTAGATTAAAACTGGGTTACTAGGATAAACTTTGGCTTGCTCATGGGAGCCTGGTGTCCACTTGGCAACTTTTATCCGTATCTATAGAGTTAGATAAGATACTTAAGAAAAAATGAAGGCCTACCTATGTCTGAGGCGGGATTTGAACTCGCACTTGAAAGCCGGTGGAAGAAAAGCTATTCATTAATGTTTTTTGACGACCGGTCTGGCCTAGTGGGTAGTGCCCCTGCCTGTGAAGCCGATGGTCCTGGGTTAGATTCCCAATCAGGGCATTTATTTGTGTGATGAACACAGATATTTGTTCCTGAGTCAGGGGTGTTTTCTACGTATTTACTCGTAAGTATTTATATGTATCTATCTATTATATATATCGTCGTCTAGTACCTACAATACAAGCCTTAGGGTGAAGACACATATATCAGCATCGAATCGCATTTTGTAGTACAAAAACGGCCGCCTGACGGCTGCACGCATGCTTAAGCATCTCATACAAACCGGCCGTTTTTGTACTACAAAATGCGATTCGATGCTGATATATGTGTCTTCACCCTTACTGAGCTTACCGTAGGACTAGGTCGATTTGTGTAAGATTGTCCCAAAATATTTATTTATTTATGTTTTATTAAGGTTACACATGCCGTGTAACCTAACTACCGGCTATCTATGCCGGTTGTGCCGAGTGGTGCCGGCTATAGCTATGTCATGTTACGAGCCTCTGTCCAGCAGTTAGGCTTACGGCTTAGATAATGAAGGTACGACACACTACTACTACACAAGTTTCTAATCTGTACTAATACCTATAAAAATGTTTTATTTTTTAAGGCTGAATAGACTATTGTCCCTCGTTGCCATGGTTATGTTACCCTGGGTAATTCTTGAAACAGTTTAATTGCATATTAACAAAACATAGATATCTGTAGAAGCTATATGTCCCTTCCATAACGGGTCACCTACCAAGCGCGTCAGTACGCAGGGCCTCATTTCTTGTAACAAACTAAGCTTCACTTGTCCCCTGGCTGATGGGACAGAATAACAACAACAAATAGTTGATTCACTCTTTACTTAAGTAGGAAATTATAAATTCTCCGATTGTAATTAGAGCTCCAACCCCCCTTAAAGGCCGGCAACGCGCTTGTGACTCCCGTGGTGTTGCCCATGGGCGACGGTAATTGCTTACCATCAGGCAATCCGTCTGCTCGTTTGCCGTCTATGACATAAAAAAAAATCAATTTACCCTGGTTTCAAACAGCAATAAAGTATTAGAAATTTGGTATACCTATAGTAGTACCTATAGTATACCTTTCTTTAAATCCACACTGTATGAAAGGATTATAATATGTGCCATTCTCTATGATATGGGACCTTATTGTCGATGGCGCTTACGCCGTTGTTCAAGATGCCGCAATACAAATGCAACGCGGTTCGACGTAAGCGCCATCGACAACAAGGTCCCTTTTGCTAGATAATGTCACATATGAGACACAGACCAGTCAAATGCAAATGGTGTCGTGTTATCGTTGCAAGGGTGCAATTAACAGGCTTAAACAGCTGTTTGGTGCAACTGAATGCAATTCACTAGGAAATGCAATGTTTTAAGTAGGATACGAGTATGTAACTTCGCTTTCCAAAGATATTTAAATCGAATAAAAATAGAAAAATTTGACGCGTAGCGGGACTCGAACCCACAACCACTGGATTAGCCCAGTGCACTACCAATTATGCTATACGAGTACCGCTTGGACTTGTAAAATTTTTCTATTTTATCCTTCTTGGTATACCTACGTCATTTCGGGTGACGTGTAGACACATCTGCCGAAAGAGTCCCCCAACAGAGGCATATATTTGCTTACTGGGGGACACTATCCCATATGTCTCTATATCTCTGTGCTTTATATAAAACTAGCTGACCCGGCGAACTTCGTACCGCCTAAAAAGCGACAAAAGTAGTGATAGCTTTCAAAAATCACGGCATTTTTGTGATTTTTTAGTACTTAATGTCTCAATCAGGGCTGTGACGATTCTAACCAATTCAAAATCATTTTAATCGGTTCAGCCGTTCTCGAGTTATAAGTGGTTGAACAAACCCCACTTTCTTTTACATATATAGATAATTAAAATTACACTTAGTCTAATATATTGGCAGGCTTAGCCTAATATATGCCGTGTGATGCCGGCTGACTAGAATAGCACCACCCCATCTCCTTCCATGTCGTAAGAGGCGACAAAGGGAAAAATCCTACGGGCGGGCAGCAGCGTCCGTCGAAAACCAATCTACAGTTACTGCGGTCGCCAACCCGCCAAGCGTGGCGACTATGGCAACTACCCCCAAATGATACAAGTCATACTCGTATTTGTGGGAGGCATATGTCCAGCAGTAGACTACATACGGCTGAAATGTATGTATGTATGTAATATATTGTATTTTATTATACAATAAAGTAGTTGTATTGTATAATGCAGCACACATCGGAAGTAGCGTGCCACCAATCAGCGATGAGCCAGGATTAGCATTACAATTCACACATTTCCGCTTCCGTATTTCGACTGATAATGGCGGGTGCAACTATCTGTGCACATACGGGAAAGCTGATTGTGTTGTTTACGTACAGGTATTGTTGAGCCACTTGTCTGTTTGTAAATTTTGACTCATTTGGGAGACGATTTGATAAAACTTTCTCATAATAAGCTCTTTTAACTGTTGACTATATGTGCCATTCTCTATGATATGGGACCTTATTGTCGATGGCGCTTACGCCGTTGTTCAAGATGCCGCAATACAAACGCAACGTGGTTCGACGTAAGCGCCATCGACAATAAGGTCCCTTTTGCTAGATAATGTCACATATAGACACATTTGGAGAGACCTAAAATGACCTATATGTCCACCAAGCAATATGTAAGACAATGATAATGTATAATTGTCGACCGGTCTGGCCTAGTGGGTAGTGATTCTGCCTATGAAGCCGATGGTCCTGGGTTCGAATCCCAGTCGGGGCATTTATTTGTGTGATGTGCACAGATATTTGTTCCTGAGTCATGGTTTCTATGTATTTAAGTATTTATATATTATATATATCATGGGCTGAGTATCCACAACACAAGCCTTCTTGAGCTTACCGTGGGGTCCAGTCAATTTGTGTTAGAATGTCCTGTAATATTTATTTATTTATAACAGAATATATAAAAAATATGAATATAAAAATGTAACTTACATAAAATTATTTATATTTCGTGTGTATTTGTTTATAGATATTTATTTTCTCATTGGGCACACTACCCATTGGTAGCGATCTAGGAGATATTTTTTATTTATAAATAGGTTTAGTTTAAGTTCATTTTGTTTTTTAATTATTTCCAATTTTAATTATGTTTCTGTTCTGTGACTTCTGTGCTCCTAATAAATAATTCTTTTCTCATTTGATGTGTTATCTTACATTTAAATAATCTGGCAGTACATACATTTGACAAAAATGCTTGGCGGTTTAGTTGTATAGTTTGTACGAATCTGCCGTCCAACGAATAGATTGTAATGGAGTGGGCTATTTGAATGCAAAATCATAACTATCTTCGCCTAAGCCGCGTAAAGCAGCGGTCAGGGAGGTGGCTACCTAGCTGTGCATACTGAATACGGGAATTTTAGATGCGTTACTCTTCAAAATACGCTATATCGGGTGTGGACTGTAGGTAATAAGAGGAATAACTTTAAGCATCGTTTACACCATAAACGTAGCAACATTTGTTCTACAACTTTGATTATATGGCACATATAATTATATATTACTATTATTTATTTTGAACAACAGAATAACAAATATGAAACAATAACATTATATAAATTTAACTACAAATAAAACTTGCAAATAGTAAAACTGTCCTAGGTCTCGATCACTGGGTAGGGTGCCCAGAAAGCTGGCCGCATTCCCGCGTTGGGTCGCAATGCTGATCCTCTGGGCGAAATAGTGACCAGCCCTCTGGTCACCAGAAGCCTCATCTAGGCGCGACGCAATCTCCTTGTAGAGACGTCTACGACTTTTGAAAATAACTTATTGTTTACTAAATATGAATAACACAAGATTTTCCCAGCATGTTGTGAAAACTATGAAGTTTGTAGGCTGACGGTAAATATCAACGAGACTATTGGATGCTGTTCATCGAAAATACTATTTAGTTTGTTCGAAAACATTCCTAGTAATAAATTACACAATTTTTAAAAGTTGTAAAACAAATGTTGCTACGATCGTGGTGTAGAGGCCAAACTTAGGCTTAAAATGTACAGAATTGGCCAGAAGTATTAAGATCCTATGTTTTTTATATAAAAAATCGATATTTTACATCATTTCTGATAACATATTATCAACTAATTTAAACTGTGAAAATAATAAAGTCACTTCGTTGTAGATCCGAAGTGTTAGTGCATTTTGTTATCTTATTTAATACGTATTTTTAAGTATTATTAACTGATGTTATATTGACGTGTACATACTGGGTGTGACCTGTAATAGAAGCAATAACTAAATGGATTCGCTACACCACGAACGTAGCAACATTTGTTCTACAACTTAAACTGTAATTTTTTACATGGGGTTTTTTCAAACAAACTAAACTGTATTTTCAATTAACACTAATAGTGTCGTTGACATTTACTGCCAGCTTACAAACTTCGCAGTTTTCACAATACATTGCTTGCTTGGAAAATCTTTGGTTATGTATATTTAGTAAACTAGAAGTTATTTTCAAAAGTCGTAGAACAAATGTTGCTACGTTTGTGGTATAGATGCCTAAAGTTATTTGCTCTTATTACAGGCCACACCCGATATAAATAGCAGGAAATTGTTTAACTGAATTTAGAAAGATATGGTATTAAAAAAAATAAGCGTGGCCTTAATACTTTAGGATAAGGCTGTACCTATCCGGGTCGTCGTAGTCGTTGGTTCTTAAATTTTTCCTTCATCCCATGGCAGTAAAACACATTGTGCATACACGAATCTACGCACGGAACCATCTTCATGTAATAGAATTCCCTAGGCTGTCTGTGCGGGACAAACCGCAGGCCACTTTCAGCTCGCTTTGAGGAGGTTTTCACGACAGGTACAGTTAACACGAAGATTTTAGCTCAAATTTGTCTTTTATGTACCTCATCATCAATTCAGACGAAAGACCTCTATAGTTGCAGATTTGCCCCAAATATGACTTGTACAGTCGCCATCAGATATATCGGAGCTGTGGAGTTGGTCACAAATATCGGAACAACGCCTGTATTGTCAAGGCGATAAAGTGCATGTTCCTATAAATATGACTACCTCCACAGCTCCGATATATCTGATGACGACTGTAACCTTCCTCCACGGGACAGGCCCAGCCTAGTGTGGAGGTCAGTCATTTGTATCACTTGTTAGTCTTTATGTGGAAATAAACGTTTTGTATTTGTATCATCTTGGAGTTGCCATAGTCGGCACGGTTGGCAGGCTTGACGACCGCAGAAGCTGTAGATTGGGTTATCCATCCGTTGGTTACTTTCCTCGTTCATTTGAAAATAAAGTATTCGTTAATTCAAATTCAATTCAAACAATACATGTTATTACAAGTGTAGCTGCTACTCACTCTATCTGTTTCATGTCTGAAAGCCATAATTCTACGAGTAAGCAGAAATAACCTAAAATTTACAGACAGCAAAACAAATGTGTGTGTTCTAAAAATGTCTGTAGGCACCGTAAAAAACGCTTTTATGGGAATAAATTGCATTTTAGATGCGTATAGGAAACTTACCACCTCGTTATTTTTAAATCGGAATGTGGGAGTTCCAGAGATTGAAGTCCGGATAGATTTTGTGTCGGAAAAGGTAATTGAATTCCTAAGCGGGCCGAACTACAGGGCAATATGCTGCCATTCGCTTTGAGGACATTAGACTGGTTACCTTGTCACATATGTTATTAAAATACCTACGTAGATATATGTCTAATAAATATAGTGTTTTAATATTTTATCGTTGAAGTCACTGTTGTCAAGACGACCGGGCTGTTTGTCTCCGAATGGGGAAACATTTTGAGTGGTCAAGGTAGCGGGAATGCTAACTTCGAATTTTTGACGGTTGTTGCGTTTGGATTCAAAAACTATGTGGATGAAAATAACCGCACACAAAAGTAAACAAAAAAATTACTTAGCGTAATTATAAACTCATTGTCTTCAAGATCCCTCATCTCTCTATCGTCTTTGCACAAAATGTTTAATTCCGATACCTATGATTATTAATTTCTGTCGTTATTGACAACAGTTGTTCATTTCATTTCTGATAACAGTTGTTCAAAATGCCGTGAGTCGATTAACAAACAAACGAGAATTTTATATTGCGTTCACTCAGAATAATTAACAAATAAATAAATGTTACAGGACATTCTAATACAAATAGACTGAACCGAAGCTGTAGAAGCTAGAAATCTTGGTAACCTGAAGAAAGCTTGTGTTGTGGGTACTCAGCCAACGATATATGTAAATAATATACATATACTTAAATACGTATATAAAACACCCATGACTCAGGAACAGATATCTGTGCTCGTCACACAAATAAATGTCCTTACTGGGATTGGAACCCAGGACCATCGGCTTCATAAGCAGTGTCACTACCCACTAGGGCAAATCAGTTGTCAAATAATAAAACGTAGAAAGTGAGCTGACTGTATCCTACCGACTGCGCCAAATAGTATTTTGTATGAATACAGGTTTTGCGTCTTCATATTTATTTATTTTATACAATAGTTACTATTATTCATTAATTATCACAATCCACTTAATTCATCCTAGCCTAGAAAAGCGACGCTAGAGGCAGCTGTCATAGTGACAGCTACAGATAACATATAACTTCCATAAACGTCACTGTAATACAGGAAACTGAAGTGAAGCGGTTTGCGTTACATGTCATATTGATAACCTGTTCAAAAAGCTGCATCGCTATATTCTTAATAGATTTTTAAATGAGATAAATAAATAAATATTAATACAAATCGAACTAGTCCTACGGTAAGCTCAGTAAGGCTTGTGTTGTAGGTACTAGACGATGATACATATAATAGATAGACACATATCAATACTTAAATACATAAAAAACACCCATGACACAGAAACTAATATCTGGGACCCTGGACCGTCGACTCCATGGGCAGAGTCATCACCCACTAAACTAAACCTATCGTCAAAATAAGTGAAACTCTTTCTAAAACCTGTTAATTTTGAAAAAACATTGCACAATCCGTTTACAAAAACATCGCGATACAAAACAAACCAAATACTGTGTTTCAGTACGCGAAGATTGTTTCTCAATAAATCTCTTTTGTAAAAAAACATAACGAAATGCCAATAACATGGGAATTTTCGTCCTCGATATTTGGGTCAACATTTTTGTAGCAATCTTGATATTTGGCCTCTTTTGGTTCATGGTTCAGTGGTTCATTTATTCAATTTTTGTCCAATCATGTTTGGAAAACGGGTCATATATTAATTTAAAAACGAAAATATATTTCTGAAAGTTGCAGTGACCACTGGTTTTTATGATTTTGTGAATGGGAGGCCTATGTTTAGCAGTGGATGTTTTATGGGTCAGATGATGATCATGATGTAAGAGATTTAGGTTCTTATCTCTACTGTCAACATTTCGAATGTTATAAGTTATGATTTTTATTTAATATTTATTGTACTAGGAGTACAAGAGGTGGACTTCTCTTAGACATCTTTACACAAAACTGAGCCCCACGGTAAGCTCAAGAAGGCTTGTGTTGTAGGTACTCTGCGAGAAATGTATATAATATGCTAATACTTTCATTATTATTATTGTCTTATTGTAGATAGGTATTTTATATCAGGCGGTACTTTGCGGAAGTTATTAACAACAATAATAATTATTACTTTGCTATTCCGCTTTATTTTATTTAAGTTTCCTTTGGTTTTTATTTTTTTCTTGATGTAATATAAGTTTACTCCCTTAAATTATGGCATGCAGAGAATACCATTTTGTACCGTTTGACACAGAGAGGCGTCCATGGGGTCCCAACGCGCATAAACTTTTTGCGGAAATCGCGAAGCGTCTGGTTGACTGGTGACCAAAGAGCTAGGAAATGCCGCCAGCATCCTTGGTACAATGCCTCAAGGGCCTTTTTTAGATTTAATGCATGCAGTACTCGTAGTTTAATTGTTTTATTTAATGAATTATTGTAAAAGATTTTCAATTATGACTTATGTAAGCGATGATGAAGTTTATTTTATTGAAATGAAGTTTATTTTATTTAATGAAAATGATTAAAATTGAAATCAGCACCACGGTTACTGTTTCGGCCTCTTTTAATTCATCTCATTGAGCAAAATACTCAAAAAATCCGACATCAAGAGCCTCTGAGCGCTCAATTATAATTCAGTGAACTGGAATATTTTTAAGTGTTTCCTCTTAAGATTCCTTCGAATTGTTGCGTAATGGTTTATAATTCGTCAATTAGAATAAATGTAAAAATATTCTTATTCAAGTTGAAGCCCTTAGAAACAGCAGATTGGGAGTCATGGCAAACAAGGGGAGAGGCCTTTGCCCAGCAGTGGGACGCACACATAGGCTAAGAAAAAAAAAGTTAAAGATCACAGTAATGTTTAGCCAATCAACCAATTGGTGGAAATTCGAATCTTGCCTCGGACGCTGGTGGACATCGTCAGTTTATCTAAGTCTACTTAAAAAAAAAAATTTACTAGCTTCTTCTCGCGACTTCGTCGGCCAGCTATGCTCGTCTTTAAAGTATGGTTGCGGGATAAAACTTACCCTATGTCCTTTCTCGTAGCTCAAACATAGCTCGTAGCCCAGTTGGTTCAGCGGTTTAAGCGTGAAGAGGTAACATACAGACAGCGAGTTACTTTCGCATTGATAATATTAGTATGTATAGTATAAGTATATAAAGTAGATAGTATGGACATAGTGCTACTACTTCAAAATAATAATTTGATTTATTTTTTGTTGCAAATGGTAGCACCATCTCTCTAGCTATATCAGAATCCCGAGGGTGATTCATATAGGAACAAGCATGTAGCGTTTCGCCTTAGAAATGGTAAACTGTGCCAAAAAATCGTTCAAATTAAGATTACATATACTGAACAAAATTTGACGTGTTCCGCTGTATCCAATTGGTAAGGGCGTCAGCTGGAGATGTGGGTTCAAATCTTGCCTTCGCCGTCTGAGGAACTCGTTACGTTTTCTTGAGTATATGTCATCTATTTATAATTAGGTAGCTCCTTATTATTTCAGCCTATGATGTCCACTGCTGTACATAGACCTACCCCATCAGGGTATGGGGGATATAATGCCGTAATCACCACGCTTTACAGGCAGGGTTACGATCGCAGTATGTACATGTATCGCTTAAAAGAGACGTTTCTCCCCGTCGCCCAGTTTCCAGTAGTAGTTTAAGGACAATACCTATGGGTATTACTATTGCAAATAGTTCCTTCAGGAATTAGGAATAAAATTACTAACGCGGTTCGTTACTGGAGTTTGTAGAATGAGCAAATTAGATGTACATGGAAATGCAACATGGAATTATTTAGCTGAAGTTTGAAGTAAAAGTTGGTGTACGTTTATGAAATTAGGAGGCAAATGAGTAGAGGAATCTCGTGATGGTAAGCAATTACCGCCACTCATGGACCTGCAACACCAGTAATGCGAAAGTAACTCTCTCTGTCTGTCTGTCTGTCTGTTACCTCTTCACGCTTAAACCACTTAACCAATAGGTATGAAATCTTGTATGGAAAGAGTTTGAGCGACGAGGAAGGTCATAGGATATTTTTTATCCCACAATCATACTTCAAAGACGGGCTTGGCCATGACTGACGAAGTTGCGAAGAAAAGCTTGTCTGAATATATATTTTTTATAGGGTTGAACCATATAAGGTTCACGTGGAAAAGTCAAATTCTAAATAATATGAAATCTCTCTCTTAAGTAAGCGAGGGTCAGATTCATTCACCCGCAAAGACCTTTCGCTCTGCTGACCGCGCGGATACCCCAAGATTTTTCTTTAGAATATATCTTTTAATACCTAAATGACACTTGGTAGTTATCGTACTAATAGATTTAAGACCTTTTGGTGTACGGTTTTGTTAGCTGAATAGACCGTTTGTTCGGCCACTGTTCTGTCATTTTCCTTCAACTTTTGATAGATTCCTATATTGTTTATTTTCTAGAATATGTTACATTGTAATTGTTAGGCTTCAGCCTAGGGACACATTTGAAGAAACATACTTAACTCCTGTCTTTTGACTGTATACAGCCTTAGACAGAAGTATTGAAGCAGGGTGCGCTTTTTATATGAAAAATCTATATTTTAGTGTGTTTTTCCATCTTTTCTGATGACATAATCAATTAGTTTAATTTAAACTGATTTGGTACCTAATGGTCGTTGCGGTGACTGGTGATTGCATAGAAAATTTGCAATTTAGTTGTGGATTCCAATTTTTGATGCTTTTTGTTTTCTTATTTAATACGTTATTTTAAGTATTACTTGTATCAGCTCGTATTAACTGATGTTCTCTTGTTGTGTACATATATTAAGGTTTGAAATATCAGAGAACTGTTTAATATTTAGAAAGCGATGGTTATTAGTTAGAAGAAAAAAAATGTGCGCCTTGACAAAAGTATAGATTTCGGCCAAGGCTGTATTTTTGCCACATTACATGTACCCATATTTTTAGATGTATGTGCCTATAAGACTTGGGTCTTTCATATGCTCACCGCGGTTCTATAATTCACGGAGTATTACTTATAATAATAATTATTATCTAGCGTGAGGATGTGACGACCCCATCGCCCACTGGTTCTCTCCTGAGCTGTTGGGGAGTAGCGACTCCACGTACCTCCCCCTCTCTCCTGCGGTACCCTATCGGACAGGTGGGACATGTCTACCTCTGGCTTGCCTTAAACATATAGCCAACTCGCCACTTAGGTTTCCACATCTACCCTCGAGAACAGCTCTAGCGACCCCACTTTGGACGGCCGGTTTTATTTAGACACAAATACGTATCACTGGCATATTTAGGAGTTTAAAAAATTTTGATCACACACGTTGTGTCACTTGGAAGAGGTTTAGTTTGGGTTTAGTGAGATCACAGATGTGTCGTCGGGGTTGAACATGTTAAATAGTATTTTTTTTTTATTCGGGGATCCAACAGCTGCTAATATTATCATAGATTTGACAAATATGACACATGAAGCAATTAACAGGTTCTCACCAGTTATAACATTTTAGTAATAATAAATGGTGGTTAGCACTAATAAATGAATAGATATTAAAGATACACTTTAGGGCTAAAGCCAGCTAATAACCTAATGAAAATAACAGCATATAACTATTTTCAGAATAAAAATGACTTATACTCGTAAATAGAATTTAACAAATCAAAGCCACGACGACCAGTCTGGCCTAGTGGGTGACCCTGCCTATGAAGCCGATGGTCCTGGGTTCGATTCCCAGTCGGGACATTTATTTGTGTGATGAGCACAGACATTTGTTCCTGGGTCATGGTTGTTTTCTATGTATTTAAGTATTTATATGTATCTACTATTATATATTGTTGTAAATAAATATAAATATAAGAGAAAAATATATTAAAGATGCGTGTTGACACGAGTGTTTATTAGAACGAAGTAACCAAGGAATTTCAAACAATAAAAATAATAGAAATAAATAACTTAAAAAGTATAGTCTGCACAACAGAGGTTAGTTTATACAACAGCCGCCCTTAATCGAAGTTGTGACAGACAAACAAAAATATACAACTTAAGTTTCTATCCCTAAATTAATCGTACACCTTTTATGTGCAATAGGCCCAAGTGGCTTTGTAAGTACATCTGCAGGCATATCGCAAGTTTTAATATATGTTACATTAATAATATTATTAGATACTTTTTCTCTTATAAAATGGAATCTGGTATCTATATGCTTCGTCCTGCAATGGTGTACCGGATTATGCACGAGGTTAATGGCACTCTGACTGTCAGAAGCTAAGTTAACTGGATAGAGTTTACCTGTTATCTCGTAGATAAACCGACGTAAATAACACGCTTCCTTCGCAGCAGAGGCTAATGCCATGTACTCCGATTCTGCTGAGCTAAGGGCAATGGTAGGTTGCTTCTTGGACTCCCAGGATACTGGACCTCTACTCAACATAAAGGCATAACCAGTGTATGACCTTCTGTCAAACAGACAATTTGCCCAGTCCGCGTCGCAAAAACCTTTCAAAGGTTTTCCACTCTTTCTGTAAACGAATGAATAGTTTAAAGTACCCTTTAGGTACTGCAGAACCCTTTTTGCAGCATTCCAGTGTTCTTTAGTAAAACACGTATTAAACTGACTTAAATAACTCGTTGCGTACGTGATGTCAGGTCGTGAGTTTACTGACAGATACATCAGACATCCTATTAAATTCTGATAAGGATAACACTCACCAGTTTGACCATCAGGTCTCCGTTCCATATGTTTTTTAACTAATGGAGTATTGACATCCTTACACTCCTTCATATTAAACTTTTCCAATATAGAAATAATATAATTACGCTGGTTTACTTTAATACAGTCGGAATCGTATTCAATTTGTAGTCCCAAATAACATTTTAATATTCCGAGATCCTTTAATGAAAAATATTTCGACAAATCATTCTTGACAATGTCAAATGTCAACTCGGACTTATAGAAGACTATTATGTCATCGACAAATATACCCAATATTACGAGTTCTTTATCAAAAAATCTCGTATATACGCAAGGCTCGGAAGGAGTTCCTTTAAAACCTATTTTTAACAGCGTATCGTTTAACTTTTTGTTCCACGCTCGCGGTGCCTGTTTAAGACCGTAAAGAGATTTTTTGAGCAAACAAACCTTGTTTTCCTTGCCTTTTTCTAGAAAACCAGGTGGTTGTTCCATGAAAACTTCTTCTTCTAAATCTCCATTTAGAAACGCAGTATCCACGTCTAAATGCTTCATTTGTAGGTCCAACTCTGCAGCTAATGCGAACAACGTGCGGAGGGAAGAATGACGAATCACCGGCGCGAACGTCTCCACGTAGTCTACTCCCTCGACTTGATGAAAACCTTTGACGACGAGTCTCGCTTTATACTTTGTGATATTACCATATGCGTCTTTCTTAATCTTATAAACCCATTTACATGGTATAACCGTTTTGTTAGGTCTATCTACTAAATCCCATGTATGGAGTTTTCTCAATGAACTGTACTCATCAGCCATAGCATGGTGCCACTTGTCAGCATCATCGGCATGAGTAGCTTCGTTAAAACTTGTAGGTTCACTAGAATCAGCCATAGAAATATTGTAAGTAAGGAAGTCAGGTGGTTTCCTATTTCTTGATGGGTACCGACGTTCAGAAATAATTTCTTCTTCCACATCTTCAGGCTCTTTTTCTTCACAAGATAGCCTCGAATCATTGGGAGGCTTTTGCTCTTCCAATATCACTGGCTCTAGATTTATTGATGAAGACGCTTCAGCCACAGGATCAGTACTCTCATCACAATCATAGAATTCAACTTCATGATTATTATCAGGGTCAGGCTCTATTCTTTCTGCAAATAGAGGCGTACAGTCTGACTGTACCACAGGCTGGCTATTCTCAATCTCAGCTTTCTTTGTATTTGTATCAAACAATAAGATAGAGTCAGATTGTACTACTGGCTCAGATTGCCACTGCTTTAAGGCTGTAAACCTATTCTCGAAAAAGGTTGCATCTCTGGATATAAGTACTTTTCGTGGATTAACATGATCTCTAAAAATATAAGTACCTGTAATTTCTGAGTATCCCACGAATATCGCCTCCTGCGCCTTAACATCTAACTTCCTCCGATGACACGAGGGTATATGGACAAGTGTTGTACATCCGAACACTCTCAGGTGACTTAGATCACCTTTTCGACCATACCATCTGTCATAAGGAATATTGCCACCCAAGGCTCTGTGAGGAGACCGATTCTTCAGATATACGGCAACTTTGAATGCATCTTCCCAGTATGCTTTCGACAGTGAGCTATCAGCCAGCAACGTTCTTCCCTTCTCTGTAACCGAGCGATGCGTACGTTCCGCAACTCCACACTGTTGAGGACTGTAAGGCGTCGTCGTTTGATGCTCGATACCTTTAGAAGCAAGATAATCAATGAACTCTTTATTAACAAATTCTTTGCCTCCGTCAGTCCTGACAGCTTTTATTTTCTTGTCTAATTGATTTTCAACAAAGGATTGAAACAGACAGAATTGATTTTTAACTTCATTTTTGGAAGAAATAAAATAAGCGAATACCTTTCGTGTATAATCGTCTACTACCGTTAACATATACTTATTACCTTGAAAAGAGGTTGTAGAGACCGGTCCCATGAGATCCATATGAATTAACTCCAACGGGGACGTAGCCTTATTCGAAGCTACTTTCTTGAAAGGTTTTCGCGCTTGTTTACCATCCACGCAAGCGATGCAACTATTTTTATCTACAACTGTAAATTTTACGCCTACCTCGTGATTCTTCAGTTGTCTCATACCTATACGACACAAATGGCCTAACCTCGCGTGCCAAAGTTTATAACTATCTTGACAGTCAGAGTGCACATCGTGTGTCAAATAATTGTCCGCCGCATTCACGGGATTTTTGACTGTACCGTCTAAAACGTACAGTCCACCGCAGGGCGAGGCATGAGCAACAGATTCACCTGTAAAACGAAAATTATCAGATTTATAAAAGTTACATCCATTTATATCAAAAACACATACAAAACCCTTTTCAACAGTTTTGTGTACAGATAGTAAATTAGCTTTTAAATCTGGTACAAAAGCAACATCACTAATCTTGTTTACAACGTTTTCTGGTGTATTTATAGAAATATTTCCAACTCCACAGCACTTTATCTGTTCTCCGTTTGCGACAGTAACGGTGCCTTCATTTCGCATCGTTATATTTTCAAACCAATCACGTCTAGAAACCATGTGCCTAGTACAGCCCGAATCAATATAGAAGATGTCCTTGCAGGAGCTACTAGAAGTGTTGAGCGATGTAATTGTAGTATTATTGACAGTTACCGCATTGGCTTCCTTCTTTTTGCTCTTCAATGGACAGTCTGGTCTCTTATGGCCAGGCTTTTTGCATTCGTAACATACTATTTTATTTACTTTCGGCTTCTTTTTAGTATGAAAAACGGAATCTAAAGATGAAGTTGCAGATTTGGACATTTCGTTCAGCAGTTTTGTTTTAACAAGTTCTGTAGTCACTTCGACATTACTGTTTTCTAAAGCCATAATGAGAGGCTCGTATTTTGGAGTAAGACCTCCCAAAAGTATCGCAGCAATAGAGTTATCTTTTATGACTACATCAATATCCGCTAGATCCTGTGCGGTTGACATTACTGCGTTAATGTACAGTTCCATGTCATCAAAGTCCGACAGACTCAACCTGTACAGTTTACGCTCTAAAGCTAACCTTCGTCCCATTCCCTTGTCTTCAAAAGCGTTCTGCAAAGATTTCCATGCTTCAGCCGCAGTTTTCGCACATCTCACGTGAGTAATAGCTGCGCCGTCTACTGTTAAACATATTTTTGCGAGTGCTTTAGAATCACGACGTACCTTGGTAGAGGCAAGAGTTTTATCACCTTCGGGGTAGCCACCTATTGTTTCCCACAGGTCCTCATGTACAAGGTAATTGCGCATCTTAAATTTCCACGTAGGGTATCCATCTTTTCCTTTTAAGCAGAAGAATGGAACAGATGAGCTGGTCGTAGGGGAATTTTTCACACACGTAGCATCTCCTTGTTCAAGTGACATTTTTAAATGTATCTATTATTTAGTCACAAATAAACAAATTTAATTATTTTTCACTAAATTCACATTAAAACTAAGCTCTCTATTTCTATTTTAGAGCTTCGTGCTGATAACGTGTTGTAAATAAATATAAATATAAGAGAAAAATATATTAAAGATGCGTGTTGACACGAGTGTTTATTAGAACGAAGTAACCAAGGAATTTCAAACAATAAAAATAATAGAAATAAATAACTTAAAAAGTATAGTCTGCACAACAGAGGTTAGTTTATACAACATATATATCGTCGTCTAGTACCTGCAACACAAGCCTTACTGAGCTTACCGTAGGACTAGGTCGATTTGTGTAAGATTGTCCTGAATATTTATTTATTTTATTTTTATTTATTTATTGTGACATTTGGTCAAATTCAGAATATGGCATGCTCACTTAAAGAACTCCTCCGTCAGAATATTTTTTGATATTATAAGTGTGATTAATAAGAATTTTATTCCTTATTAGCCTGTTACGTATTAAGTAAGGACTTATGACTTAAAGCCGCGGCTACCCTAATTTGAAATAACCCAGATATTTTAATCGGTTTATCTAGGAACCCTTCTGAATGGAATTCAATCAAAATTTCTAATTTCTCAGGGAGTAAATGAACTGAGAGGATTATGAGCGATCTTTGTGGAGCTGTTCCGAAATGTAGTATAAATATTAAGACTTCATACCGCTTAGGACCTTTTAGCTATTGCATTTGTATAGATATTTTATCAGTCGGCGGTTAATTAGTTTTTCTGCTAGGTTTTTCAGATATGAATGCGAAGGAATCCTTTTAACTAAGTAGCAATTTTTTATAAAGTTTAATTAATGATAGTTATATAAATGAAAGGTTAATTTCACTGAAAGGATTTTTTGACAAAATTTTACTAAACTGTGTAACTATGTGTCTTAGCAATAGCAAATTTACTGGTCTTACCGTGGGTAGTTAGTAGTGGGTTAGTGATAGTGGGTAGAGACCCTGCCGAGGCGGTGGGTTCAATTCTCAGTAAGGCTATTGATTTGTGTGATGAACACAGATATCTGTTCCTGAGTCATGAGTGTTTTACATGTATTTAAGTATTGGTATCCATACTAATATTATAAACGCGTAAGTAACTATGTGGGTCTGTTACCTCTTCACGCTTGAACCGCTGGGATAAAATTTGGTATTTTTTTTTTTTTTATGACATAAGGTGGCAAACGAGCAGACGGATTGCCTGATGGTAAGCAATTACCGTCGCCCATGGGCACCCGCAACACCAGGGGAGTCACAAGCGCGTTACCGACCTTAAAGGGGGGTTGGAGCTCTGGGAACCTTACTCACCATCAGGAACACAACACTACATACCTGAAAGGTAGCAGTGCTATTATGGCTGTGGTCTTCTGTAAGGAGGAGGTACTTCCCCAGTTGGGCTTCTCCAGACTCGAGCGTGATGGTACTTCGCTGTGCCCTACCTCTCATTGTCGGACGTAGTTTAAGGACATACCTGGTATGGAGAGAGTTTGAGCTACGAGAAAGGACATAGGATATTTTATATCCCGCAACCATACTTTAAAGACGGGCATGGATGGCCGACAAAGTCGCGAGGAAAAGTCATTATTATATATATCTCTGATTAAATGAAATACAAGATATAACAGAAAAGGAAGGTTAGAAAACGACAAAAAACCCAACACTGAGACCATAAATTTACAGTTTCGTGTTCCCGGCGCTACCAACGTATCGAAATGATTTATTGTTTAATTTCCATACACTCCCTACTTTTGGGGATTCGACGGAGAGTTATTTGTTACTTCTGTGAACAGATTAATCCTTCGTAATGGAGGGTTGATGGTCTAATAATTCAGTTGAAGTGTTATTGAATTCCCTTTCAAATGTGGAATTAAAATTTTCATTGTAAAAAAAAAGATTACATAACCTTGACACATTCGCTGCTACCCCCTCCAACATGTATGGAAATGAACGCACATGTGCGTTGGTGGCAGTGAATGCATTAATTTTGTCACTCTGGCATTATTGTAATAATTATATTTAAAAGAGAAAAAAATCGTAAGACTCTGTTGTCTCTGTCACTCTAAAGAAGTGAAGAAGAAGAAAGAAGTTCGACTAACATCGTTTGCGGTACCAGACCGCGCGGCGGAGGCGGCTAAGGCTCTTAAAAATCGAAAATATAAGGGTTCCGACACCAATTACTACTTTTTTTTGGTGTTGAGACCCTCGGTCCGTGGGGGCAGCACAAGGCCTGTACCGCCAGTTGGCTTAACGGCTGGTCGATATCGCCAGCAGTTGCGGTCCGTTTATACAAGCCGATTCCCGCCGGCTTCCCTAACTTACTGCAGTTCAACGGTTTTACTTGGGCTCATGAAGAAAAGGCTAAGTCATATCGGCTCCGTCTTGCCTAAGATAAAAATTAACGCGCCGTCACTGGTCGCCAGTGGCTAAAGGGCCATCAGCTTCCTCGTTCAACGCATAAAGCCTATAATGCACCGGGATATCTTGGCGGCGCAGCCAGTCACAAATTGTAGGCAGCTTTGCGGAACCAAGTGGAAAAGCAGGGGAGATACCCTTTGTTACAATTTTTTGGTGGCAGGCGACGGGTTGCGCCGCACCGCCGTGGTGTAAGCATTGCAGGTCAGCGAGGAAACGCTGCCAGCATCCTCGGTATTCGGCCACAGGAGCCAATATTAGATTTAGATTTTAAGTTAGAAAGAAAGAAAAAAAAAACATGTATGTCTGATAAAACAACACAAAACAAAAGACCATAAATATCAAATTAAAAATACATTTTTGTTACAAAAGGGTCACAACAACATTGTAACTGGCAAAGCCAGCGCTGTTCTTCCGTTGTGACCCAGGAGTACACTGTTTTTTTTTTTTTATGAGCGCACAGTATTCATCGTAAAGCGTGAATACTGGTAAATATCAAATGATATTTCAGTCATTTAATATTTACCAGTCGCTGTCGTCGTGAGGAAATCAAACCAATCCCAATAAGGGCCCATTTACCTTCTGTGTTGAAAGGTCATTATCGTAAAATTAGAGTCTACGCCAATTCCTGGGGTTAGTTGCACAGCGGACCTCAGGTTCCCGAAATGCCGGGACAATGCGAGGAAGATGATTTAATACTACAACAATAGGTTTTATTATTTCTACAGCCCTGGCCAAAAATATGCAGACATACTTTTTTTACTCTAAAGCCATCTGTTTCAAAATACAATTTAACAATTTTGTAATATCTCAAAACTTATTACATAAGTATGTACAGCGTCATATAGTTGGTAGCATCCAAAGTACTCAAATAGTTCGGTACACCATACTAATTATATGGTGTACCGAACTTTTTGAGTACTTTGGATGCTACCAACTACGACGCTGACTGTACCTACACAACAAGAGAAGATCAGTTACTAATATAACTTAAAAGTACCTACGTACATAAAGAAGAGAAGAAAAAGCGCCAAATTCAGATGTATAATAGAATAGAATAGAAATTATTTATTCGAGACATACACAGAAATGACAGATGACAGAAAGATACATAATTAAAAGATATACTCGTATGTCACGAAATGGTCCCTACAGCATGAAGCTGGTGTGGTAACCAGCGCTGGTCTTCCGTAGGAACCATTAAAGTGATTTCACGGCAGACGACATAAACAATGAAGATACAATAAATTAAATATTTACAAAAATAAAATTCTGAAGTGTAAAAATAAATAAATAAATAAATAAGTGGAAAACATAAATAAATGAAACAAAATGGATTATGGAAGAATAATTGGTCTCGTCTGCGTCAAGCCGGCCTAAATATGACAACTATTAACAATTATAAACAATCAGTTATATCACAGTTAATAAACAAGGAATATATGAAGATAGCACTTTAAACTACCTAGCATGAGTTAAAAATATAAGATTACTTACAAGAACAAGACACATAAAAACGAACGAAGACACATTTAAACGAAAAATGAAAATATATCATACGAATATATTTGGAAAGGCTTACGAGAAAGCATCCACTATAACGTAGTGTCTTATTGCAAATTTTATACGCAATCACCAGTCACCGCAGCGACCAATACCTAATCAGTTCAAATTAATTATTACTACTTATGCTATATAATCATAAAATAATATGTTAATGCTCCTTAACAGTAGCATTCCATACAGAAGACACAGCCATAGTAGCAGTAGTAGCACTGCTACCTTTCAGGCTGATGGTGAGTAAGGATTCCAGATCTCCAACAACTTTTAGGGTAGGCAACGCGATGTGAATCCTCTGGAGTTGCAGGCTGCGGTAACAGCTTACCATCGGGCGGGCCGTATGCTCGTTTGTCACCGTCGATAACCTACAGTAAACTATCGAGTTCTTATATAAAAAGCATGGTGTAACTTCAGGCCAAGGTTGTATAATAAATAAAAAGGTTTCTACATTCAGTTCCTCAAATAATACATCTTGTTATTTGTTAAGGAGCCGTCCTCCCGTGTTCACAAGCTCGTTCTTGAACCGTTCAACGATTTATCTTTGCGACTTGTCAGTCCGCAAAAAACACATTATCTGCGTAAATCATGTATTCTTTGTTGGCGAACCGTTTGTCTTTTTTAATGTTTTATCAGATATTCATGTTGTATTTTCAAAGGCAAATTGAAAAAATTGCTGTTGAGTATTTTTCTATTCAAGTCTCTTGAAGTTAGGTTTGTTAGTAATAGTGTTTTTAAAATTAAGTCCTGTCGAGTTTCTTGCCGGTCATAGAAGTCAAAATGCTTCACGGGTCAGAGGTGTAGGGTTAGGCCGGTGTAGTTATTATTTTTATCTACGTACATAATCATAAGTGCTCTAAAATGCGTCCAGAAACCGTAGGCAAAGACCAGCATTACCAACCATCAGAAATGAATGGAAATGTAATGTTAACATTACCTACTGAAATCAGTAGGTTATGAGTTTAAATTTGGAACAGCTGTCAAATTCAAGTGGGGCGTCTATTCTAGTATCTATAGATATTAAAACAGTCATTGATACGAAACGCAAATTCGTTATGTTTTTTTAATAATTAAATCAAACGACTTTTGTACTCGAGTGACAATATATTAGGGAGTTCATTCACTTGTCTATGGTTTAAAAAAATATTTGACTTAGATACGAAATACGCAACACCGCCATTCCAAGCTGTCATTTGTTTTGTTCGTTGACTTTTTAATGTTTCAAGTAACACTAGTAATAATGCAGGTCATGTCCCTAAGGTTCCTGAACCCATCTTAAAACACTTATGATATGTGTGTAGATAAAGTAGTGTATGTAACTATACATAATTAGGCATTACAACACTCGTGTGATATTATTATGAAACTCGCCTTCCGCTCGTTTCATAAACCCACACTCTTGTTGTAATGCCCTTCATTATGCACAGATACATAAACTACTATTCTCTTAACTTTTATACGAGTATACTTGATGTGTAAAAGAGCCCTTGTAGCCTACTTATTGAATAAACGTTTAAGTTTGAGTTACGGTTGTCATAAGTATGAGACCAAAACCGGGACATTTCAAGAAAAAGTAGCAAAAAATGCAAGAATATGCTGGACAAAGATGTCTACATACAGTGAGTTTCTTCAAGAGTAGGCAAAGCGCATGTGAATCCTCTGGAGTTGCAAGTTACGGTAACTGCTTACCATCAGGCGGGTCGTATGCTTGTTTGCCACCGTTGTTGTATATAAAAAAAATGTCATCACTAGTTTTCTATGTCGTATTATATTTCCCTGAGCCCGTACACTTGAGCACTGAATCGGAAGGCAATTGAACTGTCAACAACTAGAAAAGGTATGAAACAAGGAGTTGTGAAGCCGTCAAATCGAGTGCACTGCGAGCTGCGCAGTCAGCCGCGGCGGTGCAACTGCTTACAAGTTGGAAAGTCTGTAGGAGACGAAACTTTACAGAGTACACGAGGATTCTTGTGGATCTTGAGAAATAGCTTGTTCAAGTACTGTTATTTAACTATGCTACAAGTACTATAAGCATAAGACTACGTTTCAGTAGCATATGTCATCACTGGAAACATACACTATTATTTAATATTTGTTACATGGAAAACCAACAGCATTAATACATTAATTTAATCTAGAGTAGAATTAAAGACCCAAATACAGGTTTTCACTTATAGAAACAATCGAAATAAGGAATTTAGCCCAAATATTTAAGTATATACAAGTGCCTGCAGCAAAACGAAGAAATGTAAACCAAACAATACACAATCTGCAAAATGAGCAAGTAAACAAAGAAAACATACGACGACCGGTCTGGCCTAGTGGGTAGTGACCCTGCCTATGAAGCCGAAGGTCCTGGGTTCGATTCCCAGTCAGGGCATTTATTTGTGTGCACAGCGCAAATATTATATTATATTCCTGAGTCATGGGTGTTTTCTATGTATTTAAGTATTTATATGTATCTATCTATTATATATATCGTCGTCTAGTACCTACAACATAAGCCTTACTGAGCTTACCGTAGGACTAGGTCAATTTGTGTAAGATTGTCCCGAAATATTTATTTATTTATTTATTATAACCTAAGCCAGTGGATCAATCGTCCATATTAACACCAATTAATTTATTTTTAACTATAGATGTGCTACAATCATGTATATTAAAGTCTACCTTAACTTTGTTTAAACTCTTGCCACCTCTGCCCAATAAAATGTTTTTCCTATATTTAGTAGACGTTTATTATATACAGACTTTCGTCTTGAGACGCAGCGGAATATTGGCAATGATATGTCATAGCTTCCCAAATGCATTTATGTATAAAGGCTATTACGACCGGTCTGGCCTAGTGGGTAGTGACCCTGCTTATAAAGTCGATGGTCCTGGCTTCGAATTCCAGTTGGGGCGTTTATTTGTGTGATGAGCACAGATATTTGTTCCTGATTCATGGGTGTTTTCTATTTATTTAAGTATTTATATGTACATATTTATCTATATTATGTAGGTACATATATCGTCGTCTAGTACCTACAACACAAGCCTTACCGAGCTTACCCTAGGACTAAGTCGACTTGTGTAAGATTGTCCAGAAATATTTATTTATTCATCCTTACTTATCATGTAAACAAACACTTCTCGAAGATATTTCTCTGGAATTACACAATACTCATCATTTAAATGTTGTTGTATACTTAAAGAAACTCGCAAATAGTTGAAATGAACCAAATAACCACTGAAAAATATCATTTCGAATAAGATTTTCATCAATAGTCACGAACGAATCACCTCAAAAACGTCAGACATCGCGAAGTGATTGTCTATGTATCGTATTGTTGAGAATGAAAACTTATCGGAAATATCAATATGGATAAATATACTAATATATAGATAAAAACGGGCCACTCGCGTATCTGAAGGTCGACATAAGTATGTTACGGTCCAATTCGTGAACCATACTCATGAGCTCCGTGCCGCACCGTTTAATAAGTCTGAGTCTCACGAGAGTTTTCTTTTAAAAGATGGATAAATATGTTTATTAAAATACATTAAATCGTCACTACTTTGAAAAAACCCCATAACTCATTCTGGCAATCAAAAGAAAAATGTCGTAACTATGTATGGGGTGAGTACAGAGTTACTGTGTTTCAATCTAGAGTATCTGTATCAGATACGAGATTTTCTAAAGTAGTGACGAAATGCAATCACAATAATGTGTTTCTAGTCACTAGTTAACATCTTTGACGTCACATTTGTTTACATGATAAGACAAGTAGCCATCTTCATCATCGTCTCAGCCATAAGACGTCCACTGGTGAACATAGGCCTACCCCTTGGACCTCCACATATACCAGTTGGAAGCGACTTGTATCCAGAATCTTCTGGCGACCTTAATGAGGTGGTCTTTCCTTTTTGTGGGTGGAAACCTACGCTGAACTTGCTAGTCCGTGGTCTCCACTCGAGCACTTTTCGACTAGTTTTCTGTTTGTGGATGAATAGAGTTTAGTACTGTGGAATATCTAGCAAAATAAGGCTATACCAAGTCAAGTAGCAAAAAAACGATAATTATTATAATATTAAGATCTTGGCATAACGGATGCGTTCCATTTTCCCTCACTTAATAATTCGGAGTGGGGCCGCATTCAGCGCAAAATCAATTTCGCTAAAGGCTCAAGAGACTTCAGTTTTTAAATTAAAATAAAGAGAGGATATTTCTTGTTTTATAGCGCGTTACGGCGGCCAAAGGTTTCGTCTGATTGGCTTCGGATATTGGAAATTGGGCGATATTTTAGGATTGTGGCAATTAGGGGTCGATGGTTAGTGTCTGTTATGGTTTTCTTTTGGAATTAGATATTATAAGTTATAACAGAACACTAATGATGACCGCTGAGGCAATCTCCATCTTTGAGATCCTCATAGTAAGTCACGTTAAACTGTTACGAAGAACTAGAAGAACTGTTAAAAAATTAAATAAATAAATATTGGCTGGTAGAGAATGACTTTAGACATTAAGTCCGCCTTTTTAGGTAGACTGGTGGACCCAGCAGATATACATCTCTTCCAGAACTTCGCCATTCCATCATTCCAATTGAGATGTGAAGTACCCATCCCAGTAACGTAGAGAAAAAAAATAGGGCAGGCAGGGAAGGTGACATTTTTTTGGGAATATAAATATGGATTATAATATTTTTCTATCTTGATTAGTTATCTCAAGACTGCAAATCAATTTCAAAACACAGTCGCAACAACGCCTATAACGGATTCTAAATCTCTGTCCACGCAATTTTTCTACAAAATGTACACGAAACATCAAACTCTTTATACTACATGAAAAAAATGGGAATTTTCCGTCCGAAACTCCACCGAGATTAACGGTAGCCCCGGGATTAAAACGGGACTTTATTGGCTTAAAATTTACGGTCCAATTAGGTGCTATTAAACTTTTGAAACTCTTGCTTCTGTGTCGAGTTGGTTCTTGGAAAACGGACAGTAAACAAAACGTCTGCAACTTTGAACTTGGAAAAGAATAATGGAATTGTTTATTTGAAAGTTTGCTTACAATTAGTGTTTAAATTTTTGTAATCGCTTAAGCTAGGTAGGGAGGTAGAGAGTATGAGAGGTAGGGCACAGTGATGACCATCACGCTTGAATCTGGGGCAGCCCAATTGGAGAAGTACCTCCTCCTTACAGAAGACCACAGCCATAATAGCACTGCTACCTTTCAGGTAGGTGGTGTTGTGTTCCTGATGGTGAGTAAGGTTCCCAGAGCTCCAACCCGCCTTAAAGGCCGGCAACGCGCTTGTGACCCCCTGGTGTTGCGGGTGCCCGTGAGCGACGGTAATTGCTTACCACCAGGCAATCCGTCTGCTCGTTTGCCGCCTATATCATAAAAAAAAGCTTCGCGGTCTGGAAGAGCAAGTTGGTTAGCGTTTTGGGAACCATGGTCATGAGACCATGGTGCCATGAGGGTTCTGTACATTATGGCTGGGTTAGCAAAAAGACCATGCGATTCCCATTTATTGGGAAGTTTACAGTCATTTTTTAAACTGGAGCCGAATGCCTTTGAATTGTTAGAATCCTTGAACCGATGATGATCATGGTTCGAAAATAAACGCTGTCAAAAGTTTGTCACTAATGTTTTTGGACAAAATTAGGAATTGGTTGCCCGTTATATCAAATTTTTATCTCTCACATTTCTACAGCGGCAATTTCATCGTTTATGATTTTTAAGTTTTTGTTGGTGGTGAAAACCCCTCTGTACATATTCGCTATCCGGTACATTAGCATTAGTGGAGGTAGTCAAAAATATCTGAACATGCAGTTTATCACGCTGTTCCGATATTTGTGACTACCTCCACAGCTCCGATATATCTGATGGCGACTGTACATCTGGCAAACAAGGCTGAATGATTGCCGAACATCTAAGACGTAATATCAAGTAATTTGAAAAAAAGTTATTTTTCCATGGAAACAACTGATTCACAAGTACTTATTAAAGCCCGAGGTTAAATCCGTGGAGAGTTATTTGTGGGAAAATTACTTTCCCGAAATAATTTCTAAAAATAGAATGTTAAATAAGTTAGGTTAAATATGATTTGAAGTTTTTTTTATAGAACACTGACCAGCTTTTCACCTCAGTCACACCTGATGGTATTAAGTGTCGATGAAGTCGAGGGTGTAGCATTCCGAATCATTGATTAAGAGCATGGCCGAAGTGAAATAGCGTTCATTATCATCATATCAGCCGAAAGACGACGTTCATTGCTGGTCATAGGCCTACCCAAAAGCGACCCGTAATCACCACCGCCACCCACATCCAGTGGATTCCCGCGTTCTTTACCAGGTCGTCGGTTCACCTTGTGGAGGCCCAAGCCACGCCTCCCGGTACGTGGTCGCGATACGTACCTCCTCAAATATCGTTCAATTAAAAATATTTGTAGGTAATCTACCATGCAATAAAAGTCAATATTTCTGCGAATTCAACTTTTAATTACTTCAACATTGTAAAAATATTTTGCAAACCTAAACTAATTCAACGTTTTGGGAATTCATAATAATTAAAATATTTTAAAATTGTAATATTTCGCTATGAACGGAATTTAGACCAAAATTTACAAAAAATTAAATCATATTGGAATTTCGTCTTCCTCGCGTTGTCCCGGCATTTTGTCACGGCTCATGGGAGCCTGGGGTCCGCTTGTCAACTAATGCCAGGATTTGCCGAAAGCACTAGTTTAATGAAAGCCACATTATGCCCGACTATAAATATCTCTACCTTGTAGAAAACTACAGTCAAATAGCACTAGATCCAAGTCATAGTGTTCTGTGTATAATTGTGTTACTAGGGAGTTTTCAAAATTTGGTACACCTAATTAGCGAAAGATGTAAAAAAAAAATTAAATCACTGTCAGTTTCGTGACGACAATTAAGCATTAAATCTTTATGAAGATCGACTTTTTGCCTTCTATTTTGTTGTAATATCGATTGAAGTTTATAAAACGAACATCAAAACCAAGCTTTTATCGATATTTAATGCTTAATTGTCGTCACGAAACTGACAGTGATTTAATTTTTCTTAACAACTTTCACTAATTGGGTGCACATTTTTTTGAAAATGCCCAGTGCATGGTAAGCTCGCCAGAAAACCCAGATGGGAAACTCGATGGAAGCAACTTCTTGCCAAAATCCATCACGGGGCAATTATGTTACAGAAATCAAAAATCTAATATACCCCGACCCCTGAATATTCTCGGAAACAGCGTCAGCATCTTAACATTTACATCCCCCGGGTTTTTCTTTAATCAGTTCACCTGCGAAAAAGCACATGTGTCGTAATGATATTACGCACGAGGAAATTGCAGTATGATTGTTTTAGGCACTGGTCCCACCGCGAGCTAGTAAGCTATGAGCTATCAGCTATTTCAAGGGACAAAAGGTAATCGATCCCTTGTAAATAAAAGAGACAAATATGTCATAGCCGGGCGATCGTAGTGCATTGCCGGGCGATGAGCTATAAATATATATCTCTCGCTTTTATTTACACGGGAGCGATGATCTTTTGTCCCTTGAAATAGCTGATAGCTCATAGCTTACTAGCTCGCGGTGGGACCAGTGCCTTAAGGGCCATCGCTGCTTGCTTGTAATTTTTAGACCCCGTTATCTTGTCGTACTGACGTTTCTTCGTAGAAATTGAACGTTATTTATATATAAACGAGCAGAAGGATTGCCTGATGGAAAGCAATTACCGTCGCCCATTGTGCACTTGCAACACCAGGGAAGTCACAAGCCCGTTGCCGGCCTTTAAGGGGGGTTTGAGCTCTGGGAACCTTACTGACCATCAGGAACACAACACTACATACCTGAAAGGTACCAGTGCTATTATTTATAGCTGTGGTCTTCTGTAAGGAGGAGGTACTTCCCCAGTTAGGCTGCTCCAGATTAAAGCGTGATGGTACGGCGCTGTGCCCTACCTCTCATTGTTGGACGTAGTTTAGGACATACCCGGGTTCAAAAACGTAATTTTCCTACAGCTGAATAGTAAAGTCAGTTCTTACAACCGCCCGTAATTTTGAAAACGTAACCCTGATTCGACCAAAGACCAAAAAAAAAAATATGTTCCACCCGGTATATCTGCTTTCACTTATTTACTTTATTCGGCCGAGTATGTGTTTATTATTATATGCTATCATCATCATCCTAACAACGTGTGATCTATCTATCAATAGTAAGACATATTAGTAAGATAAATAAGAATGATTGTAAACAAGAAACTAAACATGCATTTTTACCTAAACGTGAAAATAGAAAAGCTTTCGCTATTTATACTTGTAATAAAATTTTCTGCTCTTCAGTCGTTAACGAGCAGAAAAATAAACCTATTTGTGTCTTTCTTTACGTGTTTAGTGTACTAAGTTATTTGTACAAGACTTCATTTAATTTGTAATATACAGCCTTGGCCAAAAGTATTAAGCACACAGTTTTTGTCTTCTCATCTACATACAAACATCTATTTCGGTGACAGAACCCTAAAAAAAAGATTACCGTACTACCTTAACAGCCTACCCCATAAGATTAGACATGAGGCAGATAAATCCAAATTTTAAAATCAGCTCATGATATACCTGTTAGAGACACTTCAGTAATTAACGAATTATTAAATATTTTTTTCCTTAAGGAGATGGGACGCCGCCTGCGAGATAAGGGCCTCGACCCCCGCTCCGGGTCTTTCCTATTACAAAGGTTGTCCATTGCTGTTCAACGTGGCAACGCAGCGACTGTAATGGGCACCTTTGTATCTGGAACGACGCGGGGTGGGCTATTTTAATAGTTTAGTTTATTATTTATTAAGAAGGAAGATTGCGAAACCTGCAGACAAACCGTTCAGACGGTCTTGCAGGGACCTTTATAACAACATTGTCAAAAATTGTATAAAGTATCCATCTATCTATCTATCTCTCTAAATGCAGTTAATAAATTTTCTGATATTTCAAACCTTAATACATGTACACAACAAGAGAATATCAGTTAATAATACTCACAGTATCAAATGAAAAAAACAATAAGCACCAAAATTTCGGATCGACAACGAAATGACTTATTGCAAATTTTCTATGCTATTACATACATTAATTCAGCTGTATGCAGTCCACTGCTGGACATATGCCTCCCACAAATACGACTTGAATCGTCTTGGGGGAAGTTGCCATAGTTGCCACGCTTGGCAGGCGGGTTGGCGACCGCCAGTAACTGTAGATTGGGTTTCGACGGACGCTGCTGCCCGTCCGTAGGATTAGCCCGTAGTAGGTATACCAATACCTAATCATTTTAAATTAACTGATGATTTGTCATCAGAAAAGTGTCATGTAAATATTTCAATAAAATAGTAAGTTTTCATATAAAAAGCATGGGTACTGAATACTTCTGGCCCAGGTTGTATGTATGTTAGCTAAACGCACAGGTATCCGACAGCATCCCAATAGATGCCACTTTCAGTTTAGTTAGTTAATAGAGGTGACGGAAGGCTGTCATCCATTGGGCACTCGCGTGTCGAGCTATGGTACGTCTACATTAACTATGTAAGTTCGGGTGAAATATTACAACTCAATTTTAAACTAGTTATACATTCTTTTGAGATGTTTAAAACACTAACGTAAGTTTTTCTGGTAATTATTTCTTGTCAGGTTTTAAGTAGATAGCATAACAGCGTGTCACATGGTCACGTATCATATCAGAGAACTTGTTTAGCAATGCTGCACAGTACGCGCATATAACTCACGTTACACCCAAAAAACAATATACCCCAAACTGACCAGTAATAAACTGTATGTAATAAAAACGAATATAATCCGTCCTAGAGCATTCTTACCCCGGTCACGGGCAAATGTTTATGAGAACACGACAAAGTTATCCTTGCGGGTGGCGGAATAGATGAACAGATGATACCAGTACTGAAAAACGGAGGATGATAGACAGTGGCGCTGTGAAGATGGATAAACGTAAGTTTGTCGTGTAATAGCTCAGCGTGTGTGGTAATGGATGAAAACGAAATGGGTTAGCCGGTGAGGCGTGTGGGAGCAGGCGTAACCGGTATATAAATGTTGAAAATTAAACCGGTACAATATTTTGGTACAATCTGAAGGGCAATGGAGAGGGCTGTGTCTCTGCACGATCGCATCAAGAATTATGTTATTCGCAACAGAACTAAAATAACTCATAGTCCGTCGGATTGCTAAATAACATTGCAGTGGGCGCCTGGGTGGCATAAGCTTATAAGACTTCTGGCCTAGTGGGTAGTGACCCTGCCTATGAAGCCGATGGTCCTGGGTTCAATTCCCAGTCGGGGCATTTATTTGTGTGATGAGCACAGATATTTGTTCTTGAGTCATGGGTGTTTTCTATGTATTCAAGTATTTATATGTATCTATCTATTATATATATCGTCGTCTAGTACCTACAACACAAGCCTTACTGAGCTTACCGTAGGACTAGGTCAATTGTGTAAGTTGATTATACCGAAATATTTTTTATTTTTCATTCTCAATGTTTACCTGTAGCTCTGACAGACGAAGAGAGACGAAGACAACTTGCACATGTTACGACTTGCACATTTTACGACTTGCACATTTTACGATTTGCACATTTTACGATTTGCACATTTTAAGATTTGCACATTTTAAGATTTGCACATTTTACGATTTGCACATTTTACGATTTGCACATTTTAAGATTTGCACATTTTACGACTTGCACATTTTACGACTTGCACATTTTACGATTTGCACATTTTACGACTTGCACATTTTACGATTTGCACATTTTAAGATTTGCACATTTTACGATTTGCACATTTTAAGATTTGGACATTTTACGACTTGCACATTTTACGACTTGCACATTTTACGATTTGCACATTTTACGACTTGCACATTTTACGATTTGCACATTTTACGACTTGCACATTTTACGATTTGCACATTTTACGATTTGCACATTTTACGACTTGCACATTTTACGATTTGCACATTTTACGACTTGCACATTTTACGATTTGCACATTTTAAGATTTGCACATTTTACAACTTGCACATTTTACAACTTGCACATTTTACGATTTGCACATTTTAAGATTTGCACATTTTACGACTTGCACATTTTACGATTTGCACATTTTACGATTTGCACATTTTACGATTTGCACATTTTAAGATTTGCACATTTTACGATTTGCACATTTTGCGACCTGCTCGTTTTAGGATCTGCACCTTCTTCGATTTGCATTAGTGCACATTTTGCGACTTGCACATTCAGTTATGCATCCCATATTGGACGTAGAAGTGATAACCCAACTCAGTACTTCTGGAATAGTGTACACAACCCAGCACAGTGCTGGATTGAACATTAACAACAGATTCTTAAATTATTATTTGACGACAGGTTTGGCCTAGTGGGTAGTGACCCTGCCTATGAAGCCGATGGTTCTGGGTTCAAATCCCAGTAAGTGCATTTATTTGTGTGATGATCACAGATATTTGTCCCTGAGTCATGGGTGTTTTCTAAGTATGTATATTTATCTATTATATATTATTATATCGTCGTCTAGTACAGTCAAGTGCAAAAATACGTACCGAAAAAATCCTTTCATAAATACGTCCTACAACCTTATTTACTGTACAATAGAATTGCTCGGTACATATTTTTGAAACTTTGGCAGTGAACAAATGTTTACACTTGACTGTACCTACAACACAAGCTTTACTGAGCTTACTGTAGGACTAGGTCGAGTTGTGCAAGATTGTCTTGAAATTATAAATATTTTATTTTAAATTGATAATGAGTTAATGAGCGTTAGATAACGGGTGTAGTTAGATTCCTCTCGTAGCTAATGATTATGCAAAACAGGCGCCAATAAAAGCTTCTACCAAAAATGTCATTTCTGACATTAACTTATTTCTCTAAGAAATGACGTGATATTTTTGTCATGATTTTTTTGTCCCTTTTTCACTGTGTTGTCCACTATTGTCCACACAAATTGATGGAATTCTCTCTAACCTTGTCTCTGCCACATACGGCCTTCTTCGACTCGAGACAGGCAAATACGGTGATCACTCTCTATAGATCCCGCATTGTAAAGAATGACTAAATAATGAGCGCTCATATGGTATTAGGTCGGTATTATGCTACAGTGCAAAGAAAGGAAGTCAATGTTTTTTAACTCACGGTGCTATTCATATTTACAAAATTATGTTTTTTTTTGTAACTAAAGGATATTAACAGTGTTGGTGAGTTACCGATATTGCTTCATAATTGCATGCGCCATCATCAACAAGTAGTGTCTTAATTATTTTATTTTAATTTTATGCTATTGTTTGATGACAGGTGTGGCCTAGTGGGTAATGAATCTGCCTATGAAACTGATGGACCTGAGTCCGTATAATAAGGGCATTTACATGTGTGATGAGCACAGGTATTTAATCTTGAGTCGTAGGCATTTTCTATGCATTTCAATATTTGTATATTATACATATATATCGGTGGCTACCCAGAACACAAACTTTTTTGAGCTTACCGTGGGGCTCAATCATTTTGTGTAAGGATGTCCTGTAATAACAACACATAAAAAAACTTTCGGACCGCTGAGTACAATACTCACGAGTCACGACGCTACAGAATTACGGAGCCAGTAGTAATCTAAGAAAAGAGCGTATAGGGATCTTAAAGGCCGGCAACGTACTTGTGACTCCTCTGGTGTTGCGAGTGTCCATGGGCGGCGGTGCGGTAGTTGCTTACCATCAGGCGATCCGTCTGCTCATTTGCCTCCTATATCATAAAAAAAAAAAATCTTATGTGCTCAATCTAGTGCACGGGCGGTCTGTGACCAAAGATAACAAAAAGGCGGAGGCACATCAATCACCAGTGCCATCTATCACGTGGACAATACGGATATCGCGGTCAACTTATGGTAGAATAAGTTGTCAAACTTTCCATTTTTAGGGTCCCGTAAACCCTCACCCCCACAGTTTTATGAGAGGTAGGGCATAGCGATGACCATCACGCTTGAATCTGGGGCAGCCCAACTGGGGAAGTACCTCCTCCTTACAGAAGACCACAGCCATAATAGCACTGCTACCTTTCAGGTATGTAGTGCTGTGTTCCTGATGGTGAGTAAGGTTCCCAGAGCTCCAACCCCACTTAAAGGCCGGCAACGCGCTTCTGACTCCCACTCCCCTGGTGTTGCGGGTGCCTATGGGCGACGGTAATTGCTTACCACCAGGCAATCCGTCTGCTCGTTTGCCGCCTATGTCATAAAAAAAAAACAGTAAGGGTCCACCCAACTACTAAAACTCTAATATGCGTCAGTTTGTCCATCTGTCCCCTTGTCCCCTTGTCGCTTGTCCGTCTCTCCTTTCCTCCGTCCGTCCACCAGTCTGTCTGTTTGTCCGTCTCTCTGTCAAACTCTTCGTCTGTCTGTTTGTAGAATAGACAATTGTTTTTTTGATATAATGTATTTCTGTTGCCGCTTTAACCTTTTCGGCGCCATGTCAAACGCGAAAGCTAATGGTAACAGAGGCTCTAGTGTAAGTTTCTTTTGACGTAAATAAACGTTTACGAACGCGTAAGTGATAATGGTATTTATATGGGAAACGCTAACGCGTTCGTGGCGTAAAGTTACGTTAAAAACTTACATATAAATAACATTATCACTTACGCGTTCGTAACCGTTGTTTTTTACTTCAAAAGTAACTTACACTAGAGCCTCAGGTAACAGGTAAACGCCAAAAAAAATTACAATGCAATTAAATTAAATATTTCAATAACTGGCCACATTATACTGAAAATGAAATGTGTACTTATAATTATAACCTATTTTAGTATTAGGCGGCCATTTACTTGCCATTTTCGGTTTCAATAAACTTTATTGTCTTAAGAAATTACAAAATTGCCCATACATGGTAACAAATAACTCAATAAAATTTACTGTAGGTATTTAAGTTTAATTTTAATGTATGTTTTGTTCTCGAACCCACAACCACTGGATCACTAGCCCAGTACACTACCAATTGTACCATAGAAGAAGAAGAAGAAGAAGAAGAAAAACATTTATTTACCGCACAAAAGACACACAAATACATAATATTGGACAGTACGATACGATTTTTCTATTTTTTCTTTCGATTTAAATATCGATGATATGCTATGATAAGCAGACGTTTCTGCTTAATATAAAAACAGTATGTTTTGTAATTTGGTTTTTTGTGGTTATTATTGTGTATTTTTTTTGTGTAATTTATTCTACGTAGTCGTTTATTATTAAAGTAAATAAAGGCTATTGTATTAATATTAAAAAAAGAATAATGTAGCTTCCATACAAAAAAAAACATACTACCTATATCATACGGAACCTTCGTGCACAAATCAGTTTCGCACTTTTAGGGTTTTTTAGGTTATTTTGGTTTGACCATCAATGTATATTACCTATACAACTACGGATATTTTATGATAGATTGCGGCCACGATACTTGCTTTGTATAGGTTAACAATACGGTCAAACTTAGTCGGTATAGTGTCTGCTTATTTTAGGATTATTTGTAAGGCAAGGTTTATTTGTATGTATTCTAAAATCATTTTTACATGTAAAAGTTGAAATAGATAACATAAATACTTAAGAAAAAACGACGAGGACCTATCGCTATCGCGGCTGATAGCTGGAGATGCGGGTTCGAATCCCGTCTCGAACACCGGAGGTCCTCGTCGTTTTTTCTTAAGTATACGAGGGGTGATCCAAATGTAATGATAATGACTATGATCTAGACATATTATGATAAGTTTTGATTACTGGTCTTGTTATGTCACTTATCATCAATAAATTATAAAAATAAATATAATAATTTATTAAGTTGTTTTTATGTTATTAAGAAACAAAGACAGTAGGGTAACACATATCGAAATTTCAGTAAATGCGCTCGCGTTTTTGTGTCGGTTAGGAACGATGCTGTTATAAAATTTAGTACTGTAGTAAAATAAAATGTACTTAGAATTGAAATTTACGTTTATTGTGATGGCGTAGGGCAAAAAAATATACTCGTAAAATCTAATTTTAGGGCTCAAGGGCCCTGCTTAAGTTAAGGTTGCTAGTTTTTGGTCTTTAAAGACGTTTTTGTTTAAACAAGTAAATTTTGTGGACAAAATCCATCAATATGTATAAAAATAAATAAATAAAGGTCGATATAACATAATCCTATACCAAACCTAAAAGGTTGACAAATAAAAAGTAAATTAAAAAAAAAGGAAGTTTGATGGTTGTTTTCCTCAGTTATCTCGCAGATCACCAAGTATGCTGCTCAGTACCTAGCGCTTGAACTTGTAAGTTGCCTATTGTGTAATCAAGTCTAAATCTTTGGCAACAACGTACTATACTTTGATTCTAAAAACTCTTCCAATAATTCGCTATACTAGCGGTGAAAGAAAAATTAACGCAAATTGCGACCCACAAAAGTTTTTCTTTTTTTTTATTAACTAGATGACAGCATGTTCTCGTATAATGTATGTACATACACTAATAAGGAGATTATGTAACAGTAAAAATATATATAATACTAATAACTTCGTTAGATCATAGTCATTATCATTACTTTTGGATCACCCCTCGTATGTTATCTATTTCAACTTTTAATTTATATAGTAGTATTACTACTTAAAAATCAAAGCAAATCAAAAAATATTTCATAAAAAATAATTTGATTTGTTCTTAGTTTCATTTTTACATGTATTCGAGATAGTCACACACATGAACTGACAATAAATATAAGGGACTAGAATAATAACGACGGTGGCCAACAAGCGTACGGCCTGTAACTCCAGAGGATTAACATTTACGTTACCCTTTAAGAACCTATACACTACTTTTTTGAATAACCTGATACTGTAGTCCCTAAGGAAAAACCTCAATAGTCTCAAATAGTAATTTTATTGATAATACTTAATTATGTGTGCAATCGCAATTTTCAATTTATGCTCATAAAATTCGAGTCGCCATCTTGCTAGAGAAGCAGCGGACAGAACATATATTAAACTGTCAAAACAATTTAACGTTGCCTGCTATCTCATAAAGGCTTGAAGAGAATGCTCGCAAGTCGTAAGTCCGCCTCGCGGCCGCATTCCCGACATACGGGCGGTTGCTTTGACAATGACACAGAATAAGTAATTGCAGACTGTTTACCCTACTATTTTTTTTATGACATAGGCGGGAAACGAGCAGACGGATTGCCTGGTGGTAAGTAATTACCGTCGCCCATGGGCACCAGATGAGTCACAACCGCGTTGCCGGCCTTTAAGAGGGTTTGGAGCTCTGGGAACCTTACTCACCATCAGGAACACAGCACTACATACCTGAAAGGTAGCAGTGCTATTATGGCTGTGGTCTTCTGTAAGGAGGAGGTACTTCCCCGGTTGGGCTGCCCCAGATTCGAGCGTGATGGTCATCGATGTGCCCTACCTCTAATATAAATGTGCCCTAGTATAAATGATTATATACATACTGCCTACTCCAGCGGGCATGTCAGAATGAGATAAGGTTCACAAATCAATCAATACATTTCTTAGAAAAAAATACGTATTTAAACTTTTATAAATAAAAATACAAACTATTCAACACAGGTGCTGATGTAAAAAAAAATTAAAATTATGTTCCACTATGTCATAACTGTTGGTTGACCGCAGGTGACCTAGCGGTAAGAGCATGCGTTTTCTAATAATATCTATGAAATATCATTTCATTTTGAAGGAAAACATCGTGAGGAAACCGATCGGTCGGAAAGTCAGATGGCAGTCGCTTTCGTAAAACTAGTGTCTATGCCAAATCCTGGGATTAGTTGCTAAGCGGAACCCATGCTCCCATAAGCTGTCGAAAAATGCTACTACGCGAGGAAGATGATTCATAAGAATAATGGCATATAACAAACACGTAGTCAAAGGTTGTCTGGAAGAGATCGCTCTCTAGCGATAAGACCACCTGTTGTCTGCCTCCATTTTTATTCTGCTCCTATATGTTTTTCTTTTTGAGGTGTGCAATAGTTATTTGTTATGCAAGGCTGCAAAGTGGTTATTTGGCGCTAGTGTTGAAATTGAAAGCTGAGCAAGCGAAGGAAGCTAAGATTGAACCATGAGCGAAGCGAATGGTTCAAAGATAGATTCCTGAGCGTAGCGAGGCTTTCAAGACACGAGACGCTAAATAATTTTGCAGTCATGCGGAACACACAACTTTTCACCTCACTACAGCGAGGAAAATTCGAGCGGTAAGAAAAACAATAAAACAAAACTTATCGCGCGATTTTTCAGGGAAATCATATCGGCATCGCTACTAGAATCATTAAAACACAAATCTGACAAATTTACGTGATTTGTGATAACTTAAAAAAAATTTTTTTCGGTTGCGTTCAGAAATTACAATGTTAAGTAAACCTATATTTCAATTTCTTTATAAAAATTGTAATTAATAACATTGTAATATTTATAACTAACTTACACAATTTAATATACATTAAAAAATACAATAATACACAAAAAACGAACACAATCATATTTAGTCAATAACCCGCCCCGCGTCACTCCAGGCGCAAAGGTGCATTTCTTTATCAAATAAACATTGAAATCGTGTTTTATTTAATGGATTAATTAGTCAAAATATGTAAATTAACTGAAATACTATTAGTATATACAATAAAACCTATTTGACATAAAATAAAGTGTAGGTAAAAATAAAAAAGTTAAAAATCTGTAATCATAAACATGTTTTTGTTATCTATGGTTATTATGAACTCACCGCGGTACTGCGAACGTCGAAGTTCGTATATTGCGAGCATCTTTCTCTTTTACTCCAATGAAAGTGACAGAGACAATCGTCCCAAATGTACGAATATCGTTTTTCGCGGTAGCGCCCCAGTCACGCGTTGAAGGAGTTTTATACTTAAAAAAAAGTTACATGCACCACAGAGAATTACAATCATCGGCTTCGAATTTCGAATGACTTTTCCACGCTAGCGGATAAAATAGGCTTTTCCACGCAGATTTCGCGCTATAAAGAAAGGTTTTCCGAGCGAGTGAGGTGAAAACAATATTTGTATTGTACTGCATTGTGGTTACAGAAATAGTTTGACACGTTCCGGGTTCTGATCTGACAAAATCGCAAGTCCAACTCTACATTTAGTATGTTGGATGAGACCCCATTTTGGAAGCACAGACGGAAAGCTTCATGTCCCCACATTGGGGGCACGCGGTTAGACTGTCTGCTTTATTTTTATCTGCGCTCCTCCCATGTAGTCGAATACTTTTTTACAACTTTTTTAATCAATTACTTATTTGTACGTGAAGTCTAATAAAATCCACTTCATGTCTAGAGGCTTCTAACACTTTGATCTTTTCAGGAAAAAATACTTTTCTAATACATGCACTACAATGTCGACATTATGTTCCTTAAAATAGGCTTCAAAGTATATGGTTGCAGGTTTGGCTAGACGAGAGGCACGAGATGTCGTTAAGGTTGTCCTCTTTTTAACTGTCATTTGACATTTTGTGACAGAGCATCTTGGAGATTGGCCATTAAAAAATATTAGTGATTTTATGACATTCTGCCACTACACCTATATTCAATAATACATTTTTCGTTCATTTTGCGTTAAATACATACGTTATTCTGTAAGAAAACATATCAAACAATTAAAAAGTCCAGATATGACTGCTTAGAATGGAAGTTTGATATGCTTTCTTTTCTGAGCCCTCAGTGTAAGTTTTTAACGTAACTTTACGTCACGAACGCGTTTGCGTTTCCCATATAAATAATATTATCACTTACGCGTTCGTAAACGTTTTTTTTTGCGTCAAGAGAAACTTACACTAGAGCCTCTGAACTGTTGTCCTTTAGTCTAATTTCTAAATTACAATAATTTACCATTAAAATAAAGTTAAAAAAAGTTTGAAATAAATAGATGATATTTGTTTCTTTTAATTAGTTCGGGTAAGCTCCGATACCTATGAAAATCCATCACAAAAGAATAAAATTCATTTTAGATATTCATGAGTGCATTGTAATGTGCCTAAATTGAAAAATAAAAATCCGTTTTCGTTTTTATCTTTTCCTTTTAGTTTATTCTCCATAAACGCCATCCGGTACCGCGAACATCGAATTTTGTAAATTACTATAATCTTTATCTTTTACTCCAATTAATCTATCTCCGCTGTCGTCTTAAAGTTCTTAATACACAAAGATATTAATTATCCGCTTCATAACACCTCACAAAATTAACACATGCTCAATTTGCTTACCGCTTACCTAACCTCATAAACCGCTTATGTGTGTACAGCCTTGGCCAAAGTATTGAGCACACACACAAATAAATAAATAAATAATAAATGACGACCGGTCTGGCCTAGTGGATAGTGACCCTGCTTATGAAGCCGATGGCCCTGGCTTCGATTCCCAGTCAGGGCATTTATTTGTGTGATGAGCACAGATATAATTTGTTCCTGACTCATGGGTGTTTTCTATGTATTTAAGTATTTATATTTTAAGTATCTATGTATTATATATATCGTCGTCTAGTACCTATAATACAAGCCTTACTGAGCTTACCTTAGGACTAGGTCGATTTGTTTAAGATTGTCCCGAAATATTTATTATTTATTTACACATGTTTTCTTCTAACTCTAAAAACCATTTCTTTCTAAATGCAGTTAAACAACTTTCTGATATTTAAACCTTAATTTATGTACACAACAAGAGAACATCAGTGAATACTGCTTAAAAGTACATATTAAATAAGAAAACAAAAAACAACAAAAATTCGGATCTACAAAGAAGTGGCTAATTGCTAATTTTCTATCCAATTTCCAGTCACCGCAATGACCAATAAATACCTAATCATTTAAAATTAATTGATAATGCCATTCCGAGTCCAAACCCTAGGTCCGTGGGGTCCCAGTGCCCATAATATGTTCAAAGACCTTTCTAAAAGGCTCGTCGACTCCACTGATGACCGCAGAGCTGGCAGCTTTCTCGCGATACAGAGCGGGGGAATGCTGCCAGCATCCTCGGCAACATACCGTTTAAAGTCATTTTTGAAATTTCTATCAATATTTTTTCTTTATTTTTTAGGATGTTTGTATCTGTGAATAATATTAATCTTTATCTTTATTATAATTAATAAATATGGGAATCGTAATTTATTTGGTAATACAATATAAATAAACTTAAAAAAATAAATAAACTAGAATTAAAATAAAACTAAGGACTAAAGAAAACTAAAACAAGGTATATACAGATATTTACAAATAAAAAATAGGAGCTAACTCAGCGCCGCATGGAAGGGTACCCAGAAGGCTAGCAGCATTCCCGCGCTGAATAGCGATGCTAATTCTTTGCGCAAGGAATGAGCCAGCCCTCTGGTCACCCGTGGTATCCACAAGGCGCTTAGCTAGCTCCTTAAAAATAATGTGAGCTCCGGGTCCCCATGAGCCAAGGGTTTCAACTCCAAAAGGCTCAAATATGCAGCCAGAATCGATAACTGCATATTTGAGCCGCTTGAGTTGTTCTGCTGCCTCAGCTGCTGCAGCAGCATTGACCGAGGTCCTTGGAAGGTGGGAAGGCGCAAAAGTGTCCACACATGTGGCGTCCCAGACAAGAGGTCTTCCCAACTTCCAAGGAACGAGGGTCATGCCGTCCGGCCGCTTGCCATCGTTTCTGGCCAGGCCCGCAGGTTCTAGGACTGCTGGTGCTCCGGCACTAGTAAAGGCCCGCCGCAGGATATCATTGAGGCTGGCGTGCCGCGAGATACGCCCAGCGCTCCTGCTGCAAGACAGGCCGTGCAGGCCCTTACCAGTGACGTTCGCACCACAGCAGCATTGGTGTGGGGCAACACAAACCGTGCCGAGACGTAGTGCGAGTGCAAGCCGAAAAGTCTCGTTACTCAGAAGGGTACCCAGATTTTTGGAGGGCAAAGCTTGTAGCCAGGCTCCGGATTCCCATCTGGAGCAGGTAAGGATACGAGCACGCTCTGCGGGGCTGGTAAACGTTTCGTACAGGTGATCCCGTACCAGCACGCAGAGCGGCTCGTCCCATTGTCGCTGCGATGAGGGAGCTGCGGGTAAATCGGAGCCTGGGCAAAGTGCCCTCCAAAAATCCACGGCATCAGCTAAAAATGAAATTTTGAGATTAACAGAGGTTTTTAGAATTTTAGTTACTAAATTTTGGGTGCTGTGAATTGATGAAATGAAAGCAGGTAAAGAGATGATAGAAATTTTTCTGATCCCAATGTCTCCATGCCTGATGGGAAGGGAGGCTTGGGACCACTGATTGTTATCCAAATCAATGTTAACGACAGATGAAAGAGTGTTTTTGATTATGTTATCGAGTTTCTCCAGAAGGTCAGGGTACATCCAGAGATGGCTGCAACGCAGTGCATATGTAAATTTTGGGATGAAGAGGCAGTATTTCATGATACTGTAAGCCATATGGGCATTAATTTGTCACAAACGGTCTGAAAAAGTACAAAATGTTTGGTAATTTTGATTGACAAAGTCCGGAAAAGATTCATCTAAAACAGGTGATCCTAACAAATAGAGAGATGTGCTGTCAATAATTTTGATATTGGGCGCTAATGTACGAAAGTGTGATAATGCCATTTCCTTCTGAGTAAACGTATTGTTAAAAAATAACTCACATTTTGAAAAATTTAAAACTAAACCCATATCAGCAAATTTTTGTTCCAGTACTTGCAGATCATTTAGCACCACATCCACATCACCGCCCAGGGTGCCATCGTCTAGATACCAGACATTAAAATTTGAATTTAGAATTTCGATTACAGGTTGGATAGCTAAACTAAAAAGAGCTGGGCCTAAAGGGTCTCCCTGTTGACAACCAACAGATGAGAGTAAAGAATTATTTTTGAACTGTAATTTGGATGGTGTACTGTAGCATTGCCAAACAAAGTTAAAAATTTCGGGTATTCGGTCTTTAACTTGGGCCAAAAGGGTCCCGCGGTCGACAGAGTTAAAGGCGTTTTTTACGTCGAGTTTTAGCAAAACCTCAAAATCAGTCCTATTAATGAAAGTCCGTAAAGCATGCACTGCCGCCTCACAACCACCCTTTGAGCCAAATCCCAATTGCACAGGTTGGAAATAATTCGTCAGTTTATTCGATACTCCAGCACAACAGCATTTTGCAGCCAGTCGACGGTAGGTCGTCCCGACTGCTATTGGTCTTATTCCGCCGTCTTTTTTTACTAATGCGCAAAGATTGGCACCATACAGCACTTCAGTAATGTCTGGGTTAACGGAGCCCGACAGCATAAAGTTAGTCAAAGCCGTTATCTCTTTAAGGAGTGAGTCGCCGGCCTCACCAGATATGTGACTCAGAAGGTCCTTGAGGTGCTGTGGAGATAAGCCATCGAGACCACCAGCAGAGCCATTCGGAAAAGAAAAAACCGATTTAATGATGTTCTCGCAACTTACACGGAGACAGGAGTCTGAGGGTCGGGAGGATCGGGGAGAGACTGATTAGCATTTGGTGAAGGGTGTTTACTACGTAGGGCTTCCAGAGTATCAACCGTGTTTGGAGCAATTCTATCGCTTGAAAATAATAAGCGGGCAGCTCCTTTGATGTTTCCTTCCCCCATCTTCGTTTCAACAAGGCGTGTCAAAGTAGAGTTATGTTTGAGAGTAGGTCTAGAGAGACTATTAATGTCATGTGGCACAATGCAGTTCTGTTTTATTAAGGAGGTTAGGGAAACACCTCTCTGGATGTCCTGTTTCACGTGTAGCACTCGATAAGGAAATGTAAGCAGGTGCTCCCATGATTCAGGTGTATTTTGGCTAATGGCAGATTTTATATCTATGGAAAGTTTTTGGGCAACCTGAATCCGTGCGCTGCGAGGAATTCGTTTAATAACTGGAATGGTTTGTTTTAAGGTGCTTAGTTTTTCAGAGAAGGGCTGTGCTGGTGGTTTGTGGATGGTAGGGTCGGAAGGCAGAGAATTCGAGATAATGCGGCTGGCATGTTTTCGGCTGACGTGTATATTTAAACCCCTTTGGCCTCTAAAAAATCGCGTACATTGTGTACACTGCACCAAGTCCTGAGTTGGCAGAGAAGCAGTGTTAATCTGGGGACCCGTATTGGATGAGCTAGCGCTCATAGCACACGATGTGGCACACGATGTGAACAGGGGCAGATCGAATAGCGTAAGTTTATATACATGAGCATACTTACTATATATATTTAAAAAAAAAAAATAACATAACTACCACCGATTAGTACAAAAACATTAAAAGGATATAAAAGTAAACAATGCCAGGCATTCCAGTCCAATTCCTCGTGGTGTCCCTTGAACCAATTTGAGGGCACTTTTGATCACAGAAAATCATATTTCACACACACGGAGACGTAGGAACTTTTAGTAGTAAATGCTAGATTGTGAATATTCTATTCTAACACAAAAGGAAGCGTTGTTTATAAACTTTTAGAGCATTTATTGTCGTGATTGACATATGTCATTCTTAGCCGATGTTCTGTTTTGCTTCTTAGCAGCCGGGGCTGCGGTCTCCGCGGAGTACCTTTGTTGATCGTTTGTTATGCGGATTGCTAATGCTTACAAAGACAAGGCCGTACGATAGTGGTAAAAAATATAGCAAAATTAAATAATGTTGTTGAGAGGTATCGTTTTAGGTGCTTGTTTATCTGTTGCTACGATACGAATAATTAATAAATATTGATAATAGATGTCATTGGAAAACATGTAAATACTACACTGTGTACGATAAGAGCGTGACCAGTAAAAAAATTAAAAAAAAGAGACAGTGATTGTTTTAAATACTATAATATAAGAGTTTTATAATTATACATGGATGCTTTATTTTTAATAAGGCGTCCAGTCTCCTGTTTTATCAATTATAGCTTGGTATCTTTGAGGCATACTTTCGACCAAATTTTCAGCATAACTACGAGGTAAAGACCTCCACACGGACTTCAGTTCTCGAGTAAATTCAGTAAAACCAACAGTATTTTTTCTCCGTAATTTGAGCTTCATCCTCGCTCAAAAATTTTCAATTGGATTGGCATCGGGTGATAGTCAGGGCCAATCCAAGACATACACGCCATTTTTAGCTTTCCATACAGTACAGTGCTGACTTCGATGTTTAGGGTCATTATCCTCTTGAAGTATCCAACACGCGTTATATTCATTAAACATCTTATTAGCTGAAGGCAATAATGCCTTTTCATAAGTTTTGGCCATTTTATGGGCGTCTAGATTACCGGTGGACATGTTCAAAGGGCCAAAACCCTGCCTCGAGAAGCATCCCCAGACATGTACCTCAACTCGGTGTTTCAAGGTTCCCACGAGTACTCCATTATCTGCCGTAGACCAAGCCCAAGTCGAGTAATTAGCTGCCCAAAGCGAAAATTCATCGAAAAAAAAAGTATTTCAATCTCGGTTTTTGTTTCCTCTTGCCCAAGGTAACCTTTTTTCCATATGTTTTTCAGTAAGAAGTGGTGTCTTCACCGTACTGCGATATTTCAAACTAATTTCATCCAAACGCCTTCTGATTGTATCCAGAGATTTCTTCAAACCTTTTTTCTTCGATTTTTCTTGCCTTAACGCAATTGATAGAAATAGATTTTTCGAAAACATCAGCACAACCCGTTTATCCTCTGCGGAAGAGGTCTTTTTTGTTTTCCCGCATTGTGGTAAATAAACAACATTTTTATACTCCATATAACGCTTAACCCACTTATTTACAAACGCCTTTGATTTATTCATATACTAAGCAACTTGATTTCGTGACATTTTGGGTCCATTCGGGTCTATCGGGTACGTAGAGAGGAACACTGCCTCGCAAGGAAAAGCGTAAGAGGCACTCTTTTTTGAAAATGGTCATAAATAGGCGGGAAACTGACAAAAGTCATATTTTTTTACTAAGCATTGTAGACAAGTAAATTATCTATTCAGCCGGTACTTTTTTTTCTGTGCCACTTTCATTAAACATACAGAAACACTGGTCACGTTCTTGTCAAACATACTGTACATTAAAATATCGAGTTTTCATATAAAAAAAAATCTGCCCAATACTTCTGGCCAAGGCTGTATGTAATGTAACCAATATGGAATGTAACTAGTATCATTATTCCCTAGAAACATCGGAATAAATACGTGTTTATTTGAAGAAAACAGTCTTTATTAGCTAGGAATAAAATAACATCCGCCATAAAAGAAGGGGGATGGAAGAAACGACCTGTTTGCGGCAAACTTGTTCGAACATGTCGCTTAATGAATTCCAATGGGTGATCAATTGATTATCTTCAGACTTGTGAAAACAGGATTTTATGGCGCTGTTGAAATGGGGTAAAATAGAGACAGAAGTCTGCTTGTTCCATAACTAACCCGGGGGCCGATTTTTGAGCACTCGACGCTTGAATCGTGACATTTTAAACTCTCTCACACACTAAGAAATGGTATTTAAGTACATTAATGATATAAATAAATAATTGTGGGCATTGAAACTACACATTTTGTGCAAAAATAATGGTTATAAACTTTTGTGTTTAATTTTTCGTTCTCAAAGTTTTAGGAATTCGAGTGCGACTCTTAAAAATCGGCCCCCTGCTTTGCTTGTAAAATTTACTTTAAGTAAGTTAAGTTTATGCCGTGTGATGCCGGCTGAGTAGAATAGCCCCACCCCATATCTTCCCGCGGGTGTCGTAAGACGCTACAAAGGGAAAAATGTTACGGACGGGCAGCAGCGTCCGTCGAAACCCAATCTACAGCTACTGTGGTCGCCGACCCGCGTGGCGACTATGACAACTGCACCCCAAGATTATGCAAGTCATATTTGGGGGAGTCCTATGTCCAGCAGTGGACTGCGTACGACTGAAATGTAAGTACCTACATAAGTACAATCTGCAATTAAGCTTAATTAGTGTTTACTTACAGCCTTGGACAAGAGTATTGAGTACACACTTTTTCTTCTCTAAAAACCATATCTTTCTAAATGTAGAAAAAAAAATCAAACCCTAACTGTAACTATTATACAACACGGGAACATATGTGAAAAATACTTATAAGTAAGAATTAAGTAAACAAAAAGTACTTACCAAAATATCGGACTACAACGAAGTGACTTATTGCAAATTTTCATGCAATCACCAGTCACCGCAACTACCAATACTTAATCAGTTTAAATGAATGTCATCAGAAAAGATGTAATTTATATTATACTAAAATATCGAGTTTTCCCTCGAGGTTCGCGATGGTGGCCTAGCGGTTAGAGCGTGCGACTTGCAATCCGGAGGCCACAGTTTCAAATCCCGGCTAGTACCGGTGTTTCGGTGAAAGAAAACATTGTGAGGAAACAGGACAGGCCTAGTTTACCCTCTCGGCTGGAGGTCAGATGACAGTAGCTTTCGTAAAACTACTGATAAATGGAAATACCTGACGAGCCGGCGGCGGCGCGGTCGGCGAGGCGAACGGGTACTCGGCACTTTTAGTGCTTGAAAATGGAGACCAATATTCACAGGATAACCAACCGTGTATACTGCTGTAATTTTCATATATAAAATAAAATATAGTTCAGTTTCCCAATATTTCCAAAATTGATGTCTCCAAATAGAAGATTTCCTTGTAAATCTAAATCTTTTATCTTTCCCTTTTTATGGCCAATAGCTATTACTTACATAAGGCGACACAACTAAAAACATGTGCGGTAAATTCAATATTCCCAAGTAATTGCAATACTTTACCGATCCCAAAAAGATCAAATACCTCTTTGAAATTCAGACGAAATAAAATCACGACGCCATTATCTAGCCTTTAAGTCGGCCATTTTGTGGACAAAGACATCTTCTCCACAAAGAGCTAACGATTTCCTGAATCTAAAATGACATTTTTAACAAGCAGTTTTATTGATGCTCTCAAACATTTGCATTTTTAGTGAAACAGTTTTGAAGCAAAATAGATTTACTACAACTAAAACTCTCTTCAGTACATTTTGCTTGTTATATTCTCAGCAGACAGAACTTTTCGTGGTACGAATAAAATTTAGCTATAGGGATTGCCACACGATATTATTTTATGGAGACCACACTATTCCGCCCAATGGATTAGCATTGCTATCCAGCGCGGAAACTCTGCCAGCCTTCTGGGCACCCTACCTAATGACCACAGGAGCTAGGTCAATTTTTTTTAGTTAGTATCTTAATTATGTGTTTATCTTATATTTTTGTGTTAATAATAAATAAATAAAGAATTTTATAGATAAGTTGTATTTTTTTATGACAGTACTTATGTTATGACTATGAGATAACGTATATTATGAATATGCAAATAACTTTATTTCTTGGTTTCAGTTTTCTTTACATGGAAAACGATCGATTATGAAGAATTTTTTTGTTGTAATGGTTGAATTTTTAAACTCCTAAAAAGTATACAGGTATCATTGATGAGTGGTTTAAGGTATCATCATGTTTTAGTTAATTTTCAATTATCGAGTGAACTTTATAGCTAATATGAAATATCACTTCCAAATAAGTATCGATAAATTTTATAGCGGAAGGAAGTCCCTAGTTATTGCCACCAAAACTTCTATGTTTGTTTCTCAGTTTCAAGTCTAGCGATGAAATTAGAAAAAAAAGTACTATTCAGTCTTATTTTGATATTACTTGATGTCTAAATACATTCTCAGAATGATTAATATAACAGCAAACCTTGTTGTTAGGGCAAACCTCGGCAATACTCGTACTTAAAGTTTGTCTAAAAAATGGACGCCGAGCTTTTCACAATACTTGATACAATCTAATAATGGCGGCTCAGGTAAGGACTTTGGATGTAATTTATATAAAGCAAAATTCAAGTAATCGTACAATGTGATGAGCGATACACCCTCAACGCGATCGGTGTGTCCTGACTCGGCCTGAAGATGGGTACCAGAGCTTACCCGAAACATGTCGCCTAGTGCGATATAATTACACGTGGGTTCATCCGTTTGTAACTTAGTAGTAATCGTGTTTCTGAATCATAGCTGTTAATCATTAAATATGTACTTATGACGCCCAAAGACTAGTGGGAGCCTGAGGTCCGCTTGGCAAGGAATCCCAGGATTTGGCGTAGGCACTAGTCTTTACGAAAGCGACGAGCGAAAGGTACGAGCCCGGGTTTGAACCTGTGACCTCCGGATTGCAAGTGGCATGCTCTTACCGCTAGGCTACCAGCGCTTTTTCTAGACGTAGACGTAGTACGGGTGGATAAGACAAGTTACAACCAACTTTATTAACGTAGTGGAATATTTGTGTCCTGCGGTGTTGGCGAATAGTTTTGTCCATGGAGCAAGGCTGTGGGGAGCCCGACATCAAAAGTTAGATTACTGTCGCTAACGCCATCTAGGATGCGTTCTAACTTTGTTATTGCAAATTTTTGTGGCACTGACTTTTATTTATAAATATATGGATATTAACAACACGCGGGGTGTAGGTTTTAAAATTCCAAAAAGCTCCGGAAAAGCGAAAAAGTGCGGATTTATTATAGACCCTCTTAGTTGGTATCGGTTTTGTTTCTTGTATGTCTCTTCCGTACACGGAACAATGGTGTTCCGGACATTTGGGGAGCGTACGCGGAGCCGGATCGAGCCAACGCGCAGAGGCGCTTTCGACAATTTTAATTAAATGTAAAGGGTACATTAAGCGGATGTTGCCCCTGTCCGTATCATGGGATGCGCACAGAGACAGCACCCGCCATGGTGTAAGGACTATTGAGTTTTAATGGAATTTAGAATGTAGTATTTAGGCTATTGGGTGGAAAGGATGGACTAGCTACTGAGCTATTGGATAAATAACTGGACGCCTGCCTAATAAAATGGTGTAAAATTTTAGTTACGGCAGACGGTGATTCGCCCTATGCAAGATGGGCCCGCACAAAAAGCGACATAAAAGATGGCTCAAGGGCAACACTGGTGCAAAGGGCTAAGGGTAGAGGGGTGTCACTGGTCTTTCCTTTTATCGTTTTTGTGTCCTTTTCAATATATAAATACAAGTTTTTTTTTTTTATCTTTCATTGTCTAAGGTCCTCAGTGGTGGTGCGTCTATACAAGGTCCCGCTGGCTTAACTACCTTCCCACAGTTCAAGTTTTTCTTGTGTTCCAGGCGAAAAAGGAAAGCCATATTGTGTCCATAAAATTGACCCGCCATCTATGGTAGGGTTAGTAATAAATCCCATGGTAACACCTTAAAGAAATCTTATTAAAAGGGCTTTTTTAATGAAATAAAACAATTAAAACGGATTATATCGCGTATACTAATGTAAACTCCATCCTGATATTTCGACCCTTTTAACAGCGTTCGTGGTCATCAGGTTCAAAATGTCGAGATGAAGTTTAAATTAGTATACGCGATATAGGTAATCAGTAATTATCGCGGCAACCGAAGACAACATTAGGATTTTTTTGATTTAAAAGTTTTCTATTCTCAACTTTTGTAAACTCTTCCTTCCATGGTGTCTCAGCATAGGGTTTAATGCCATAATCGCCACGTTTAACAGGCCGGTTGGCGACCCCAGTATGCTCTACCATTAAAAAAGCCAGTCTTCCGGTGGTTTCTAGTTGTAGTTTAAGGACAATATCCTCCCAATTTACCCTCGACTATGTCACTCCCCCGTGACGTGTGACACGGCAAGTGACGCCTAAAGATGTCAAGATACGCTGACACGCGAAGAAGCTTAGCCTGAGTGATGTATGCTGCATCTCACATAGTCACTAGAACGCCCACCATACATGGAAAATACTAGTTGACTTTCTCCTTAATACTATAGCCATATTTAATAGCTTTTTTGTTTCAAAAGAAATAAAATATCCGTTTCGAAATATAGTATTTGCCGTGCGATGCCGGCTGACTCCCGCGGGTGTCGTAAGAGGCGACAAAGGGAAAAATTCTACGGACGGGCAGCAGTGTCCGTCGAAACCCAATCTACAGCTACTGTGGGCGCCAACCCGCCTGTCAACCGTGGCGACTATGGCAACTACTCCAAGATGATACAAGTCATGTTTGTGGGTGCCTATTTCCAGCAGTGGACTGCATGCGGCTGAAATGTAAGAAGATATGGTGACACAAATGAATTAATGATTAACTTTAGGATAATTGCAGTGCTTTAACTAAGTCCAATTGTTGCTATTACACTCCGTTATCTAACGCTTATTTTGAGGGCAAGCTAAAATAGTGTTGTATGCTTCATATAATTATTAGTCGATCGATATTTATCTAATAAAAGTTATCTGGCAAACTAAAATTCTTCTTTAGTGAAAGCCCGAGAGATAACTAATTTACTCCTCTTTTTAATCAGATCGGTGGACGACAATTATAAATATCGAATATCGTCAATTTAGTGTCCAGTGTTTAGTGAAACAAAAGAAATAAAACTGCTCTAATATAAACTTAAAAGTCCTGACTGCATGGCTGATCAACACCCAGCCCAAACCAAAAGTTTATATACCGTGAGGATCCATTAAGAAGGGATTTTTGGAAAATCTACCATTGAGGATATAAAAAGGGGGTTGAAAGTTTGTATGGGGATTGTGTAAAATTTAAAGCGATAGACTTGAAATTTTGTGTAAACACTCTTTATTCGAATACAAGAAAAGTAATTTCAGCGTTTTATGAAATTCATCCCCTAAGGGGTCAAATAGGGGGATCTTCTGCGAGTGAGAAGCCGTTGGCAAAAGCTAGTATTGTATATTATTCTAATATAACTTTTAAGAGAGAGAACAATCAACGGTGTGAAATACGAGTACAAACTGTTCTTCTTTATCAAGATGCAAATAAAGTACTGAGGCTAACAAAACTGACTGTATAAGGTTCTAAGTGCTATTACTATTCTTTGAAAATATGTTTTTTTAATAATAAACAGTTTGTGTCGTTTCCATGACTTTCTTTTCAAATTAAAATGGCAGAGCTTGAAGGGATTGTACAGACAACCAAGTAAAGTAGAATTTTAATAGTTAACTACAGTTTTGCTTTGGAACTGCGTAGTTTTCCTTTCGTAGCTCGGGTTTCTAATTGTTTGATAATAACTAAAAATGTACAAGGCGGAACCCGTCGAAATTAATCAAGTACCTATATGTAATCTTGTTAATTTTTAAACGGTTTTGGGCACCGTTTTACCAGCTCTAAGGCGAAACACTACGTATTTGCGCCTCCTATATAAATCCCTTTCGGGATTCTGATATAGCTAGAGAGATGGTACTGCCATCTATGAAAGTAAGAACAAATCTGAGATATAGATAGAGCTGGTAAAACTATGCCCAAAACCGTTTAAAAATGAACAAGATAAAAATGTACAACTTAATGTAGAGAGGAAACATTGAAAAGGTGTGAAGAATTATAAATTTAAATAAATGATTTACACTTAAGAAAAAAAGCGTCCTTCGGTTAAAAAAAAACATGTGACTTGGTAAAGCGCTCACATTTCTCTTTATACATCACTTAAAGTATCAAAGAATCCCTGTCAGCCACGAAAGTACTTACTCTACTGGACACAAGGGCTTCCAGGATAAGCCAAGGAAAACGCCCTTTGAAATTATGATTTTTTTTTAACTACTACATGCCGTGTGATGCCGACTGACTAGAATAGCACCACCCCAACTCCTCCCGCGGGTGTCGTAAGGGGTGACAAAGGGAAACACCCTACGGACGCGCAGCAGCGTCCGTCAAAACCCAATCTACAGCTACTGCGGTCGCCAACCCACCTGCCAAGCATGGCGACTCTGGCAACTACCCCCCAAGATGATACAAGTCATATTTGAGGGAGGCCTATGTCCAGCAGTAGACTGCATACGGCTGATATGTATGTACTACAGGCTACAGCTATTTACGTTTAGCAGTACAATTGAGCCATGTTTGGTTAAAAACTATGGGATAAAAAATTAGAGTTGTATTTCAAAAATTAACTTTATTTATTTTCTTTTATGAATCTGGTAATTACAAGCATTTAATTACAATAATGAAAGCAAAAACAAATATATTTAATAATCATATGTCAAACTCAAACTCGAACTCAAACGTTTATTCAGTAGGTACGCCACAAGGGCACTTTTACACGTCGAGTCGAGAGAGAGCAAAGAAGAAAAATAAAAAAATAAAAACTACACCAGTTCTTATCCTACACCTCTGACCCGAAGCATCGTGACTACAATAAAATTCATCTTAAACTAAGATTGATACATTTATCTACAGAAATTACAACCGTATTATGATAACTACAAGTATTTAACTAGTTACAGTATAAAATCTAAAAAAGGCCCTTGAGGCATTGTACCAAGGATGCTGGCGGCATTTCCTCGTTGTATTGCAATGCTGACACGTTGTGCGAGGAACTAAGATTAATTTTAAAAAGTTAAAGTAGATTTTCGTCATGGCCATACTAGTGCCTAGTCTGATACGTACCCGGCTCAAACGTCCCCAAGATGGCCGCCGCATTCCCGCGTTGAATAGCCAGGGAAATACGTTGAACCAGGTACGTTCAGTCATTCAAAAGTAAAAAAAAAAAACTTTACATGAACGACCGGCACACTTATAATATTAATAAAATTATGTTTACATAAAAAAAGTATGAATTTTTTATCGAGGTTTGAATGACAGTTTTGTTCCAAATCACCCCGTTTTATACGAGACAGAATTAGAAATTAGGGCATCCATAGAGAAACCATAGCTAGCAGGATTGCGCAGTTGAAGTCACAATGGGCAGACCACAGCGGAGAAGGGATGGTGTTAGAGGAGAGTTTTGGACACGGGTATGTCCTTAAATACATCCAACAATGAGAAGTAGGGCACAGCGAAGTACCATCACGCTTGAGTTTGGAGAAGCCCAATTGGGGAAGTACCTACTCCTTACGGAAGACCACAGTCATAATAGCACTGCTACCTTTAAGTTATGTAGTGTTGTGTTCCTGGTGGTGAGTAAGGTTCCCAGAGCTCCAACTCCCCTTGAAGGCCGGCAACGCGCTTGTGACTCCCTGGTGTTGCGGGTGCCCATGGGCGACGGTAATTGCTTACCATCAGGCAATTCGTCTGCTCGTATGCCCCCTCTGTCATAAAAAAAGAGTCCTACAGTGAAGGGATAGGACTGTGCCTCAACCCCATCGACACCATAGAAAAGCGTCATGTCGGATGTCCACAAAGAAGACCTCGTGCTGGGTACCACTACCTGTGGCGGTCTATGAATCCACCTACAGACATCATCGTACGACTCCCCCAGAGACCGCTTTAGGGAACAATTTTAAGCATACTGCTGCCGACCCATACCGACTCAAAACTTATGAAGTTGTAATTTAAAATCCTCTGTTTTGACTGTATTTAAAACTGGTTGAAAATGAAGAAGAGAAGAGAAGCTGTATTTAAAAGTGGTTCTTAAATTTCGTTTGCTATGAACTCCTAATTAACACATAATGTCTTATAGGGTTTTATTACGAAGTCGATCCATTAAGTAACACTTTTTACTGTTTGCAAAGAGCTGCAGCTTAATTTAGTTGCAAAAAAGCAACGCCTCTCGTCCGTTGCAGTAAAGCAATTTCTTTCAATTAATGTCGACAGCTTCGGAAAGTCAACAAACATGGCCAGGAATTCTTGGCCCCCTATTCCTCCTTAGCCTTCCGTTTTCTGAAAGAAATCTGGTCAGCAAAAGGGGGGGAGGGAAACCAAGTTGTGCTGGTTTAGTGTTAATTGCAACGGAATTGTTAATCGGGATGAGATAGTCTCCGAAATGCAATTAGGAAGGTGAAGTGATGCCTAAGACTTTGGACCTTTTTGAGATTTGCTACAGTGCAGGACAGAATAGATCTTACTTTTTCCACTTAATTTGTTTTCTCAAAAATGTTTAAGTAAGTAGTCCCTGATATAATCATTATGGAATGATAGTACTTTAGTTCAGGTCAGGGAGAAATGACGACGAGTCAATTGTTTTCTCAGCAGCAAAATGGTACATTTTTAAATATCTTAACTGGTGTATACACTTATACATTTTTTTTATATCATAGGCGGCAAACGAGCAGACGGATTGCCTGATGGTAAGCAATTACCGTCGCCCATGGGCACCCGCAACACCAGGGGAGTCACAAGCGCGTTGCCGGCCTTTAAGGTGGGTTGGAGCTCTCGGAACCTTACTCACCATCAGGAACACAACACTACATACCTGAAAGGTAGCAGTGCTATTATGGCTGTGGTCTTCTGTAAGGAGGAGGTACTTCCCCAGCTGGGCTGCCCAGATTCAAGCGTGATGGTCATCGCTGTGCCCTACCTCTCATTGTTGGACGTAGTTTAAGGACATACCTGGGTCCACATAACAGTACATCAATAGCAAGCATTATAAATTATATTCATATTCATCTTATAATCATCATCAAATCGGTAAAACATATAATAAATATTACAGGACATCCACAAATTGACAAACCCGGTAAGCTGGATGGAACGGAGATGGTGATGGCGGAATTAAATCGTGTAGTTCCCATGCACACTCACCAAAATTTATCCCGCAAAACACAGGCAAACTAGCAACCTTCGATGTTGGTCAAGACTCTGTAACCTTAAACTCACCAACTTAGGATCACCATTGAGTCTGCGAGTTCAGTGCTCTATTGAATCCAAAGCAAATTAAAAACAAAGACCTTTTACCAACAGAGCAAGAACTACAAAGGAGTAAAAATTAAAACAATAATTGGCCTACCTCGGCTCCGCAGTTTAAATAAAACTGCACACATGTAAATTCCAGCCGTTTGTTTGCACTGAAGTGCACTCGGTGTAACGAGCTCGCAGAGCTGTTTAATTGTTACTGTTGGCCTCAAGTGTACTTTGTAAATAATGGCTGTGGAGGCTTGTTGGGGATGTTTAACTTGAATACTTGATTGATTGTGTATTTCATTACTTCTTCCTCGCGTTGTACCAGCATTGCCTACATGGGAGACTAGGGTCCACTGGACAACTAATCCCAAGTATTGGCGTAACCACAAATTTGACGAAAGCAACTGCCAGCTGACCTTTCAGCCAAAAGGGTAAACTAAGTCTTTTTCCTCCACCGAAAAGCGACTGGTAAATATCACATTATATTTCTAACGACAGTTCCGAAAATCTCTGGTACGAGCCGGGGTTTGAACCAGCGATGTCTGGATTGCAGATCGCACGCTTTTAAAACTGTCCTCCACTATGGGCCGCAGGTAAGGCACGCAGCTATACTACGGAACGAGATCGCAACATCGTTTATTCCCTCTAACCGTAACGAGGAGCATAATCATGAGCCGTTCGGGTTGGTTAATCGACGACTTACGGAATTAAGCATGTCAGGCAAAATTCGACTTATAAACCGTTACCCGCTAGAAGTATTTACATTCCAGTAAATGTCAGCCTCGTAAGGGTAAAAACTTGCCTAATGAACTGATAGGCAACAGATGGCACCACTAATCTAACTTTTAATGGATATCGGAACTCCCGAGAGACGGACCCTTCTCCGGGCCCAGGAAAGGGCACCAAAACGAAATGATATTGGCCGTGGTAACAATTTAAGAAAACGTTACGGGGGTTGAATAGCGAATGGTTTTGCTTAAAAAAGGGATTACTTAAGGCTGCGCCGAAGAAATGACAGCAGAATATCGTTTGTTAGATACCTTTTTTGTATAGTTAATCCTTTATCTATGTCCGTCATAAGTAGTGCTCGGACAAACCATCGCAGAAACAGATATGGACATGGAACAAGACTCTATAGAGTCGAGACTTAAGATTATTATTATTTAAAACGGATATTATCGTAATTTAACATTTGATCTATTTCGCATGTCTGTCATGGATTTGTCAAAGTGGCATACTTGAAACAATTTTGAGATGACAATTTAAATAAATACAATTATTTCCTCATGTAATTATGGTTATTAAAAGATAAAAGATCTTTAATTTTCAATTTAGACACATTGCATGCACTTATAAACGTCAAAGAAACCTACACCGGTTCGAACCCTACACCTCTGACCCGAGAAGATACCGGCAAGAAACTACGGCGGGACTTATTTTATTTATTTACATTACATTTTACATTTCAGCCGTATGCAGTCCACTGCTGGACATAGGCCTCCCACAAATATGAATTGTATCATCTTGGGGGTAGTTGCCATAGTCGCCACGCTTGGCAGGCGGGTTGGCGACCGCAGTAGCTGTAGATTGGGTTTCGACGGACGCTGCTGCCCGTCCGTAGGATTTTTCTTTTTGTCGCCTCTTACGACACCCGCGGGAGGAGATGGGGTGGTGCTATTCTAGTCAGCCGGCATCACACGGCAAACTATATATTAATATTTATTTATTTATTTCTATAATATTTTAAATATGCTGCACATAAATACAATGCAACCATGAGTTAAAACAAAAATGTTCATGGAATTACCTTCACACACGTAAGCTGAATTTTCGGTTGCAGTAATAAATATCATTGAAAAATATAATTAAATAATATTGTACATAATACGGTTCTATTAATCTTGTTCTATTGCCGTGTTGCGATTGTTTTGCTATGACTTGTCCAAGCACTGGTCATAAGTTACATATTTAAGGATTAACTAAATAAATCAAAAGATTCAGAAACACGATTACTTAAATTTTGCAATATAAAAATGACATCCAAAGTGATATCTAAAAAAAATAGGCTTCTCTTAATACGTTGCAAGTATTCAATAAAATATTGTAATTTTTTAAATAATAGCAAAATTATACTTATTTTCTATAACATATACGTCATACATTTGTAAAAAATATATATTTTTTAATAATACGAACGAAAATTCCTAAATTCGCGAGCGGTTCGCCCATCTTTACCTGACCCGCCATGATTAGATTGAATCGAGTAGCGCGAAAAGCTCAGCGCCCCCTTAAGCAAAACTCAGATATATAGTTAGAAGGATTTGGAAAGAAGCGAAAGATAATGAATGATACCGTTATTTTCTTATGTCACCCTAGTTAGTTTTAAAGCATGACATCCATCATCATAAAGACTGTGGAATTATTTGCCGTCAGGGGAATTTCCGGACCAATACGACCCTCATACCTTCATGAAAAGAGCGTACTCCTTTCTTAGAGGCCGGCAACGCGTTTGTGAATTCCTGGTGTTGCCCATGGGCGACGATAATTGCTTACCATCAGGCGATCCGTCTGCTCGTTTGCCACCGATGTCATAAACTTGTTTTGACAGAAAGCAAGGTGGCCTCGGCCATTGCTTTTGACCTACTTAATAGTGATAAAATGCGTTTTGAGATAATGCTTCAGAAGCCGCATAAACTTGCTTTAGATCGCTGAATAATACATTATATAAAAAATGCGAAAGTAAGCTGTCTGTCACCTCACGCATAAACCGCTGAACCAATTGGGATGAAATTTGGTATGGCGAGAGTTTGAGCTACGATAAAGGACATAGGATATTTTTTGTTCCGCAACCAGATTTTGAAGACGGGCATGGCTCGCCAACGATGTCGCGAGTAGGTAAAAGCTAGAAGAGCAATAACTTTAGGCATCGTTTCTAGACCACAAACGTAACAAAATTTATTCTGCGACTTTTGAAAATAACTAATAGGCTTACAAAATTTTAGTAAAGATTTTACAAGCAAGCAATGTATTGTTAAAACTATGAAGTTTGTAGGCTTACAGTAAAAGTCAACTAGACTATTGGATGCTGTTAATTGAAAATAACTGTCAAGTCTCAAGTAATAAATTACACATTTTTAATTTGTAGTACAAATGTTGCTACATTGTTGGTGTAGAAGCGATCCCTAAAGTTATTGCTCTTATTACAGGCCATACCCGATATAAACCATTTAGTTTGCATACCAATAATAATAAGAATCGCCGGAAATAAAATTGGATACCATTTTATTAGGCAGACGTCCGGTTTTTTATCCAATAGCCTAGTAGCTAGTCCATCCTTTCCACCCAATAGCCTAGTACATTCTAGATTCCAATAAAACTCAATAGTCCTTACACCATGGCGGGTGCTGTCTCTGTGCGCGTCTCATGATACGGACAGGGGCAACATCCGCTTAGTGTACCCCTTACATTTCATTAAATTGTCAAAAAGGCCTGTGCGCGTTGGCTCGATCCGGCTCCGCATACGCCTCCCAAATGTCCGGAAAACCATTGTTCCGTGTAAGGAAGAGACATAAGAATTGCAGCAAAGAAGGTATTTTCATAACAAAAGTTTTAAAGCATCAAAATATGAACTTATAACATTTTTTTTTATCTTCCTTGAAGCAGATTGCGTTACATTTTTACGGCGCCCTCACCTGCCGCCCGCCATCTTCCTGTCCGTCCGCAAATCTTTTATCGAGGCACGGCTATGCGCCTACCCTTATTCTTTATGTATAGAAATATTTGAAGGGATTTTTCTAGTACCTTTGTTGAATAGTTTATCTAAGATTTTATTATGATTGCCAAGCGATCACAAACTGTAGGGATATTGGATGGTTCTTGTTGAATGCGTGATAAAAACTGATTCGTGTGGGAAAGATTTTGACCTACTTATTTAAGATTTTGGTGTAGCTCGGAGCTTCTTAGTTCTGTATATTCTGTATATGATTGGTACCTATAGCTCGAAACCTCTCCCCCTACTTAAAAAAGTCTTTGATGTCCAAGGGCTATTACAGAGTAGAGGATTATTTGATAGACAAACATGCATGTCTCACACCAGAAACTTCCTAGCATTTAGATCATCAATTGTATGTACTGCCAAATTATTTAAATGATACAGTTCAGGTAAGAAAGCATATTAAATTATGTCTATTTTGTGAAGTTTTTGTTTATACATTATTATTTTACTTTTATATTTTTAGTTACACCTTGTAATAAACTGTTTGATATGTTTTCTCTTGGGACTATGCATAATTATATAGGTACTTTAAGATTTAGTGTAGGTATCACTGTTTTGAAAAAATAAGTCCCGCCGTAGTTTCTTGTCGGTATCTTTTCGGGTCAGGGTGTAGGGTTAGAACCGGTGATAGAATTTTTTGCCTGACTTTTGTGCCTAAATTGAAAAGTAAAGATCTTATATCTTTTTTTATCTTTTAACCTCAAACTATTGCTTTTGCGGTCTTTGCCTAATCCCAATACCAAATTAAGTAGCGCGTAGTAGCAACAGAACAGAACCGCCTTTTCTTCCATTTGGTTAACAAATTATATCGACTCAATGTACCTACACAATTATAAAAGCTATTCTAGCGAAAATATCCAAGTTCCTCACAGTTAATACAACCATATTTCAGCTTAATATTCTTTCTCCCATTTACCTTATTTATTTCCGACCGCAAAATGAAGATCGCCCGACAAATCTGCAGACAAGTCGGCAGAGCGGTGATAAATAAGGGCGAGATAACCTCCACGTCATCACTGATTGATGGATGACGGCTGTAAACAATCCACCTTTGGAAGGTTCTGATTGGCCGAGACTTAGGGCTGAGCCCAGTGTAATTTGACCTTGGGAATAGGGTTGTGTCAACATTTTTTTAATAAAATTTTGGAAACTGGGCAAAAATGTATTAAAACGGGCCAAAGGTTATCGGGCCATGCGTGTCCTTTTCGATCCGTCACTGAAAAACGGTTCAACTAAATAAATATTTCGGGACAATATTACACAAATCTAGTCCTGCGGTAGCTTAGTAAGGCTTGTGTTGTAGGTACTAGACGACGATATATATAATTAGAAAACACCCATATCTCCGTAACAAATATCAAATATCTATTAAGCTGTGCTTTTGTGATTTTTTTCAGAAGTTTTGGACGAGAAGTGGGGGGAGGCACATTCAAAAAATGTTTAAGCCAAACTTTAAATATCAGACCTCGAAGTCGCCGTGGCACGAATACAATTTTGCTAGGGAGAGACACACGATATTATTTTATCGATAAGTTGTACTTTCTTATGACAGTACTTATGTTATGATTATGAGATACTTAATGATAACTTGCAATATCTATTAAACTGTATTATTTATACAGTATGAAGATTGAAGTCCGTAAAGGTCGATTAACGAAGATAATCAAGATAATTTGATTAAATGAAAATAATGAAATGCATTTCTAGGTTTCAGTTTACTTTGCATTAAAATTGATGAAAAAAATATTTAGTAGTAAAGGTTGATTTTTATTTGAATTTTAAAATTCCTAAGAAGTATCCTAAAAACTCCTATATAGGTAACATTGACGGGAAGTAATCATCACAGTTTAGTTAATTTTCAATTATTCTGTAAATTTTACAGCTAATAATATATGAAATGTCAATTCCGAATAAGCATTCAGTTATCGATAAATTTTATATCGGAAGGAAATCCCTAGTTAATTGATGTTATTGCCACCGCGACTTCGAGGTCTGTTAAATATCTAACGACATCTCACGTTTAGGGTTGCGTCGACAAAAATTAACCCGTTACATGTAAGGTAAACGTACCAGTACTTGACATGCAAATACCCAATGGATGGCACCCTTCTATTGTCAATGACATCTATGGGGCGCTGTGGGGCGGGCGGGGCGTATGCCTTAGGGGAGTTACCCAAAAATAAAAATAAATATAAATATAGTCAGTTATTTTTACCAATTTGTCTTTGTGACAGATTTAGGTATTCATACCAAATTACAGGTGTTTAGGACTAACAGTCACTATAGCCAGACATACATGGTAAAATTGACAACGGAAACTTGAAAGAAAAAGAAGTTTTATTTACTGCGATCAAAAAAATTTTGACTAAATAATCGATCTATTCCATTTAACCTTCCACACCTTCAATTTTGGTCTTATTTTGCATCTAATTACACTCGTTAAGTGCTTGCAAAAAACCTTCAAACTCAAACGTTTAAACAGTAAGTAGGCCACAAGAGCACTTTTAAACGTCAAGTATACAAAAGTAAAAGAACAAAATAAAAACTACACGAGGTCTAACCCTACACCTCAGACCCAAGAAGTATTTTGACTTTTATGACCGGCAAGAAACTCGGGGCTTATTTTTTCAAAACAGTATTACAAAATAAAATCTTGAACATACATAAAAAAAAACATATCAAACAATTACAAAATTAAATACCATAGTACAAAAAAATACTTAGTTACAAGTCCAAATCTAACTGCATAAAACGATGTTAGCAAAACGTTTTATATGCTTTCTTACCTGAACTGTCCTTTACTCTATTTCCAAATAACAATAATCATCATCAAAAATTTGAAATATACAATTCGCTTGACAATTATAAAAATTATTATAAAAATCCATTGTGGTGGAAATTACAACCGGTTTCCAGGGTCGTTCGTTAAGCAAATAGAAGCGACGGGAATCAGTAATATAACCTGTCTACGTTTTAAGATTATGTAGCTTAAAAGAAACAAACGGAACCCTTATAGGATCACGTTGTCCGTTTGTGTCTGCCCTTTTTCAGGAACGCGTAAAAGTATCAAGCTGAAATTCATATCAAATAGTAGTAGACAGTGGGTGCCGTGCAGCTAGAATAGCACCATCCCATCTTCTCCCGCGGGTGTCGTAAGAGGTGACAAAGGAAAAAATTCTACGGACGGGCAGCAGCGTCCGTCGAAACCTAATATACCTACAGCTACTGCGGTCGCCGACCCGCCTGCCAAGCGTGGCGACTATGGCAACTGCCCCCAAGTTGATACAAGTCATATTTGTGGAAGGCCTATGTCTAGCAGTGGACTGCATACGGCTGAAATGTATGTATGTAGTAGTAGACAGTTAGTCCTGAGTACTATCTCTTAAAGCTCTGAAAGATCAGACTTTTAGGTCAATCAAAATTTACAGGGTACTTCCCGTGAACTGAAAATCTTCATGAAATGCTGTTTGGTGCCATCTCCTCCCACGGGTGACGTAAGAGACGAGGAAGGACAAAACTTACGGAAGGGCAGCAGTCTGTCAAAATCGAATCTACTAGAACTACTTGCCAACCCACCTGCCTAGCGTGGCGACTATGGCACCAAGATGATACAAGTCATATTTGGGGGTGGCCTCTACCGTGTGCGTCTTTTTTATGTCATGTGGCAAATGAGCAGACAGATTGCCTGATAGTAAGCAATTACCGTCGCCCATGGGCACTCGCAACACCAGGGGAGTGCGTTGCCGAGGAGTCTTATGAATGATGTTTACTTAATGGAAGGCTGACAACGAACGCTTGGCTATAGTTATATGAACCCTGTTCCAACATGCCTCGTTTCCCAGGGGCAAAAGGTAATAATGAGGTTACGGTTGTTTAAAAAAGAAATGTGGACAAAGTTCTCACTGTGTTTACCAAACGTGTTTTTGTTAGAAAGGTTTTCGTAATGAATTTGATAATTGAAGGTTGGGTCGTTGGAAAATATTGTGAGGTTTCACGATTTACAATTAGGTGGGGCGAATTTGGTGTTTCTTTGTTTTAAAAAGGGTTGATTACGGAATTACTAGGACTTAATAATATTATCGGGGAGGTATTTTGTAAATTGAATGTGTACCTACCACCTACAGTCAAGAACAGTCAATAAGGATAATTTTTTTTAATAAAAAATACGAGTCTGTTTCATGATGGAAATAGTATAAAAAAAATTTTTTTTGACAGTTCTACAGTGGATTTTTTGTGTTATAACTCTCAGTACTAAATCACATATATTCAATAATTTTATTTAGAATAATAGCAATATTATGAAAACTAGGAGTACTTAACTAGTTAATGCATTAAATTTAAAAAAGAGGTGTTATACCAGAATGCTGGCGGTATTCAATAATTATTTGGCAATATTTAATCACTTCTTAATACATTTTACTGGCTTGTAAATAGTATTTAGGATTAATTAAATAAATTCCGAGAAATCACATATTTTTTATTATAAACAGATCCATCCAATACAAAGAGGTTATCAAATTTATAGACAAAAATTCTTCGAAGTCGATTTAATATCATGAAACTTTTGGACATACAAATATCGCAAAAATTCATCACTATCCTCATTAATAATGAGAACTGCGATTTGAACCCAGGGCCGTCGGCTTCATAGGTTGGACCACTGCCCACTAGACCACACCTGCCATTGAAAATAATACCTTAGAATGTTTTACCCCAAAGCTCAAAGGTATTCCATATCTGATGACAACTGCCCTAGTGGGTAGTGACCCTGCCTATGAAGTTGATGGTTGTGGGTTCAAATCACATCAAGGGAATTTATTTGTGTGATGGATGAGCTATATTTCTTGAGTCACAGTTATTATCTATAATATATTTAAGCTAGTTATATTCGCGTTTTCCCGGTATTCCGCCACGGCTCATAAGAGCCTGGGTTCCGCTTGGAAACTAATCCCAGGATGTGGCATAGGCACTAGTTTTACTAAAGCGACCTGGACATCTGACTTTCCAACCCAGAGGATAAACCTTCATGAGCTTACTGTGGGGCTCACTCAATTTGTGTATCTAAGTTTGTAAAATTTATAGTTCAATTCTATATCACCCACATTCCATGCAAATATAATACAATAGTAAACTCCATTAAGTTTCTAATTTCCCAAATAATTATCCCTGTCAAAGCCAAGAGCTGTTCATTGTAGTAATTAATGACAGCAAACAGACCGGCGGGTCGTGTGTGGAAAAACAATACGTGCTGCTGTATTTGGGGAAATAAGACTATAGTGGGAAATACTGTCATTAAATACAAATAACTGGTGACCGAAAAGCTGGCGGCTTCCTCGCACAACGTATCAGCATTGCGATACAACGAGGAAATGCCGCCAGCATCCTTGGTACAATGCCTCAAGGGCCGTTTTTAGATTTTATACTGTAACTAGTTAAGTAGTGTAGTTATCATAATACGATTGTAATTTATGTAAATAAATGTGTTCTATGAATGCAATGATAATCATTCAAATTCCTTATTGTAGGCCCGCAGTCTGCGTCGGTTAGCCAACGCGAATGTCTCATGATTATGCTCCTCGTTACGGATTGAAACATGTCGAGCAATATTCGACTTACAAAACGTGAGTTACCCGCTTCTATTCAATAAATAAATTACTTATACTTAGAAATATAGTCACTAAAAATAAGTTTATAGAAAATCGGGACTTCCGGTTGAGACAGAAAATACTATCAATGCTGTACGCTTGTTTGCCACCGTCATAAAAAAATCGGTAAAACGGTTAGTAATATGTTCAATAGAATTGGTGAAACCCTGCAGTAAAATTGTGGACGGAAAACTTATATAACTTCATGTTTCGACAAGTTTTCTATGTGTATTTCCAATCATTCAGAAACACTACCGCCAAAAACGATATTCGTAAATTTCGGGCATCTTTCTCTTTTACCCAAATTAAGACGTCATGAGAGTGACAAAGACAATCGTCCAAAATTTACGAATATCGTTTTTGGCGGTAGCGCCTCAGTGTTTCGGCTTAAGGAACTCAATTCGTTTTCAATCAGGATTCCTTACATATACCTTCTCTTTGTGTAGTACTCACATATAATGAAACTTGTGTTTATTCCACTTTGAGTGATTTATTTTAAAAGTAGAAATAGATGACATATACATAACAAAAAGCAACGAGGACCTCCGGCGTTCGAGACGGGATTCGAACCCGCATCTTCAGCTATCGCGGCTGACGCCTTAACCAATTCGGCCACTCGTACACAGCGGAACCCGTCGAAATTAATCAAGTATATGTGATCTTTTTATTTTTGAAACGGTTTATGGCACCGTTTTACCAGCTCTAAGGTGAAACACTACGTGTTTGCGCCTCCTATATGAATACCTTTCGGGATTCTGATATAGCTAGAGAGATGGTGCTGCCATCTATGAAACTAAGAACAAATCAAATTATTTTTTGAAATATTTTGATTTGCTCCGCTGTATACGGGTCGCCGAATTGGTTAAGGCGTCAGCCGCGATAGCTGGAGATGCGGGTTCGAATCCCGTCTCGAACACCGGAGGTCCTCTTGGTTTTTTTAAAGTATTTTTTTTATTTTTTTATGACAAAGGTGGCAAACGAGCAGACAGATTGGCCTGATGGTAAGCAATTACCGTCGCCCATGGGCACTCGCAACACCAAGGGAGTCACAAGCGCGTTGCCGACCTATAAGTGGGTTGGAGCTCTGGGAACCTTATTCACCATCAGGAACACAACACTACATACCTGAAAGGTAGCAGTGCTATTATGACTGTGGTCTTCTGTAAGGAGGAGGTCCTTCCCCAGTTGGGCTTCTCCAGATTCAAGCGTGATGGTACTTCGCTGTGCCCTACCTCTCATTGTTGGACGTAGTTTAAGGACATACCCGGGTCCAAGTATATGTTATCTATTTCAACTCTTAAAATGGCAAGACTAAAAAAAAGTAATTTTCGGACGATTGTCTCTGTCACTTTCGTGACTCCTTCTAATTAAACGATTCAGTGCGAATTGCACGATAGGCGAGTCATCAATGTTTTTAACATGTGGCGTATGACACGAGACGAATCGAGTGCCGCGTCATGGAATAATTTGTTCGCCGTCACAGACTATTTTTTTCAAAATGGAAGACGTAACGAATCTAATAGAATAGGAGAGGATAGATAAGGTAACATGATTAAAAGAGAAATATGATCGAAATATACGAACTTTGATGTTCTCGTTTTAATGAGAAGTAGGGCACAGCGAAGTACCATCAAGCTTGTGTCTGGAGAAGCCCAACTGGGGAAGTACCTCCTCCTTACAGAAGACCACAGCCATAATAGCACTGCTACCTTCCAGGTATGTAGTGTTGTGTTCCTGATGGTGAGTAAGGTTTAAATTTAAGGCCGGCAACGCGCTTGTGACTCCCCTGGTGATGCGGATGTCCATGGGCGACGGTAAGTTGCTTACCATCAGGCAATCCATCAGCTCGTTTGCCGTCTTTGTTATTAAAAAAAAAGTTCGCGGTACCAGGCCTGAAAGTCGAAATTATTGTCCCTTACAACGATGGAATGGTCCAGAAGATGACGAGAATAGCGAAATGACGTGTTTACCCGCAACACCCTGGACGGCTAAACGCCAGTCCTTGTGTCCCTCTCTTCACCCCCATTGTCTTTCATTGTCTGTCCTGTGATAATTATGCTATTGTGCCTGTTCAGATATCTACGCGCACGATGTACGGGTACGCAGTTATTAAAGAACAAGTCCCTTTACAAGCAACTCTATTGGAAGCAGCAATCTATATAAATATCTATCTTATAATGAAATATAAATAAGTATAAAAATACTTCATTTTCAAAATACAAATTAAGCATTGCAATAAACTGCCATGTGATGCCGGCTGAATAGAATAGCACCACCCCATCTCCCTCGGGTGTCGTAAGAGGCGACAATGGGAAAAATCCTACGGACGGGCAGCAGCGTCCATCGAAACCTAATCTACAGCTACTGCGGTCGCCAACCCGCCTGCCAAGCGTGGCGAATATGGCAACTACCCCCAAGATGATACTACTCATATTTGTGGGAGGCCTATGTCCAGCAGTGGACTGCATACGGCTGAATGTATGTAAAAATGTAATGTATCTAATAAACTGTAAAATAACTGCTCTACCTTTAATATAATAAATAAACTTTTAACAAAAAATAAACACGACTTCAAATATGTACTAAAAAGCAACAAATAATTGTTTTCTTTATCACTTGATAAGTATTTTTGGACTATTTTTAACAAATCAATTTCTTAGGACAATTATATACAATTATTTTTGGTTTTGGAGTCGGTGCCAGCCTCGCTACTCAACATACAATTAAAACTTAGATTTTTTACACCGCCGTACGTGCATGTCAGCTGTTTTGATTTTGATTTGTTGACAAATGGACTAAGAAAATATATAATACATATATATCGTCAATTCTTTGAAAAAATCTTGTATCTGACACAGATACTGTAAGTTGAAACGCAGTAACTCTGTACTCATCCCATACATAGTTACTTAATTTTTTTTAATTGCCAGAATGACTTACGAGATGTTTTCAAGGTAGCGACGAATTATAGTGCAGAGTGTACCGAGAGGAATGTGAAATATTGAAACTGAGGCGCTACCGCCAAAAACAATATTCGTTCATTTCAAACGATTGTCTCTGTCACTCTCATGAGGTGTTAATGGGGGTAAAATAGAAAGATGCCCGAAATTTACGAATTTCCATTTCACGGTAGCGCTTCAGATATCAATTTATTCACGACTGCTGAAGGCTTCTGGAAACGAAAAAAATGGCTGGCACCGACTCCAAAACCAAAAATAATTGTATATAATTGTCCTAAGAAATTGATTTGTTCTAAATAGTCCAAAAGTACTTATCAAGTGATAAAGAAAACAATTATTTGTTGCTTTTTAGTACATATTTGAAATCGTGTTTATTTTTTGTTAAAAGTTTATTTATTTATAGCCTTTTAGTTGCTCATTTTGTCACTGATTTCTAATAAACGAATATGGGCAGACAGTGTCCTTTGCGCCAAATGAGGAAATATTATAATAAAAAGAATACATATAAACGTTGCAAAGAGACAAAATGTATGTCTAATTGAGTCGTGTTCGAAGCTTAGGACCGATTTGGACGCTAATAAACTGTCAAACCGAACACTTGACTACAGATCGTTAACTTAACGGAGATGATGAGACTCGAAATCGTCATCTGAAGTATCAGATATATAAGTATATCGTGGCACATAAGTAATGCAACGCCTGACACAGGCAATACTGCGATCTGGAATGTGGTGGAACACTAAGATCGCTAACCCGCTTGCCAAGCGTGGTGATTATGGCATTTACCCCCATGCAAGGCACACGAAAGCCTTGGCTTCGAGTTCCCAGGGGCCCACTATACCCTAGTTACTGTAGCGGCCAGTGTACCAACGAGGTCAGGTGTGCGAAGAATGGCGTAAAATCGGTCATTGTGGGTCACTTTAGGGGGAATCTATGTTCAGCTGTGGCCGTCCTTTGGTTGTTATGATGGTGATTATGGTTATGATGATCATGATTATAAGAAAGTTGTTACCAGAGTGCATCACATGGCAACTCCATCAAGCCCAAAAACGGGTACATTACACTGTTATATCATGTGGTTCCGTTACCAGAAGGTGGTACTTTCTGAACATAAATGCTTGATCTGTTGCCGAAAAACTTAATTATTTATACATTTTTATTGCATTTTTTAAGTGTCCCGAATGACAAAGTTCGGGGATAATACACTAAAAAGAACATGCAACCGAATTAATAACCTCCTCCTTTTTTAAGTTGGTTAAAAATACATGCATGGTTACCAAAACGCATTTCATGACGATTACATTAAGCCTAACCAGGACCCGCTACACTATTTTATCATGAGGTTCCGTTGCCTACTATCCGGCTACAATCATCATACTAGATTCTGGTAACAACAGAACCAACCTTGTAGTATATGCAGGCAAACTACGAAAAAATTACCAAATTCGTTCATAAATGATGTAGTTCTAGGGTAACACGCAAAAAACGAACATACAATCGAAATGACATTCTCCTCCTTGTTTAAAGTCGGTTAAAACATTAGTCAAGGTTATAAGACTGCATCTCATGACAAGTCCATTAAGTCCTAACACGGCCACTCTACACTTTTTTATCTGTGTGTTCCGTTGCCTACCTCCCGGGTTCAACCACCAGATCAGGTTAATGGTAACATTGGTAACATTTCGTCAGAAATATTTAAGTTGGCTTTGTCATAGCCGCTTTAGTATTTCAATTCAAATATCTCAGCGCCACCCAGGAAACACAAGGAGTTCCGTATGACCACCTATGGTCTTCTTCATCAGTTCTTCTTCACAAAATACTATTTTCTGAATACAAATGCTTGACTTGTCACCGAATATACTAAAATCGTTATACATGTACGTATAAATTTTGAAGAGTTCTCTTAATTCCTCATGGATCCCATCATCAGGTCTGAATTCTGGTAACAATGGGACCAACCTTGAAGTAGATGCTTTCAAACAACGAAAAAATTTTTGAATTCGGTCCATAAATGACGGAGTTCTGAAGTAACACACATAAAAAAAAAACAACATGCCAACCGAATTGATAACCTCCTCCTTTTTTTGAAGTCGGTTAAAAAGAACCTTGAAGTATTCTACCAAGGATGCTGACGGCAGAAAAGTGACGGATTGGCAGCAGCATCCATCAAAACCGAATCAACAACAGCTACTGCGGTCACTAACGTCGATCCATGCAGCATTTGTTTTAAGTAGGCGACCGTCGCACGCCCGTCGACATCACGTCGCCTTCCCATCACCGCGCCGAGCCGAGCCTTTTTACAGATAAAAAAAAAAAAAAAGATCTTTATTTTTCAATTTAGGCATATTACATGCACTTATGAACGTCAAAGAAAAAACTACACCGGTTCGAACCCTACACCTCTGACCCGAGAAGATACCGGCAAGAAACTACGGCGGGACTTATTTTTTCAATACAGTGATACATCAAATCTTAAAGTACTTACATATATATATATATATATTTTTTTTATGACATAGGCGGCAAACGAGCAGACGGATTGCCTGGTGTTAAGCAATTACCGTCAGTAGTATATTATTGGGAAGTCTAGCCCACTTTCGGCTGCGCCTTCGCCTTCGGCTACGGCTTCGCCTTCAGTTGTCTGGACTTCCCAATCAAATCCACGTCGTTTTAGCGATTCTCGCAAAAACTCGTTCAATGGAGTAAACTATCCCAATAATATACTAGCTCTTACGGTCTATCTTACGGTCTATAACTCCCATTCGTGTTGTAAGATTTATCGATGCTTTGCTACACTTAATCGTCGAACGCAAGTCCGTTTCAATCTGATTAGATTGAAAAAGACTTGTGTTCGACAACGTTTGGAACATTATCGATCGGGGTTAGCATTTCATTGGTTGGACGTGTTCGGGTTGCGTTTGACGAATTACCGAACGAGACTTTGTTTCAGTGATCTAGACTTTTGAATTTCAATGAATGTATTAAAATTAATTAAGAGCTCTTTTATAGAACGAGATAGGAATTAGTCTGACTGTTTATTGAATGAAACAGCAAAAGCTTAACGCTACACACGATCCAAGGTGGCCAGTCTCAGATGTGTGCAAGGGCGAACCCACATAGTAAACTATGGCGTTTCCAACACAACATGTCTGATCAGCTCGTCAGCGTCACAGACATGAATGGACCTCCGAAGCGTGAAAGCCCGGCGCCGGTCGCATTTTACGTGCTTCGTGAGTGAAACCCCTCCGGGTGTGGGAGTCCATATCTATCGACCGCGTAGATACAGAGTTCCCTCTAGTTGTCTAAGTCAACAATACATACAAGTCGGGTGGCCAGTTCCGAAATATATGATTTACATGTTGAGGCAAGTCGGTCGTCAAGTGCCCGGTAGACTGACCATCAAAACTTATTTATATGGATAAAAGTAAAAAAACTTCGATAGTGTGATGCAGACACTATGTTCTATTGGATATCACAAATGACTGGAAATGAATAACTGAGATATACGATTGTGTCCTTTCAAATAAAGCAGTAAAGTATAAAACAGCAATTATTTATAACATTCGTATTACGTTACAAAAGTGAACAAGCAGATCAAATTCCATTGCATGACGAATGACTTTATTGGCATACATATTTATTATTGCGAACTCTATTGACAAGTTGCGGAACTAGGTACCTACTTAAAGTACTAAACCTAGGTATGTCATTCACATCATGTTTGTCTAGGGTTCATCGATAATTATATAGATTGCATCACTTCAGATTGAGTATGTTCATTATCGCGAACTCTATTGGTAAGTGGTGGGACTAACTACTTAGAGTACAAACCTAGGTATGGTATGTCATTCACATCATGTTTGTTTAGGGTTCATCGATAATTACATAGATGGTATTACGTCAGATGGATTATGTTCCGACTAAAAGGTTTTTTTATTTTCCTGTTGTATTACAAAAAATATTAATTAACAAATATAAATTACTTAAGAATAGACATTAATGCGTTATAAAAACATTACTTATTACTTAAACCTATATTGTCAACGATGGTTGATTGATACAATCAACAACATAAATTGATAATAAAACTCTACTTTATTTCGTATTACCTATTAAGCATGCACCTACCGTAGCTTGATTCATTAACGAAACTTTATTCATAACCAAAAATAAATATAAATATTAGACAAACCAACTGAGCCCCACGGTAAGCTCAAGAAACCCAAACCCACTATAATTACTCATATTTGTACATAGAAAACACCCTTAACTCATGAACAAATACCTGTACTCATCATACAAATAAATGCCCTGACTGGAATTCGAACCCTGGACCAGGGTTTCATAGACAGGGTCACTACCCACTAAGCCAGTCCATTCATAGATTAATTTCGCAATTGTAAAACGGATGTGTTCAATTCAGTTATATGATACCTGCGCTCGGCATCGCATCGGCATAAATATAGGGTTGTCAACACATAGGTATTATTTAATTATCGTATAAAGTGTTATGGAAACCGAACACTACAATTAATTGTTTGGTTTATCTCGATATAATTATGATTAACACAACTAAAACACCTAACCTATTTATGCTTGGTTTTCGATTGTCATTGATACGTTAGTTAAAGTTCGAATTACGGGGTTTTTAATTATTAATTTAATTTACCAAAATATAAATCAGTATATAAAGTTTGTGTTTTTAAAGTTTGACTTGATATTATAAGTAGTGATATAATAAGTTGGGTATATAGAATACCTTACATCTATTTATTGCAGGTAAAATATGGAACGTACCAGCCCTGAATCATTAAGTAAAATCAGCAATAAACGGGTATTAATTATCCGTCATTCTAATCGTTTCTTTCTTTGTGACTTCTTTCCCAACCTGGAACATACCTGTGCCACATTCAAGTTCAACTCTTCGCTGCAGCAGACTTTTAGCACGACCTCACTCTTGCCTTTCTGCATATAACATAGCGTTAAAATGTAAGTAAGTAAGTGTGAAGTGTTTTTGTCTTTATAGATTATTAAATTATTATACTTTCATATCTTGCTCAAAAATATTAATGGACGCTGTGTTTTACTTTTAGGTCCGACTCAGAGTATGAAAGCATCGTATTCTCAAACCAGAAGGCGGGAGACCAAAAACAGAAGAAAGCAGGACAAAAAAGAAAGCCTAGTGCTACTAGGTAATTTTTTGTTGCATATATTAATTAATCGTTTATTTCAACACTCAATAATGAGTATTATTTCACTTTTTGGCTTGTTTTTTATTCATAAAAATTATATAAAATTATTTCAGGTCTGACTCGGAACTCGAATTTGGAGAAACGGTGACGAAACCAAAAGCAAAAAAACCTGCACCAAAAAAAATTAACAGGTATTGTTTTGTAATTTTGTTTTTGACAATGTTTTAGTTTAAAACACCTATATTGTTTTATGTGTAATGTGCTATAAAGAGTATTTATTTTGTTTTCCATTTTATTTTATTGTATTCTTTATTACAGGACTACCGCGGCATCAAAGAAAAAAGAAGCCAACCCATTCGAGCTATTTCCCGAGGACGAGTCTTTGGCGAAAAATTACTCTGCACCGGATCAGCTGGGATCGTCTATTACTCAACGCGTGGCTGATGGAACCACGCGGCGTGCTGTCGACCTCGAAGGAGCGTTCTTCTTAGAGCTTCGAGTTTACAACACCGACGATATTCGCAGTGAGTTAGCGGAAGAAAAGTGGAAAAAAGCCCTTCTATCGGTTAAAGCGCAAATTGATACCGACACTCCTCAATGGGAGTGTCTACAAAAATTAGCAAAGCATTTAAAAACTTTGTTTGACGACGCCGATGTTAAATATTTCCAAAACAAAAAAGTTTAATAATACCTATGCTAGTATTTTTACATTTTTTTATTATTTTTGATATAGAATTACATATTTGAACATCCATTTACTTAAAATAAATTAGTAATTATTTTGTATATACTAAATATGCCTTTTTGCGCAGCTTGTTCAATCAATGTTCAGAAAAATAAATGGGTGGGTCATTTAAAGAGTATCAAACACAAAAATAACTCATTAACAGCATTAACTGATGGCGTGGTTGAAATTTCATCTGCATTTAAGAGTCGTATATCATCATATAGAGTTTTTGGATCCGACGAGTTAGAATTTGCTTTACCTGAACTGTTTATGCATAATTTAACATCGAAATTAGAGAGAGTTATAAAAAACTGTCTGCTAAAACACATTTGCTTAAAAATCAACTTTGAATATTTTGGCAACTTTCTTTTATTTAAAGACAACAAAGAGGAAACAAAATCTTTTACAACAAAAACTTTACAGTACATCAAAATCATAATTTTAGTGAGTTTTATGAAAAGTAATACATGATTTGAAAAAGTATCGAAGAATTTGAAGAACGTGATAGTGGATGGGCATTTCTATCCAATTTATATTTAGAGATTAATGTTAACAAATACCAGCCCATGAAGGGATCCTCTTATATAGATTTACCTACTTGTATTAAAAACAAAAAAGCTTGTACTAACATACATAACAATGACGATTATTGTTTTCTGTGGTGTATTGTTGCGTCGCTTTATCCAGCTAAAAACATAAGGAGCGTACAACATCATACCCACACTTTGAAGATGTGTTGAATGTTGCTGATATTAGTTTTCCTATAACTTTCTCAGATATGTGTACGTTTGAGCGTAATAATATACATTTAAGCATTAATGTGTATTCCTTAAAAGAAAGTCGTACAGTTGTAGGACCTATTTACAGATCCGAACAAAAAGAAGAAAAAATTAACTTACTTTTAATTGAAAATGGAAATAATTCACACTACGTTCTAATTAACGATTTATCGCGTCTTGTTCGTTCTCAAATTACTAAACATCATGGTAAACTTTACTTTTGTGAAGACTGTCTTATATTTTTGCTACTGAAGTCAACTTTAAGAATCATATCTGTAGTGGAATTGCCACTGTACTCCCTGATAAAGGTACATATCTTCAATTTAAAAATTTTGAGCGACATCATAGCGTACCTTTTGTGGTGTATGCTGACTTTGAAACGATTCTGAAACCAGTTCAGACTTGCGAAAATTCGCTCTCGGAGAGTTTTACTTCAAATAAACAAATACATATACCAGCCGCTTTTGCGTATTACATCGTTTGTTCTTACGATAAAAGCCTAAATCGTTTTGTCCAATATCGTGGACCTGACTGCACTTCTAAGTTTCTACATTATTTGTATAAACATGTATCGGATATATATACAATCTTAAATAGTGAAGTTCCAATGATTTTTACCGAAGCAAACGCTCTAGCATACAAAAAAGCTAAGATTTGTCATATTTGCAAAGTTAGAGACCATTGTCATTTAACAGGACTATATCGAGGTGCGGCTCATCAATATTGTAACTTAAATCTTCGTGTACCTAAATTTATCCCCGTTTTCTTTCATAACTTGTCGGGTTATGATTCACACTTATTTATCAAAGAATTAGGTAAATGTTCTGGACCAATAAAAATAATACCCAAAAATAAAGAAAACTATAATTATATCTTTCACAAAGTTTTTAAAAATGTCAGATGATCGATATGTGAGAATACGATTCGTTGATTCATTTAAATTCCTGGGAACTAGTTTAGAAAAATTAGCAAATGGCTTGAATAAACAAGACTTTTTCTGCTTAAGTAGATTTTTCCCACAGATAGAAAAATTTGATCTATTAACTCGTAAAGGGGTTTATCCTTATGATTACATGACTGACTGGGACAAATTTAATGAGACTAAGTTACCTAAAAAAGATTTTTTTTTTAACTCGATATCTGCAGTGCAAATTAGTGATTTAGATTACAACCATGCTCAGTCTGTATGGAACACATTTCATATAAAAGACCTGGGCGAATATACTGACCTCTATCTTAAAACGGACGTCTTGCTTTTATCAGACATATTTGAAAATTTTCGAAACATTTGCATGTTAAATTATCATTTAGACCCTGCATTCTATTTAACAGCTCCCAGTCTGTCCTTTGACGCAATGTTGTTAAAGACCGGTGTTAAGTTAGAGTTAATATCTGAATTGGAAATCATTCGTCTTATTCAAAAAGGCATTCGAGGAGGCATTTGTATGTGTTCAACCAGACATGCACTTGCTAATAACAAGCATATGAAAACTTACGATGAGAAAAGACCTGACACGTTTCTTATATACATTGATTGTAACAATTTATACGGCTACAGTATGTGTCAACCATTACCAATGTCAAATTTTCGCTTTCTAGATCGCACTGAAATATCTCAATTAGATATTATGTCCGTGTTAGACGATGCAGAATTTGGATTTATACTCGAGGTGGATTTATTATACCCCTCAAATTTGCATAATACTCATAATGATTATCCATTTTGTGCACAGAAGTTTGTTCCGCCAGGAGGAAAAACTAGCAAATTAATCCCTAATTTATTTGATAAATACGAATACGTTATTCATTATATACATTTAAAAACGTGCTTGCAGAACGGATTGATTCTCGATAAAATTCATCGAGTTTTAACGTTTCGCCAAAGTTCCTTTTTAAAGGGATACATCGATTTAAATACCAAATTAAGGAAAAATGCAAATACTACATTTCAACAGGACCTTTTAAATTAATGAACAACTCGGTGTTTGGTAAAACTCTTGAGGATAGTGAACGGCGCGTAGATGTTAAATTAGTAAATCAGTGGTATGATGAAAAAAACAAAACTAAAAAGTTTACTTGTGCGAGTACATTAATAGCACGACCAAATTTTCACAGTGCTACAATACTATCAGATAACTTAGTTGCAGTGCAAATGAAACCAGAAAGGGTAATTTTGGATAAACCGATATACGTAGGATTCGCGGTTCTAGAATTATCTAAAAGCCATATGTATCAATTTCACTACTCTGTAATAAAGCCTCATTATGCTGACCGTGTTAGTCTTTGTTACACTGATACCGATAGTTTTATTTATGAAATAAAACCAACGACTTTTATCTTGATTTAAAAACATTTTTAGATTTTTTGATACGAGTAATTATGACTCATCGAATGTGTTACAGATTCCTTCTCGAAATAAAAATTCCAGGTTTGTTTAAAGATGAGTTAGCAGGAGAACTGATAACAGAGTTCGTAGGGTTACGTTCCAAATTATACTGTATTAAAAGCGAAAAAGGTATTATAAAAAAAGCAAAAGGAATAAAAAAACCTTCCATTCAAGAACTCACATTAAATAATTATAAAGATGTACTGTTAAATGACACAATCATTCGAAAAAATATCTTGTTTAAATCTATTAAACATGAGATCTTTACGCAGACAGTTAACAAAGTTGCTCTTTCTAACAAAGATGATAAGCGACTCACTTTATCAGATGAAATTTCCACTACGGCATGGGGTAACAGTTCTTTTTGTAGACGTTTTATTTAAGGTACTCAACTGTTTTATCTAAAGCTAAAAAAAGCTCAATCTGTGTAATAACATAAAATGTGTATCTACAAATAAATGTGTTTTTATTAATTTCAATAAACTTGTGAAATACTGAATGTTGTTTTTCTTATTGACTCTACCCATACCTTTCATTTATATAGGTACCTGAAAGCCTGAGTGACAATTGAGTATTTTCAAAAAATAAAATCCCTACACCCGTTTCTCCTCCATCTGAACAAGTTTAGATTTATTCTACTACTTAAGCTCGTTCGATCCAAATAATAAAAAATGACCCCAAAATTTTCATACATAATATTAGTTTCCACTACGTCGCGCTAATACAAAGTTAATTCTAAAATGTGGCGTAATGGAAACTAATATGATGTATGAAAATTTTGGGGTCATTTTTTATTATTTGGATCGAACGAGCTTAAGTAGTCGAATAAATCTAAACTTTTCCAGATCGGGAAAAAACAGGTTCTCAAACATATTTTTGACAATGCTCAATTTCATTTTTTTTTTAAGGCAATTCAAACTTATATATCATATTAACTAACTGCTCATGTCATAATATGCCCATGAATGTTGAGTTACTATAAACCTTAAATTTTCATTGTCTCAATTAGATACGGGCTACTTTTTGCACTGTCGGATAAATCGACTTAACGCTGACAAATAACATACAGCAAACCGTAATGATATCCATATTGAGCAATAAAATATAGTCACGTTTTACCATGCGTGTGCAAATTGCTAATGACAGGTCAACAACATTATTGCAAAATGCACTAATAAAAATTACCTATTTTATTTGATGATTTACATATTCATTCATAAATTTAACGTGACACGAAACACTCATTCAGGTAAGGCGAAAAATCGTATTTATGTTATTTTAATTTAAAAATTTACTACTTTCATTCAAATATAAAAGTAATATTAGTAATATTTTACTTACGTTATTATTTTTGAACTTTAATTACTATGACTCAAATCACGCCTCCAGAACCCAGTCATTTAATAGGCTTGCACAGAGGTATATAGAACCTACACGCAGACCCTTTGTTTGGGAAGTTGAATGGAATGTGGGACCCCGCTAGAACCCTTTTATGAGTACACTGAAATTATTATTGCTAATATTGTGTTTTAGGTATCAGCATGAGTGATCATTGGGACCCTGAAGATTCTTTCCAACATGCACAAGAGTGGAACACACAGACGTTTGATGAAGCATTTCCTGAACTTGCTAACAAGCCCGACGCATTGCTTTCAACGCCTTCGTTAACAAAAACACTCAGTAAGAAGAAAATAAAAAACAAACAGCGTGTTCCAAAACGAAAATTGAAATCAGCTACTACTTTCGTTAAATGTAGACGATCTACATCTGATGGACCACGCCTGATACAGATTAAGGTCCTTGGTATACGCAATGAGCAGGAAACCCAGACAGACAGTGACGATGAAGAAAATATGTTATTTAGTGCTCAGTATATAGTACGTGAACCAGTGGACAATGTTATGGATTCGGCATTGAGTTTAATAAATCAAATATCTAAATCTATGCTAAAAGACAATTTCTAAATTGTATATGTTTTTATCAGGTCAGATGTGTATGTGATTTATGACATAATAAATAAAAAAGTAAACTTGATAACAGAGTTTCATTTATTATCATTAAAAATTAATACATTTATTAATTATTATTTAAGTGATTGCTATCTAAATACCATTTCTTAACACATATAACATTTTTTAAAGCACAAAATTTTTTGTGGTGCACACAATTATAGAATTCACTTTTAATACAATATTTTTCATACAAATCTCTAAAACGATATTGTTGTTTTTCATCTAAATCTAAAACAGTACAACCAGGAGACAAATGCTTAAGCCATTGGACTTTTTCTGCTCCCTTTATGAAAATTTTTTTGTCTTTTAAGTAGTCTACAATGATCCTTTTAAATTCACGGTGGTCAATATAACCCTCACGCCACAAAATGCCACAATTTTTTTCTAACCACGTAACTTGCCTTTTTTCGTTTGGAGATAAACTGGAAAACGGGTACGGCGGTTTAACCAAAAAAACTTGTGTATATTCATTTGTGGCGAACGCAAATTCCTTGATTATGAATTCATTATTACTCCATTTAAAACCCTGAAGATCAACGAATATGTAGTCCTGCATTATAATTGTTTATGATATCTTTTTCGTGATATTACTTAAAGGTTTGTATTCTACAATACTGTCATTCAAAATCAGGCAATAAGCTGACGTCTGCGGGGGTAAAGTTGATTCACATTCGAATTCAACTCGCACATCAACCGAACCGGTTTTTAAGGTTTCGTTTTGACGAGAACAGTCAATAACAAATAAAGGAGCAATCTTTTAAAATCTTGCGGGCTTAGCAAAGGTGCCTGAGCACGGTAATAATAAGACTGTTGAAATTTCGCATAGTTCTCATATAATATAGGAAACTTTTCACTAGAAAAACTGACATCAAAACTTTCATAAGGAAAGTAGCTTGAGTTTAAAAACCTTAACATCTCTCAAGTTACAGTGATCAAAGTGTGTTACATCTTTATCAGCAACATTTTTCGTGCTGTTTTAAATCCTATTATAATGTAACGCGGTTTCTCAATTTGAGATGAAGTTTTGATAGCCCAAGAATGTTTGGACGTTTCAGGCAAGAGTGGATATTCATACAAATCCCAGTTTCTAAATGCTATTTGAATTGCACGATCTCTTTCCAAACATTTGAGTAAGCTCAATCTGTTTCGATCAGACACCTTAATATGTGGCATACGCCATACTATTTTTGAGATAGTTATATTGTCTATATATTCATTCGTATTTAACTTAACGCTATTTAAGTTAGTATTAGATCTTAAAAGAATTAGTTCATGCTTGCAATTAATAACTATTTTGTTGTAATCCTCAGCAAACCCAAGAATTTTGTTTAAAGGTATAGACACAGAAAATGATCCATGTGAATTTTTTGTACCATTGATATCCCAACCCCATAACTTGGACATCGATGATTCAAGTTCATTCATGGATACAAGAGATTTCATAGTAGTTGTAACCCCAACATTTTTAATTTTGTCGATTTCGATTCCATTGAGTTCGTATCGAAGGTCTTGAAATAGATGGAGTATTGGATTATTCGTAAAAAGAACTGACTTCACCTCTTGTTTCGTATCTCTATTGAATACAGTTATAGTACCTTCTATGTATAAAGTACTTGCCGATGGTAGTACGTAAAGATCTTGCTGATTAATGGGTATGCGTATTTCATCATTGAAGTTAAAACTTGTTACGTACGGCTTATACGAATGATATTCAAAACTCTCTATTGAGTTGTCTAAGGTGAAAGATTCTGTTAAATCTAATATACTCATTTTATTAGGCCTATGCTTTGGAGGAATTGTTTATTTTGTTTTGTGAGTTGCACTTTAGGTCTTCTTTTCTTGAATGCCTGATGAGTACTAGCAGTAATTCTCATTGGGAGTGAAGTTTTATTGAAGTCTATCATTTTTTTCTGAGGTGTAAATATATCTGAATGTCTTCACCGCGTAAATTAACCAAATTGTTGTTAACGTCTAATATTCTTACTGTAATTGAACTTACACTGTTTTGAGTAACAGGAAAATAAATTACGTTTTTCGGTGTTTCTATAAGTCGATAACCTGGTGGTACATTAGGGACAAACTCGTGAATTATATGACTAGGTTTTCCATTAACAAATGAACCGCTCACTATGTCACATTCAATGCGGACTATGGTTGTAGACAGAATGGAAACAGGATAAGGAGATTCTGTTAATATATTAGCTTGAATAGCTTCTGATCCAAAACCGAGTAAACTACCAATAGATCTCTCTTTATCGAAATAAATATTTTGCGAGCATAAAATAGATGTTTTTAAGGTATTATTATTACATGTTAGTGAAAATGAGCATTCTTGAAGGTGTTCCTTAAGATAATCACCAATATCTTGAAGCTCATACGATCCTTCGGGAATTTCAATTGCTTTGTTTTTCCGTAATAGAATGTATTGTTTCTGTGGTCTATATTAGGTATTGAATTAAATGTTGATATATACAACAGACCACACTCATAGTCTCCATCCAGCTGAAGAGCTGGTGAGTGGTTTGTTATCAGAGTGGAAGATGATCCAGTTATAGACAAAGTGAAAGACATCGTAAGAATGATAATTTGTTTATTGATCATAGGTATTTAAACGCTTATTCCAATATTGTTTTAAGTATTTAAGACATAAATGCCCACAATTTACTGTGTTAAACTTTTGGTACGTCTTATAATTATAGTAAATATTGATGTTATTTAAATACTTCTTCAGCTCTAACGGAGGTGGAAGATCACCATAACTATTAAAATATTCACAATAACTGTTGTCTTTGATATAGGCTACCCAGTGAGTTCCATTGTTTTTAGAACTGTCCAAGTTAACAATTCCACATTCTACTCTTTTAGGACGCTTTGGTAAACTGTCTCTCATATAAACTCCACGAAAATACGGAATTTCTGTCGAGTGTTTTAAGATGTCGATATTTGAAAGAGCACGTCTGGGTAACCTAGAACTTAGTTTTTTGAAGTTTTTATGCACAAACCTTTACCATTTTTATATGGTTTAATATGTAATCCTTTTCCTAATGCAATAGATTCCATCATTTTATTATGTCGTTCTGATTCACCTAAGTTCTTTTTTGCAGCTTTGTAATCACCTACAGCTTTAGCGATTCCAGCAGCTCCTCCTGCTAATGATCCTAACGCAGAAAGTCCAGCGAAAATAGGTATCAAAGGTAACAGACCTCCCGTTTTCGGAATCGGTATTAAACGAGGTAGCCGTATCTTAGAGTTATTAGCAAAAACTTTTTTAGCGGCAACAATCGCACGATCCATGATATTACAACCTTTTATTTTAGGGTTCTTTTTCAACTCAGTGCGTATCTTGGACACAAAGCCTTTGAATGATTTTATGCCTGCGCCAGCCTTTAGTTTAGATTTCATAACTTTGCTAACTAACCAAGAGCCTATTTTTTCCCCTATTCCAGCATCTTTGGACTTAGTTCTTCGTTTTGCCATTTTGTAAAGTTCTAAATCAGCGCGATGTCTATCAGCTAACTCAGGATATTTATCATAAGCTATGTCGTGTTTCATACACGCGTCATCTAGCGCATTAATTCCTTTGTCACCTCTTTGTAACCTTTTATGCAATTTTGTACCCGGTCCACAATAATTATACCCAGGCAAGTGTAATTCAAATGGTAAATTATTAATAGCACTATTTAAAAGTCCACTCCCTTTCATATCAGATATGATAATGACAAATTTCGTTTAAAGATAGTCAATTTATTAAATACATTAAACAATCGTTTTTATATCAATCCAACTATTTTCACTATCACTTAGCCCTAGCCACTTGACAAACAGCTTACTTCCCTTTTTTTTAATCACCTTTTCTATTAAATAAATATCTGGATACTTCGTTTTTTGAAGTTCTTCTTCATAAAAGGTACCCAATATTACGTTTTTCCGTTGATCTTCAATATGATATGTTACAGGTCGAGTGTGATTCACATGTTTAATTGTAAAAAGTTCTGTGGACCAATTAGGTGTATAGCCCTTAGAGAAGTTACTTTTATATTTGCTTATACGCACACGGTCACCGATATTAAATTTATTCAACTTACTGTTATACACATTGGATTGTGAGTTTTCAATGTTCTGTTTTACCTCTTTTTCATTATCTAAATCAACATCTATAGGTTTAAATTTTGTTGTACGATGTACAGTGTAATCATATGCTTTAACTATATCTTCTAGCGGTTTACCAACCCATTTATAGTTACCGATTATACTAAAATATTTATAGAATTTGATCTTAAGCGTTTTTATCACTCTTTCAACAATAGGTGCCTTTTAATTGAATATGTTGAATAATGATGTATTTTAATGAATTTTAAATAAGAAACAAATTCGTTATTATAAAATTATTTTCCTAAGTCCGTCTGTAAGTTTCTAGGTCTGCGTTTAGTTGTTTTCATAATTAGCTCGAATGGACATTTTACTGACGTTTTAGTTTTAGACTTAATGGGTATACACCACACGTACTTCGAAAATGTATCAATTACAGTTAATATATATTTGTTTCCTTTGTTAATCGTGTGAAGTTTCTGTAAATCGATCAAATCAGCTTGCCATAAATCGTCAATTCCTTTTAGTACAACCGATCTTCGCTTAAAGTTTTTTCTTGCCGATCGATGGATCTCGTTCACTATTTGTTGCTTTTCCATTTTTTATACTTTTAATGATATCATCGATCTCCTTCTTTGTATAAAAGTTTATTTTTAACTGCGACGAAAGGTGATGAATTTGATTATTTATAGTATTAAACAAAGAATCTATATATGTCTTGTCGTACATGTTTTGAATATATTGGTCAACATATTGTTTATTTACTGCGTCATCGGGTGACAAAGGTTCTGAAACTCCCTTTAATTGTAAACTTCCTTCAAAACATGCTCCGTTTGTTCGAAGCAAAGCCTTGTAGTTGAGATCAGAAACTTCGTTAGCACGCAAGCGCTTATGAACATGGTGACCGAATTTATCAATATTCATTTTGTATTGTTATGGCTTGTGAGTTAAACTACAACTGATAAATATTTATCTTTATATGACTTTTATATATCATTTACTAAACTTGCTTCGCGTAGTTCTTCAATAATAGATATGATTTCGTTATCTAATCCTGTATTGCCAGCATCACGCGATGCTATAAGCAGTTTCAATCTTTCTACTAATTCATTCGGATCATCCCAATACACATAAGAAATGTCTTTTTTAACTTTTTTCATTGCTGGTAAACCGTCACCGGTTACATGTACTTCTTCACTTACTGAACGTTGTTTAGTTAATTTGAAAAGTGGTTTTATGATGTGTAAATATTTCATGCCCTTGTTGCTTTTTATAGGCTTCTTAGGATCAAAGTCACGTCTATGTGCATTCGTTTTTAATAATAATGTTTTATATAATCGCTTATCCTCTTCAGTTATCATTTGTAAATCAGGTATTTTTTTAAACAATAAATCGTTTAACCCTTGTGTTAAACAGTACCTTTCTCCGCCTATTTTAAGTTCTTTATCGTTTACAGAAATCGGATAAGATCCTAGCATTAGCTTATCACGCTCCATTCGTACCCCAAAGGGAATGCTCATGTGTAAATATTGCTTTTGCCACGTGGGATCTTCGCGAGGAGAAGCATACGAATCTGATGTTATAAATGAAGCATTATTTATTGAATTGGATTCATTTTGGTTGGTACTTTCATTTGATAACGAATCATCTTGACTAGAATCGTTATCGTTTAATTCATAATCGCTATTATCTAAATCAAGTTCCGATGATTTTCTCAATAGTGTTTTGTTAGCCAAGCTTTCTTTCTTTCCATCTTCACAAGGACTATATTTTAATGTTTTTACTAACTTATTCCATTTAAGTTCATCATTGTCAAAGTCAGTGTCACTAATACTTAGGTTGTTATCATTTTTTTTTGCTATTTCATTAAGAGGAACTGTGACTGGTTTTAACATTGTTTCTAACATCATGTTATTGTTAGATTTAACATCACGCAGAACCTTAAGTTTTTTTTTTACTGCTTCAGCAGATCGGAGTACTTTTTCTTTAAATATTTTCTCCTCATTAATTTTAGGATTCATGTCCGATCTAGATGATTTTATATCAAGGAATAAGTTCTACATGTTAATACAATTCTTTTTATATATAGTTAGTCTGGCATGATAAATGTATCAAAACCTTTCCTATAACATCCCGAATTTCTACGACAATCTTTATTTATAACTAAGTAAGTAAAAGGTTCGTTCCATACTTGTCTGCACATTTCGCGAAACTGGCTCCATGACATATCACTTCCTACGTGTTCATCATAAACATGCCGTAAATTAACATCATCTTGTTTAAAAAGAACAATTAAATTAGCATTGTCTCTTATCAATTGCTTAGGTATTTTACTATACGTTTGGTTCAGATAGAAGCTATCTATACTTTTATGTCTTCCCATTGCAAAATAATCTCGTATATTTTTTTGATTTTCACATGCGACGTCATCAAATATCATGACCGAATTAATATCTGCCGTATGAGGACTTACTACTTCATCATTTTCACTATATTTATGAAATGACACCGAGGGGACCAAATTTAAAACTTGCTCCAAATACTGATACATAGGTTGAAACAAGGTTTTAGAATATATATAAACGTTTTAGAAGCATAGACCGTGTTCATGTAGCAGTAGACCAACAATCAAATTAGTTTTACCACAGTTAGACGGACCACATATTATGCAGCGAATAGTATCAGGTAAAAGTAAACCATGACGGTAACAGCGTTTAGTGGGCGAAGAACAAATGACATCCAACTGCAATTTTTGAGGTTGTTTTACGAATTTCATTTTACCAATAGGCACGTGCAACAAACTTGAAACTAAATATAAGAATAGTGTGTTTTATGAGCTTGAGAGTATTTATAAAATAGTTCTAATCAACTTAACTTAAACGGAAACAGTCATGATCATAACGCTCGCTCCAACGGTTTTCTGTTAAAACAAAACAGACTACTCGTTGGCGTTGAAGCGATCCGATGATTGACTTCCCAATCATTGTTTTAGAATTCATATAGGTAATTGGGAAGTCCAGACAACTGAAGGCGAAGCCGTAGCCGAAGGCGAAGGCGCAGCCGAAAGTGGGCTAGACTTCCCAATAATATACTACTACCGTCGCCCATGGGCACTCGCAATACCAGGGGAGTCACAAGCGCGTTGCCGGCCTTTAAGGGGGGTTGGAGCTCTGGGAACCTTACTCACCACCTCTGGAACACAACACTACATACCTGAAAGGTGGCAGTGCTATTATGGCTGTGGTCTTCTGTAAGGGGGAGGTACTTCCCCAGTTGGGCTGCCCCAGATTCAAGCGTGATGGTCAACGCTGTGCCCTACCTCTCATTGTTGGACGTAGTTTAAGGACATACCCGGGTCCAAATTATTCGTAGTCCGATAAGAAAACATATCAAACAGTTTATTACAAGATATATCTGAAAACACTAAAATATAAAAGTAAAAATTATAATGTATAAACAAATTTGACTACACAAAATAGACATAATTTAATATGATTTCTTACCTGAACTGTGTCATTGCTAGGCGGTTTAGTTAGTTTCTGGTTTGGGCCATGCATGTTTGTCTGTCAAATAATCTTCTACTCTGTAATAGCCCTTAGACATCAAAGACTTAAAAGTTGAAATAGATAACTTATACTTAAGAAAAAACGACGAGGACCTCAGGTGTTCGACACGGGATTCGAACCCGCAGCTCCAGCTCAAAGCAAATCAAAAATATTTCATAAAAAATAATTTGATTTGTTCTTAGTTTCATAGATGGCAGCACCACCTCTCTAGCTATATCAGAATCCCGAAAGGTATATAGGAGGTGCAAACACATAGTGTTTCACCTTAGAGCTGGTAAAACGGTGCCTAAAACCGTTTAAAATAAACAAGATCACATATACTTGATTAATTTCGACGTGATCCGCTTTGTACGGGTGGCCAAATTGGTTAAGGCGTCAGCCGCGATAGCTGGAGATGCGGGTTCGAATCCCGTCTCGAGCACCTGAGGTCCTCGTCGTTTTTTCTTAAGTATATGTTATCTATTTCAACTTTTAATTTATATAGTAGTATAAATCAAAGCAATTCAAAAATATTTCATAAAAAATAATTTCATTTGTTCTTAGTTTCATCAAAGACTTTTTTTAATAATTCTTAAGTACTGCGAAGGGTAATTTTAAGGCATCATCAGGTAACTTGTTATATAAATGAATACATTGGCCAAAAAATGATTTATATACTTTACATAGCTGTAACGGCCGTCGCACGACCGGTCCGTGCCCGGGCCGAGCGGCTCGGAGGGCTCGGTGACCACGTTCCATACAAAATGTAGCGACGGTGGCTCGGCTCGGCGACGGGCCGCTCTAACGTGACACAACCTTAAATGCGGAAAAGATCTGTCTAGACAGTTAATTCTTAAAAGGTATTTCAAGAACTCTTTGCAATTGCGTTGCAAGGACTGAAGAATATTTGCAGGAGCACTTTGTTTACTACGGAGACATGCCAGCTTCTATTTATTACTAATGTACAAAGTAAATATACATTGGCAAAATGTAATGTCACTACTACACCCCGTTATCTAATGCTCATTTTGGGGGCAATCTAAAATAGTGATGTTGCTTCACATAATTAGTCGATTCATATTTATCTATAAAAAATATTTGTCAAACTAAAATTCTTCTTCAATAGAAATAACACATTCATTCCTCTCTTTAGTCAGATCGGAGGGCGACAATTATAATTATAAATTGTATTAAATATCGTCAATTTGGGGTCCGATTTTTGAAATAGTCACCGAGTAAACTTCATGGAGATTCTCATTCATTCTCTATGGAAATCACTTGGGGACTATTTAGTCCTTGAAATCAAATTGGATTGAAATCAGAAATCGGATCCAAGATTTTTTGACATGTTATTGAGTGAGTAAGTCATCTTTATTTTCTATCGACTTAGATTATCGTAACTGCCCAATCACTTGCCCCTAAAGTGAGCATAAGATAACGGGGTGTAGTCACTACAAAGGAAGAATGTATTGAAGTGACGGAAAATTCTGAAAATATGGGGCTCCACTAGCACAAGCAAACGGCCATGACACGTTATAGGGTAAACCAGAATGTTGTTGCCCACTGCCAGTCATTGCTCGCTTTAAGATAAACATTGTCATTTGCATCTGTGGGCAATCACTCATACTAATGCTTAACCGGGCAATAGCTATATGGTTTACCCTATCATACCTATATTGATAATTCCGTCGACGTACGCTAGACCCGAAAGAAATTGTACTTCAATGAAAAAGCGTAAAAAAAAGGAGTTGAATTGTAGTTCTTCAAAAAAGAAGTGTATAGGTTCTTAAAGGGTAGGCAACGCGCATGTTTATCTGGAATTGCAGGCGTCCATGCAGGAGGCCACGGTAACTGCTTACCATCAGGCGGACAGTATGCTTGTTTACCACCGTCGTTGTATTAAAAAAAGGGGGCGAAATTCGTATTGACGCGTATTTTGTCGCGTATTAAAGTGTTAATTTAATAATAAACGATTAACACGGTTCTACTCACGTTAATTTAGTCACTCGCGCGAGATGTTTCGGAGGACACAGGCCTCCATTTTCCAGCACTAAGCGTGCTGAGTGTCCGTTCGGTTCGCCGCTCGCGTCGCCGGCCCGTCGCGAACTCACTGTTAATTTAATGACAAATTCTGTCCGCCATATTATATTTGCTGGTTGACAGTGACTGTTGGCTCCGATAGATAGTCGGTTTCAATTGCAAATTTCAACCAATGTTTCAGAATTCGTCTTTTACAAGTAAGCCTTTGCGTGGCTACAGTTGCGATACATTCGTGATTCAGCACGGCCACAGTCGCGATACAGTCACGATTCAGTGTCGCCACAGTTCCTATACTCGTAGACACGATACACTAAGTTCAAAGATAGACCTGCGTGTTGCAAATGCGATAACGAGCCACATTTAGTGATACAGCGTGGTAACACTGTATCATCATCATATCAATGCGTGACTCATTATTTTAGCCGTAAGACGTCCCACGCGTGACTTAGGCCTCCCCCAAATGTAACTTGTATCATCTTGGGGAGTTGCCATAGTCGCCATGCTTGGCAGGCGGGTTGGCGACCGCAGTAGTTGTTGAGTCGGGACGGACGCCGCTGCCATGCGGTATCGCTACAAGAAGTCGGCGTACGAGTGTTATTTTATTTATTTTTATTTTATTTTATTGAAATCAATAATATAATTTCAACAACATTTACAATATTCTAGCTGGGCAATTTCACTTTCAGGGACACCCAATTAATTTAATTGTCAAATAAAAGTTAAATCAGTGGTCAGTTTAGTGACGACAATTAAGCTTTGAATTTCAATATAATCTACTGTTTGATGTTTAATCCATAAATAATACGTGTTATTGTAATAGAAAAATGTGAATAAAGATGATTTACATAAATATTTGAAGCTTAATAAAACTGACCACTGATTTAACTTTTATTTGACAATTAAGGTAATTGGGTGTCCCTGAAAGTGAAATTGCCCCTCTACATAAGCAACCTATAAATTACATACATTGTACACAGCATTACCAAATATTCATAAACGAATTTTACATATAACAAGTAATTGAAAGTTCAAAGATAATTTTGGGACACTCAAATATGTTCAAACTTTGATAAGGGGGTACTCAGTATATCTGCATCAACGGCCATGTTGTTATATAATCGACACATTCTAAGAACAGGTGCATTTTTTGAAACATTGTTATTAGGGACTATGGGTAACGCAAACAATTCTAAATTATGTGTTCTCCCGTTAATAAAATAATACATAAATAATAATAAATAAATATTTAATTTATTTTTAATGAAATGTAAGGGGTACACTAAGCGGATGTTGCTCCTGTCCGTATCATGGGACGCGCACAGAGACAACACCCGCCATGGTGTAAGGACTATTGAGTTTAAATGGAATCTAGAATGTACCAAGCTATTGGGACTATTGGGAACTATTGGGACTATTAAACTATTGGGAAAGGATGGACTAGCTACTGGGCTAAAACAACAATAAATATTTCGGGACATAATTCTCACACAAATCGACCTAGTCCCACGGTAAGCTCAATAAGGCTGTTGCAGGTACTAGGCGACGATATTATATACAATAAATAAATACATATAAATACTTAAATATATAGAAAACACCCATGACTCAGGAACAAATATCTGTGCTCATCACACAAATAAATGTCCTGACTGGGAATCGAACCCAGGGCCTTCGGCTTCATAGGCAGGGTCACTACCCACTAGGCCAGACCGGTCGTCAAATAAAATCTCTCGTTAATAAAATCTCTTATAAAAACATAATTCATGAGGTTACTCTGAGGTTGTGTCCCTGTTAAGTGATTTATTAGTACAGGAGATGTACGAAAATTTGTAGGTGAGGATCAAAATAATTCCCACAGAAGCGGAGTTTGTTTTTTTTAGTTCTTTGTATGCATCTATTTGACATACTAAAAATATAGAAAAATACATGTGTGCAAAATGTGATTTTTCACACGGCAAAGATTTGAAAAACTGAGAATTCTCCATATAAAACTCATATTTTGTGTGGTCTCAAATTACAGGAAATTACACACTAAAAACTATAATGAGGTTAATTTTATAATATAAACGAAAATAACAATGTGGTGAATAAAAAAAAAAACATTTTTCAAGAATTTTTTTTTTCTTTAAATTGAAAATTAAACTTTACCTTTATAGACTATACACATCAATATACGTTATAATAATAACATATTTAAAACATGACATATTATACAAAACATATAGGCTGTATTTTAATTAGCACGAGAAAATATAGACCTCACCCATAGACTGCCACATGGAGCAATCTTCAACATAATGTAGTCACTGCTACCAGCGTTAGTTTAGCGTTTGTGCCTGTGGATGTCCAATATTGCGCTTTCCTAGACGTAGTCGCCACGAGGATTTTTCTGTCTTAACGGCCATCGACTCTCCGAGTTACGTGGCCTTCCGTGAAAAATGCGTTCGTTTGCCCCACAAAAATTGTATCTTCGAAAATTCATAAAATTTATGAAAAATCGTGTGTGGCATCGAATTACAGGAAAAAAAGGTAAAAAAGGTTATGACGTTAATTTCTAAAATTAAAATTAAATAACCAGATGGTGGAAGATTAAAAATAAGCTAGTGCAGTGTTCAATATGTTATATCATCATCAATATTTAAGAATGTTGGGGGAGTCTACTTTTCCCTCTGCTAGCCTTATAACAACAGCCTTCTTCTTTACGTGTCTGAGATATGCATATCTTGGCCTTCCTCGATCTGTCATCCTCTCGATCTTGGTCTCCAAAATTTTAAAATAAAAGGTATTATACCTCATCAGACGCCCTATCTATGTCTCACCTTTTATCTGTAATAAACAAATTTTGCAAGACGTCTCCATTAGTCATGATTTCTGTCCAGCATTTGTTATGAGGTTTTTGGTAATAACAAAATTATTGTATTACTGTTAATTTTAAGGCTGAATCTCAAATCTCAAAGATTTCATCATTTTTAAAGTGTCTGCTGTAACTTGTTACTATTCTCTGCAAATGGCGCAATGTCATCTGTTAATCTTGTCAATTAAATTTAATTTCACAATTAACGTGTTCTTCATATTTAAACTTATATGCTGTTTTAGAATAGGAATTCCGCCATCTTCTGCAGCTTTACCATTTGGAATATTCGACATGGCTTTCAAAAACTCTTCTTCAAGTATTATTTTCCAATCTATTACCTATTTTACTACCTATTCTATCATCTCTAGTCTATTAGCTGTTCATCTTCCATATCATCTTCATCGAACTCGACAGGACTTATAAAGTTCTTCCATGTATCTTTTCCAATTGTTTAATGTTATTTGTAAATCTAATAATCTTAAATCACAGAGCAATAGAGAACATTTAAATCATTCTATGCCATATGTCGACACATTATTATCTGCCACTACAACATTACTCATTTGTATACGGTTTACGGGAGTATCGACCATGTTTACTATTAATATATTAATTAAAAATTCTAGTGTAGGGCTTAATTGGCATATTGAGTAGTTGTTATTTTCCAACCCCCCTTCAAAGGCTTTCTCATAGTCCACAAACGCCAAGCATAGTGGCTGATTACATCGTAGTTCGATCGAGACATGGGCTGTACTTCTATTTCTTCACCGATCACCGATATTCAGGACCAAGAGCTCTGAGCCAATCCAGCCGCACCGAGGTGTAAGACAGGAAGATGTCATTCTCCGAACCTGGTAGCTGCACTGGAAGATGCCTTTAAGGTACTGGATCAATGTTAAGAGCTAACACCTCACTCACCTTCGGTTCCTAGACTATGTCATTGTCATGTCTGAGCACTTCAGGACCTTAGTAGAGTTTCAGAACAGGTAGGGCTGAAAGTTAACATAATAGAAGCATCAAAGATGTCCTTGTCGCCATGTATACGATATCGGTTGGGAACTTTGCTGTCGAAGTTGTTAACGAATATTTGTATCTGGGACATGTAGTCCAGTTAGGCAAATTAAACTTCGAAAAGGCAATATCAAACTCGGCTGTGGAGCATTAAGGAAGACCCGTGACCACTCGGACTATCGCCACGTAGATGCAGTTCAATGATGTTCCGTAAAAAAAGACAGAAAAGCCGCCATGGCTCGTAGAATTGCACTGTTGAAGTGGCAGTGGTGGTCGATGGCCGTTAGGACAGAAAAGTCCTAGTATAGTGGCGACTACATCTAGGAAAGCGCAATATCGGACATCCACAAACGCTAAACTAACGCTGGTAGTCAGTGGCCGCAGTATGTTGAAGATTGCTCCATGTGGCAGTCTATGGAGGAGCTCTATATTTTGTCTTGTTAATTAAAAGTCTATTTTTTGTATTATTTAGGTATAATAGGAAATACTCATGTATTAAACATGCTTTTCTTTTTGTAACGTATATTGATGTGTATATAGTCTATATAAGTTTCATTATCAATTTTAACAAAAAAAAATTTTTTGCTTAAAAAATCTTTTTTTTTTTTAGTCACCACTTTTTAATTTACGTTTATTTTATTAAATTAACCTCATAACCTTCTTTTGTGTGTAATTTCCTGTACTTTGAGACCATACAAAATTTGGGTTTTATATGGGGAATTTTCAATTTTTCAAATCTTTGCCGTATGGAAAATCGCATTTTGCACACATATATTTTTCTATATTTTTAGTATGTCAAAAAGATACACACAAAGAACTAAAAACACCAAACTCCGGTTCTGTGGCAATTATTTTGACCCCAAACGCTATATCTCCTCTACTATATATTTTGATTTTTTAAAGAAACATTTGTTGTTTAAAGACGGAAGTTTAGTAAAGTTTCGTTGAACAGAGTTATACAGGCTGTTGTTGTTTTGTTGTCTGACAAACTTATAGACGAGGAACCATTCCAGGAATTCAACAGAATTGGCTAGAAGTATTGAGCACCCATGCTTTTTATATGAATACTCGATATTTTAGTGTATTTACATATTTTCTGATGACATATTATCAATTAATTTAAACTGATTATGATTAAGTATTGGTAACTGGTGATTGTACATTTTTTTTTAAATAAGTCACTTCGTTGTAGATTCGAATATTTGGTGTTTTTTGCTTTCTTAAACAATACGTACTTTTAAGTATTATTAAATGATGTGCTCTTGTTGTGTAAACATAATAATATTAGGGTTTGAAATATCAGCAAATTGTTTAATTGCATTTAAAAAAAAAGGGGTTAAATGGAGTTAGAAGAAAAATAATGTGTGCTCAATACTTTTGGCCCAGGCTCTATGAGTTTGTGCTGCCCCATAACTAAATTCACAATCGTTAGTATTTTATTACGAAAATAAATCCCAAGAAACCGAGAAGAAGAAAAGAGTATACCCACAATTTTAAATAACTGATTGGAATTCCATATTTATAATTTGCTGCGTAATTAATTCACGTTAACTTAATTTGTATGTGCAATATAAGTATTTAAGTTTGAAAGAAAATAAATATCTGTTATTGAATTTTGAGATTTTTAAATAGATTTTCATAAAACTAAACACAGCATTTTTTACCCAATGCTACCAATTCACTCAACTATAATGTTAGTAAAAACTCTCTTTTTGATTTTTGAATGCCTTTTTAGCACACTGAACAAAATGTGATATTCCAAATAGATTTCAAATGATAAAGGTTTTTCCGAAGATGCAAATGAAAAAATATATTTTCCTAACTAGTGCGTAAAAAGTGCACTTTGCGCACGCTTCTTTAAGACTCGGGTGATTGTCACCCTCGTTTCACTCGGGCTCCAACTTTCACCCTCGTCGAAAAAAAATTTTTTTTTTCACTAGTATCGAAATGTACTATTATAGCACAGTACGTAAAACCTTAAACACACAGGCAAATCTCGTTCAAAAATCACGTAATGGCTTTTTTCAAAAGTTTTAATGCTTTACTGCCGACGACAGTTTCGAGTTTAAAACTGTTAATTCGGAGTGCGGAATATTTTGAATTTAATATGATTGGCTAACATTTCTGCTGCGAACTCCGAGATGTCGTTAAGAGGAGTTCGCTTTAAACAGGTCGCCATAGAAATTCATGAAAAAATTCTGGTTTAAAGTAACATGAAATGACATGACAAATTCTATACAAAACCACGTTCCTTGTCTGGCAAACACATAGCGACATCTATCATCACTACGACTGTATCAGCACTACGTCTCAGTGTTGTACTAGTTCTGTGGAGATGTCTCGCTGTCAAATTAACACGGATTCATCCGTAGATGGCGCTGCTGGTCACATAGTAGGGAAAGTTTACTCAATTCATATGATACATATGTATTTCAACAAGTTCCAAGTGTTCTATATCTATTATCTAGGAATCTACACCAGACGTGGTTCTTCCCATCACTTTCAACTATGGCTAGAACTTGGTTCGTCCATTGTGTGTTGTACCTACGACTTGTACGGTAAAGCGGCTGTCCTTATTTTTCATGCTACGTATGTGCTCTGATATCCTGGTAGAAATAACGTGGCCAGTTTCTCCTAAGTAGCTCTTCCCGAAGGAATTTTTGCTCAATTTGTATTGTACATCGGCGTAACCCTCATATCAAGCAAAGTACATATCTTACCAAGTTCCAAGTCGTCTGTATCTACGAATCCACACCCAACGTGCTTCATGACTCTGAACTTTGGCTAGAACTTGGCTCGCCCATTGTACGTTGTATGGTATAGCGGCTGTCCCTATTTTCACGCTTTGTATGTGTTCTGATATCCTGGTAGCAATAACGCGGCCAGTTTCTCCTAAATAGCTCTTCCTGAGGAATCTTTCATTAATTGTATGGCACATCGGCGTAACCCTAACATCAAGCAAAGTACATAATCTCACCAAATTTCAAGTCTTCTATATCTACGAATCCACACCCGATGTGCTCCATCCCTCTCAACTTCGACTAGAACTTTGTTCGCCTATTGTACGTTGTATGGTATAGCAGCTGTCTCTATTTTCATGCTTCGTAAGTGTTCTGATATCCTGGTAGCAATGATGCCCCCAGTTTCACTCTTCCTATAGGAATCTTTCACTAATTTGTCCCTTTCCAAACTTGTCCATTTCCTCATTCGTCTCCTCCGAAATCGTCCTTTTCCTAAGTTGACAGTCACTTCATAGATTCCGAACTTGACCACTTCATAAACATTCATTTCCCTATTCGTACGTTCCTAGCAAAGTACATATCTTACCAAGTTCCAAGTCTTCTATATCACCGAATCCACACCCAACGTGCTCCATCACTCTCAACTTCGGCTAGAACTTGGCTCGCCTATTGTACATTGTATGGTATAGCGGCTGTCCCTATTTTCACGCTTCGTATGTGTTCTGATATCCTGGTAGCAATAACGCGGCCAGTTTCTCCTAAGTAGCTCTTCCCAAAGGAATTTTTGCTCAATTTGTATGGTACATCGGCGTAACCCTAACATCAAGCAAAGTACATATCTCACCAAGTTTCAAGTCTTCTGTATCTACGAATCCACACCCAACGTACTCCATCACTCTCAACTTCGGCTAGAACTTGGCTCGCCCATTGTACATTGTATGGTATAGCGGCGGTCCCTATTTTCACGCTTCGTATGTGCTCTGATATCCTGGTAGCAATAACGCGGCCAGTTTCTCCTAAGTAGCTCTTCCCAAAGGAATTTTTGCTCAATTTGTATGGTACATCGGCGTAACCCTCATATCAAAGGACATATCTCACCAAGTTCCAAGTCTTCTATATCACCGAATCCTCACCGACGTGCATACTCCATCACTCTAAACTTCGGCTAGAACTTGGTTCACTTATTGTACGTTGACGGTTTAACGACTGTCCCTACTTTTATGCTTCGTATGTGCTCTGATGTCCTGGTAGCAATGATGCCCCCAGTTTCACTCTTCCGATAGGAATCTTTCATAAATTTGTATAAAACAGCGGCTTAACCCTCATATCAAGCAAAGTACATATCTCAGCAAGTTCCAAGTCTTCTATATCTACGAATCTACACCCAACTTGCTCCATCACTCTCAACTTCGGCTGGAATTTGGCTCGCCCATTGTACGTTGTACGGTATAGCGGCTGTCTCTATTTGCATGCTTCGTATGTGTTCTGATATCCTGGTAGCAATGATGCTCCCAGTTTCACTCTTCCCACAGGAATCTTTATTCAATTTGTATGGTACACCGGCGTAACCCTCATATCAAGCAAAGTACATATCTCATCAAGTTCTAAGTCTTCTATATCTACGAAAACACACCTAACGTGCTCCATCTCTCTCAACTTCGACTAGAACTTGGCTCGCCTATTGTACATTGTATGGTATAACGGCTGTCCCTATTTTCACGCTTCCTATGTGTTCTGATATCCTGGTAGCAATAACGCGGCCAGTTTCGCCTAAGTAGCTCTTCCCAAAAGAATTTTTGCTCAATTTGTATGGTACATCGGCGTAACCCTCATATCAAAGTACATATCTCATTAAGTTCCAAGTCTTCTATATCACCGAATCCACACCGACGTGCATACTCCATCACTCTAAACTTCGGCTAGAACTTGGTTCGACCATTGTACGTTGTATGGTATAGCAGCTGTCTCTATTTTCATGCTTCGTAAGTGTTCTGATATCCTGGTAGCAATGATGCCCCCAGTTTCACTCTTCCCATAGGAATCTTTCACTAACTTGTCCCTTTCCAAACTTGTCCATTTCCTCATTCGTCTCCTCCGAAATCGTCCTTTTCCTAAGTTGACAGTCACTTCATAGATTCCGAACTTGACCACTTCATAAACATTCATTTCCCTATTCGTACTTTCCTAGCAAAGTACATATCTTACCAAGTTCCAAGTCTTCTGTATCTAGGAATCCACCCAACGTACTCCATCACTCTCAACTTCGGCTAAAACTTGGCTCGCCTATTGTACATTGTATGGTATAACGGCTGTCCCTATTTTCACGCTTCGTATGTGTTCTGATATCCTGGTAGCAATGATGCCCCCAGTTTCACTCTTCCCACAGGAATCTTTATTCAATTTGTATGGTACACCGGCGTAACCCTCATATCAAGCAAAGTACATATCTCACCAAGTTCCAAGTCTTCTGTATCTAGGAATCCACCTAACGTACTGCATCACTCTCAACTTCGGCTAGAGCTTGGCTCGCCTATTGTACATTGTATGGTATAACGGCTGTCCCTATTTTCACGTTTCGTATGTGTTCTGTTATCCTGGTAGCAATGATGCCCCCAGTTTCACTCTTCTGCGCGGCCAGTTTCTCCTAAGTAGCTCTTCCCAAAGGAATTTTTGCTCAATTTGTATGGTACATCGACGTCACCCTCATATCAAAGTACATATCTCATCAAGTTCCAAGTCTTCTATATCACCGAATCCACACCGACGTGCATACTCCATCACTAAACTTCGGCTAGAACTTGGCTCGCCATTGTGCGTTGTACGGTACAGCGGCGTCGCGAAGAGTCGTTACGCGCACCCGGCGGTATACTAAATAACAGCCAGTGTCTTGTACGGAGCTAACTTTATAATGTCCCTGCGACGCCAGTGTTGCGCTATTGGCTGGATTATCTTTAATTACGTTTCTGTTAAAATTAAACGTAAAAAGAGATTGTGGCGCGGAGTTTGACCTTCGTGCTGTCTAATGATGTACAATAATTATAATAAGAGTAACTTAACTACATATTTATTACATTAAATCTAAAAATTTTTTTTTATTTAATCTAAAAAAATGTACCAAGGATGCATGTGGCATTTCCTCGTTGTATCGCAGCTTACGTTGTGCGAGGAAGCCGCCAGGTCTTCGGTCACCAGTTACAACCAGACGCTTCGCGATTTCTGCAAAAAGTTTGTGCGCGCTGCGTTTTACATATTTTTATAATCTTTTTTTTTGGGAGAGTACATGTTTTTTATGGATGAGAAATAATTATTTAAAGGTATTAAATTCATATAATTTTTGCAAAGGAAAAAAATACCGGATAATACTGGCAAAGGCATTTATTTCTGTGCTGTTTTTATAATTGATGAATTAATACGTTTTATTAATAGTGAAAATAACATTTAAGCTGCTGGGAGGCTGCCGGCGGCAGGCTGGCAAATAAATATGACAGAACATCGTTACTCATATTGGCTGAGCCCCGCCGATAAACTGAAGATGGCTAGTGTTGTGGGTACTCAGCCAAGCTTATAGGTACCTAACCTAATATACAATTACTTAAAATGGAATGAAAATGGTAAGTTGGATATTCGTAGAAATCTAGGTGCGGATATGTATAACATAGGTTTATAACACATGGCTTGAGATGAGAAAATCATGTTGATAGGTCACACTTGTGAGCTTGTTAGAAGTCCAGTCAATTATTATTTTTGACGACAGTTCTGGCAAAGTGGGACCCAGCCTATGAAACCGATGGCCCTGGGTTCAAATTCTAGTAACGTTATTTGTGTGATGACTACAGAATCACCCTATACCGGGTGTGGCCTGTAATAGAAGCAATAACTTTAGGGATCGGTTCTACACCACGAACGTAGCAACATTTGTTCTACAACTTTAAAAAAATGTGTAATTGATTGCTTGAAATTATTTCTAACAAACTAAGTAGTATTTTTAATGAGCAGCATACAAAAGTGTGGATGAAATTTACTATCATCCTACAAACTTCTTAGTTTTCATAATACATACCTAGATTGCTGGCTTGGAAAGTCTGTTTTTATGAATATTTAGTAAACCATAAGTTATTTTCGAAAGTCGTAGAAAAGTTATTTGTTATGCAAGGCTGCAAAGTGGTTATTTGGCGCTAGTGTTGAAATTGAAAGCTGAGCAAGCAAAGGAAGCTAAGATTGAACCATGAGCGAAGCGAATGGTTCAAAGATAGATTCCTGAGCGTAGCGAGGCTTTCAAGACACGAGACGCCAAATAATTTTGCAGTCATGCGGAACACACAATTTTTCACCTCACAACAGCGAGGAAAATTCGAGTGGCAAGAAAAACAATAAAACAAAACCTATCGCGCGATTTTTCAGAGAAATCATCTCGGCATCGCTACTAGAATCATTCATTTTTATAGTTCAAACGAGTTCAAAGAGCTTAGCACAGGACAAATCCGACAAAATTACGAGTCCCGCTCCGAGTCAAATTTTTCTATTTTTCTTTCGATTTAAATATCGAAAATTACGTAAATTGTGATAACTTAAAACTTAAAAAAAAAATTCTGTTGCGTTCAAAAATTACAATATTAACTAAAACTATATTTCAATTTCTTTATCAAATAAACATTGAAATCGTGTTTTATTTAATGGATTAATTTGTCAAAATATGTAAATTAAACTGAAATACTATTAGTATATATAATAAAACCTATTTGACATAAAATAAAGTGTAGGTAAAAACAAAAAAGTTAAAAATCTGTAATCAAAAACATGTTTCTGATTGGTTATTATCTATGGTTATTATGAACTCACCGCGATACTACGAACATCGACGTTCGTATATTGAGAGCATCTTTCTCTTTTACTCGAATGAGTGTGACAGAGACAATCGTCCGAAAACGAATATCGTTTTTCGCGGTAGCGCCCCAGTCGCGCGTTGAAGGAGTTTTATACTTAAAAAAAAGTTACATGCACCACAGAGAATTACAATCATTGGCTTCGAAATTCGAATGACTTTTGCACGCTAGCGGATAAAATAGGCTTTTCCACGCAGATTTTGCGCTATAAACTAATGTTTCCGAGCGAGTGAGGTGAAAAAAATATTGCCACGTTTGTGGTGTAGAAACGGTATTACAGGCCACACTCGATTTATATATTTATGCATATATATTTTAATATTATATTTGTGTATTTCTATTATAACGTTTTTCAGTTCTCTTCTTTACATTACTTTCTTTTCTATACAATATAGGTACATTTTCGCTTTGCACCAATATGAATGTTTCTGTTTAGCCCAATGGTTGACTGGTAGAGACTTAACGCCATTAGGCATAAAGTCAGCCATTTGTAAATTATTTTGTGCAATAAATCTTTAATAAATAAATAAATACTTTTTGAATGCTAAAATTCCCTACGCCTATCCATCTGAGATATAAATGCGTTGGCAGCAAATGGCATTCAAATAAATCATCATTTATTCGAAATCGCCTGAACTTTAGCCATCAGGGCCAAATTGGTACTCCGCTGACCCGGGCGTTTTATCAATATCATCTCCGTAGGAATGTCGTCAAAATGAAAGAATCTGGTGGACTCGCAAAAAAAGGTCGGAATGGGCGGTGAAACTCGCCAGAGACCTTCCTTTTTCCTCCTTCGATGTTTATCTTCGTGCTATAAGAAATCCTGCATTCACAAACACGTAATGTTACCCTCTTCTATGAGATTTTTCACTACTATTGCATGCTTTAACGCTTGTGTTGGAACTTAGTTGACTTCGTGAGAGACGGACGAAGCGATGTATGCTCCAGTAGCAATGTTTTAGTTTGAGCCTGACGACGAAAGTACAGGGAAAGAATACAGTTTAAAGATGAAGGCGAAATAAGATAAATCCATTGGTGAAAATAGCACGTAATTTAGTCTGTGTATAACTAAATATTATTTTAAAACGGGAGTTAACTGTTAATGTTTTGGTGTTTTTAAAGGGAAAACGTCGCAAAATCTTTGACCTAGGTATTCCAAAAATAAGATAAAAGATCTTTATTTTTCAATTTAGGCACATTACATGCACTTATGAACGTTAAAGAAAAATCTACACCGGTTCAAACCCTACACTTCTGACCCGAGAACATACCGGCAAGAAACTACGGCGGCGGGACTTATTTTTTCAATACAGTGATTCATCAAATCTTAAAGTACTTACATAATTATTCGTAGTCCGATAAGAAAACATATCAAAAAAGTTTATTACAAGATATGAAAATACTAAAATATAAAAGTAAAAGTAATAATGTATAAACAAAGTCGACTTCACAAAATAGACATACTTTAATATGCTTTCTTACCTGAACTATGTCATTTACATGATCTGGCAGTACATACTATTGTTGAAATAATTGCTAGGCGGTTTAGTTAGTTTCTGGTTTGGCCTATGCATGTTTGTCTGTCAAATAATCCTCTAATCTGTAATAGCCCTTAGACATCAAAGACTTTTTTAAGTAATTCTTAAGCACTGGGAAGGGTAATTTTAAGGCATCATCAGGTAACTTGTTATATAAATGAATACATTGCCCAAAAATGATTTACATATACACTTTACTCACACGACACTTTCTGATAGTTAGCAAGCTTATTCTTATTTCTAGTGTTATAGGTATGGATGTCACAATTTTTGGTAAATAACTGAAGGTTTTTAATAACGTACATAATATTTTCATATATATATTGGAAAGCTACAGTTCCAGTTTACTGTATGTAACTGTTGATACTTGTTGACTTCTCTATTAATATTAAGTATAATGGATAAAGTTTGACGTATCTATCCCTAAAATTTTGTTACTTGTAAATAACTAAAAGACGCAAGTTTATAGACGGGCCTGGCTGGCTGATGAAGTCTCGAGGAAAAGCTAGTTATAAATCTTTTATCTTTTTTATATAATTTAGGGGAATTCACTGGATGCTGGTAGCGCAAAACCGGTAACGCGGTATTGTGGGTCGCTGTGTGGGGGTAGCAATGTCCAGCATTGGACGTATTTCGGACGATATAATGATTATCATAATTAAATCCTGCCCAACGCAGGGCAGCTTGTGGCGAGCTGTTGGAGAGTAGCGACTCCACGTACCTGAGTGCCCCTGGGGTGCCCTGTCGGACAGGTGGGACAGGTCCCCTGCCTCTGGCTTGCCTTCACTGGCCGTCCAGAGTGGGGTCGCGAGAGCTGCGTTCTCGAGGGTAGATGTGGAAACCTAAGTGGCGAGTTGGCTATATGTTTAAAGTCCAGTGACACCTCTCTACCCTTAGCCCTATGCACCGGTGTTGCCCTTGAGCCATCTTTGATGTCGCTTTTTGTGGGGGCCCATCTCGCATAGGGCGAGTCACCGTCTGCCGGAAATAAAATTGAATACCATTTTATTAGGCAGACGTCCGGTTTTTTATCCAATAGCCCAGTAGCTAGTCCATCCTTTCCACCCAATAGCCTAGTACATTCTAGATTCCATTTTAACTCAATAGTCCTTACACCATGGCGGGTGCTGTCTCTGTGCGCGTCCCATGATACGGACAGGGGCAACATCCGCTTAGTGTACCCCTTACATTTCATTAAATTGTCGAAAGGGCCTCTGCGCGTTGGCTCGATCTGGTTCCGCGTACGCCTCCCAAATGTCCGGAACACCATTGTTCCGTGTACGGAAGAGACATCATAATTTTAGTATGGGTACTGAGGCTCTAGTGTTAGTTTCTTTCGACGTAAAAAAACGTTTACGAACGCGTAAGTGATAATGTCTGTATGGGATTAATATTTATACGGGAAACGCAAACGCGTTCGTGACGTAAAGTTACGTTAAAAACTTACATATAAATAATATTATCACTTATGCGTTCGTAAACTTTTTTTTTACGTCAAAAGAAACTTACACTAGAGCCTCTGATTACATCCAGTTTACCTTTTAATCTCGTAATTAAAACCACATAAGATATCTGAACGAACTTTTAATACTTAAATGTAAACCACTTAAATCCATACTAATATTATACATGCGAAAGTAACTCTGTCTTACCTCTTCAGGCTTAAACCACTGAACCAATTGACATGTAGTATGGAGAGAGTTTGAGCTATGAGAAAGGACATAGAATAATTTGTATACAGCAACCATACTTTTGCCGTGTGATGCCGGCTGACTAGAATAGCACCACCCAATCTGCTCCCGCGGGTGTCGTAAGAGGCGACAAAGGGAAAAATCCTACAGACGGGCAGCAGCGTCCATTAAAACCCAATCTACAGCTACTGCGGTCGCCAACCCGCCTGCCAAGCGTGGCGACTGTGGCAACTACCCCCATGATGACACAAGTCATATTTATGGGAGGCCTATGTCCAGCAGTGGACTGCATGCGGCTGCAATTTATGTAATGTAACCATACTTTAGCTGAAGACAAAGTCGCGTGGAAAAGCTTGTTATTTTATGAAATTTGCACGTTTGCTATCGTTTTATTAAAACATATAGAATACGGGATTAAACACTAATTCGGGCAGCTGCGGCGGTATAGTTTCATTCAATTTAAACTTTTAATAGCACGTTATGAGCAGAGGCCCTACACTGAAAATATTTTTTCGAAAGTTTCGGGCAACTGACTCTGTTACTTCAACCCGGGTATGTCCTTAAACTACGTCCAACAATGAGAGGTAGGGCACAGCGAAGTACCATCATGCTTGAGTCCAAAGAAGCCCAACTGGGGAAGTACCTCCTCCTTACAGAAAACCACAGCCATAATAGCACTGCTACCTTTCAGGTATGCAGTGTTGTGTTCCTGATGGTGAGTAAGGTTCC